>QPKB01000009.1:19064686-19226517 GCA_003546025.1 Camphora micrantha
TGAAACTATAGAATAAATCATCCTCGTAAAAAAAAAAATTCAAACAGATTGCATGTTAACATTTAGATAAAACATCACAAATACAAACTCATTGCATGTAAATATTTTCATAAAAAAAAATCAGAGAAATTGATGTTAAAGTTGTACACAAACAGACATGGAAGATTTTGTAATACCAACAAATAAAAATATTCAAACGTATCCACTCTCTCTCTCTCTCTCTCCTATTCAACTATAACATGTACTCCCTCCAAATTCTATTGACTCCACCTGCAGCAAACTCTACCCTTAATAACTTTTAGAAAATGACTACAACTTCAGTTCAAATCCAACATTCTATTAGTTCATTACAATTTTCAACCTCTGTCATATGAATAAATTTTAACATCTAATTCCACTCAACAACTTTCAACCTCTGTTCATATAATCAAATAACCTGAACATGCACTTTAGCACCCTGTACACATATTCCAAAACCTGTACATGCATTTTCAACTTGTACCACCATTCCAAACATGAAGGTCACAACAATCTAAGTATAGACCAAAAAATCCATGTCCATTCCATGATTCAATTGAACTAAATTTAGCAACACGTACAAAATTCAAAATTAAGTTAAAATTACCAACTATTAGTTGATATCTGGAATTGGGCTCTGTATGCATAAATGTACGCATAAGGTCATATGTTTATCTTCTTGTTATAAAGTACTTCTCATCTTATTCTCTCTTTTCCTTTCATTTTCTGTTTTTTTTTTCTTGAAAATTGGAAGTTCAAGGAGTCTCTTTGCTATATTTTCTTCTTTACAGAGAAAACCAAGGAAGAATAATAAAAACCAAGCTTTAAGATGCCTGTACTTTTGAGAGCATAGGGAAGGTTACATTTAGCTTTTCTTGAAAAAAAAAAAGACAAAAAGAAAAGAAAATTGCAATGGGATTCATGCTACATGGTTTTTATTTGATATTTGGAATTGGGCTCTGTGAGTTTTTTTTTTCCCCTTGAGTGCCCATTTTTCATTTCATGACTCATGTTTAAGTTACGAGTTTTTCTTTTCTACAAGCATAATTTCAAGTTTGTGTGTTGTTTTGGAGAATGACTTTATATTTCATGAGTTTTGACTTATGGTGAGAAGGACTGATGTTTTAAGTTCTGATCTTTTTGTTTACTGATGATAATTTGCAGTTTGTTTGTGTTGTTTGTTGTTTGGAGACGGGCCTTGTTGTAACTGTGGGGCTACAAGTGAGTGTTGTAGATAGTAAAATTGGGATTATGATTTGTTTCTTGTTACCAGAAGCATGTGTTAATTTAATTATTCTTTATTAATACCCATACTTGTATTAGTACACCTTATAATACTATTGATAATAGTATCTAAGTGTTATGTCATACATTTGTTTCACAAGCTTGTTTGGTCTACAAAACCACAAATAGTGAATTTACTCAGAGCTTGTTATTTCCTTTGTCAATTTTTGTATCTTTAAACCAATGGGAGCTTGTTACCAGAAGCCTTTAGTAAGAGAAGAAGAAACAGTCTTTTATAGAGCCTTCTCAAGTGTTTCTCCAAATCTGATGTATGACTCTTGTTTCACACTAAGGAGCGAGATTTTACTTAGCACTGTTCCTAACTTGGCTTGGACTTCCAAACAGCCTGTCATGTTTTTAAGACTAAAAATGGATCTTCATCATTTACTTGATAGTCTGGCAGGACCAGCCTTGAAAATAAGGCACTTTGATTTAACATTTTAAGCAAATAATCAAGTCGAGATATCATAATTATATGAATTGGTTGAAAGGGAATGCGAAAGAAAAAACAAAGAAAACTAAAATAACCTTGAAAAATAAGCAAAAATAGTATTTAAGTAAAGCAGAATTTTCTTTCCCATGCAGAGTCTAGAGAATGCAGCAATCAATTGAGCTCCCCAAATCCACCTTTCCAATAAGGAAGAATGCGAGATTCTTTTTCCTTCTCCCCCCTACCCATTACAACTCCCAATTTCCACACCATGCCAAAAGAAGAGCAACACATGATAATCTTTTCTATCTGAAAATCCAAATTGCTTATGCGCATCTTACATAAAAAAATGCACCACATCCCGCATGGAGACACAATTAGCTTGGACCACAGTTTACATAATCTTATGCAGCCACAAGTGGGTGGCATGTCCAAACTAGGTTTAGTACATAGATATAGCCACACCCTTTTTGTTATTAAATCCATCTCACATCATAATACAACAGTTAAAGTATTACTAAAAGTATGCAATTAACCATCCTAAAAATACTGTGATCACTCAATCTCTCTCTTCTCTGACTTAATTATTGCAACCCAAGTTGACAATTCTTCCAAACTCAGTCCAAACAAGCAATCAGACATTAGAAACTTACCTCCCCAAATGCAAGGACGAGGGTAAGGAAATTACAAAGTGGAAAGGAAATTACCCATGGCATTTGCCAACAACAGAAAAACTCTTAACTGTAGTTGACTTGAAATAAATTTTTCATTGATGCACAAGATTCTTATTTGTAAGGAACAAAGTTCATATGGAGAAAAAGTAAAGCTATGTCATTATAAGGAGTAGTGGAAGGTAAATGAAGGTTTATGAATAGAGCTACCCAAAATTTTTGCCAAGTGCCATTAGGTCTCCTAACTTTTTTCACCACTAACCATTCATCGAAATGAACTGTGCATTAACTTGATATAATGTCATTCCATAATCATTCCATATTGATCTTGAAGAGAAAGAAAAATATAGAAATTAGGTGTAACTAATTAAACACTATCATCCAATGAAAACAGGAGTTAGTGCTTGGTTCTACTTTTCAACCATACAAATACTAATAAGCTCATGTTTTCCCTCAAGCCAACGGTTTACATATCCCATGCTGTCGACATGGCATTTCAAAAGTTATCACGCGTGGTCACTTGAGGCTTGACTTCAATTTCCTTGTGTTCAACATAGCCCTAAACTTGACTGAGCAAAAAGAACTAGTCCTAAACTTCTTTTTGTTGCTTGGTTGTTGTCATTAATATGATTGCCTGTTGTGATTCTGCAGGTTGTTTGTACTGTAGAACCACTTCAATATTATAATTAAAAAATAGTAGCAGATCTATCGCCATGTGTACCATAGAGAGTTCCAAAGCAAACTTTAGTTAAATAGCTTTTTTAGAAGCCCATTGGGAGCAATAGAAGTTACCCTGCTTCCATTGTGAAATCTAGAATGCACTTTTGCTTCACACACCATCACCAAGTGACCACGATATAATGCATAGTGAAAATGCAAATAATCATAGATATATCTTTTTCTTCCATTAGATATTATATATTTTTTTATCCCTTTATGAGCAATCTTTTGGTTATAGAAGAGAATGTTAGTTATTGCATCCACATTCCACACTCAAATACCAAGAAACTATTGTATACTAAACAGTTGATTTACAAAATAACTTATTATTAAGCCATCTTTGTCTGTATTTGATATGTTCATCTCTTGCCCATCCAAAACGGTTTATTGAGTTGCATTTAATCTGTGTTTTTCTTTTATGATGGGGAACACCTTCCTCAAGCACCTACACTACTAAATGTGGAGGCAATGACTAAGAAACAATACGCTGTACTTATGCCTCAAATCTAATTACTTTGGGCCTCTATATCTGATGATATTGTTGTTTGGCTATTTCTTGAGGGCTTCTTGGCTTAAGTGGAGCTATACTGATCCAAGTACATAAGACTACATACAAGAGCAACCCAAGTTATTTTTTGCTGATGCTTGACTAACAAAGAACACACTTAATTTATGTCTCAAATCTAAGTACTTTGGACCTCTATATCTGATGGACTTGTTGTTTGCCTATTTCTTTAAGGCTTTCTTGGCTTATGTGGAGCTATACTGATCCAAGTATATAAGACTATAAACAAGGTAACCCAACCTTTTTTGCCGATGCTTGCAGTCCTTCCAAGACATTCTTGAAAACAAATTAACCCAAGGCAGAAAGTTCCATACTAGTTTTTCTTGTATGACATAGTTGTTACATATAATAGAACATATTATTAAGGGACGTATTTCTAACTTTTGTAAGAATAATAACTAAACGTAACAATGGCTAATGTGATTTTCATCATCATTGTCATTATTACCACTTGCAAAAGCATATGACAAATCATGTTGAAGTTACTTTACCTGATGCAAACCTCAAATTTTCTCAAATTATTACAATCTGCAACAGAGCTGCTTTAGTTTCCAGCAAAATGGCCACGGGCTGCAGCAAAAAGGAAAATAAACAACAAATCTATAAATGAATGCATAGGAGAACAATATGAATGCACAGATCAGATTTGTACAATATAAAAATATATATAAATACATTAACCCAGATACCTTGGGGTGAGAGAGAACTCTGTAGTTACAAAAGTCAAGATAGGTCTGTAATTACAGAAGTCAACATAAAACAGTCCAAAAATGGACTGAGAAGTGTAAGTGTGTAACCACAACATAAAGTGCAAAAGAATATATAGAATATGAACAAAATGGATAAAAATATGTGAGTCAGAGAAAATAACAGAGCCCTTAACCTAATATACAAAGAAGGTGTTGCCATGTTTTTTACCTGTGGCAGTGGCAGAGACAGTTCTGTAAATTGTAAGAGGGTCTGAGGTCCTTATCGTCATCGCCATTAAAATATCCAAAATATCCACAATTTCACAAAATATCCAATAGTTATAACTAGTGCAATTCTACCAAAAATCCAACAATAACTAGTGCAACTCCAAAGTATGTGTATCCTTATCAAACAAAAAGTGAACATGAATGCATAGATCATTGTTGCACGTCAAAAATGCCACCCCAATCCAATCTGCAAAAAAATAATAAATAATAAATAAATAAAAAAAATTAAAAACTTTATTAACTAATCAATTCACAATTAGATCTATTATACATTTTATCCCTCTAACCGACTATTTTCAAGATTATGGGAACAAAAGATTAATGGTCCGTCCCAAGTTGGTTGTTCTTGTTTTCGGGCACTTCCATAGCTGTTTAACTATTTGGCCCTCCAATAGCCTTTTTTTGAACTAGTTCCCAAATTGGGTGTCCTATGCATGTTTCCATTAATTCCTAATTCTTCAAACATATATTCTTTGGTAAAATTTGTTATATTAAAGTTAATATACTTTACCAAGAAGTATGTCCACTCGGGGATGAGTCCCCCCCATTCCCAAAGTGTCCAGTGAATCCTTTACTCCTCAAAAAGTTGACTACATCTGCCAATATTATCTCCCCTTGCTTCTTCCCACCCTCTTCAAGCTCCTCTATTTTATTGTTCTGCATTTGTATCTGTTCCCTCTGTGTCTCTGTTTCCATCTCCAGGCGTTTCACATAATCATTTGTTTCAGCAGATGTGGTAGTGGTCCTCCTAATAGAGGATGAAGGTCTCATGCCAAGTCCCTTCACATAGCCAGACTTTGGCTTTAGGACTTTGATTGACAGCTCTTCTGCAGTCAAAGGGATTGATCTCGGCTGTGAGAGGTGATCAGCCTGTGTCTGTAACATATTTTCCTATCAAATTGGAAAAAATTAAATAATTATTACTAAATTAAATAAGATTATAACAAATAGTATTCCAAGATTTTGTTAATAAAAATTGAAGTATATACTCACATAATGAGCCTGAGCTTCAGACGAGATCCACTCATGTGTTTCCTCATTATAGTGAGTTTCCTTGTAAAACTCTACTAGATCAGGTAGCATCTTCTTTTCTCGTGCCTAATTTGATAGACCAAATATTCAATAAATAAAGCCAAGAATCTAATAAAATTCTTAAAGTGCAAGGATACGCACCAATTTTTCTACTCTGACAGGGATTGACCTAGAACCACACCTATGTTTTGTCTTCATCTTTTCTCTATTCGCGATGTTGGCTTTTGATTGTTTCTGTAAGGAAGAATGACCAATATAACAATGAAATGTGTCATTAGTGTCACGCCCCGAAACCAAGACCCTGCAGAAATTTGAACATAAATTGAACACTAAAAGCTGCAAAAATCTGAATATAACTTGAACGTAAAAACCTGCAGAAATCTACTCACAAATTGGACATAAAAACATGCAGAAATCTGCACACAATTTGGACATAAAAAGCTGCAGAAATCTGCGTACAAAACGGACATAATACCTGTAGAAATCTGCACATAAGTTGGACATAACAAAAACATAAAAACCAGCAAAAATCTGCACACATTTTGGACATAAAAACGTACAGAAAAATCTGCACACATTTTGGACATAAAAACCTACAGAAATTTGGATACAAAACAAGCATAAATTCGCACATGGCTAAACACTAAAACCTTTATGAAATCAGCCTTACATAGCACAAGAAAATGAATCAAATGAATAGCAATTTCACATCAAGCTTTGAAAAAGAAATACAAGTTCAGTTGCATGCAATCCAAAAATATGGTTATTCACTTGCATTGGCTAGGGAGAGAAACCAAAAACCTCTTCAAAGAGTCTTCTCTACAGCTGAACCAATCTATATCAAAAACCCCATGAAAAACCATTCAAAAGAAATCTCAGATTTTTGAAATAAAATGGATTCCCAAGTTTTTTTGGAACAATTTGGTAGTGTTCCTTCTAGTTTTTTTGGATATGGAACAATTACTGTAGTGTTACTTCTAGTTTTTTTGGAATCGATCTGTCCATATTCTAATCAAATTTTTTCTTCGCTGATATAATAATAAACACAAAAATGTTACCATAAATTTTGTAGTGTACCACTTTTTATCAATAAGATCTACCCACTTGGTAGGACCGACATCCTTCGGTGAGTGGTTTCTCGCGTACTCCTCCCCGTTAGCATCCTTCAACTCCCTAAATTGTTTGTGCAGCTTATAGGTATGGTTACTCAATCTCCGACCAAATTTTGTGTTCATTGCCTTTTCTATATCAATAGGGTCTCCTTCTAAATCAAATTGATCATGCAAAAAATAGATATGTCATAGATAATTCCTAAAAAAGGGAAAAATTTACGATAAATAATTCAAAGATTCTAACCTATTTTATATGATAGCCCCAAGGTTATTTAAATTATAATTCAATTGATTTTGATGAATAAAAAAGGGTTAACTGACACCGAAAATGAGCAAGTAAAATAGCAACTAAAAATTGTATCAAGGTGATCCCATCCTTCTCTTTTCTCAGCACCTCTAGCAATCAACTTCAACATTTATGGTAGACAACTTCAACAAAATTAAGAATTTAATTGTGCATGTGGTAAAAAAAAAAAAAAGATGGGGCCTCTTCAGTAAGAAGAACCAGAGATATCAGTATCAATTGGCAAGCCAAAACTAGATTAGAAAAGACAAACATACAACAAAAGAACTCAAATGATATTACAGTTATAAATTGGCTACTACATCCTCACATGTCCTATAATAGAGTAGATAGTGAACTTACATTCAAGCGTTGAATAATCGCCCCCTTAACGGAGGCATCGACATACTTCCACCTACGAACACTTGGATCTGGTAAACGTGTTCGCACTTCTACACCGATCTTTGAGGCTAGTTTTGAGGCATAGTCCCCTACCGGTGCACGAAATTCGGGAGGGATAGGCACATTAAGCTTTCCATATCTATCAACAATGCCTTGAACCTCTTTGCCTCGACTCGGGCCACGAACACGCTTACTAGCTGATATTGTGAAGCCAAAATATTGAATTAGTTAGTATGTGAACAAATTTAATTAAGATCTCAAATGAAAGTAAATAAAGAGTGTATCTTACCAATAGTATTACCGGTAGTCACCTCTACTTGAGGCTCGACATTGAGAGGTGGTGAGGGATGGCTACCCGCCTCAGGACGGGAAGAGGTATCCCCCTCAACTGGTGTGTGGATCAATGCCTCAAGATGAGATTGTGAACGGGCTCTAGATGGCACCTCTAACAGCTGAATAACATAATAAAATATGAATATATGTACAAAGATATACATGTATGTGTATGAATTGAATCGATAAATGAGAAAGAATATATTTCACAATGCATAAACGCGTAGTACCTCATGCTCAAAAGAATCATTGGATTCAATGTGACTGCCATCTTCACCCTCTGACGGTTGATAATCATCATCATTTTCCTCAATTGCTATTTGTTTTTCCTTCCTCAATTTCTTATGTTGAACGGCATCCTTCAAAGAAGTTGTTATATTCTTCAATCCTAGAGCATTCATTCTCTCACGGTTTCTATTAATTGTCTCCGTTCTTTGTTTCTCATAGTTCGTTACCTTCTTAGTTGCGGTACTTCGTTTGGTCAACTGTTTTTTTGTAGTGTCCATTTTGCCCAACTATAAAGCATAATTGAACATTTTTTGGGTGAATACGTATAATTGAACATTCGATGTAAAGAAAAGATAATTATATATTTCTATACATAAAGCATAAAGTAACAACAATCTCAACAAGTGGATATGTCATAAGCTCTAAATCATTGAAATATGGCTAGAGTGAGAGAGATGATTTTTTTAAAAAAACTTTTACATATCATAGAACAAATTAATTATGAAGCCATCAGACACATAATATGACCAATCAATGACAAACATAAATTACAGTGGATGAACCCCACAACTGAAATTCAACTACATTAATTAACAACAATGTTCATATAGAAAGTGCAAAAAACTACAAATCCTAGTCCACATCAAGATCCATATCATAATCCACATCAGGTTCGTCATACTCTTCATTTTCTTCGTCATTTCTATTCTCTATCATTACTTCAACAGATGACCTAACCCTTTTAACAACTTCCCCTTCAACACCATCTCTATAACATTGAACATTAGGGCCGATGTCAATTGAAACAACATCGGTAATATTTTCTTGTTGGAAAACATCGTTCTCTTCTGGTTGATCCGATGCTTCTCCATCACCCACCTCTGGTACATCAAAGACACCCCTATGTTGCACTCGTTGAACGACTTGCCATGGTTGACCCCATTTGGTATCATTTAGGTAAAAGACTTGCTTAGCCTGGCTAGGCAAGATGAAAGGGTCGTATTGATACCACCGGCTTGTGACATCAATACTTATACAATAATCATCGGTTCGCAATGTTCTACTTCGACCTGTGTTTCTTGTGTTGTACCATTCACACTGGAACAATAAAACTTTGTTATGACACATGTACTCCAATTCCCAAACATTGCACAAGTGACCATAAAATTCATGCGTCACTCCCTCATGATCCCCTTCTGTAAGCACACCACTATTCTGACTCTTACGGCGATTGTCTACTTCTCTTGTATGGAACCGTACGCCATTGATTATGCAACTTGAGTACTCTTTTACTAGCAAATTGGGGCCATTCGCTAACGACCATAAATCATCGGTTGCCTCTGGTGACTCTTCTTCTCTCAATATATTTATCTACAATCATATACAACATACATGAAGATAGTAAAAATAAATTAATAAATGATCAAATCTTATACAAATTTTTAATCATGTCCTAGAATTGAAAATGCCTTACCCGCTCTTTGAACCACTTGGGAAACTCTTGTTGTTGTATACGGGTTATGTCTTGGTCAAATGAAGTCCGTAATAGATTTCTGTGTATCCTACTCAAAAGAATGTGATTATTATGCATTGCTAGCTAAATCAACAAAGCTAAGAATACACATTTAAATTAAAAACATACCCTAGAACATAAACAAAGCTAAGACTACACATATTTAAATGAAAAACATACTCTAGATAATTCTCTATCTCGGGGCTATTGTTCAACAAGAACCAATGAGCCATATCACGATATTCTTGTGACATATCAGCATCCCTTGTGATTAGGCCAATAGGACGGGCAGTTTCTGTGAATACAATCAACCCTTTGCGACGTTCGCCACGATCTTGATTTCGTTCCGGTCGATTATGCACCGTTTCGATCCCATCAACATACATTGAACAAACAGTAATGCACTCTTTGACAATGTAAGCCTGTGCGATTGAACCTTCTGGTCGAGCACGGTTTGAAACAAACCTTTTTAAAGCTCCGAGAAACCTTCAAAGGAGAATTAGTTAGGAGCAAGTTTACACATGCAACATATAATTACGAACATTTCAATTTAACAATTACATTTCGATCCGGTACATCCATCGATATTGCACCGGTCCTCCAAGAATAGCCTCGCGTGGCAAGTGAACAGCCAAGTGAACCATCACATCAAAGAAGGCTGGAGGAAAGATTGTTTCAAGCTTGCATAATATGTGTACTATGCGTTCCTCTAATTTCTCAAGTTGATTACGGTGCAGTGTCCTTGAGCACAAATCCCGGAAAAAGCTACCTAACTCAAATAGTGTTTTACTAATCTCTTTGTCTACGTAACCACGCATCCCAATTGGAAGAATCCGTTGTATGAGTACATGGCAGTCATGACTTTTCAAGCCTGTTAATTTACCATTTCTCGCATTCACTGATCTTGATATGTTTGCAGCATAGCCATCCGGATACTTCACTGATTTCAAGAATTCAAAGAAACCCTCCCTCTCTTCAGGGGTCAATGAAAAGATTGCCCTTGGCTTGACATATGTTCCATCAGGACGACGTGTTAACCACAACTCTTTCCTTATACCCATATCTTCCAGGTCCATCCGTGCTTTGTCGGTGTCCTTGTTCTTCCCATCAATGCCTAACATAGTTCCAAAGGTATTTTCACTGAAATTCTTCTCGACGTGCATGACATCAATGTTGTGTCGAAGCTTCCGTTTCTTCCAATATGGTAACTCATACAAGATGCTCACCTTTGTCCAATTTGGTGCTTGACGGAGTCTTTTCTTGTTTCTTGGATGCTTCCCATATGTGACACCTGTCACTCTGTCCAATTGCTCTAATATCTTTTCCCCTGGTAACTCTAAAGATCTCTTTCGTTTCTCATGCTTACCATTATAAGCCTTACTCTTTCATCTTTCGGGGTGATTGTGAGGCAAGTAGCATCGATGGTTAGTGTATGCAGTCTTACCTTTCAAGGATTGAAAATATGGTTCATCATTGCACGTGTAGCAAGAATAATGACCCTTTGTTCTCCACCCAGATATGTCACCAAATGCAGGCCAATCATGTATAGTCCACATCAAAGTTGCACGCATCTGGAAAGACTCACCGATTGAGGCATCATAAGATAATGCACCATATTTCCACAAATCATTCAACTCATCCACCAGAGGTCGCATGTAGACATCAATATCGATCCCTAGTTGTGATTCTCCAGGAATAAGTAATGACATCATAAGAAAGGGATCTTTCATAACCAACCAAGGTGGCAAGTTATAAGGAATGAGTACTACAGGCCACAAACTATATGAGTTGCTCATGTTTCCGAAAGGATTGAACCCATCAACAGCCAACCCTAACCTCACATTTCGAGGCTCTAGGGCAAACTCAGGATGTTGCGCATCAAAATCCTTCCACTCATCACTATCGGCGGGATGCCTCAATACTCCGTCATTTACACATTTGTCCTTGTGCCATCTCTTGTCCTCAGCAGTCTTCCTTGACATATACAATCTTTTCAACCTTGGTGTCAATGGGAAGTACCGCAACACCTTTTTTGGAATCTTCTTACCCCTGCCACGATTGATCTTGTATCTGGATGCCTTACATTTTGGACATTTATCCAACGTTGCATTTTCCTTCCAAAAGAGTACGCAATCATTTATACAAGCATCAATGAACTCATATGACAAGCCCAAATCACGAAGTGTTTTCTTAGCTTCATAAAATGACTTTGGGACCAAATTATCTTTCGGTAAAAGTTTTGTTAGAAACTCCAACAGCATGTCAACCGACTTATTGCTCCAATGGTTTGTTACCTTCATATTAAGCAGCTCGACGACAAACTTCAACAGAGTGTAATTTGTGCAACCTAAGTACACCTCACGTTTGGCATCATTCAATAGTTTATCAAACGTCTGTACTTCCTCATTTTGGGGTGCATCGTTTGGTTCTCCTCTTATCCGATCTTCCACTAAGGCATCAATACCACCTAAAACCTCATCTTCATCACCTGCCATTTCATGGTGAGCCTCGTTTGATACACGAGGTTCCCCGTGCGCATGCCAAATAGTGTACGTTTGCATAATCCCATATTGAAGCAAATGTATTTGCACATTTTGAAGTTTTTGGGAATAATAGTTCACACAGTTCTGAAATGGGCACGGAATTTTACCTTCCTGGTCAACAACTGCCATTGCAAATTTCATAAATGACGTCACCCCATCAATATATGGCTGGCTCATCCTTCCATCAGGCGTCTTACCCAATGCAATCCAACTCTTGTCCATGTCTGATCACAAACCAACTTAACCACACTAACAACTAAGCTGCGAGAAAAAGAAAATAAATTGATAAATAATAAAAGAAAATAAATATAAAGGACATACATAAAAATATGAAAAAAATTATATCATTTCATGTTTCGATGAAAAAAAATATGAAAAACCAGGAGTTAGCTTACATAAGAAAAATTATAAATAATTACATAAGAAAAATATGAAAATTTATAAAAATATGAAAGAGGGCATACATAAGATTTTGATACATAGTATTTACAATAAATAAATAACCAGGAGTTAGCTTATCATATCATTTCATGTTTCGATGAAAAAAATATGTAAACCTCTACCAGTCTCAAAACTACCGTCCAAGTATTTTGTCTATATTAATAAGGGGCTAATGTACCTTCTACCAAAACCCCTGGATATCTCTTCAGCATTGCATAAAAATGGGGAAAAAATATTTAGGGCATCACCATGCATGCCCCACTTTTACTTCCCATACTTGCAATTCTAATTATATGCAAACTTTATAAACACAAAGGAGAAGAGTACATGCATATAGAATTAAAGTTTGAATAGTGATAGCCTAATGATTTTCTTTCCGTTGAATAATGAAAGAATTGGATATCCATCCACAATTTAGAATCGGGAATTTTTTTGAGAACAAGATGATGCCCTTATGTACTTGCACAATATTGGGTTTAAGTAGTATATTCATCTAAGTGTCTTGAGAACTAGAATAGTGTGTTGCACTACCCTTATTTATGGCTTTCAATATATAACAGTAGATAGTTCTAGTTACAATCAGAATCAGCCAGAGATATTTATTGGCTTTCAATTTTGAAGTATCATTTTAGATTTTACACAGTAGATATCAGTGGTTTCATTCCTCTTTTCTTAGTCTGTAATATTCTTATATTTTTATTTTGAGTTAGCCTATACATAATACATGGATGATCTAGAATATGAAGTGAGCTGAATGAGTTGCTTGAATTCGACCTCCTGATCTCGCCTTTGGTTGCTGATTTGGGAAATTCTCTGCTACAAAAGGAAGTCCAGGTTTTAAAGATCTGGAGCCGCTGAAAGATGACATTTTTAATTGCGTTTCTGGCTTGGAATTGGATTTCGTAGGAAATTGAGGAGTGATCTAGTGATCCCAGAGGTAGCTCTGATCTTCAATTGATTTGACTTTGCTTTCTTTATGGTTTTGATCTGAGTGCCGTTCTCTGTGATTTTGATGAAGGAAACAAATTCTCAATTTTTTCGATTCCTTTGAGGGACATTCATTACGAAAGAAAACGATTGTTTTTATGTTATCAAGAGGGAATTTGAGTTTGCTCTCTAAGTAATTCACTTGATTTTTGCGATCCTTTGGGAAAAAAATTTTAGTTCTTTAATCCAATTTTGGTGATACGAGCTGTTTTCAGTGTTAGGTTTTCTATAGATGATTTTGAGATGTGGGTATTCTTGCTTTGATCAGGTTCTTTGATGTCATCTTCTCTGTTTGGTTCAATTCTGACTTATTCTTTGATATCTTTTTCCAATGAAAAATTGACTCTTTTTCTTAAGAACGTTTCCAGTTCTTTCTGCCTCTGGGAATTAAGCTTGTTTGTTGAATTTTATTTTCCCTACTTCTTGCTTTACCATGCTGTCCATGCCTCCTTATGTTGGGGTTTGTTATTGTTGTTGTCATGTGTGTTTCGTATTCATTTCCTTTGCATTCTATAGAAGGTCTATTCTGTGTTGTCTTTTTCATTATTAATGAATGCATATGTGGATCTCCTGCGTCACTGGTACCAAATTCAATAGAGTATAGGTTGCAAGTGTTTTGGTTGGTTGGCATACACATTTGATGCAGGGGGATATATATATATATATGCATATACAACTAACATATGATTTGGTGCACTTTTGGTAAACACAAATGCATCAGTTCTCTATCTCTTCTTCATTTCATTGGAGAAATTAGAACCTACACTACCATAGAACATTATTGCACAGAGATAGAAAATGGAAATGCTGGTGCAGTGCATCAGTACTTTTGTCATTCATATAACATGTTAGTCATTTATGCAATCCATCATTTGCATCATTACATGTGTTTTTTAGTTTTGTTAGAGTTACTTCTAAAGAAGCACATATTGCTTTTGCTGATTCACATATGAATCTCCTTGGATTTCTTTGGGTTAGTTTGGATGCATGGAATCTGGTATCCATAGTCACAACGGTTACCAACTTATTATGTGGATAAGATAAGAGTGTTCCTCAAAAACAGTGGACATGAGGGTTCTACGGAATCTATTACAGAATACCATGGCAAAGCACACATAAAGAACATGGAACCCTCACTTGATTCCATACACACAAACAAGGTCTTTGACTTCTTTTTTCCAATGAATGCTCCTAGTATATGTGGTACTTAGTACTGTACATGGTTTACCTTGCAGTCTGAACAACATGTACCATGCAAAGAAATTCTCGACTGTTGGTTTAGTACCCCATAAGCCACAGAGTGCTAAGCAGTTGGCAAATGTTGGAGTTTTGGGTGGAGCCACAGTGAACAACTCAACCGCCTCTGGAGGAAATGGAAAGCAACGCTTACGGTGGACTTCGGAACTTCATGACCACTTTGTTGATGCTATTACACAGCTCGGAGGACCAGACAGTAGGTATCTTCTGTTCAGTGTTGACCAATTTTTAGTTCTCCTTTAGTGCTTTTTATTGCCCTTATGTGCCTTCGAACAAGGTCGTTATGCAAAAATATATAATTTCTTACAGAATGCCCGTGAGTTCAGTGGATAGAAAAACAGAACTTTATGCAGCATTTTGAATAATAATTTCAGCATTTGGTATGGATCATATCTGGGATGACTTGCACCTAGAGTGAGTTGGTTCTGCATTTTTTTACGAGTATAAGTGAGTGAGTGGCAGATATTAAAACCCGTAGTCATGCAATGAAGTACCTTACTACTTTCTCTGAGGTAGTAGGTTCCATACATTACAGTTGCTCTGGCTGATAACAAGATTGGTGCTAAATGCCGTAAAGACCTTTTCGATTGGTTATCAAAGCATCTTTCTAGCATAAGCGACTCATCTGATGACTTTGCTCTCATTGAAGCCGATTGCGTCTGCTCTAATGGTATTTGTTAAATGACTGATGTGGTGGTGCATTGTTTTTTTGGTAAATCTTCTGGATACAGAATCCTAATATTCAAACCATGTAAACTTATGTAGGATAAATCATCAGATGTTCAAAAAGCAGCAAAAGCAGCAGAGGCGTCCCTTGTTGAAATTTTGAGAATATGTGGAAATGAAGATGTATGTATTTGTGTTTGCACTATCTCTCTTATAGTTTTATTGGCTACTTTTCAGCCCAAAGCAAGAACAATGTTATTGCCTACTTTTCAGCTCTCTCTCTATTACTCCATGTCTATCTATTACTCAAATGGAAATCAGTATATGAGCGCATTTGGATCTTTACCAAATCGCAGTCCATTCCTCATGCAATCTGGGGGTTAGTACACTTCGTGTAAATTATGCAGAATCTCATGTTGGACCTAAGACATAATCCACTGAAAGTTGGGCAGAAATACTGTCCGCCTACATTTCTCGTGGGCATCTAAGTGCAGTGCAGTAGCTACAATTCTCTCCCTTATATTTATTCACTATTCTATTAAATAATTTCTTTTTTTCCTCATACGAACCCATCTAACTAACTTTTTCTTTTTAACGTGAGCAATTCATGATATCTTCATACATCAAGCTGATAGCTCTCTTGGAACAGTATGACTGGATTTTTTATCCACATGTTCAAGTGAGAAGTGCAGAAATGCACTGTAATATGGGCAATTCATGATATCTTCAATTCATGATATCTACACATTACCGGTGGATTGCTAATGCAAATTCATATCACTAAATTCTGAGAAGAAAATGGGTTTGGACGCTGGACTTTTATGACTTCAAATTATCATATATGAGATCAGAGGTTGAACATATCAGTGTATCATGTGCTTGTAACAGAATGTTGGTGGATATTTTTTCAAGCTTGTCATGTCCAGTGCTCATTTATTTTTAACATATCTCGATTCTTCCTCATCTGAATTAGTTTTCATGTTTAACATAGCTCACCACTTCATTAACAGAAAAATGTGTCTACAAATGAAATTGGTTATTCTTTTATATTTTCATTGCATTTTTCTGTGTGTGTATAATGTGCATCTTCCCTTGCAGATATATTTTACGTGAGTAAATAAGTACTATATCTAGCTCAAGAGTCTGCTTCTGGAAGCAGTTTTCTTTTTATTTGTGACTTAAAACACTCTAAGTGGTGTAATGTTTTTCAATGGAAGTTTTATATCTTGTGTCATTTTCCATGCAGAGCTTCACAAGAAAGAGACGTGTGAGGCTGTAACAATCATTGAAACTCCTCCAATGGTTGTTGTTGGAGTGGTGGGTTATGTGAAGACACCTCGAGGCCTTCGTTCTTTGAGCACTGTTTGGGCTCAACATCTGAGTGAGGAGGTGAGGAGGAGATTCTATAAGAATTGGTACAAGTCCGAGAAGGCTTTCATGAACTACTCAAAGAAGTATGAAACTGAAGAGGGTAAGAAAGAAATTCAGTCACAGTGGGAGAACTTGAAGAAGTATGCGTCTGTAATCCGTGTTTTGGCCCACACACAGGTATTTCTATTCCTTGATGGAAACATGTGATTACCCATTTTATGACCTGTTGTCAGTAGAAGGTTAGCATCAGTCCTTTCTTGGAAGCAAGACCTATTGTTTGTGTTTGTGCCACTTCATTGGATTTTAGTGCAATGCACAGCTCGAACAAGGAAATATTCATTCCTAACTTTTTGGGCATAAGTTAGTATCATGATCAATGCAGTGGATGTTGATCTGATGATTAAAAGTGGAGATGAGGTGTGAGCTTCTATAACTCTTGATGGAAAGGTTTTTTTTTTTAATATGGACGAGAGATTTTTATTATTAGGTTGTTTCTAATTTTATTTTTAGTGTTTTGGTTGCTTGATTCATGTTATTGTGCATATAGCTATGTGATTCCCAGGGCTACTAAAATTAATTTCATTACTAAGCTTCCATTCTTTTGAATTCTTTTTCTCAGGAGGATGCTCAAAAGAATTTACTTATGCAAGAAGAGTAGTTTGTTGCAAAGAATGCTACAACTTAATTGGAGGGCCTTTTCCACCATAAGAATTGGACTCAGCTAGCAGTAAACAACATTGGAGAAAGTTAAAGCCACAACGAATGTGATGGGATAGACTCTTTGGTTATTTTTTTCAGAAATAGAGTGGATGAAAGTAGTTAGAAGGTTATATCAGTTAGATGTGTGATGTATGGATATTCATATATTATAAATTTAATATTTGAGTTCAAGTTAATCTATTAATGATTTCAATTTTAGAATTTGTGAACGGTTTGGTGATTGCTTTCTACGAATGTATATAGGTGTGAATGCTACAGTATATGAACGTTTTTTAAAATGCATTTGTTTTGGTGGCATATTAAAAATTTGCAATTACAGTCTTTTTTAAATTTTTTTTTTTTTTTTTTTTTACTCATTAGAAACGGTTATAAACCGTTCTCACTAAATTTGGAACGGTTCTAAATGGTTCTGGAACAGGAACGGTTAGACGACGCTTTTGGAACGGTTTTTAGAACTGTTCCAAGAAAAATAACTGCAACGGTCATAGCACAGTATTGAAACGGTTTAGAAATGTTCCAAAATTCAAACGTTGGAACGGGTTTTATCCGTTCCAAATTTATTATTTTGGAACGGATATAGTCCGTTTCAATATTTTAGGAACACCATTTTTTGAAACGGTTTCAAACCGTTTCAATTTCCGTTAGAAACAGTTCAAGGCCGTTCTAAATTGCCATTTTTGGTGTAGTGAACACCACCCATAAGGTGATTAGGGACAGTGTGGACTATTTCTTCCACCCCTTTCTTCTCATCCAAGTAATAATGATCTGATCTATCCCATTTATGTTTCCACAGTAGGTGGGCAATCCTCAACTAATGATCAATATGCTCTTCCACTCAAAGTTCTGTAAAAGAACTTAAGCCTTATGTTTCTAAACAGGGGGCCCAATCTCCACTAATAAAGGCCATCATTTGCCTTATTTGCATGTGCCTTTCTTCAGAGTTTTGATCTTTTTGTTAAAATCAAGCACTTATATTGCTCATAAACAGTTTCCTCACAATGAATGAGGATATAATTTGGAAAAAAGTACAACCCATCGTTCAACCTATATATGTTTCCAAGATTATAAACTGATGTTAAACAATTACATTGCAAAGAGTACCACACCATGAGATTTTGAGATGAGGCGTACAAGCATAAATAAATTTTGAAAGATAGATATAAATGGACAAACCCATGACTTGATTGGGGCTAAAGTTTATATTGAAGCCTGGAAACCTTGATTTTTGTTGGCTTTGGAACCTTGAAGGCTTTAAGCTTAGAATTAAGGTAGTGCTAGTAGTAATAATGTTAATAACCATAGCAATAGCATGCACATTTTACTACAAATGAATATATGCATGTGCAGAATCATTACAAGGACACAAGGAAAGGAAGGTTACCTGGTGCATAACAGTTCAACACTCTGTTGGCATGGTACCTATACAAATCATGGAATGTGATTGAGTTAGATCAGCTCTGTTAAACAAAATCAGAAAACAGAAACAGCCTATGAATGTGCCATCAGTATCCATTTATACATTTTAAAAACCAGTAAGTGTCCTTTACAATTCCACAAAATATAATCAATTTAGCACCTCTTTTTTGTTTTTGGCTAAAATAATTTGAAGAATGAGAAACAGAAGTCCTACATGTAGTTCCATGTTCATAAAGAGTAGTTCCATTAGAAAAAAGAACCAAAGCACTAAAATCCATTCAAAAACCATACCATCCTTTATTACTTCTAATACAGTTAGAGAAGCAAACTCAACATCGAATAACCCCATAGCTAGTAGGTGACGGAGGCTCTGTTCTTTGCCGTAACCAAATTTAATGTTGGTAAACAAAATTGCAAATATACAAGTGCGCTAACTGTATTAGAAGCAATAAAGGATAGCATCTAACATTTCCATTAATATTCCATTCCATTAATAAAGTGCCGTAACCAAATTCCATTATCCAAGACCAAATCTGCTACTATACAGACCCAAGATCCATTTCCATTCCAAAATCATCAAAAACTGAAACAAGAAAATTCATTCCACTTCATATTAATATTCAAACATCCTTTCAACATTGAAGGCACTTTATCATTACCATTACAAAATTAAAACAAATGCTAACATTCTTGCCATTGTACCAACATTCAAATGCCAATGAAAATTTACATATTCATATATGATCATTTCGTTGTTGCACCATTCCAACACCAGTACCATTGTTTTAAAAAACAAAGAAGCTAAAGAACAAAAATTCCAAATTCACCTTTTCGATTAGTTTGCCTGAATCTTCTTTCTTTCAACTTGAAAAAAAAAAAAAAAAAAAAAAAACCCATGGCGATGAAATTTAGTGTCGGATGACATCCATCCGACTTGCATCATGTTGTTGAAGAACAACCCCAGTAAGCTATGTTCTATTAAATCAAATGATTCTCAAGAATCCCATCCCCCAGGCCATCCTTAGAAATTGCATCCTTCACAGATAAAAAAAATTCAAATCTCCACACAGACAAGCAAAAAAAAAAAAAAAAAAACAGAAAATAAATAGAAACCAATAAATAAATACTCTAAAATTTAAAGTTTCCCAAAACCATCTCCTTCCAAATAAACAAATTCCCAAGAGTCCCATATTAGTCTTACACCAAATATACAAATATGCATTTGTCTTTCAGCAAGGATGAGTTGCCACAAACAAATCATCATAGCATGTAGCATTGGTAAAATAAATAACATGAAAAAAAATAGAAAAGAAAGAACATTAAAAGACACATGTTATTTACATATAAGTAGAATGCACACTGCAGATGATAGAATGGAAACCATCCCTCCACAACCAACCACCATAAATCATTCAAATCACCATCGAACCAGCATTACACAAAAATAAATTAAAAAAATCAACCCATCTCATTACACATCATCTCCATTCCCTTTAATGAAAGAGAACCTATTAAAAGTAAATCAACATAAGAAATAACCCAATAGAAGAGTGGTGAAGGAGACGAAGAGAAAATATAATGTTGGAAAAAACATAATCTGTGCGTGTATAGCGAGTTTAAATACCTGAGTTTCCAAGTCAACAAGTTTTTCCTTCCACTTTTCCTCCTCTTCTTCGTTCCCTTCCTTTGTTTTATGATGCCTGGAAACTGTGGGAGAAGGTCTGAAACACTTTTGATTTGGGGGTTTTCGAATGGAGAGGGTTTTCGATGATGGGGTGGATGATGGTTCGAGAGAGACAAGGGTAAGGGTTGGAGATTTGGGGGTTTTCGAATGGAGAAGAATTTCAGTCGGATTGGCTGAGACAGATGTAAAGGACGGCGTGAGGGAATGATGGCCGAGAGAGAGGGATGAGATAGAGAGAGGGCCAGAGAGATGAAGGGTTAAAGGGGAGAGACGGTGAGAGACTGAGAAACTTAGAGAGGTGCTGCTACGTGCGCAAGGGAGGGAGAGATGGTGAGAGAGTGAGGGAGATGGAGGGTTGCACAGGGTGGCACACCGAGAGAGAAGCAGAGGGTGATCGAGATGGAGGAGAGGGGGGGTTCTGCGCCTGGGAGATGGAGGAGCTTCTGCACCTGGAAGATAGAGGAGCGCAGGTCGCCTGGAGAGATGGAGGAGCGCAGGTCACCTGGGAGATGGAGGAGATGGCTGAGGTCGAGATTTAGAATGAAATGGAGGAATGGCAGGCGAGAAGGGGTCAAAGAGAAGAGGGATTGCTGGGCGAGAGAGAGTCAGAGAGATGAGGGAGAGATGAGGGATTGAGAAGAGGCAGAGGGGGCGCTGGTATGGACTTGAGCGGGCGCGGGAAAAGGAAAATGGCGTGGGCACAACATTGGATGGATTATTTTTAGGGCTGAAGTGATTTTGAAGCCCTACTTAACTTTTATTCCTCCAAAACAAAAATAATAAAAATATAAATGGTTAAAATTTGGCAAATTGACATTTGCCGTGTATATAGGTATTTCGCCGGCAAAAAATATATCCTTTGTCAGCAACACAAATATTTTACGGGTAAAACATAACCTTTGCAGGTGAAAAAATGAGTTCGCCGGGCAAAGCTAAACCTTTACCAGCAAAATAATTTCGCCAGGAAAAGTATAATTTTTTCTGGCGAAATAAGCTTTTTGGCTGGCAAAGGTTACACTTTTCCCGGCTTTTATTCATTTCGCCGGCAAAAATGCAAATTCTTGTAGTACGTGGGTGGCGGAATCCTAGATGGAGGATGAAGGTGATTGGTGATGGGGGTTACGTCTGGGAGTTCTGGGCGAGAGAGACTGAGAGAAGTAGAGATGAGAGGGATCACTGATTAGGGATGGGTCTACACTGCGTGCGTTGATGGAGGGTGATGATGATTGATGGGGGCCAATGGGCCATGGGGCTGCTGCCTGAGACGATGGGTGGGAGATGTTGGAAAAGGGTTTTGGAAAACGGGGAAAAGGGTTCTTCTCTCCTCCTCTAGAAAAGGGTTTTGGAAAAGAGAGACCGGGATAGATGGAGGGACAAAGGGGGAAATGTGTTTTGGAAAAGGGGCGTTGGATTTGGTTGGGGGGAGGGGGGGGGGGGGGAAGGATGGACGTTAAGGCTTGGGGGGCCCCATTTTAGTCAGTTTAAAGGCTTTTGCAAAGCAATACTTGTGAGAGTAGTCATTTTATAGGCTTTTCCAAAGCAATACTTGTGAGAGAGGAATAGGCTCAAGTGCGAATGAAATTGGCGCCACCGCAAATGAAATTGGCGCCTTATTTTGTTGGCCGAAATATTTTTGTCTTCCATAACTTATCCTTATTAGTGACGAATTACGTTCGTCTCAAAAATAAATTATATTTTGTGACAAAAACATTCGTCTCTAATAAGCTAAAATAATTCACAAACGCAACTAAAATTGGTGCCTTATTTTGGTGACAAAATATTTTCGTCTTCCATAACTTATCCTTATTAGTGACGAATTACGTTCGTCACAAAAACAAATTATATTTTGTGACAAAAATGTTCGTCTACAATGAGCTAAAATAATTTGCGCCAAATCAAATGAAATTGGCGCCTTAGTTTGTTGACGAAATATGTTCGTCTTCCATAACTTATCCTTTTTGGTGACGAATTACGTTCATCGCAAAAAAAAAATTATATTTTGTGACAAAAATTTTCGTCTCCAATGAACTAAAGAAATTGGCGCCAACGCAAATGAAGTTGGCGCCAAATTTTTGCAGACGAATTTTTTTTTCGTCTCCTATACTTTTGAAAAAAATGAAAACAAACGACAAAATTTATATTTCGTCCTCTTTGGGTGTTTTTTTAAGACAAAAAAATTTTCGTCATCAAATTTCGTCACAATAGCCTAGATTTCTTGTAGTGAAGAAATGTTCCTCGAAAAATCTAGTTTCCAAAAAGTATAAATTTCGCATGGTTTGGAGATTCCGAAAATGATGCACAGATTTAAGCGTGAAAAGAATGTTTTATTCTTTCGGGCTAAAACTGGGTTTCTGGGCCTCGAACACGGATGGACAGAATATGAAAGTTGTGGTTAATAACAAAATCTTTCAAAAGAATGAAAATCACAATTTATCGAAATCCAGAATCATCCCCTCCATGCTTACATGTGTAACACAGGGCACCCCTGAGCGTGTCAGACTGAATCCAAACACTCTCAAAATTTCCCAAAGCTATGACTAAGACTAAGTCAAACCACACTCTAGTCCAACGATCGATGATCCCAATAAAACCTAAGCGCCCACTTAATTCATACTAATCGCAATAATTTGGGTCGGGGTCTTACATAAGGGGAGTATGAGTTGTGTCTACGCTTGCCTTTGTTGATGGCCAAATGCAACACCATTATAGAGAGCGGTGGTCGATTCTTAACTATTCAAATATTTTCTATAAAATCCATCATAATCTTCATTCGTAGAATACTAATATTTATATATATATATATATAGGACAAAAAATGTATGGAAGTCTAAGAGACAAACAATGAAATAAGGATCCATCAGGATATCCTAATCCTACTCAAGGTGTGTTAAGATCATTACAGATTATTATCTTAATCCTAACGCTTATCTTAACACATCCTAACTTTCCTCCCTCCTTGTCACTATTTTCTTGCGTGAGGACTATCTGTGGAGGGACAACTGAGTTTCTAATGACCATAGATTTGCAACAGGGGGTCAGCTTTAAGCCCTTACCTCTTTACACTTTTCTGGACGAGTTAACTGCTCATATTCAAAAGGAGGTAACTTGATGTTTGTTGTTTATAGATTATTTTGTGTTGGTGGATGAATCGAAACATGGCATGAATGCAAAACTTGAGAGATAACGGAAGCTTAGAATCCAAGGGCATTAAAAAAGTCATAAAAAGATAAAATACATTCATTGCTACTTCAATGGAGATGCATGAAGAAATCAAACTAATGTGAGGATTTAAGCTCAAGCGATGCAAAGAGATTCATTCTAGTATTGTCGCTCGATCATTTGTAAGGAGGGCGAGATCGAGGAAGATGTTGAACATAGAATAAGAGAGGGATAGTCGAAGTCAAGACTTCCTTCAACAGTTCTTTGTGATCAGTGCATACCAACAATATTGAAAGAAAAAATTTACAATACAACAATTAAACCAACTATGACCTATGGAGCAAAATGTTAGCCAATCATATGCACAAAATAATTGAAGCAGGGATGAGAATATTGAGGTGGTTATGTGGTAAAGCTAGAAAAGATAGAATTAGAAATGGACACGTTTGGGAGAATTTAGGGATAACATCAATCAGTAACATCGTTTGAGATGGTTGGACATGTTCAACGTAGGCCAACAACAGTGCTCGTAAGAAAAAAGTTTCCTGTGTGAGTTGATCTCCCCACCCTCGCATGGTGCGGGTAGGCTGAACATTATGTAGATGGAAGAAATAAGAATATATCTAAAGAAGTGCAACCTCTCTGAGGATTTGGCTCAGAATATATCCGAATGAAGAAACATAATTCATGTAACCGACCCCAATATATATAGTCAGGACAAGGCTTTGATTATGAGGATGATGAATTAATCAAGGAACCAAGTCAGAATTTAAATAGCTCACCTGGATCATCCAATGAAACTCGTCCGGGCCCATATGCCTTAGACATGCCCACAATAGTGGACAGGGCCAGAACCTTAGAAATCTCATTAGAATTTGATTTTGATAAATAACTAAGTTTGTATTTTTGGGTTTTAATTCATTAGAAGCTTATTTATATCCATTGTAAGGAATGATCAACTCAATTTTGGATATTTTTATTAAAGTTGAATAAAGTCGAATATTTTTGCAATGCCTTATTTTTTCAACCCGGTTGAGAATCCCATTGAACCGAAAATCTTTATTGTGAACTTTTGCGACAAACAGTAAGCAAATATCTAGTTCCCTCCTTGTTTTGCATTGACTGACTTTAATTCTCGATTTTTTAGTTTTGGTTAGTCAATGATTGAATCTAGCTTCCCATGATTGCTTCACTAGGTACCAAACCAAAAGTTCCTCACCATTATTTAATTTCCATTCTCCATTATTATGACGCCTCCCTGCAAAGTCCATAGTTATAGGCACATTGTTGAAGATGATGCCCATTCCCATATGACTCGCAAGATTTGGAAACCAGAATCTACGTAGGCAAGTCGAGAATGTAACTCCATGTTTTGATAAAATCAAACCCCAATATTTAATAAATCTCATGGTGATGTTATAAAGGATTCGATTTATAATGAGAGTGAGGATCCAGTTTGTGATGATGATTTGGAGGAAGATCGTGATGAGGAACTTTACATAACAAATTTGGATGTACATGAAGATGACGATGTTACCCATAAATCAGATCTTCGAAATATCTCAAAATGGTAATGTTGATGAGAAAATCATTTTTATATATCAAGATTATTAAGAAGAAATATTGATATTCAATGACTGCCCACATGCAGAATTGAGACTTCAAACACACATGAAGGGTATCTGGATAAAGCCTTTGATGAATCCTAAAAGATGAAAGGGTTGGGACACTAGACGGTGAAAATATGATTGATGACAGTTAGGAGGGTGTACATGTGATGGATGATGATTTAAAAGGGTACAAATGTGTTACATTGTGTGGATGATGAGAAGTGTGACAATGTGATATTAGATGTGTAAGTGGCATGTTATGCAAATCAGCCACGACATATCTCTATACATTCAGGTGCAGTCAGAGATTTAAGTGGACCCAATGTGTGGTTTTTCATAGTAGTGGAAGCGACAAGAAACGGACTCCAACTCAAGGTTGAATCTTTCCCAACAAGGGGAGACTGACGCAGGAGCTGATGGCCTCGAATTGATTGATCATGTGATTAATCAGGCCATTAATTATCTAGATGGATTTAATCAATCAAAAGGGTTTTTGATCCATCTCAATTTAGATTCCTATCAAGAAACAAAGGCTAAAACATAAATTGGAAAATCAAGATGGGCCCAAAAGAAACCGAAAATATTTATATATGCCCGGAATTAATTGGGGAACCAATTAAGAAGTTAAACATCTGGATAATCTAATGAAGCTTATCTAGGCCTATATGCTTTAGACATGCCCATAACAGTGGAAAGCCGCATGTTGGACTTTAGCCCAGTTAAACAGGTCTGACCCACGAGGAGCAGCACCCCACATTGTCACCTAGGTCTAATGAATGAATGGGAACTTCAATCTAGGCCCATAGGAACACCACATAGAGGATGGTCCAAGATTCTTGGAAAGGTCTAGCAAGTTTCTTTCATTTTCTTTTCTCAATTGTCTTAAGAGTTATCTCTTCCCTTTAGTTGAATTGTATTGAGACTCCTAATATATATATATATATATATATATATATTTATATATGGCTAGCTCTCCTAAGTTGAAACTTATCTTATCCTGAACTGAAACAGTACTGATCCTACAAATCAAAGTCAATTATCGTTGTTTTTTGCATGATGATCGTCTCCAAAATCAATATAAATCCAATCAGAACTAGATTTTCTAGTTCCATCATTTAAAAAATAGATATTGATTTGTGAGACCACCACTATTCTAGCTTAGGATAAGCTAAACTACATCTTAGGAGAGCCCTGCTATATATATATATATAATATATATATATATGGGCTAGCTCTCCTAAGCTGAAGCTTACATTATCCTAAGCTGAGCCAGTGCTGGTCACACAAATTAAAGTCGATTATCGTTGTTTTTTGCATGATGATCGTCTCCAAAATCAAGATAAATCCAATCAGAATTGGATGTTTCAATTCCATTAGATATAATTGACTTTGATTTGGGGGACCAGCACTATTCCAGATTAGGATAAAGCATGTTTTAAAATCTCAGTATCGGTCGCAGTATCGAACGGGCCGAAAAAGCGATATGATATCTGTATCGGTCGTGGATATCGGTCCGTCGCGGTCGTCGCGGTGACCCAAAAAATCCAGAATATTAGAAAATGCTGGAAAACAATATTTTTTTCCATTAGTAACAACAATAAATCAAAATCTTGGTCACCTTAAGTTATGAGTACTGTCTGTGTCGTAGTTCGTTATCTTCTCCGGTATTTCATATAATGCAGCCATTATTGATGCTCATGATTAATTAATTTATTAGCATAAAATATAAGAAAACAAATATAAAATATCAATCATCATTTAATACTAACTCAATCATCAAATAAGTTGTGAAATTCAAGACCATGAAGATGACATATTAAAATCAGAAACATGATAGTGAGATTGATAAATCATAAAGCACTTGGGCATCAAAAGATTCATGGTTTACCTGAAATTAGAGGGGACTAGTAGTCTAGTAGAGAGTAGAGACTAGAGAGAGATTAGTGAGTATCAGTGTATTACAGATTGACAGCCTAATTCTAAGTGGAGTGTCGCCCTGGCTCGAAATCATCATCATCATCATTTCTTTAGTATTGGCTAAAAAGATATGCTCCATACTGTTGCGCAGCACTATCATACCCATGACCATATATATTCAGATTGTTCTTGATAAGATGATGAACTATCTTGATGAAATCCTAAAAAAATGATATATTATAATTCAAATATTAAAAAGTCCGAAAATAAAAAAATTGGAAAAAAAAAGTTCAAAATCATGTGTATGAGTAGATCTAGCATGAAAGTATGTAGATCTAACTTCTAAATGAAGAACATAACACAAGTGACACCCAATGATTTCTATGCTTCATCTAAAAATTAAAAAAAAAACACATAATAAAATGTTTTAAGTTGATATTCTCTTACCTTAGATGATATTTTCTTCAAAAAATTAGATATGGAATTTCAAAATATGAAGAGAGAGTATGGCTGCTACTATGGGTAGTACGGAGATGAGAAGAGTGGAGAAGAAGAAGAAGATGGGGAAAAAGTTGCAAAAACTAGGGTTTTTACCCTTTTTATAAAATATCGGCCGATATTTTCAAAATATCGGCCGATATCTCAGTTAGACCGAGATGAATTCCATCTCGGCCAAGATATGCTGAGATTTTGGGGATTTTTAGCCGAGACTGATATCTCAACGAGATATCAGCTCAATATCGACCGAGATTTTGATCCATGGGATAAAGTAAGCTTCAGCTTAGGAGCGCCCTAATCATATATATATATATATATATGAAGCGAACTGAATTCGATTGTGAAATCAGCCGCTTCATTTGAATTTAATTTTGACTATGGAAAATTGTTGACTTTGGGGTGTGGTTAATCTTTTAAAACGTTTTCCATTGTGCGGTGAGTTCCAATATGAATTAATTGTTTAATACAGTAGACTTTAGTACCCTATTGCTATTTAATTTCATTTTAAATCGCTTTAAATCTCCTCCCCACATCTCCCTCCCTTCCATTTCCACATTAAATCATCAATAGTTCCCTTCCCTATTTTTACTGTATAACTAGTGCACATGTTACTTATATATGAAACGGTTGCAATAATCCCAAACGTTCTCAGAAACAACCCTAAGCCTTCCTATCCTCTTCATTTCTCTGTGTGTAATGTTTGGCACCTGCGACTGCGCCCTTCATTTTTCTCGAATGTCGTCATCATCATCTCCACAGGTAACTGTTTCTTTGCTACTGTGCCCTTAATTTTCCTTTGCTTAGTTCATCATCTTAGGGTGCAGAGTGCACGACCTCACTCCTTCTCACTTTTAATCACTCCTGTAAGTGCCTAAAAATTACGGACTTAGTTAAGTAGGATTTGCTGTAAAGCTTATGGGAAAGACAGTAGTTCCTGAAACCTGAAAGGGAAGAAAGAAGGAAGGTTAGAGCGCTTGGTTGCAGTCAGCCAAAGGCACTCCGATGCCTAAGTTCGTGCTATCACTAAACAAAGGATGAGTGAGTGGAGTAGAAGGGAGAGCTATATGTGTATTGTGTTTGCATACCTTTAATGGTTTTACCTCATGCATATTTATAGGCGGTGATCACCTTAGATCCCTCCTCAGTGGAAGTAGGTGGAGGTATTGTCCCATTGGACAATACCTTGTTTCCTTAGTGGAGGTAGGTGAAGGTACTGTCCCATCGAACCATACATTGACCTTCTGTATGATTGTAGATGTTATCTTCGGATAAGGACAACCCTTTATCTATATCCAGTGCCCATCCTATCTGTTAGCACATTCTGCAACATAGCCGTACTTTTATTAATGCTGATTGACGTTTAGTACCCATCTCGGTCAATCGAACCGAGCTGAAGGAGATACCGAAGTCAAGTACAGCCTTATTGTTGATACATCTTGGCACTGTTGCCGAACTGTACAGGGTTGGTACCATTACCGAGCTGTACTAGGCCGAGATAAGACCAGCGGATACCTTTATATATATATATATATATATATGGGAACCCCTCTCCTCAGCTAAAGCTGAGGAGAGCGTCCGCTCACCACGTGCGTTGGCCAAGTCGCTGGAGTGAAGAGAAATGAGATTTCAAGTGCATGCGTGGACCCCGCCCAAAACATTTTCATTTCCCCGCTCTCCATCTAAGGCCAAAATAAAAAAACTTGATTGATTTGGCCCTCTCTCTCTCTCTCTCTCTCTCTCTCTCTCTCTCTCTCTCTCTCTCTCTCTCTCTCCATTCCCCATTTCCATTCACTGCTCTTTCCTCTTTCTCTTTCCAGTCTGCCAGGCACAATCCCCATCCTCGCGCGATCGATCGTCTCCGGCGAGACGCTCCTCTCCTCGGGCTTCTCTCTAGTAACGTTTCCCTTCCCCCATTTCTCCATCTCCTCTCTCTCTCTCCATTTCACCCTGCCTTGGAACCCATTTCCTTCTGCGAGGCACAGACGATCTCTCTACAGCGACACCTCCCCTACCCGGCCTCAAACCCATTCTCCAGCCAGCGATCGTCTCTTCAAGGTATGCCTTTTCTTCCTTCCTTTTTTTTTTTCTCTGTTTTCTTCTGGAACCCATTTAGCTTCTGTGATTTTGGGGTTTTGCATGCTAGTGATTCTTTTTAAGTGTGGCCCACGTTTTTTTTAATAGAGGCCATTGATCTGATGGGGGTTAGATCGAAGATATGCTGTTAATGTTTATCTTTTTTTCCCCTTAGCGGCCGTGTCTGTTTCTAGCTTTTGTGGCATTCGTATTTTTGGTTCAGTTGTAACTTTGGTTTGACGAGGCACTAGTGGAAGGTTTATTTGTTTTCAATAGAGAAAGTTTATTATATTTGTGATGCATCTTGGATATACAAGAGTTTTTGTTTGCTTTGAAGTGAAAAATAGATACTATACTTGATGTAATCCTTCATTGTTTCTTTGTATCCTCTTCATCATCTTGCTTGACGATGCAAGATTCATTAACGATCTTTCTCAATTTTTGTCACTAACTGATTGAGTCTCAATTAAAGTAGAGACTGGGTTGGATTAGGGAATTCAGTTACTGTGATCTTATGTTTGTCTGCAACAACAAAAGGAAAAGCAGATTTACTACAAACCCTTTCCTCATGTGTCTTTGTTGATAGAAAGTAACACTCAAGTACCTTTGTAGAGATCAGGGATTATTATGGATAATCACCTTTGATTTTGTGACAACTACCAAAGCCCATTTTCTTCACTATTATGAACTGGCATACTTGTCACTTGATGGCACCCAAGTATGAAAATCAGTTGGATAGAACAATCCTAATAATCATCCATCTAAATTTGATTGGGAAATCAAATGATGAGGATGTGAATTGTTTCTTTAGAGCTTTTTATTTGGTCACTAACTAATTGACTCCTTTGTATACTTGTATTCATAGTTCATACAGATTGAGCATGGTTATAACACAATTCCCTTTTTGTTTTATGATCATAACCATCTCACACCTGGCCTAAAAAAATAAACCAAAACCATTTCAACCAACTGTACATCTTGCAGTTTGCCCATTTAAGACATCAAACAAAGTTAAAACTGGAGGCACATATAACCATCTCTCTCCATGGTCCAGAGAACTACAGGTAACATAACCATGTATATAATTTGAAGTAATGAATGCATCTGGAGAGAAAGTGGTGGTATATGTGTAATGCTACAAGTTCCGTACAACCAGCAGCTATGTAGAGTGGGCCCCTCACTCTACAAGAGAAGGAGGTTGCTTAATGCTATAAAAGGAGTAACAAAGGGGCTGGGACGTCCACAACCTTATAATTCACGCCCAGCCCCTTTTGTGCAAGAGTTGCACATACCTCTCTTCCTCTTCTAGTTCTCTTCTAGTTTCCTTTAGAGCTTTTAGTTGTTTTCTTTAGGGGATCCCACCCATCTCCTTTAGAGAAGAGATCTGGTACGGGTTATAGCGTGGAAGACTAAGAGGTCTTGGAGATCTAAAGTAGTTTTCTTCTCCATTAGAGCACAACTAGGCTGCAAAGGTATAATCTGCTTCTCTATCTATTGTAGATTATTTTGCATGGTGTTGCTTGTATTATTGCTGTATATGATGGATGAGTATGAGGGATTGCATCCTGGATATGGTTAATGTCCTTATGGGTGTTTGATCCCTGAGTCAAGTGGGTCAAAAGTTTTGAAATCCTATCCACGAGGCCCACCTATTTCCAACAGCAGGATATTGTGAAAATTCTGAGAATGGGGCCCACTTCTAAATTCAAACCCTCACATGACCATCTCTACGTGGAGTGGCATTCTGCCCAATTTGGAAGTCATCAGACCACTCTCCACTATACGATTGAAGTGGAGAAAAAAATAAAAATTAAAAATGAAGCACCATTTAAAAAGTGAACTTCATTTTGTTCTGGACGATTGGGCCCAATTATCATCATTTCAAATCCAAACCGCCACGTGACCATCGCCATGTGAATTTGGAAGTCATCTTGGGCCTCTCTCCACATAGGATTTTCTGATTTTTTTTTTGGTAAATCTCCACCATAGGATTGAAGTGGGCTCCATGCACGTATTCTAAGGTACTACTCTATACGTAGACATCATATAGGGCCAATATTGGAAAAAAAAAAAACACATAAAGCAACCTCTTTATACCAAAAAAAAAAAAAAAAAAAACTCTCATATTTATTATCTATGATGGGGCCCAACTATGATCAATTCAAATCCCAAACCTCATATAACAATAACATTGTGGGTTTGTACTCTTCCAGCTAGCTTTTTTAGAGAGAACATTTAAGAGTCTTTAAGTGTTAGAGATAATCTTGGGCATTTGCTGAGAGAGAAAAAGTAGGAGCCATGTGGTAGCCCTTATAAGAGAGAAAAATTAGGAGCCATGCGGTAGCCCTTATAAGAGAGAAAAATTAGGAGCCATTAAACCATCTGTTTTCCTCTTCTTTTTTTTTTTTTTTCTTTCTAGACAACCACAATCAATGCAAGTACAACTCATTTCACTTGGATTTGTTAAAAACATGGGGCATTCGTCTTTTAAAACTGCTCATTAAAACTTAAGATAAAATTTCATAAGTTCATGATTGTGGGCCACCCTTGGTCCATCCAAATGAACTAAACACACAACCCCCCTGCATTGCCATAACATGGGGAGAGATATGCCATAATATGTTGCTCTACTTATAATGATGATAAATATACAATAATATGATATAAACATGAGGATATATGCATCATCATTAACAATGACAACAGAACATTGTCCCAACTATGTTGGGCTCGGCTATATCAATCTTATTTCTCCATCTCGATCTATCCAGAATTACAAATCCTCATGATGGTACGTGCATATATCACGACAAGCCTTAATTCACAACGTTATTTTAGGTCCGATTTACGTACGAGTCTAGAACTACATGGACCTAGTGTGCCAGACCTAGAAGATCTTGGGTCCACATGACTATAAAAAAACACAGACCAAAAGATTAAATGTGTCTAAACATCATACTCTATTGGGACTTTTACCATATGGGATATAAAAGACCATGAATTCATCAAAATGTTGTTGACAAAACTCCATGGTCCTTCAAATTCTTTTTCCAAATATACCCATATTGTGCGATATTGCACAATCAGTGCGATATCGCACAAACTGATCGAAGGTGAGAAATAATCGATTTTCCTCTTATATTTTATTCCGTTCCCATCACCTAAAACACTAAACCTCCATTTCTTCCTGTAACTTTCTTCGTTCCTACTACTTTTTCCATCGTTCAAAAAGATTTTCAATAGGGTTTTTCCATTGCTTTACCATTTATCCAATAGTATCTCAAGGTTTCTCCACAACTCTTCTTTCGTTTTCTTTTCCATTTGGTCATTGTCTTTTTGTGATAACTTTACCATGAGGACAAGGGATGGATCCACAATATCAATACATTGTAAAATTTTGTGGTCTATGTACGCTTTTTGGAAACTGCTTCTCGTGAATCATCTTTAGGTAAAGAGAATGAAAGACTACACTTTTTAGGAACTTTTTTTTAACGATCGAAAAAGTAGTAGGAGTGGGAAGGTCGTAGGAAACAAAAAGGAGGTTTAGTGCTTTAGGAGATGGGAACGAAAGGAAATATAAGAGGGAGATCGAACAATTTGTGGCGATATTGCACAAAATGAGTAGAATTAGAAAAAGAATTTGGAGTCCCACGTATAGTACCCACATTGGGATATAGTTTTGGTCAACGCCATTTTGAGGAATTCATGATCTTTTATATCCCGTATGGTAAAAATCTCAACTCTAATTTTAGGTTGGGTGGAATGGATGACCATTGCAACCTATTAATAGCTTGATTGATTACATGATATATTGAAAGAATGAGACTAATTTCTATAACATCTTGGAAGAACCACCTCAGAAGCATGTGAACATCTTCTTAAACTCTAAGCATATGTCAATTTCAAGGAATAAGATCACCGAAAAATGACAACCAAGGTCCAAACTCCAAAAGGGCCAATGAGATCAAATAACACTTTTTTAGCCAGTCAATACGAATACAAGAGTACACTATAGTTTTGAACGATCTGATTTCTCTGAAAAATCATCCTTTTGAATTTTCCTCACATCGGTAATACTAAATCATCCCTTGAATTTCAGAGATAAATGAAAAATCATGAATCCAAATAAATACTGAATTCATAATACAATATAACACTTTCTTGTTTCTTTTCATAGCATAAAATTGACATTTAGGCATATAATTTACATGCTAAATAGAAGAAAAGAAACCCAAAGTTCAATCGAGTTTTTGGTGTATGTGGATATTGAAGTGGCTTGATGCTGGATATAAGAAGTATAAGACCATTTTACACTAGGAACAACTCCAATTAGAGCAAAATTTGTAGATATGCCATATATGGGTAGTGCATTCATTCACAGCAGTGGGTGCCACCATTGAGTTTTACAACTTCCACTCATGGGAAAACCTGAAAGAGATACTCAGAGATTTCCCAAACTAAATAAGTATATGATGCAAACTAAGGGTGCAAAGGGCTTAGTGTGAGGCCCATGAGAACTTTAAGACCAAGGAGAATATATCATGGGATCCGCAATTCATGGGATCTGCAATTCAGAGATTCATTTGCAAAGCGTGTATTTGTGTAAAGAGAGAAATACCTACTGTTGATTCAATCAGAGATTCACCTAAGCTTTTCCACACAATCTATGTTGAATCTGATATGATTTGCAACATAAATCAAGCCTACGGATCTATATTTATGCGGTAAACAATGGATAATCCAATATACTGAAAGCATACTTGCGTCATGAGCATGATGAACGAGTGGTTTGGATTTGATCTCTAAACTGCTCTCCTCGCGATCAATGGCATTGATCAAATAGGGTTTTCTCATATCTCCCTTTATACTCACTTTGATATTTGCGAGAGTTATTGGGTAACGTAAAATATGATGTGCGTAAAAGAGAGGATGGAAAATCAATTTTGTAGATAACCCTAAAGAGATTTTTGTCAATGAAAAAAATCTTATTGGAAGCCGGTTTCCTTAATTCCCTCACTTGTTGGTCAAACAAGAGTCTTAATGGATTGAGCTTTCTAGAAGTGGACTATTAGACCCTGACCCAGATTAGCTCGATTAGTGTTAATTAAGTGAGTGTTTAGACTTAAGTGAGTTTAGTTATCATTAGGTTAGAATATGATTTGGATTTAGTTCTGGACATAGCTTTGGAAATTTTGAGAGTGTTTAGTGTTGGTCAGACACGCTCAGGGAGGCCCTGAGTGCACGTGCAAGCATGGGAGGATGATTCTGGTTTTCTGATTTAATTGTGGTTTCAATTTCATTTCAAGGGTTTTACTATTCTCTACAACTTTCGTTTTCAGCCCGTCTGTGTTTGAAGCTCAGAAACCTGTGTTTTGACACAAAAATGGGTAAAATTAACTTTTCGCACTCAAATCTGGACACTAATTTCAAAATCTCAAAACCATGTCAAATTTATACTTTTTGAAAACTAGATTTTTCGATGATTTATTTATTCTTCTTCGTCGATCTCGTCCGGGGCTTGCAAGACCATGTTTTAGTGAGCGCAAGATTCAGACCTGTTTGGACCCACTTTCCACTCAACTTATACCATCTTCCTCACTCACCAACGTTCCATATCAGAATTCCTGCTACTGTTTTAAAAAAACAGAGCTGAGAGAAGAACTCATTTTCTCTCCCTCTTCTTCCTCTTGCATGCAGAGGCGGACCGACGTTAACTTGACCTGGGGCGGTCGCCCTAGGTCAAGTTCCAAATTCCTTTTCAAATGCTATTGGGCATTGGCCCACGCCCCACATCAATATAATACTTGCCCCAGGTTAAAAGGGCAGAATGAAAAAAAAAATCAAATTCCTCTGCCTCTTTCGACCATCCCTCATTCCCTCTCTGTGACTTCGGTTCTTTCGAGTTTCGACCCTTCGACTTCGAGGCTTCGACGGTTCAACTTCGGCCGTTCAGGTTCATGTAACTCTCTCTCCCTCTCTCTGTATCTTCTCTCCCCATCTCCCTCCCTGTCTAGGGTTTGTGGCTTTGTGCATTTTTCCTCTCTTCCTCCTTTGCACATTAGGGTTTATGTTTTAGTTTTCTTTTTTCATTTGAAGTGATGATTTCAGACTTCCAATTTCCAAACGATATGTTTAAGGAAGAAGTGAAATGACCAGATGCCTAAAAATGCAAGCGAGACTGTCAGACTGATATCATCAAAGATTGTTATTGCAAAGTGCAAACCATATGTTCGACGAAGTGTCAAACTGCCCCCAATGAAAATCTTCGACGAGAATAGTTGGCACTTGCAGTGTCTGATACAATAATACCAATAAATTAAGAACAACTCAGATATGCCCTGCCCTCTCTGATAATTAGATTGTGAATTATTGAATTATAATATGAAAGATTGAAAGTGATACCAGTCGGCAGTCTTATTTTAGTGAAATCTGGCTAATGTCAAACATTAGAAAACACAAAACTCATAAAGAAATTTAAAGATAGTGAATTAGAATATGATAGTGATACCACTTGGATTGGAGTAAAATCTAATTAACTTCAACACCGAAAGTTATACATCAGACATGGGGTTTTGCTTAGAATGATTTAAAAACAGATGTTTATTGTTGGAGAAAATTTTTGGTGGGCCTGTGCATAAACAATTTAGATGTACAAAGTTCACCTAAGAATTTCTTCTATGATCAATGTGAATGGGACACACACAACCACCTCCCCTAGGCATCAAATATCAATGATCTAGATGGTACTGATTGTTTGGATTGAGAATAATAATAATGATGTATTCTAAATTCTTTAAACTCGAGGGTTACAAATCAAGGGGTTAGAATGATTTGATCATTGATGAACTTAAAATTTTACACATAGGTGGATCACATCTATCGTACCAATTGTTTGGATTGAAATAAAAATAATGATGTATTCTAAACTCTTTAAACTCGGGGGCTGCAAATCAAGGGGTTAGAATGATTCGATGAACTTAAGATTTTGGACATAAGGTGAATCACATCTAGTTCTTTCAATCTCGACCTTCCCATGAATCAATGTTTCCCCAGCTCAGTCTCTCCTTATGCGCAATTAGCTTAAATAATGAGGCATGTGCACACCAAAAAACGCCTCTTTATTGCTGATACAAATAATATGTAATGGTGTATTTGATCAACTTTAATTTCCTAAATCTTTAGCATGTATTGGCCCATATTAATGCCACTAGCACAGGTGATACATGTGAGAGTTGTGCAAATCATGTAGATATATTTTAATCAGTTTCTTGAAAAACAGATCCGTGTCTCGCATGGTTCTTGTCTGTATTAATGGCAAAGATATGGCCTAGAAAGAGATCATTTGAAAAAAATAAAAAATCTCCATGTGAGCCCATTTCAACTAGTGCTGCTCACATGTGGAAAGTGGCCGCTAAATGAACAATTTGGCTGGCTTAGCATTTACCCATTTCTAGATATGGATGAAACCTAGCTGAATTGAAAGTGATAATTATTTCAAAACTAAGAGGTTAAATGTCATGCTTACTAATTACAAATTAATTTCCCTAAAGAATGGCATTTTCTCAAGTTCAATGTTTAAGCTTTAACTAGTACTTATTTCTTTTTTTCTTTTTTCATTTTGGAAACATTATTCTTGGCTCGTACTGTGACGTTTATGATTATGCTGATAATGTTCATTTATATATTATAAATACAGGTGCTCTCATTTGGATTCATATGATTAAGGAACTATTTGGAGCTTAAGGAAATAATAACGAGGTACTAATTTTTATAGGATAATGTGTATTACTTCTTTAGAGTTTCTTTATTGTTGTTGTAGTTTGCTTGTCAAATTGTGTGCTAATTTCTTAAGGATTCGTGATTTGGGTGTTGTCGCTTAAAAGTTCATTTACAAATCAGGTGTTAGTAGTAGGATTCCTCATAAAAAGAAGAAATTGTTTAAAATCATGTCTTTAACCTATTTTATAAATGGTGATTATTGGTGGTTGGCGAGGATTTTGATGTAATTGACCTTATCTTTGAATCAGATATGGAAAAATATTACAAAAAACAATCAACTGCCAATCCACCATCTCCAATTCCAAAGAATGACAAGAATGATGAAATGCCATCATCCTCGAAGAAAGGGCGTGTAGAGGTTAACTTGACTGATCTTCCCGCGGATCCTGGGTTACAGAATCCAATCTCAAGCTATCATCATATGGATAGGGACCAAGTCCGAAGAGCATATCTACAAAAGGGCCCTTGTCAGCCTCGTGACCATAGGTTTCCTTATACGGGATGTGGACAACATAAGAGGCGATTTAATCCTTTTTGGTTTAAGGATTACGGTAGTTGGTTGGAGTACAGCATAGAAAAAGATGCTACATTCTGCATGTGTTGTTATCTTTTTGGGGAAGAAACGCGTTATGATGCTTTTATAACTCAAGGATTTAAAAGTTGGAGAAAAAAAGAAAGAATTGAAAATCATGTGGGAGGCCCGAATAGTGTTCATAATCAAGCATATGAGAAGTGTCAGAATTTATTGAATCAAGAGCAACACATTGAGACAATTATTATCAAGCAATAAAGTCAAGCTCGAACAGATTATGGAATCCGTTTGAAGGCAACACTTACTTCTGTTAGATTTCTTTTGCGCCAAGGATTGCCTTTTCGTGGTCATGATGAATCTGAAGATTCAAACAATATGGGTAACTTTCCTTAAGCTTTTGCAAGTACTTGCCGATCAGAATGAAGCTATTAAAAGAGTTGTATTAAAAAATGCTCCTGAGAATCTAAAATTGACCTCCCCTAAGATTCAAAAAGACATTGTGAATGCGACTGCCATAGAAACCACTCAAGCTATCATTTCCGAGCTTGGAGAGACACCATTTTCTCTTTTGGTGGATGAATCTAGGGATATCTCTATCAAAGAGCAAATGGCAGTTGTTATACGCTATGTGGATAAGCAGGGATGTGTGATTGAACGGTTTTTAGCTATAGAACATGTTGCAGACACTAAAGCTCAATCACTTAAGCTGGCTATCGAAGCGATATTTTGCAGGCATGGATTGAGCATGTCAAGTCTGCGTGGGCAAGGTTATGATGGGGCTGCTAATATGAAAGGTGAGCTTAATGGACTGCAAAGGCTCATTCAGAATGAGAATCCCATCGCATTCTATGTTCATTGTTTTGCACATCAACTTCAGTTGACACTCGTTGCTATTGCAAAAGATAACAATTTAATCGATGCTTTCTTCGAGTCGGTTTCTATGGTGTTGAATGTCGTTGGAGGCTCTTGCAAACGTCACGACATGCTCCAAAATATACAGGCTGCTAAGGTTGTTGATGCTCTCGATTCGGGAGAACTTGAAAGTGGACGGGGTTTGAATCAGAAGACTAGCCTAAAGAGGCCGGGAGATACACGTTGGGGCTCGCATCATGATACATTGATTAACCTGCTACTCATGTTCTCCTCAGTGGTTGATGTGCTTGAAATGATCTCAGATGATAATATGAGTGAACACAAGGGCTCTGCCACTAACTTATTGAGTGTATTGGATGATTTTGATTTTGCATTTAAATTACATTTGATGAGAGATATATTGGGGATCACCAATGACTTATCAAAGTTATTGCAGCGAAAAGATCAAAATATTATCACTGCCATGGAACTAGTCAGAGTGTCGAAGCAACGACTGCAAACAATGAGAGACGATGGGTGGGATTCTCTCTTATTTGAAGTCCATTCATTTTGTGAAAAATATGAAATCATCATTCCCAATATGAATGATATGTTTGTTGGACGAAAGCGATCACGGCGAAAAGCTGAATTGACAAATCTCCATCATTTTCGAGTCAACATATTCTATGCTACTACTGATTTGCAACTTCAAGAGCTCAACCGCCGCTTTAATGTGGTGAACACCGAGTTGCTTCTTTGTGTGGCATACTTGGATCCAAGTGATTCATTCTCTGCTTTCGATAAGGAAAAATTGATCCGACTCTCTCAATTATATCCAAATGATTTTTCGGACTTAGATCGGGTGAGACTTGATAGTCAGCTTTCGGCTTATATAACTGATATGCGCACCAATAGTAAGTTTTTTGGAGTGAAAGGAATTAGCAGCCTTGCTCAGAAAATGGTTGAAACAAAAAGGGACATTGCATATCCGTTAATTTATTTGCTCTTGAAATTAGCGCTCACCCTACCTGTTGCCACTGCTACTGTTGAGAGGGTAATTTCTGCTATGAAAATCGTTAAGAATCGACTGCGCAATCGAATGGAGGATGAGTGGATGAATGATTGTTTGCTTGTGTATATCGAAAAGGACATATTCAATAGCATTGATGATGAAACGATCATGCAACGCTTTCAAAACATGAAGAGCCGTAGAGGGCAATTGTAAAAAACTTTGTTTTGGGGTTGAGATGACTTTTGATTAGAGAAGTGTATGTTAGTTGATGTCCAATCATTAATATGTACTTCTTTCTTCAGGTTGATACCCGAATTTTTTGGAGGTTGTGAACCCTTTCTTTTTAGGGATGATTGGTTTACCCTCATTTTTTGGGAGACTTTTTGTTTTCAGTATACTTCTCTTATACTGTAAATTTTGAAGAAATGAATAGTTCTATTTCAAACAAGAAATATATTAAGTTGATATAGTTAAATATTTATATGGAATGCATTTTTTCTTTTGTTATTGTTGATATGTAAAATTCTAGCAAAAGTTTAGCCCCACCTGAATGAAAATCCTGGGTCCGCCTCTACTTGCATGCCCTATTTATTTGCTTCCAAATGAAGATCTGAAAGCTTTATCTTCTTCCTCTCCTTTCAAGCTTCAGCTGGACTCTTTTTGTGCAAAATCCTGCAAGATTTTCATCTCCATCCACTTGTTTGCTCTTTGTTTGGATAGCTTCAGGTGAGAGCTTCAGCCTATCTCTCTAATGGAGTCCTTTTAACTCCTAAAGAATATGTTTTTCAAACATGCAATCCCATTTTCGAATTGGGTCTTTGTTTTCAAGATTTGGTTGGATTTTGAGGTGTTCTTCTTGCGTTTTTGTGTAGAATTTGGTCTAGCTGTAGAAAAGGTTTCTTGAGAAGATTTGTGTGACATTTGGGCTAAGACAAGTAAACAATCTAGGAATGATGTTTGCATATGTGTTTGAATTGCATTCTTTTCTTTAAAATGCATCATTGTGTTACTAAGCTTAAGATCTATGTATTTTAGACTCTCCATACTCTTTTCCATTTCCTTACATTGCAGTGGTACTACTTGCTTTCCAAAACTCTGTTTTGAATGTGAAGCTTGTGTCTTGAGTAGAATTGGAAATTTTGTTAGAAATTTTGAGAAGATTGAAGAAGGTTTGATTGGTTATAATTGTGGTGAAGAAATTGTAGTATTGAATGATGAATGGAGGAGCTTTGAGCTCATTGTGGTTGCAGGGAAAGGATGGACCGTAAGGAGAAACGTTTTAGGAGAAAGAATGGGATGAAACAGTTCAAAAATGGTGTTACCCGCTGACTGGGCGGTCACCGTTGCTTGGTGACCGCACAGGGGCGGTCACCATATCAGTAAACCTCAATATTCCAAATCTGATGAGGCGGCTAGCAGTCGGCTAACTGACCTGGTCCCAGGCGGCTAGGTGACCGCCCATTCAGAAAAAAAAATGGAGATTTTTCAGGATTTTGAAGAGATTGAAAACTAAGATATGTTCGAGGGCCTCTAGCTTGATATTGTATACTTGAAATCTGAAATGTCTTATAACGTCAGGGGCACCAATTCGCTTTTAAATTCCAACATTTGCGTTTCAATTACACAAGGGTCAACCAAAGCCCTCAACATATACTTGGTGGACTGTGTTTTCGAACTTCAGTCGCTACACCAAATATGTTAATTAGGAACATTCTTCCGGCACGCTTATAAAATGTTACAAAGTAGGAACACATTGCAACCGTTCCCAAATTAAAACACCGTGCCAAATTCCAATTATGCCGAGGAACATTTTTAAAGCGTTCCTAATCTCCTACTAATATTTTTTTTGTACAAAAGTATTTTTAATTAATTGATTAATTAGTTTTTGAGTAACCAAGTATTATTGAAGATGCTCATTGTTCTAGTTAAGGGTGCTCATGGGCGATCCTGTCCTAGCCCGCTTTGGCCTGGCTTGGATTTGTAATTAGGGCCCGATTAATAATTGGGGCGGGCTTGGATTAAGTGATGGAAAGTCGATCCCTAGCCTAGCCTTGCCCAGCTTGTGTAAGAAATGCATATAATTTAATTTAATTAATGCTCTAATGCCCACAAAAGTGATGAAAAGTTCGGTTTAGATTGGTCCGATTGTATAAATGGGGAGGCTCAAGCCTAAATTTTATGGCCTGTGTCGGGCTTGTGTCAGGCTTGAGCCAGTGTTTCTAAAGTCTGGTCAAGCTTGTATATGCCTTAGCCCTGCCCAACCCGGCCCATGAACACCCCTAGTTCTAGTGTAAGGACCCAAACTAAAATTTGATATTGGTCACATATACGTTAATATCGTGGAATGCCACATTAAAAAAATAATGAAAAAGGTTTACACAATCTTATTGAAATAATGAAGAACTATTTAATTAAAATAAATATGCAACTTTGGAAATAGTTGGGCATGGCCCCACCTTAGATTTCACACTCATCACCATGTTCAATTAGAAATAAAAAATAAATGAGATTAAAAAATAATAAAAAGAATAATTTATATATAAGTTAGAATATTAGAAACCATATATATTGAGATGGACGTAAGTGTGCACAAATGCTCATTAATGAAAATATGTGCCAAAATCGGATTTTTACGAGTCCTGCCAAAAGATAAACAAAAACTCCTTGCACGGGTACTCCTTCCTGGCAAAATTGGGAAAAAATCGTTCCAAATGAATCTCCCCACACTTGCACGTCTCTCCTCACTAAGTACAATATATGGGCAAGTATATATACCAAAGTTGGAAAGAACGATGGGAGGGATCTTAACCAAATTAATACTTGCACGATCTCATTAGCACAACTCTACAGAGAACGCTTATACAAAAAAAAAAAAAAAAAACCCATCTCTACAGAGAACGGAATCAAGAGAGAAGAAGGGAGCACGGGAGAGAGAGAGAGAGAGAGAGAGAGAGAGAGAGAGAGAGAGATAACGTTAGTGAGGAAGCAAGGTACCAAGATTTGTTCTTTTCTTGTCATCTTGTTTTGATTTCTATGTTGATGTGTTTCAAGTTTAGGGTTTTTTTCTCTCTCTTTTTTTTTTTTTATATTCTGCCTCCATTTTTATTTTTCCTTTTCCTTTTCTTATTCAGTGTCCTAAAGAATCTGGAAATCATTTATTTATATATTTGTTTATGCTCTTATGAGGTTAAATATTTAGTTTCTAGATGGGTTTCGAGAATTTTGAAATCCCTGATTTGATTCACTTCGTTGAAGCGTGAATAGGGGCGGGTGTCCTTTAACAGAAGTAAAAAGGATCTGGCTGTGCTTTTACAGGAAGAGCGACAAGTAGAATGGAAGAGAAAAAAATGGGTTTCAATTTGTGCCAATCTCATCACAGACAGGCTAGGAGTCTTTTGTTGAACATAACATGGATTCCAAAACTATAGAACAACGGAAAAAAAAATGCTGAGGTGAGGAAGAAGCTGGACATTTATCATACAAGTGGTAGGCATGGCCAAGCAAGAGTGGAAGAGAAAATGGTAAGTATTTGGATCTTATATATAGCATAACTTCTCTCTTTATGGAAACAAAATTGTAATCTAAATATGGGAAATGAATAACTTTGATCATTTTTTATTTTTGCCTTATGGTCTTCATTTTTAATTACTTATGACATAAATTATATGTTTTCAGTTCTTTTATATCTTAATGCAAACAAATAGACCCTTAGAAACTAATGGTTGAAAATCATGCAAATATAGAAACGTCAAAAGAAGGATCATGACCCTCCCATTACTAAAGCTGAAGTGTGGATTGAAGCCCATACAAGAAAGGACGGCTCTGTCACATATGGTGAGTTCATAATTTTACACTTAAGTTCTTGAACTACTATAAAGTAATTTAAAATACTTACTTGTATTGATATATCACTTGGCAGGAAAAACTAAAGGAATTACTTTCCAAACAAGGTGAAGTCAATCCCCACGACATTCTCAACGATCCATTAACTCAGGTATTTGATGTTGATAAGCGGGGTCGCGTCCGAGGTGTTGGGAATGTATCCAGAACTCAAATTGGAGGGTCCTTGCCAGCTCTTAAAATGCTGGCCCTTAATGAGAGGAAAGTTACAGACCAATCAACATCAATTAAGAAACTAGAGTCCCAAATGGAAAACTTAATCGATGAAGTTGGGGGGTTTGCGACAGTTGATTATCAAGGTAAGTTTTGATTGGAACTCTTCTTTTATATTAAATATTTTAAATGTCTTTAGAATTTTTTTGTCTATATGTGTGAACAAATAATATGTATTGTGAAACATTATTACAGAAACCCATAGATCCAGAATCCCAAGGAAGCACATCCATTCCATCGAAGATGCCAGGATCAATTGCAGTTTCCAATCCAATAGAGAATGATCAATCTTCAATGAGATGCCAATCATTCAAACTATTATCTTGGCATAATGAAGTCGTAGCGCGTGGAAGAGCTTATACGGGAAAAGAACCCCAACAGATTCATGGCAAGTTTCTTGTCAAAAATGCACATAAAGTTATGGTTGATATTATTGAAAAAGGAGACATCGAAGTATTTCAACCAGATGGTTTACATTCAACTTTGGGTGAAATTGGAAATGGGTCATTTGTAGCATGGCCTATGAGATTTACTTTATTTACTGATTAGTTATTGCTTGTAAAGAATAACTTATTAAACTTTCATTATGGTTTATGTTCATTTATAGGTTTTGTTAGAACAGTAGAGCAGTACATGGAATGGATTGTCCTTTTAAGTATCTTGGTTTACTTTTATTTCAATGTACAAATTAATGTCTTCAAATGAGCTCTCTTGTTGATTCATTGCAAATTAATATGTGTGTGTGTGTGTGTGTATGAATGTCATTACAGGTTCTCTTACAAGTTTTTAAGTTCATATTTTTATTTTTAAAAAAATTCATAATATTAGGAACAGTTTGTAATTGTACTATTATACTTAGGATTAGATTCTGGAACAGTTTGGACATGTTCCAACAATAAATATTAAGGAACGGTTCACACTTGTGCCAAAAAAAAAAAACTTATTTAGGAACGGTTTAATATCGTTCTAAAAATATAATTTTAGAACGGGTGGAAATCGTTTCAAGCAATTGTATTCAGGAACGGTTCCACATCGTTCCAAAACGATACTTTTGGCACGAGTTGAAATCGTTCACAAAATAAATTTAGGAACGTTTTTTATCCGTTCTATAATAATATTCTAGAACAAATATGGAGCGTTCCAAAGTATTAGGAACACCCCTTTTTAGAACGAATCAATATTGTTCCTTAATCCATTAGAAACGGTTCAAAACCGTTCTTAATAGCGATTTTTGGTGTAGTGAGTTTAAATACAATGAATATCATCGTATACTTGGTTTTGAATTTCAAGTATAAGCTCGTTTGTAGATTGTTTCAAGAATAAAAAAGGGGATCACTTCCAAAGTGCATATAATTTATGCTATTTTGCTAGCTTCGCCTTGCCTCATTTGACAAGTGATTTCCCCTTAAGCTTTGTTTAGAATGTGTATTGCCGTGTTTTGTGCATTCATGAATTCAAGTGAACACTACTAAGCTTAGACTGCCCCTTCAGTCTGATCCACTGTCCGGTGGTCTTTAAACTTGTGGATTATCTGCAGATTGGTCATTTATTATATTACACATCGTGTCATGGTCTGGTTCCGCAGCTGGCCCCCCCGTCTACCTTGCATGGTGTGAGATCGTGTTTTGCGTGTCGTGTTTGTCGTGCATGCTTACCCTTGTCATCATGTATGATAGAGAAAGGATGGGCTCAATGTTGATTAACTATTCATGATATTATATGTATTCATGCTAGATTGTTCATTAGAAACGTATTTTAGTCATGAATCTTTTAAATTCAGTAAGTGGTTTTAACAATGTTTCTTTCAATCTTTAATTGAACTATGTTTTTCCTAAATTGATTACTTGCCAAACTGTTGTGTTTGATACTTGTTATTTTGGTGCCCAAGTGCATCCGACGTTGCCTTTGAGGAGGAGCGTCAGGAGGAGGCTGTTAAGCCACCCCCAGCTCGAGAGTAGCAGCCTGAAGACATTAACTAGACGTCGGGCGGGATCATGAGATTCAATTCATTTTGTTGGGTGTCTTATTTTGAACTTTTGGAATTGTGTTGGCCTTTGTTAGCCTCTTATGGGTTGTAACTAAACTTAACTTGCTTTTGGGTTAACTTTATAACTTGAACTATGTTGGGAATGTTATGTTACACTTCTCATTTTGATATTATGTCTTAAGGATCTATTTTACTCATGCACTTGGAAATATATTATTCGTGCTTTGTGTTGATGTGATTTGCTACACGCTTCTGCAAACTTGATCGTGTGAGTTAGTCACCCGTGTCTCAGGATCCTCACCGCGGGAACCTGTGGGAAATTCATTGTCGTGGGCCTGGGCCTCGGTCCGGGGTCGCGACATGGACGCAACTTAGATTTATTCAAATCAAAAGTAGACGGGAAAGCTTATCAAAAAATCAATTGACTTAAAGTGAAGCCATATCATTATTAGACGTGTGGTCATGTGTGTCACTTATGCCTCACAGAGTAAACCAAAAAGTAGACTTGCCAAAGGTTTTCGAAGCTTTTTTAAAGAGTTTTACCATCAGTCACATCTAAAATTGCACTCTCTTCTAAGTTGCGAGCATTTAACCAATGAATCGGCTGCAAGTACTTTCAAATTGGAAACGAATTTACTGAGATAACAACTCAACTTTGTATACATTTATCAGGTTTAAGCCCACTTGTTTGATTATTATTGAATTTCTAGAAATAAATTAAAGCGTACATGTCATAACAAGGGAATACTAAGGGATAACACAAGATTGCTTAGTTGGTTGGCAATTTCGCATGTCACCCGGCTACTACAGATCCTTCCTGGGTATACACCCTTTCAATGTGTGGGGGCTTCCTCTTCCCACTTGTGTGGGCTCTCTTGGATCAAAGCCCCCTAGGTTGGGTGAAACAAGTAAATAAAAGAAAGTAAAATTAATGACATGAGAAGTAAAGGATATAAATTAGTGGAATGTAGATGGGACCTTCGCATTCATTGGATTTGATTTACTAGGGTAACGATGGAAAAATCAATCGGTACAAAGGATAATATTGTTTAATAGTCATTCGTGGATCTTAACATTTGCTTGTTCTATTTTGAGATAATTAGCGAAAGGTCCCTAGAATTGAATCTATCCAGCCTCCATTCCAAGCAAATTCTTTTTAAGGGCTCTAGTCCAAGCAGCTAGACTGTTTGCAGCCAGATGTCTCCAGACACAATTTACATGACTGATTTACCCTTTCAACCATTTTAGGCATAAAATTTTGAAAATTTAAATTTTAAATTTTGGATTATCCCTCCTTTTATTTTGCATTATCCCTCTTCTTCCTGAATGAGAGTCATTTGGCGTGATCGGAGAAGATCCGTTGAATTAGATTTCGAAAGGGCCGCGAATCGTGCGAAGATCGTTAGATCTGCTGGTGGGTCACAATTGTCAGACAAGAAGATCGGAGAAGAAGCTTCGTGGAACGCCGCTGTTGTGCGAAGATCGTTAGATCTGCTGGTGGGTCACAATCGTCAAAGAAGAAGATCGGAAAAGAAGTTCGATTGGAGAAAAAGCTACGTGGAACGTTGCTACCGTCGATCTGAGAAGAAGAAAAAGCTCCGCTGCCGTGACTGAGGAAAAAGAAGACCAGAGGTCTTCTGTGTCTGTTGCAGACTGAGGAGAGACGCGAAAACATCGTTGGAATCCCACATTGCCGGCGCCGCTTGTCACTCGCCGCCGGAACCATTCCTGTCATCGTCCTGTGGCCGGAGCGAGGAACGAAGAAGATAGGAAAAGGGTTCTGGAGTTAGGTTTTTGTTGCAGAAACTTGAAGAAGAAGAAGATCGATTTGGGCTGGGTTTGTTTTTTGGGTTGGATCCAGATCAGCCCGACCCATTTGCAGTGAAGGTGGCTTGGGCTCCGCAACAGTTCAGGGTTGGGTCGAGGTCAGGTTTGACCTGACCTGTTTCATAAACAAGGTTGTTTTTTTGACTGGACCCCATCGTGAGATCCGAACGCAGTCGAGGATGCTGCGCCATCACCAGAGAAAGAAGTTTATCTGAGTTTTAATAAATTTATACGAGTTTATGTTAAATTTATCTGAGTTTTTGGCTATTTATATGACTTCTGACACTTATTTATCTGAGTTCTGGATGAATTTATCTGAACTCTGGAAAAATCTGTCTGAGTTCTGGATGAATTTATCTGAGTTATGGATGAATTTATCTGAGTTTTGGACAAATCTATCCGAGTTTTAGGCTATTTATCTGAGTTCTGGAATAAATCTATCTGAGTTATAAACAAGTCTATATGAGTTTTTGGCAGATTTATTTGTGTTTTTGAATTTTATTTGTGTCTCTTGAAATTTATTTGTATTTTTTGAAATACATTTAACTGAGTTTTTGAATAAAAGACTTGAGTTTCTTGTCACATTATTCGCTAATTTGGAAATCTGGCAATGTCTTAGTTTTGGCAAATGTATCTACGTTTTTTTAAAATTTATTTGCATTTTTTAATTTTATTTACTTCTTTTGAAATTTATTTGAGCCTTTTCAAATTTATTTATATATTTTTTTAAATTTATTTGGATCTTTTGAAATTAATTTTCATCTTTTGAAATTTATTTATATTTTTTGAAATTTATTTGTGTCTTTTTCAATTTATCTGCGTTCTTTTGAAATTTATTGCTTTTTTTTAATTTATTGTGTTTTTTTGAAATTTATTTCATTTTTTGAAATTTATTTGCTTTCTTTTGAAATTTATTTGGGTTTTTTAAATTCATTTCATTTTTTGAAATTTATTTGCGTTCTTTTGAATTTTATTTGTTTTTTTTAAATTTATTTCATTTTTAGAAATTTATTTGAAATTTGTTTCCTGTTTTTTGAAACTTATTTGTATTTTTTTGAAATTTATTTGAAAATCTCATTAGTGGAATTTTATTAATCGTGCCTAATTTAATGGTAGTTGACCATTATTAATGGCTTTTCCCACTAATCATGGGATATGATTTGAAGAAAGGGTAAATTAGACATATTAGGTTTCCAAATCTGGAAAAATGACTTATTACACTATAAGAAAAGATTGTGGACCTAAGGCAATAAAGTGAAATGTTCAGGGACCCGTCGCCGAATCCGCCTTCTATTTTAGCCCTTCGATAAACTTACGTTCCTTAGAATTTCTAGCAAATCCAATATCACTCCTTTTTGGGGTTTTCCAAGTATTGAAGAGCTTCCTCTCTTTCTTATTTGGTTTTATTCTATCCCTTGATTGGAATATATTGCTCTTATCTTCGAAAAAAAAAATATCAATTAAACAAATAGGTCCACATTTTCCAATAGTTTCCTTTGCATACAAAAGATGTAGTGTGGTCTTTTCAATAGCCTAAGTTTTCAACTGTAGATATCCAAATCAATGTGGTTGCTTCAGATACAAGTGCTACTAATACCATTCATTTTATTATATGAATTCCTATTAAAGAGGACATGATGACAATCAAATTTATGAAGCAAACAATGAAAATATCAAATATATGTCACACACACGCATGCTCACTTATATTATACAAAGCTTTCTCTAACTTGTACAAGCCTGTTTTCACATGAAGCAAAAGAAACAGTACCCCACATCCATACATTCCAAATTCTTTACAAATTCATCTCTAAATCCTAATAATGTTCTCTTCATTTAATTTTTATATGATTGGATCCTTTCCATTAAAGCTTCGACGCCGACGAGATGATGATGAAGAGAATTCGATCTCTCTGTAATCCCTTCGAATCCCCCAGAGTACTTCAGCACATCTTTTCATCGACGGCCGAGATTGCTTGGATGGTGCTAGGCAATCGGCAGCCAACTTTAGAACCTTCTCAACTGCTGAGTTTGCCGCTGGACTCTTCCTTAGCTTTGGGTCCATTGCCAATGCCACATCCCCTTCTTTCAATTTTTGCATTGCCTGCTCAAAATTTTGTTTAATTTATCGTTATATATAAAAGTGGTGTCTATAAACTCAGCAGAGTCCATATTTGAAGTTTTTCCTTTCTTTGAAAAGCCACGGCATGAAGATTGGGGAATTAAAGAGAGACATATGGTACATGCTTAAAATTATACTCTCCTAGCAATTTCTCAAGCTCCAAAACCATATAATTATATAATATATATATATATATATATGTACATAGAGAGAGAGAATTATCCATGTGCATCTATCCCTCTCCAGATTACGATGAGGGACAATATAGTGGGGTCGGCTTTATGATCGATCCAAACCATCCACACACATGGGACTCTACATTATATTGGATCCATTAAGTTTTCAGCAATCCAAATAGACTGAAACGTTGGATCGAGGGTTAAATTTTTCTCTAATATAAAATCGTTAAATTTGTAGGCCACAGATAAAGGGTTAAATGCATGGGATTGACCCAAACTTGATATATGGGTATGTTGTGTGTGTAATTTATACACACACATATGCACTAGCAGCAAAGCCTCGTGTTAAGCCCAGGGGCCAAAATTGAAGATATATAAAAATTTAAGAGTTTTTAAATATAATTAATGAAAAGTAAATCTAAAATAATACATTATAAAGAATAGATGAAAGGAATTATATTATAATGGATTATAAAATCCACTAAAAATAATATCTTTATTTTTTAAAAGGAAATCCATAGAAACAGAAAGAAAAAACCATATGCCAGTGGATTTGGAAAAAAAAACCCTAACAAATTACAAAAATTAAGATCTTGCACTCCTTGGAAAAAAAATAATGTATAAAAAAACCCCAATGAAATCCACAAAATGTGATTATAATCTCTTTGAAAAACAAAATCCAAAAAATTCAAAGGAATGAAAATGCCAAATTTAATGGATAATAATATGAATATGATTTTCACATCTTAAAAAAAAAAAAAAAAAAAAAAAAAAAAAAAAAAAAAAAACCAACAAAGCCCACAAACATTATCTGAGATCTTACATACAATCTCAGTTGTATTGTACCCCCACCTTGGATTGAATTTTGATTCTCACATAATAATTAGTTGCGATGATTTGATTAGACTTCTTTGACCCTAATTTTCTACTTATAAATTCAAAATTTGTTCGAATATGTAGTGTCAAACATTTATTGGATTTAGTATTAATTAGTGTAGCTTTTTGTGTGTGTGTGTTGGTGTGGGTGGCGTGGGGGTTGCTTGGCATCACCCAACATCTTAATACAAAAGAGGATATCTAGTTTGTAAATGGGTTGGACCAGGGTCTTAGTTTCAGGCCTGGGAACTGTCCTAAGATGAATATTAGGCCCACACAAATTAAATTAACCGGGCTTAGCCTTAGATATATTTCGGCCCCCACTGGCCATCCACTCCCCTCATTTGGGGTACATAACTTATAACGGTTTGGATTGTACCACATGATGATTACCCAAATCACAGAGATTTTAGGGATAGAGATGATCAAGAGAAAGGTTAGGAAAATATAGATGGAATAATAAGGTTTCACAACTATTGAGATATGGGCCATATTGAGCAATTATTCAATTGTATAATAAAAGACAGTAGGTGAGTTCGTGGGAGGGCGACACGTGGCCGTAGTGGACTTCTTGGGAGGATGACATGTGGCGCATCTTTAGACTTTTTGCAATGCTACATCTCGAAATTACCATTCTAATCTAATCTCATCACCTAAAATATCTCAATGCAAATTTAAGATACTCTTGAAATAATATACATATCCCTTCCCTAAAACATAGCATACAATAATTTTACCTTCAAAGGGCCCCATGTATTATTGGATTTTGACATGGAAAGATTAAAGGAAATGGCTGAATGAAAGTTAGGATCCCCTTGAGTTTCAGAATTTTACTTGCAATAAAATGCCTCCTATGTATCAATTTTGATGCCATCAAATACTACTATCACCATGAGGTGGTGGAAGATGACCATAATTGGAACTAGATAGTGTGAATTATTACTATATAATAAAAAGACAGTAGGTGAGTTCGTGGGAGGGCGACACGTGGCGGCAGTGGACTTCCTGGGAGGTGACACGTGGTGCATACTCAGAATTTTTGCAATCCTACATTTCGGAATTACACTTCTAATCTAATCTCATCACCTAAAATATCTCAATGCAAATCTAAGATATTCTTGAAATAAGATACTTATCCCTTCCCTAAAATATAGCATACAATAATATTACCTTCAAAGGGCCCCACGTATTATTGAATTTTGACATGAAAAGATTAAAGAAAATGGCTGAATGAAAGTTAGGATCCCTTTGAGTTTCAGAATTTTACTTGTAGTAAAATGCCTCCTATGTGTCAATTTTGGTGCCATCAAATACAGTACTATCACCCCCAGATGATGGAAGATGACCCAAAATTGGAATTTGTTATTGTGAAATAGCATAATTCCAATAGGGGACTACACATTTTATACAATTTAGAATTTTATTTATCGTATTATTTTTAGTTTTGATATTCTTATGTTTCCTTTACAGTTTTTGGATGTCTTTATTTCAGATGTCACTTTTTTATTTCCTTCGATGGATTAAAGGCTCCCTTTCCTAAGACATAGCATACAATAATAACTTTTCTTTATTTCCAAATCTTATTTATTTCCAAACACCACAATTTATGGGGTCCACTTTTTTTATACCAACACAATAAGAGCTTTTTTTATACTAGAGCGCAGGCCACTTTCATAGGCTGTATTCTACTACTTTTTTCTCCTTATTTTCCTTTCAATATTTATTAAGATTAATCCATGGGGCCCATTATGGACATTTTTGTCCTTATTTTTCTTTAGATATTTGGTAGGATTAATTAATCTGTAGGGCTCATTGTAGAAGCCAATTAATTCCAAAATCCACATTTAATTCTGAAATGAGGCTCAATTTATGGCTAAGCACAAATATAATCAAATCAATGTCTTAAAATCTTTACTATTTACTTGATCTTTCCCTAAATATTTCCAGCTACTTAAGATTTCTCTAATGAGTTTTCATCTTTATTATGAATTATATATTAATATTTATTTATAATTTAATTAAATATTTAGATATATTTCTAATTAGAAATTCTAATAATTTCTTAATTATGGCATGCGTTGGGTGCAGACCTATTGCACTAGTCCTATTAAGAGGATGAGAGATTTCAGGAAGTATTAGAATGAGCGATTTTAGGAGGATGAGAGATTTTAGGAAAGTATTAGAGGGAGAGATTTTGAGTGGCCCACATTAAACCCATAGCTCATAAGTATTTTTCTGAAAGGAGAACTCATGTGGGTGATAACGTGGCACCCCTCACAGCTCTCCTCCTCGTTTGCTTTAATATATATAATATAATATGGAGGGAAAGAGAAAGAGCAAGATATCTGTCACTCTCCCATCTCCGAAGCTTATTTGTGCAGCACTGGGATTTTTAACTTTGCTGAAATCAATTTTTCGCATGTTCACGAAAAATACATCTTGATGCTGCCTTCACTCCACCAAATAGGAAAGTGTTACGCCAAGTCATAGAAAGATTGTGCCTGTAGAAAATCAAAGTATTTTTTCGCGGCATCGTGGAGTCCTCAGTGTTACACAAACACTAGGTTATAATTAGATGAATGCTAATGGAAGCATAAATTGAAACTCATGAAGAAAATCCAAAAGAGGCATTCAAATAGTGTGTAAGAAGTTCTTACCCATTTTACTGTGACTCTTTCTTTGAGCTCTCTCTTTGGTTCGATCGGGTGCCTTCCGGTCATTAATTCTACGAGCAATACACCAAAGGAGTATACATCACTCTTTTCTGTTAGTTGGTAGGTCATGAGGTACTCTGGATCTAAGTAGCCTGCTGTTCCTTTGATCTGTGTGGAAATGTGAGTTGCACCTGAATCACTTGCATTTAGACGAGCGAACCCGAAATCTGCCACTTTGGCTCTTACTTTCTCTGTGATTAGGATGTTTGATGCTTTTATGTCTCTATGGATGATTGGAGGATCTATATGAAACGAAAAAAAACTCAAATTTAGTTTCATCGTTTCTCTTGCGCAACGTTCATACATGGATTTTCATGGAAATGTAGTTCTTTTTCAAAAACTTGTAAAGTAATAATATGTTGGCTATGGTGCTTCTGTTCTACTTTGTGACTTTGAGGGCATGTTTGTGTAATGCTGGAATTCCTCACTCATGAACCAGATTTTATTTTGACAGCTCTACAAAATCTCTCCAACACCTACTATCCCACCTACACCATATGAAAGGGCTTTCCTTGAACTTGAGGAAACATAGTTCATATTTCCCTCTTTTTTGCCATGGGGAAAAAGTACTGCACTAAATTATGAAAAAAAAAACATTTGAAAAGGTGAATCTTTTTCTATAGAATTAGCGTTATAAAAATATGTCCTAAGCAAGAGAAATAGAAGAGAATGGGTCCAAGTAAAGTGAAATGGTTGAAATGTACTTTCATTTTCCGATGTACTTTCTTATCATGCATTATTTTCTTTTAATGTAGAAGGAAAAAAGAAAGAAAGAAAGAAAGAAAAAAAGAGGATTACTTTCCAAATAACAATTAATTGTGTTATAGGAGCGTTGTTGTTTAGCTAAAACACCATGATGAGAAAAAATCTAGATCCATGTGTATTGAACATGAAAAATTCTCTATTTTCCACCATTTAAAACAATAGTAGCCAGGCCCATTTTATTAAATCAAAGCCACTTAAAATTATACTCTCTTCCTATTTTGCCAATAAGCTTGCCAAATTCCACTCTAATTGTAAATGGCGCAACATTAAATTAAGCACTTATAAAACACATGATTTACATGTGATTGGTTTCCTTTCATTATTGTATACTTTAATACCTCATCCACATTGAGAACAAGGGGTTGCTTAGTTGGTTGAGACTTAAGCAACCCCATCTCTCACCTAGTTTGCTAAGGGTTCGATCTTAGGGTATGGCGCCTACTTTCCATGTGTGAGGGTGCCCTTTCTCTGTGTGTGCAGGCTCTCTTCCCATATGTGTGGGCCTTCTAATGGGTCCCAGCCCCTTGGCTGGAGTACAAAAAAAAACCCTCATCCACATTGTACTGTGATCTAGGGCCTACGAAAAGAGATCAAGCACGCACAAGAGAACACAGAGATTTACGTGGTTCTGCTTTTGGCCTACGTCCATGGGAAAGACTGGAGAATTCACTATGTAATCATAAGAGGTTTACGTTCCTAAAGACTCTGAGTCTCTATTTATAATATCAGCCCCAAAATCCTATTACACCCAAACACTACTTCTTAATCACAGTAAACCTATAACTGACTTACTTCTAATCACAGTACAAGTTGGGCAATCAAAGGGCGCGGTTAACAAAGATTAATTAACTTCTATTGAGCCATACAAATTAACAAATCTCCACATTGGCGAACATTGAAGTTGATTCTCATGCACAAAACACGTCTCACTGTCTCCACTTGCCCCCGAGGGCACTCAGGTATTGAGCACACCGATTAAGTCCAAGCAATGCTTGAACTTGAATTTAACATATTCCTTCATGAATGCACCAAATCGCGTGTACCATTGTCCAGAAGCTTGCTTTGACCCATACAATGATTTCTTCAAACTGCATACATGATCAGGAACCTTAGATTGCAATCTACCTGCACTGGAAGTTCTTTCCTCTTCCTCGTAGAACCGCTTACATCCGATGGCCTGATTTTCCTCATCAAGAGACTTCATTTCTTCAGTCATAGTTGCTACATGTTGACTACTTTCTAGCTCTTCCGTTTATTCAAAAGACTCAGTCATCAATGTATATGCAACCATATCATCATGGCCACTGTCTGATGTCGACGCGTACATCGTCATATCCTCGAAACCGTATCTAACCTACGATTTCCTTTCTCTCTGCGGTCTACCCGTTTACGGCATCTGCGGCTTTGTCCGCTGCATCTGCCGTACAGTCTGACTATTCCCTGTATCCCGGGAGGAGCCGGATGCACTCTCCTTTTTCACTAGGATGTCGGACTCCACGTGAACGGTGTCACTGCTGCTACCTACTTTTGTCTTCTCCACCTGCTTTCTCGCTTCGAGTAAAGCATCCTCATGAAATGTAACATCCCCATTGATGATAAATTTGGGTGAATCATGATCGGTACACTACAACCTGTATCCTTTCACTCCATAAGCATATCCCATCAAGATGCACTTCACAGCCCTTGGTTCTAACTTATCAGTTTTCACGTGAGCATAAGCCGAACAATCGAAGATCCTCATGTTAGAATAATCAGCTGGATTACCTAACTACATCTCTTCCGGTGTTTTGCAACCAATCTTTGTGTGTGGAGACCTATTTATCAAGTAGCCTGTAGTATGTACTGCCTCAGCCCAAAAGTCCTTGGACAATCCTGTAGTAAACAACATATAACGAGCTCTTTCCAAGATCGTTCTGTTCATCCTCTTTGTAACTCCATTCTAATGTGGAGTTTCTGTAGTGGTGTAATGCCGAACTATGCCATAATCCATGCAATAGTTCCCAAACTTTGTCGATCTGTACTCCTTGCCATTACCTATCCTTAACTTTTTCACCTTCCTGTCAGTCTGTTTCTCAACTATTTCCTTACATCACTTGAATGTAACAAATGTCTGATCTTTCGTCTTCAGAGTATAAATCCAGACTTTCCTTTAATAATTATCAATAAAAGTTAGCGTAAATCGGGACCCGCCCTTGGAGTAAACTCTAGAAGGCCCCCATACATCTGAATGAACATAATCAAGGATACCTTTTGTGCGATGAATACCTGTCTTGAAACTGACCTTTCAATGCTTTTCAGAGATACATCTCTCACAGTAATCCAACTTGCATGTCTTTGTGCCATATAGCAAATTCCGATTGCTCAGTATTGTCAATCCATTCTCACTCATGTCACCCAGATGCAAATGCCATAAATGCGTTGAGACGGATTCATAGTCATCTGAGGAAGACACTGCAGCTCCACCTGTAACAATATTTTCGGACAGAACATACAAGTTTCCAACTCTATTGCCTCTCATAAGAACCAGAGCACCTTTCACAACCTTCATGACTCCACCTTTAGCTGAGAACTTACAACCGTCGTAGTCCAAGGCACCAAGAGAAACAAGATTCTTTTTCAAATCAGGAACATGCCGAATATCTGCCAACGTTCTGACGATTCCTATTGGGACACATGTGGTAGGAACAACCCGAATCAAGAATCCATTCATCCTGACGGCAAATTTCATTTTCAATCACAGAAAGTGCATTATCGGAAACATAATCTGATCTTCCATCTGCAACACTAACTGAATTATCAGATGGCGAATCTTCTATTATTTCTTTCCCTTTCATCTGCCTTTCGGAACAGTTTTTTTTTATGTGCCCTTTCTTATAACAATAATAACATTCAATGTTTTTTTCTATTGGATCTATGTTTGCCCTTACTACTGGATTCTTTTGTTCTTTCTCATACTACCAAACCCTCACCCAAACCATCATTGTCAACTGCAACCTTTTCTTTCAACTCCCTCGAGTTCAAGGCTGCCTCTACATCCTCTTTTGTCAAAGTATCTCTACCATACATCATGGTATCAATAAAATGCTCATATGAGGGTGGTAACAAGCACAACGACATGATAGCTTGGTCTTCATCATCAATTTCAACATTGATATTTTCCAGATCCATAATAGCTTTTGTGAAAGAATCAAGGTCAGTTGAAACAGACGTACCTTCCTACATTTGTAATGTGAACAATCGCTTCTTCAGGTACAAGCAATTCATGAGAGACTTCGTGATGTACAAGTTCTCCAACTTTTGCCATATGACAGCATGAATTCTTTCTTGAGCAACTTTTTGTAGTACACCATCGTTCAGAAACAACAAAATTTGACTGTACGCCTTTTCCAGCAACTCATCGTTCTCTTGAACTGACAATTTTTTAGACAAAGCATTTTTTCCCTTCAAAGCCTTATGCAACCCATTCTGAACCAGCAAAGCATGCATCTTCAAACGCCACAGACTGAAATCGTTGTTTCCATTGAATTTCTCAAATTCAAACTTCGCAGCCATTCGCACATCTTTCACAGTACCTGTGTGGATCTGGTCACCACGAGCACGCTAGAAGAAACGGATCTGAAATATGACTCTGGACGGCTAAGATATCGCAGAAATAAGTTTCTACGCTCCAATCAGTCAATCTCTTTCGTTGACCGTTGAACAACTAATCTTTTTCAACAACGGCGCAGATCTACTCGCAACGAGTCCGTAGGTTCAAACGGATCTCCCATCAAACTCCAGATCTTCAAGATATCGCGAAAACAATTTTCAGCCTCCGATCTGGTCAAAACAACCTTTGACCGTACGGATCTGCTGACGTCAACACTGTGGTCAGCGCCTTTTCTTGCGAGCTTTGCTACTGGGCTTCTTCTGCACAGTGGGTCAGGTAAACCCGGACTTGACCCAACTTGGTCTGGCCTGGTGGATGGGCTTCTGGAATGGGTCAGGCTTGACCTGACCTGGGACCAACCCAGAACTCCTGCAGAGCCCAGGCCCACCTTTTTCTTCTTCTTCATTCTATTTCAGTTACAGAAACAGAACTTCTGCAACTTCTTCCGTTTTTCTTCAGCCACGGACGACGGGACGGCAGCGACGACGATCCACTTTCTCGGGTGACACACAAGGTTGCGGTGGATACTCCGACAGCTTTTCACGACGATGTGGGGCCCAGCCAGAAATAGGAAAAAAGAACCCAAAACCGCCCTGTCCCTTCCTCCGATCAGTGATGGCGACACGCAACAGTAGCGAACCCAGTCCTCTCCTCCGACTCCGATCAAGAAACCCCGAGAGTCCTTTGTCTTCAAGAGAAACCAACGTCCCTCTTCTTCCTTCTACATTTGGACGCTGCAACAGGACCCAAACAGAACCGCCCCTTCTTCATCGTCTCTTTACAACACGAGGATCTTCTTTCTTTTCTTCAACTTCTTGACGAGAGAACCGTGGCCCACTGAGGATCAATCCGATCCACTCTCTTCTCGTGCGCTCTTCTTCTTAGGACAGAAACAGAGAGAACCTACTTCGCTGGGCCACCCACGATCAAAACCAGCTCTGATCTCTCTTCTTATTCGTCTCTCCTTCAACTCCAGCGACGATATGTTCCTGTAAAGCGATCCAGAATAAGGAACGATCCCTTCTCTTCTTTGTAATCTGTGTGGCCACCGAGATCAAATGATTTCCTTCCGCACGATCCAGAAAACACTATCTCAATATTGAGATCTAATCCGTCGATCACGCAGCCACAACTCCAGTCCTTTGAAATCCGATCTATCGGATTTCTTCCGATCACGCGCAATGCTCTGATACCAGTTTGTTGTGATCTAGGGCCTAAGAAAAAAGATCAAGCACGCACAAGAAAATACAGAGATTTATATGGTTCGGCTTTTGGCCTACGTCCACGGGAAAGATGGGAGAATTCACTACGTAATCGTAAGAGGTTAACATCCTAGAGACTATGAGTTTCTATTTATAATATCAGCCCCAAAACCCCGATACACCCAAACACTACTTATTAATCACAGCAGACTTATAACAGGCTTACTTCTAATTACAGTACAAGTTGGGCAATCTAAGGGCCCGGTTAACAAAGATTAATTAACTTCTATTGAGCCATGCAAATTAACACATTGAAGCTATAAAGATCAATGATTTTTACTTAACAAACTGTGGTATTGAATTGAGAAGTTATACCTGTACTAGGTAATTTTATCGATGGTTAGAGTGCAAGGACAATGGATAATATGTTATTTTCCAAGGTGTGTGCATGTGGCTTGTGAAGCAATTGATCATTTTCTTTCGTTTGTAATCTACAGTCGATCGTTGGGAAACATTTGAAAAATCATGTTTCTTAGATGACCCTAGCGATCATCATCATCATCAGCTTCTAGTGTCGACATTGCCATCTTATAACTCGGATTATCTAGGTGCTGCTTCTCTGGACATAGACTTATAACCAGTTTGGAAACTCTAGTATAATCTAATAAGAACTAACTAAAAAAGGTCTAGAACTAATAACTAAAATTTTGAAGTACTAATTTACAACTAGTCTGTTTGGTAAAACTCTAAAAATAAGCTTTTAATTTATTTCACAGTAGAGTGTCTGGTGAACATAAAAATTAGAGTTATTAATGCGGCACTTTTCTGGGTTTTCAAGAATTTAGATTCAAATTAATAGGTTTAAATGCTCTTATTTCCTTGCTTTGAAGTGATTGGGCTGATCATAAGTGGGCCACGATAATGTAAGTAAAGATAAAAAAGAAAAAAGAAAAAAACCTACCTCTTACGGTCCCCTTTACCTTTTTTTTTATGAGAAGCTGACTCTATTTTTAATCAAATGAGAATGCAATTAAATATATATCATTCACAGTACTAAAATTAAGTAACATCAAAACATAAACAAAGAGCTTATTTTTAGAGTTTCGAGATGCTCCCTTGGAAAATAGATTTGGCTAGGTTTATGATAGATTTCCTACAGTCTGCAGGCTATAAATGAAATATGAAACACACAGGGCACCAGAGATGGCAACAGGGGCATGTTGGGTTAAAACTGAACCTGCCTCGTCTCAAGTTTGTCTCATCCAAATTCGACCCATCCTGTGACAGGTCACTGGTATGTGGTAACGAACCTGCCCGGTTTAGGCAGAAGTTAGGTCTAAATCAAAGCTCAAGAATCTTAAAATATATAAATGAATGGGAAAGAGAGTGTTAGAGTTCAAACACACAACCTTATATTCCCTTATGCCTTTATTTAGTCCCCCAGCACCACTTGCTCCACATAGATTGTGCTTATAGTTTTAGTAATAAATAAATATTTATTATATATACCGCATGTGGTAGCTAGGTTAAAAAATCCAAACCCACCCCATTACAAAAAAATACCAATACCAAACTTATCCCTAATAGGAGCATAGCAGGGTGAGTCCCGGTTTTGACTGAACCCATTGCCATCCCTACACGGCACAACACATCGTGGATGAATAATCCGAAGAGGGGTCAGGGAACCATATTTCTCTCTCTCTCTCTCTCTCTCTCTCTCTCTCTCTGTTCCATTTTAACCATTTACCATTTATAATTATAGTGCGGCCGTGCTCTCCCGTGGATGGTTCACATGGACCGTCAGCTCCAGACTGCCTTTTGGGGCCCACCTAGGGCCCCACCAATCATGGGGAGGTGCGGATTGGAAGATCTATATGTGAACCACTTATGTGCAAAACTCCAAGTCCATCAGACAATCCTAACTCTTTGATCATGGCCCTCAAGTTTAACCGTTTATAAGCTATCAATTTTGTATGATTTCAATCCAATGGTTCAGCCTCATTTGGATCAGTGCAAAAGACTCAAATCCGGCGACACCCAGATGGAAACTAGTGTGTGAGGGGTTGGATGTACCATGGAGGGGCGGCTGCAAGTAGGGCCCACACGGCCATCTGCACAGTTGGGAACCATCCCAATGGGAGCATTCTCCTATAATCATATGTCCAATCCTTGAGCGATTTGTTGAAGGTGTTATCTTAGCAGGTTTGAATCATGCATGAATTCACAAATTAGAGGTATGTATCATAATGAGCTCGAACTGTGTCGGATGTGTCTGTCATTTTAGCTTATATCTGTATACCACTCTAAAAATTCCAATACTCACACAGTGTGACTGTAGATAGCACATTGTCCTCCTACAGCTCCATCTGGGGTTCGAGTCCTGGAGTAGTAGTTTTCCTTACCATATCCAGGCCAGCAAGCAAAAGATCAAAAATCCAATTCTCTTAATCTTAGATTATAGTCTATCAGGAAAGTTTTGTATATATGCAGTTTTGTATATCTTGGTGATTGTATATATGGAATTTTGTTTACAAGAATTTATCTTTCAATGTTATTCTATAACTACACAGGTAAGCATTTTTATTTTATCCATGTTTTGAGCAAAGGTTGGCTACAAAATATGGTGAAAAGACATGAACTTGCAAACCATCTTGTGGGCCCACCTCGATGCATACAAATGAAAGCGGTTGGTTAGGGTTGAAAGGTTTTAATCTCTGTTCGTATAAGATAGGCTAAATCCTAGTACATCCCCAACAATGATTGTAGCCATCGTCTTTGGGCTCATTTGTTTGAATGGAATTGGATTTCTAGAAATTCCAAGTAATGTAATTCTAAAAGTGTCTAAAATTGAGAAACAAAGATTGAAGATTAAAAAATAGTTGTTATATAATCTCCCCTTTAATGAAAAAAATGAATACTCACCCATCACCCCAATAAATCAAGGCCGACCTACATCTTCACCTTATATCATTCACCCTTACCTCTTTAGTAATCTTCTATTAGATCCTATATTTACCATGAATTACTAAGAATTCAATTCCATGTAAAAAATGAGCCCCTTGAAGTCTCCAAAATTTTAACGGTTATTGGGTAATACTGATATTTGACCCATCTCTAATCTACCGCCATAAGGTTTGCAAGTTTGCTCCTCACCCACACATCTAACAAGGAGATTGTGACACAACAAATATAAAAATGGAGATGGTTAACCTGTATACATATGCAAATATGTGACTGCATGGGCTACATCAATAGCAATGTCCAGTCTTTCTGCAAGATCCAGTCCATGTCCACCAGAGCCTGCATCACACACTCACATCAAAGACACCAGGACCTGTTTCCTCTGGAAAAACTTAAAAAAATTGCCGAAGTAGTTCAACTAGATTGTGATGATTAAAGTATTGGTAAACAGCTTAAACATATCTTTTCTAAAGCTGTTCATGGACTGCTCGGGCGGAGCCAAAGCTTCTGTTTGCCCAGTTTGTTTAGTCATTAGGCCTAATGCTAAGATTGTTCTAGTCTATCACCCTAAAAGTATGGCCCAGGCCCAGCTTGGCTGCAAAATTACAAGACAGTCAGGCCTTTATGCTTACATATGACCTTGTAAACACCCATTTATCTACCAGACCTGAAATAACTCTGAACCTAGCCATTCTAGTTCCAACTGGGCACGGTGAAGAGTGCTACTAAACATCAATTACTGTTGAAGGATCCAACTTGATCCTATTTTAATATCAATGAACTGAAGAATGAAGAACGTCCTCTTACCCTAGTGGTAAGAGGCACCAGTTCTTACCTACCTGTCCTGGATTCGAACCTAGGCATGCACCTTTCCTCATTCAAGGCTGTGATAAGATTCATTCAATCCCTGGTTTAACTCTTTGTAAAACATGAAACCTAGACCAGGCCATCTTGTTGTTACGTAAAGACCCATTTAGTTATTAGGTCAGAATGCCTGGTTTCATCATACGGTTTTAAAATTAGCTTGAATCGATTCCTCCCCTTTTTTTGTGAGTAATAATTCTGAGTTTCATCTGGACTTACCATACAGATGGTCTCGAAGAGTTCCATTGCGAACATATTCTACCACAATTATCCGCTCATCTGGATGGTCTAGATATCCAAGAAATCTGACCAAGTTCAAATGCTCCACTTTTGACAATGTTTCTATTTCGTTCTTGAACTCCATTGATAAGCGCCTGTCATGCAAGTTCTACCAGAATTTTATGGTCAGTAGGATCATTGTTTAAACATTGTAAATTCTCGGACAGTACAGAAACGTTCGACGGGTGAATTTCAGAGAGAAAGAAAGAGAGAGAGATAGAGAGAATTTGCTACAGAAAAGTGGCATTTTTTTATCTTTGGAATCCTTTTGAGTTCCAAGATTTTGAATTTTTTTTTTTTCCTGCTTGGTTGGCCAAGTCGTCAGGACATACATAGAAAGTAAAGGGCTCCCATTTAAAAGCTGGTGATAGCTAAGGGAGTGGGCGCCTTATCCACAAGGCTAGCCCTCTATTTCCAAGATTTTGACTTGGCACATTTGGTTGAGGGATTAATGAACGGAAAATCCAAAGTGATGGGAGTACAAGTTCTTAGCAGACAAGAAGCATACCAGAAAAATCCACTTGTCCTTTAAATTCTGAATTTTAGCTTTTTAGTTCGCTAGAGAGAGAATCTCTTAAATTTAAGAAATTCCTTTTGAACTCTTGGCTCCCATGATGGAAGCCCATTTCTGTTCAAAATCTTAGGACCAGCATGGGTCCAGTAGATCACTATTGGTTATATGCATATAGCCTTAACCTCAATCTAAACTTGACTCATTTATTACTTAGGTTAAAATTTTCAATACGAACCAAATCTGAAGGTTACCCAAACCATTAACTAACAGGTTGGAGTCTAGTTAGGTTGATGGATCATGGTGTAATCAATGAAGTCAGGTTGCATTGTCAGATAGCTAAAAAATGAACTCAACACAAAAGGAGAAGAAAAAAAAAAAAAAACCGCCCCATTCATTATTTGGGTTAGAAATGCCACACAAAACACCCTGTTTATTAATCAGGTTATAAATGTCCAAGAAAACCCAATGCGGAAAAAATGGCCAACCCTGACCTTGGCCAGATTCAGGCAGAGCGTGGTGCTGGTAATATGGACCTGCCAACCCTAGAAAATCCTTTGAATTCAACACACTTTAGGTAAACAAAATGAAAAGCAAAGAAAATCCTATAAGGTTTTGAGAGAATCTTTCTTACCTTTTTTGCACGCTTTACAGCAATTACAGTCCCATCCTTAAGCACTCCCTTGTACACAGTCCCGAACCCTCCTTGCCCAATTTGGTTTGCAGTAGAGAAATTTCCAGTAGCCTTGTAAATATCTGTGATGGATAACTTTAAGGTTCCTACCTGTGCATTATCTGAATCACAGGAGGTGGGGTACTTGAATTTCTTGGAACTGTTACTGTTCTTGCTTTCTGTCAAATCCTTGGATGAAACTGCAGGTCATGTGAAAACACCAGCTTATGTGTCAAAATGCTCCTCTGATGGGGAGAAATTTTATATAAATTTGAGATGTGGCTTGACATTATGTAGATGACATCCATACAATAGTTAGTGCCTGATTTATAGTAATAATAATTTGAAGTAAGATATATAATTTGAGTCTTTAACTTGATAGTTTCATTTTATTCGCTTTTCGACTCATCTGATTTGGAAATCTAAGTTTGATAATTGCGATGAACTTATTTATTTGGGTCCATATTATCTATAAATCTATCATTGATCCCCCAATTTAGAGTACCCAAATTGTTCAAAAATAATTGTCTGTCTATGTCCTGTAACTTTGGGCCTAATTTCTCAAAGTTAAGTATTGCCCAAACAAACCTCCATGGGAGAAAATCTTAGAAAGGGCATTTTTTGGTTAATGAAAGATTTTGTGGTGCGTAGGGAATGGAAAGAAAATACTTTTTTGAAAATGTAATTGGATCCAATGTGAGGGTGGACTGAGAAGACCTTATTTTGACATTTGAAATCCTAAACTTTTTATTAGTGACTTGTGGAACCAGGAAAGTAGAAGGAATGTGAATTTCACCCTTTCTCAAAGAGTTCTTGTGTTTAGATGGAGATGTCGCTATTCAAGTAAGTAAATTTTTTTATAGTAAATCACTTTCTAGAACTATCTTATTCCCCCTTTGTGAGAAAGAATTGATAGGAACACAGCGGAACGAGCAACTTGCAATCGACAATTAAACACACATAATCCATACAATAATCAAACAATCCACACAAAGAAGACAATGGTTTCTATTATTTGGCAAAACCACCTACATCCATAGACAAAGCTCTCTTTAATTCCTTTCTCTTTCTCAGTATCTTCCTTCATGCTTTAGGTTAAGGTTACGGATTAATGACATATATAATCTATATTCTCAGCCTCCCAAGAAAGCACCGGTACATTTACCAAAATACCTGTTGAACCCAATTACACCCACATTGACCTTTAATAACTAATCCGCCTAAGTCATAATACAATATAAAAACCCAACAATCTCCATTTTAGCTTGTATTTTGTCAATCATTGAGCCACCTTAAAGATACCTAACAATATCTTCATTTTTTTCCTATATATCGTTGAAAGGTACACCCCCGCATTCACTACGATTGGACACGGCTCTTGCACCCCCTTAGCCCATGGTGCACCCACAATCTAAACAATGAGTTGAACGGGTCAAGCCTAAGCGGGGCTTGAACTTTTTGGTCGCTAATTTTCTAAACACCTTCATATCGTTCTTCTGAAGTGAACCTTTCATTTTGTTGTTGTCCATACTAGCATCCTTGTAACACAATGACTTTTTACTTTTAATTGTCAAGGAAAAAGTAACATTTCTTTCGACTACACGTTTCCTTGAGCCTGTGGTATTGTGAATTCCACTTTCTTTGCCTTTAGTTTGGTGTTCCATCGGTTTTCCCTTCAAGAACTGTCGGCTATGGATCTTCGCCAAAATGAGATATGTGATGCACTTGATGACGGAGAATTAAATGGCGGCGTCAGATTTATCAAGTAGGGCCTCTAAATTTATGATCTCCACCATGCCATGGAAGGGGAGGAAGAAAAAATGAGAAAGGAGGAGACAGAGAAAGCTCCCTGTTTTCGGTAAAGATGGAGTGAAGGAGAGTAAATGGGGCAGGTGTTGATAAGTAGGGTATGTGAGATATTTGTGAGTTTTGTTGAGTTGCGAACAAGAAATTGCAATGTAATCATCATTAACTCAAGCATTTCTTAATTATTCAAACTTTTGAATAAACTATAAAAATCAAATAAACAACTATAGCAAGCTATGATAAATGACTTAAACACTTGCCTTGGCCTAAACAAAATTCCAAAACAGTCCTAACCACCTTCAAACTAGCTGGGATTTTCCCCAAAAACATCAACAAAACAACTTAAAACCAAAAACCCAACCTCCACTTAACACCAACCCATGCATACAACATATATTTAATAATAGGAGTGTAGATCAAGGAAATATCTATGAGAGGAAGAGAACCTTCCTCTAAGAAATAAATTGAACACTTACCGTGGCCTAAACACAACTCCAAAACACTCTGAACCACCCCCCAAACCAGCTGGAATCACCTTCTAAAAATGCCACAAAAATCATTCAGATAAAAAGAACTAAACCTCCACGTAACACCGAACCATATACACAACTTATGTTGAAAAAGTGGGAGTCCAGATCACGGAAATATGCTTGAGAAGGAGACAACCTAGCTCTTAGAGCTCAAAAGTGGAGAAAGAGATGGATCAAGGAATTGTCGGCAGTGAATCTTCTCCAAAATGAGATATGTGAAGCACTTGATGACAGAGAATTGATTGGCAGCATCTGATTTAACAAGCGGGGCCTCTAAGTTGATGATCTCCACCATGCCATTAAAGGAGAGGAGGAAGGAAGGAGAAGGAGAAAGCTCCCTATTTTTTGGAACGATGGAGTGAAGGAGAGTATATGGGCTAGGTGGTAGTAGGTGGGGTAGGTGAGATATTTGAGAGTCTGGTTAAGTTGCGACAAGAGTTACAATGTAATAATCATTAACTCAAGCAGTTCTTAATTAATTATTCAAACCATTGAATAAACCATAGCTTGCTATGATAAATAAATTGAACACTTAGCTTAGTGAAAACAAAACTCCAAAATATTCCTAACTACTACCAAACTAGCTAGGATCACCATCTTAAAATTCCCAAAAAAAACCTCCACAAAACAACCTAGAACCAATAAACACAACCTCCACTTAATATCAGCCCATGCACACAAGGTATGTCTTGGGTCTTTGTCTCTAACGGTCTCTGTCAGCTGTTTTATACCCTCACACCATGGAAGGGGAGAAAGAAGAAATAAGAAAAGAGAAGATTGAAAGAGCTCCCTATTTTTAGGAACGATACACAACTCCAAAATATTCATAAATTCCTCTAAACCAACTGCGATCACCTACTTAAAAGTCCTCAAAAATCCTAGAGAAAACAACTTAAAACCAAGAATCTAACATTCACATAACATAAACCAGAGCACACAACATATATTAAAAAAGTGGGAGTCCAGATAATAGAAATATCTATGAAAGTGATAGAACCTGCCTCTAAGAGTTGAAAAGTAGATAAAGAACTGAATCTAGGAATTGACGGTCATGGATGTCCACCAAAATGGATCATGTGATGCAATTGATGCAGGAGAATTGAATGGCATGGTCAGATTTATCAAGTGGAGCCTCTAAGTTGATGATATCCACCATGCCACGTAAAGGGAGGAAGAATATAGGAAAAAAGACGAGAATGAGAAAGCACTTTGTTCTCTCGAACGATGAAATGAAGGAGAGTAAAATGGGCAAGTGGTAGTAGGTGGGGTAGGTGAGATATTTGTGAGTTTAGTTAAATTGTGAGAAGAAGTTGCAATGTAATAATCATTAATTCATGCGGTTTTTATTTATTTAAAAATAATTAACTAAATTATAAAAATCAAATAAACAACTATAGCATGGTATCACTAAAAAATCAGACTTGCCTTGGATTAAACCTAACTCCAAAATAATCTTATGTACCTCCAAACCATCTGAGATTACTTTCTTAAAATGCCCCAAAAATCCTATACAAAACAAACTAAAGCTGAAAACCCAACCTCTACTTAACACCAACCCATGTATACAACATATATTGAAAATGTTGTGATCTAGGGCCTACGAAGAGATCAAGCACGCACAAGAAGAACACAAATATTTAGGTGGTTCGGCCTTTGGCCTACATCCACGGGAAGACGGGAGAAATCACTATGCAATCAGAAGAGGTTGTACATCCTAGAGACCCCTAGTCTCTATTTATAATATCAGCCCCAAAATCCTTTTACACCTAAACATTACTTCTTAATCACAGTAGACCTATAACAAGCCTACTTCAAATCATAGTAGAACATGGACACTGCATGGGCTCGGTTTACCAGATTTATTAGCTTCTATTGAGCCATACAAACTAACAAATCTCCACATTGGCGAACATTGAAGCTGATCCTCATGCACAAAACATGTCTCACCGTCTCCACCTGCCCCTGACGGCACTCAGGTACTGAGCACACCCATCAAGTCCAAGTAATGCTTGAACTTGAATTTAACCCATTCCTTCATGAATGCACCAAAGCGCTTGCACCATTGTCCATAAGCTTATTTCGACCCGTACAATGATTTTTTTCCAAACTGCATACATGATTAGGAACCTTTGTCTGTACTCTACCTGCACAGGAAGCTTCTTCCTCGTCCTCGTAGAACCGCTTGCATCCGATGACCTGATCTTCCTCATCAAGAGACTCAAACTCTTCAGTCATAGTTGTTGCCTGTTGACTACTTTTCAGCCCTTCCATTAATTCAAGAGACTCAGTTGTCAATGCGTATGCAATCATATCATCATGGCCACTGTCTAATGTCGATGCGTACGTCGTCATATCCTCGAAACCGTATCTAACTGGCGGTTTCTTTTCTCTCTGCTGTCTACCTGTCTGCGGCATTTGCGGCTCTATCCGCTGCATCTGCTGCACAGTCTGACTATCCCCTGTATCCCGGGAGGAGCCGGATGCACTCTCCTTCCTCACTAGGATGTCTAACTCCACCTAAAAGGTGTCACTGCTGCTACCTACTTTTGTCTCCTCCACCTGCTTTCTCGCTTCGAGTAAAGCATCCTCATGAAATGTAACATCTCCGCTGATGATAATTCTGTGTGAATCATGATCGGTACACCACAACCTGTATCCTTTCATCCCAGAAGCATATCCCACCAAGATGCACTTTACAGCCATTGGTTCTAACTTATCAGTTTTCACGCGAGCATAAGCCGGACAACCGAAGATCTTCAAATTAGAATAATCAGCTGGATTACCCGACCACATTTCTTCCAGTGTTTTGCAACCAATCTTTGTGTGTGGAGACCTATTTATCAAGTAGCCTGCAACACTTACTACCTCGGCCCAAAAGTCCTTGGACAATCCTGCAGTAAACAACATACAACGAGCTCTTTCCAATATCATTCTGTTCATCCTCTTTGCAACTCCATTGTGCTCTGGAGTTTCTGTAGTGGTGCAATGCAGAACTATGCCATGACCTTTTTAATAGTTCTCAAACTCTGTCGTTCTGTACTCCTTGCCATTACCCGTCCTCAACTTCTTCACCTTCCTGCCAGCCTGTTTCTCACATCTCCTTCCATCGCTTGAATGTAACAAAGGTCTGATCCTTTGTCTTCAGAGTATAAACCCAGACTTTCCTTGAATAATCATCAATACAAGTCAGCATAAACCGGGACCCGCCCTTAGAGTAAACCTTAGAAGGTCCCCACACATCTGAATGAACATAATCAAGGATATCTTTCGTGCGATGAGTACCTGTCTCGAAACTGACCTTTCGATGCTTTCCGAAGATGCATCTCTCACAGAAATCCAACTTGCTTGTCTTCGTGCCACATAGCAAATTCCGATTGCTCAGTATTGTCAATCCCTTATCACTCATGTGCTCTAGGCGCAAGTGCCATAAGCGCGTTGAGACAGATTCATGGTCATCTGAGGAAGACACTGCAACTCCACCTGTAACAGCATTTCCGGACAAAACATACAAGTTTTCAACTCTATTGCCTCTCATAAGAGCCAGAGCACCCTTCACAACCTTCGAAACTCCACCTGCAGTTGAGAACTTAAAACCGTCGGAGTCCAAGGCACCAAGAGAAATAAGATTCATTTCCAAATCAGGAACATGCCGAACCTCTGCCAACGTTCTGACGATTCCATCATGTATCTTGATTTTCACTGTTCCAATTCCAACTGTCTTACATGCAATATTGTTGCCCAGCAAAACGCTACCACCATCGATTTCTCTATAAGTGGTAAACCGTCCCTATTGGGACACATGTGGTAAGAACAACCCGAATCAAGAATCCATTCATCCTGACGACGAATTCCATTTTCAATCACAGAAAGTGCATTGTCGGAAACATAATCTGATCTTCCATCTGCAATACTGACTGAATCATCCGATGACGAATCTTCCATTATTTCTTTCCCTTTCCTCTGCCTTTCGGGATAGTTTTTTCTAATGTGCCCACTCTTATGGCAATAACAACATTCAATGTTCTTCCTGTTGGATCTATGTTTTTCCTTACTATTGGAGTCTTTTGTTCTTCCTCGTACTACTAAACCCTCACCCGAACCATCATTGTCAGCCGCAACCTTTTTCTTCAACTCCTTAGAGTTCAAGGTTGCCTCCACATCCTCTTTTGTTAGAGTATCTCTACCATACATCATGGTATCAAAAAAATTCTCATAGGAGGGTGGTAACAAGCACAACAACATGATAGCTTGGTCCTCATCATCAATTTCAACATTGATATTTTCCAAATCCATGATAGCTTTGGTGAAAGAATCAACGTGAGTTGAAATAGACGTACATCCCTGCATTTGTAACGTGAACAACCGCTTCTTCAGGTACAAGCGATTCGTGAGAGACTTTGTGATGTACAAGTTCTCCAACTTCTGCCATATGCCAGCAACAGTTCTTTCTTGAGCAACCTTTCGCAGTACACCATCACTAAGAAACAGCAGACTCTGATTGTACGCTTTTTCTAACAACTCATCATTCTCTTCATCTGACAATTTTCCAGGCAAAGCATTCTTTCCTTTCAAAGCTTTATGCAGCCCATTCTGAACCAGCAAAGCATGCATCTTCAGACGCCAATGATCGAAATCGTTGTCTCCATTGAATTTTTCAATTTCAAACTTCATAGCCATTACGCGAATCTTTCACAGCACCTGTGTAGATCTGGTCACCACGAGCACGCTGGAAGAAACGAATATGAAATCCGACTCCGGATGGCTAAGATATCGCAGAAACAAGTTCTGCACTCTGATTAGTCAATCTCCTTCATTGACCGTTGAACAGCCAATCTTCTTCCACAACCGCGTAAAATTGCTCGCAACGAGTCCGTAGGTACAGACGGATCTCCAATCAGACTCTGGATCATCAAGATATCGCGAAAGCAAATTTCAGCCTTTGATCTGGTCAAACCTGCCTTTGACCGTACGAATCTGCTGACGTCGGCGCTGATGTCAGCGCCTTTTTCCTGCGGGCTTTGCTACTGGGCTTCTCTGTTAGACGGGTCAGATCTGACCTGGACTTGACCCAACCTGGATTGGCCTGGCTACTGGGCTTCTGAAACGAGTCAGGTCGAACCTGACCTGAACCAACCTGGACCTCCTGCAAGCCCATGCCCAACTCCTCTTCTTCTTCAACGTTCTGTTTCAAACCAGAACTTCTGCAACTCTTCTGTCTTCCTCCTTCCTCAGCCACGGGACTACGGCAGCAGCGATGGGCAGCGACCTTCCTTCTTCGGTGACACCCAGCGGAGGCGGCAACTCCGGCGAAGATTTCACGGCGATGTGGGGCCCAGCCGAAAACAGAAAAACAAACCGCGATCTTCTCCGGTTTCTTTGTTCTTCCACGGTAACACCGCAGGCACTTCTTCTCCAGTTCCGGCGATCTTTTGCTCCTCCGGGTTCCGCTTCTATCAATGATCTTGCTACTCTCTGAAACAGGAACAACTGGCGCTGCCTTGCGTTGTGTTTCTTTGCAGAATTCGGATCCACGTGGCCCACCGAGACAAACAAAATCTGATCTTCTGCGATCTCTTCTTCTTCTCAGATCGTGACCCACCAGTCCAATCAGATCTTCTAATCTTTGCACAATCCGTGGCCCACTTCGAATCCGGAAAACAATATCTCAATCTTAAGATCCACTCTGTCGATCACGTAGCCACAACTCTAGCCCTCTGAGATCCGATCCGTTGAATCTCTTCCGATTGCGCGCAATGCTCTGATACCAGTTTGTTGTGATCTAGGGCCTATGAAGAACACAGATATTTACGTGGTTCGGCTTTTGGCCACAGATATTTACGTGCATAAGAAGAACACAAATATTTACGTGGTTCGGCTTTTGGCCAACGTCCACGGGAAGACGGGAGAAATCACTATGCAATCAGAAGAGGTTGTACATCCTAAAGACCCCTAGTCTCTATTTATAATATCAGTCCCAAAACCCTTTTACACCCAAACACTACTTATTAATCATAGTAGACCTATAACAAGCCTACTTCTAATCACAGTAGAACATGGACACTGCATGGGCCCGGTTTACCAGATTTATTAGCTTCTATTGAGCTATACAAACTAACAGAAAAAGTGGGAGTCCAGATCAATGAAATGTCACTGAGAGGGAGGGAACCTACCTTTAAGAGCTAAAAAGTGGAAAACAAGCTGGATCAAGGAACTATCAACCATTGATCTTCGCTACATAGACACTATGTCAAAAACGTCAAAGTACTACATGTTTGGGCGTCTTTTAGCAACAGGCACTGTCGTGGTTTGTTTTGCCCACGTCTTGTTTTTAATAACCACAATTTAAAGATGTGGTAGTCCCTGACCTGAAATCTCACTCCATATCCAATGAATCCCGCCCCTTTCTCTGGTTTTTTTTTCTCACCCACGCTCGCCTTGCATTATTTCCCTCTCCCTCCCTTGTTCCCTTCTCTCTCTCCTCACTTCTTCCGAGCACTAAATTAGGGGTTTTGGGTAGATCCTCTCTCCGCCAAAGGCGAGACACGCTGCTTCCTCACACCGCTAGCCATCATTGCTCATCGCCAGAGTTGCTATATAAAAAAATGTATCCAAGATAGGGCTTCTCTGCCAAGAAGACAGTAGCAAGAGGTGTGAAATTGCTAGAACTGTTTTTTATTAGTCTCAAATGAAATCCCTAGATCTCTTTTTATGCATTTCATTGATTTAGGTCATCGTTGTTTTTCTATTTATGTTACGAGTTTTCTCTAATGGTAGCATTTCTCATGCTATAGATTTTTACAATGTCGTGTGAAATAGATAAATGTGCATGTTATGTCTTTATTGGAATAGGGTTGTGTATGTGTTTTTGTCCTTTTTTTTCTAATATGGATCTTTCTTGCAGTTTCTGCATAGGGCTATCTCTATACCTAAATTCTAAAAGGGGGGACTTAGTAATCAAACACCTCTACCCATCCTAGACAAATCTGAGTAGTTATCACTTTTTCCTTTTTATTGTTACTATTGTTGGTGTTGTTCTTTTCTTTTCTTTTTCCTCTTCTCATTATTCCTCCTCCTCTTCCTCAGCTCAGCAACCCTTTCAGGATTTGTCTTTTTTTTTTTTGCTTTTCCGTAAATGTAGGTTGTAAATGTGTTTGTATGGCTGCAATTTGTTTTCTATGGGTTGTGTATCCCGTGATGGTGGTGGTGTGATAGTTGCAATGGACAATTGGAGGGGGCTGAGATGAAACAAATGGGTAGACAATTTTTTTTTCTTAGTCAGATTGCAAGTTGTGTGTGGTGGGATGATGAATGGGTTGTTAACATTCAAGAAAAAAAGGGTTGTTTGGCTTGAAGGTTAGGTTCAGTAATTTTAAAGGTTGGTTTGGAGGTTGGGTACAGGTGGGTGTTGAGGTGATTTTACCTACTTAAAGGTTTGGAAGAATAGAGATGTCCATATTAAAGGTTTCTCCTTTAAACCCATCCCACCCGCGCTCTAGGAGATATGCATTTCTTCCAACTTATGGGCAGCAAATTGGAAATTCTTTTGCTCAGGGTTTGAATTGGAAACCAATGTGTCAGGATGGATGTCGACATCATGGTGCATTTCTTGGCATCGTATTAGCATAAAATTGTGTGAGGATGTAGTTTGCACATATGTTGCAGATCTACATTGTCAAACCCCAACCCAAGATTAACCCAATAGTGTTTGCTTAGTGTGTGCTTAGTCTTAATCGGGTTTAGTTATCGTGGGTTAGAGTGTGATTAGTTTTTAGTCATGGTTATAGCTTTGGGGAGTTCGAGAACGCTTAGTGTTAACTAGGCACACTCAGGAATGCCTGGGTGTACGTGCAAGCGTGGGAAGATCGTGTTTGGTTTTGTGTTAATCGTGATTTTCATTTCATTTGATTGGTTTTATGATTATGTATAACTTTCGTGTTTAGCCCATTTGTGTTTGTAGCCCAGAAACTCAAGTTTTGGACCAAAAGGGTAAAATAGCCTTTTCACACTCAAATCTGGATACAATTTTTGAGATCCCAAAACCATATCAAAAATATACTTTTCGGAAACTAGATATTTCAAGGATCGTTTTATCCTTCTTCGTCGACTTCATTTGAGGCCCGCAAGACTATGTTTTCACTCATGCAAGTTTAGCACTTAAGGGACCCACTTGACTAGCACTTAAGCCCTTTCCCTTCTTTCTCTCTTCATTCCACAAAATCTCAGCAACTTCTCTTGACCTAGGTTGAAAAGCCCTCTTTTCCTCTTCTTCTTCTCCCCTTGAAGACATGAGCTAGAGATCTCCAAATGGAATTCTAAAACCATCATCTTCTTCCTCTCAACCCAAGCTTTCCATTGATGTCTTTTTCTTGAAGTTTCTTGGTGGGAAAGATCTCCATTTCCTTCCTCATTTCTTGTTTGGGCACCTCTAGGTAAGAGCTTCAACCTATCTCTTCAATGGAGTTCTTTTGACTCCTAAAGATCATGTTTTCCTAACTTATAGCACCCATTTCGAAATGGGTTGCTTGGTTGCATTTTTGGGTGAGTTTTTGAATGGGTTTCATGGGATTTTTGTAGTTCTTGGCTTGGCTTTTGGTTAGGAGTGCTTGGAGAAGAGTCTTGTTATCATTTGGCCAAGGCAAGTGATCTATTTAAGTTGTTGTGCATGTGTGTTCATGGACTTGCCATTTGGTATTAATGCTTTGCTTTACTAGGTTTTCATGTTGTGATCTTACTTTGGAAAATGCAAGCATGTCAAATAGCTTTCCAAACTTTCAGATTTCATTACTTTTAATTAAGTCTTGTTTTTGTTGAAGTTTGGATTTGTTTTGATAAGAATGGGTTTGAAGGATTATGAAATGGGTTTTTATGTTAATGGCTTGTTTAAGTTTGAAATAAATGCCCCAATGTGAGCCTTGATAGCATGTTATATTCATGTATCAAATTTGCTAATTAGGTTGGAAAGGATGTAGAAAAGAAAGGAAGGTAAGGATGGACCACTAACTGCAGAAATCAGAACTGGGTTCAGATTTCCGCAGTTCACGCGGTCGACCGGCCAAGGGGCGCGGTCGACCGGGCACACTGGGTTTGGTCCTAGTTGGATGACCTGCTGCACTGCGGGAATCACTGTTTCCGCAGTTCACGCGGTCGACCGGCGACACAGGGTCAGGTTCTCTCGAACCTGACCAAAACACTATGCACCTATTTAATTTACAACTATTCATGTATCAAATTTGCTAATTAGGTTGGAAAGGATGTAGAAAAGAAAGGAAGGTAAGGATGGACCACTAACTGCAGAAATCAGAACTGGGTTCAGATTTCCGCAGTTCACGCGGTCGACCGGCCAAGGGGCGCGGTCGACCGGGCACACTGGGTTTGGTCCTAGTTGGATGACCTGCTGCACTGCGGGAATCACTGTTTCCGCAGTTCACGCGGTCGACCGGCGACACAGGGTCAGGTTCTCTCGAACCTGACCAAAACACTATGCACCTATTTAATTTACAACTGCAGGTCAACCGGGCTCATCGTGTACGCGGTCGACCGGCCATGGGCCAGGTCGACCGGCCCAACTGGAATTTCCCCTGTTTAAGAGGATTTTGCCCATTTACATATTCTTTTAAAATTTGAAAACTAGGCTATATTAAGGACCTTAACTTGACATTGTGTGAATGGAACTCCATGATATGTACCAACTTCGGGGACACCAATCCTTGTATTTTAATGATAGAGTTCCAATTACACAAGGGTCAATGAATAGCCTAAGCATGTACTTGATAAAATTATCGTGTTTTGAACGTTGGTTTAATACCGCAAGTCATATCGTGTACTCGCTTTGAAGTTAAGTATTTAAGCTCGTTCTAAGATGTGTTTCAAGTATAAAATGGGGATCACTTATAAGTTGTGAGCATATATATTTTGCATTTTGCTAGTCGTGCCTTGTCTTGCCGTGACAAGTGATTTCCCCTTTTATTTTCGATATGTTTGAATCGTGTTTTGCGTGTTTTGTGCATTCATGAACTCAAGTGAACACCACAGAGCTTGGACTGCCCTTTCAGTCTGATCCACTGTCTGGGGGTCCTTAAACATGTGAACTAACTGCAGATTAGTCGTGTATTTATTACACATCGTGCGTGTCCGGTTCCGCGGCCGGAATCCCGTATTTGTGGGAATCGTGTCGTGTTATACTATGTATATTCGTGCTTGTCGTGCGTGCTTACTCTTTTCATTATAAATGATAGAGAAAGGATGGGCTCTTTGTGGATTTACGATTCATGATATATATGTTATGCATTCATGTTAGTTGTCTTTGATTTAGAAAAGTGTTTTGTAAGTATTTGTTTTACGTTCAGTAAAGTATTTCTTTATGTTCTCGATTAAACATTGTTTTACATGCTTTTACTTAAAATGATTTCTTGCCAAACCGTCGTGTTTGATGCTTGTATTTTGGTGACCAGGTGCAGGAGGCTATCCCCTTGAGGAGGAATGCCAGGAGGAGGCTGTTGAGCCTACCTTAGCCCGTGAGTGGCAACCCGACAACGTCATCTAGACGTTGGGACGGGTCATGAGTTCCGATGTATCACATTTTGGGCTTTTATATACTTTTGGTGTTGTATTGGCCTATGTTGGCCTCTTATTTTGGGATTGTAATAACTTAACACACTTTGTTAACTTTGTAACTTGAATTATTATGGGAATGCCTTGTTATGTCTCCATTTTGATATTTTAGTCTTGATGACATTATGTTCATATTCTGTCATGATTTAATAAGATGTGAATTGCCACGCGCTTCCGCATACTTGATCATGTGAGTTGGTTGTTCCTCGTGTGTTTTTCGGAACCCTCACCGCGGGAACCTGTGGGAGGTTTAATCATCTTCCAAATAATCATCACCATCATCAGTCACAGCCTCGGTCCGGGGTCGCGACATACATGGCCAAGACATTTCATTTCTTTATCTTAAATGCTGATAAAAAAACAGAGAAATTTTTTTTTTCTATGACACAAGTAATTAAGGTTATAAATAAGACATCCTTACATTTAGTTACAACCATTTCTAAATACTTAGCACAAAAAAGTAGAAATACTTGAAATCAATATATTCTAAAAGCCTTCTCTTTTTTGAAAAATATATTCTAAAGATTTAAGGAAGAAAAACAAACAATGAGATAAAGAGAGTATTTGAGTTATCAGATAGTCTATTTTAAGAGTCTTGGATACAATTGGACCAGGATGCATGTAGTAGAAGCTAATAAATAAAATTTTGGGGTAGCCTCATAGAACTAAAATACTTTGTACACATAGCAATATTAAGCACCGATAACCAATAGTTTAGTTGATTGAAGTGATTCTACAAGCACTAAAGGCTCTCACTTATAATTTCAAAGTAAGCTACGCATGCAATGCATAGCTGGTTCTCATCAATTAAGATAACGATCTTGTGATAAGTTATAATTCTCTAACAAAAGGCAAAAGTCAATACACCGATAATTGAAACTTTAGAACCTTAAGAGGGGAAACCAACCATTCAAAATTTCTCCTGTATAGTTTTGTAAGATAAACTGATATTGAACCCAACATGCTAGCCCATTTCAATCCATAACAGTACAACCATTTTAATTCTAGTAAATGTGCAAGAACCATTGAAGACATAGTTACTGAGTCTACAATTAACCAAGTATTCAAGTAGATGCAATAAAGAAACAACAAGAAAACAGCAGACCTAGCATGAGGAGGATTCAATGCTCAAAAAGAGTCTTGGAAAAATAGCCAAATAATGGATAGTATTAAAAGTTTCCAATCCAGGGACCTATGAAATTCCTCACACAGAAAGTAATTGTTTTTCTTTAAGAGGTATAGATAATGTAATGTTTTCCTTTTGAAGGTCATCTTATGCTGTGAACTAAACTTTTTAAACAACTTGGGGTGGTATATCTTGTCCATGTATACTGTATACTTTACTTTGACCGCATGCTCTACCTTACTAATGCACTACTATAATTTAAAATTATAATAAAAGCATAGCTGAAACAGATCACAACTAGCCCTCTTTCATGTTTTCAGAATCAAGCCAAAAGTATCGACACTAAGTTAGAAACTACAAAGTACATCTAAAGAGACTGTAAACATCAGGTTTTGGTTTATTTCCATGCATTATTACTTTTTTTTTTAATGGTTTATTATTGAAGTTTTCAATCACCACAGACTCTTATTGGAATGATGAATGGGCTGGTCTGAGATTCAGAGTTAGATAAGCCAATAACTGTAAACATCAGGTAAGCGTTCGACCAAGACCCAAGTTCCAATAGGGGATTGTCCAACCCAATAATGATTCAACTATGGCCTAACTCCACTAACTGAGTTTGGTCCAAGGGTTTACTCCCCATATGGGATACAACTAGTTACACCTTCTAAATTAATTCTTTAATCTCAAAACATATTGAACCAATACCATTATATCTTTTATAGGCATATCAGCCATGTCAGAAAACTCACAATTTAGCAATACTTATGCTCCTTAGTTTATTTTCACAAATTTTCTTGTCACATAATCATAGCATCCAATTTTTGAGCCTGAAGATGTAATTGTTTTCTAAGTTCATTTGCTTTTGTTATTGAGTCCAAGATACTTGTGATACTTGTATAAGTTGTACCTGTGTTCTACCTTTTTAATGCACCTTACACTCTATAGTTTTAAAATTTCAGAACATGTCCCCAAACAAGGAATAGATGAAGGCACCGAGAAATTAGATAGAGTACTTAGAAGGGGTTGAATCATTCATTGAGTTCATAAGAGCTAATAAAGATGAATTAGGGGATGAAGATTGGTATTGTTGCCCCTCATGTGTCAAATGTAGTAATTTGATAAGAGAGGAAAAGACCTTCGGAGAAATTCATACACATTTAATTTGTGATGGTATAGATAAGACTTAGACAACATGGATCCACCATGGAGAACTCCATCCCTGAAGTCATGCAAACGTAGAAACTTAACATCTATTTAAAATTTAACGTATGTGGTTGTAGGCATTATGTCATACAATCAACCATTGTCGGCAACCGCGTTTATAGTACAAGGATGTGGTCTCGTGAGAGTATGAAATGCGATTTTCAAGTAATCATCGGAGTTCATCTCAGGTACTTTATTTATTTTACATTAATAATATATTTCCTAATATAATTAAATATCTTATTGATGAATTACTCACTTTTCCTAATATACAATATATGTAGGTAAGGTAAGATTCCTCACGTCAGGAAACACAAGCCGACCAGGCAACCACTAATCAATCAAGTTCACCTTTACTAAAACTGTTGCATTTGACAAAAATACGGAAAACAATCAATACGAAAAACTGTTGCATATGGAAGACAGTCAGATGAGTCTGCTGAAGAATCAAGTTCGAAAAGGATCATTTTAGACGAGATCATTGATGGGAATGTTGACTTGATAAACGAACGAGGCAAGCTGGAAGATCTCACACCAGGCGTTGCCATAGATTGACCTAAATTTAGAGTCATCTCCATTTAACATTTTCAATTGAATATTTTGAGACAATAAATTTAGTGATGGATGGTTACATTGTTAATTATGTTAATATTTTAGTTGATACATGGATGGTTACTGAACGGTGGTTTGAAACAATGTTGGATGTTTATTATTATATACATGTTCGGGTTGAGTGTTTTGAAACAATCATTTAGTTTATTGTTTTGGAAGATCATTTTTTAAATAAGAAAAAAAACCTCGGCTATTGGCCGTGGTTTTTTTTTTTTTTAAGTCAAAACAACCACGGTTTTGTGTATAGTTTAATTTTATTGTTATCCACATGTAGTGGCTGTGCTATTTTTGAAAATTTCCATGGATTCGAGCTGTGACTTTTGAAATAATACACCATTCTTCACCACAACAATTGCCACGGTCATATCTGTGGCAAAAAGGGAAAAGCCACGGCCATTGGCTATGGTTTTTTAGCATTTTTGACGTAGTGAGATATGTAATGAACTTGATCACGGAGAATTAAATGGTGATGTCGGTTTTATCAAGTGGGGCATCTAAGTTGATCTCCACCAAGCAATGGAAGGGGAGGAAGAAGAAAGAAGAAGAGTGGAGAAGGTGAAAGCTCTTTGTTTCCTAGAACGATGGAGTGAGTGAGAGTAAATGGGGCGGGTGGTGGTAGTTGGGGTAGGTGTGATATTTGTGAGTTTAGTTAAGTGGTGATAAGAAATTATAATTTAATAATAATTAATTCAAGTTTTTTTCAATTATTCAAACCATTGAATAAACTATAAAATTCAAACAAACAATAATAGCATTGTATTACAAATAAATTGAACACTTACCTTGGCCTTAACACAACTTCAAAACAGTCCAAACCACATTCAAACCAGTTGGGATCACCTTATAATTCTCCAAAATCATTCACAAAACAACCGAAAACTAATAACCAAACCTCCAATTAACATCTACCCATATACACAACATATACTGAAAAAGTGAGTGCAAATCATGGAGATATCTTTGAGAAGGAGAGAACCTACCTCTAAGAGCTCAAAACTGGTGAAAAGATGGATCAAGGAACTGTGGGCAATGGATCTTCGTCAAAATGAAATATGTGATGCACTTCACGATGGAGGATTGTATGGCGGCGTCGGATTTATATATTGGGGCCTCTATGTTATTGATCTTCATATCATGCCATGGAAGGAAAGGAGGAAGAAAGGAGAAACGATAAAAGATGAGAAGGAGAAAGCTCCCTATTTTCAGGAGCGATAGAGTTAAGAAGAGTAAATGGAGTAGCTAATGGTAAGTGGGGTAGGTGAGATATTTGAGAGTTTGATTATGTTGAGACAAGAAATTGCAATGTAATCATCATTAATTCAAGCTGTTCTTAATTATTCAATCCATTGAATAAACTATAAAAATCAAATAAACAACCTTAGCTTGCAATCATAAATAAATTGCATACTGTCCATAGCCTAAACACAACTCCAAAACTGTCCTAACATCCACCAAACTAGCTGAAATCACCTTCTTAAAATTCCTCAATAATTCTCAAGAAAATAACCTAAAACAAAAAAACCCAACCACCACTTAACACCAACCCATGTACCCAACAAACATTATATAAGTAAGAGTCTAGATCAAGGAAATATCCATAAGAGGGTAAGAACTTACCTCTAAGAGCTCAAAAGTAGAAAAAGAGCTGGATCAAGGAACCATCGGCCATTGATCTTCGCTAAAATAAGATATGTGATGCATTTGATGATGTAGAATTAAATAGCGGTGTTGGATTTATCAAGTGGGGCCTCTAATTTGATGATCTCCACCATGACAATGGAGGGTGCGAAAAAGAAAGGAGAAAAGAGGAGAAGGAGAAAACTCTCAGTTTTTTAGAACGAAGGAATGAAGGAGAGTAAATGGGGAAGGTGGTGGTAGATCGGGTAGGTGAGATGCTTTTTAGTTAGGTTAAGTTATGATAAGAAATTGTAATATAATCATCATAAATTTAAGTAGTTCTTAATTATTCAAACCATTTAGTAAACTATTAAAATCAAATAAACAACTATAGCATGCTATGATAAATATAATGAACACTTACATTCGCCTAAACACAACTCAAAAACAGTCCTAACGACCTCCAAAGAAGCAGGGATCACCTTCTTAAAACACCCCAAAAGTTATCTAAAAACAAAAAAAAAAAAAAAAAAAAACAAAAAACCCCCAATCTCCACTTAACACCAACCCATGCACACAATAGATATTGAAAAAGTGGAAGTCTATATTATGGAAATATGCATCAAAGGGAAAGAACCAAACTCTAAGAGCTCAAAAGAAGAGAAAGAGGTGGATGAAGGAACGGTCAACCATTAATCTTTGCCAAACTAAGATATATGATGCACTTGAAGATGGATAATTAAATGGTACTTCCGATTTATTAAGGAAAGCCTCTAAGTTGATGATCTTCTCTATACCATTGAAGGGAAGAGGAAGGAAGGAGAAAGCACTCTGCTTTCAGGAACGATGGAGTAAAGAGGAGTAAATGAGGCAAGTGGCGGTTGGTTGGGTAAGTGAGATATTTGAAAACGTGGGAGTCCAGTTAAAGGAAATATCGTTGAGTGGGAGAGAACCTACCTCTAAGAGCTCAAAAGTGTTGAAAGAGGTGCATCAAGGAACTGAGGACAATGGATATTTGCCAAAATAAGATATGTGGCGCATTTGATGACGGAGAATTGAACAACGGCGTCGCATTTATCAAGTGTGGCCTCTAAGTTGATGATCTCGACCATGCCATGGAAGGGGAGGAAGAAGAATGGAGAAAAGATGAGAAGGAGAAAATTCCCTATTTTCAGGAACGATGGAGTGAAAGAGAGTAAATGGTGCAGGATGTGGCAGGTTAGGTAGGTGAGATATTTGTGAATTTGGTTAATTTGCAACAAGGAATTACAATGTAATAATCATTAATTCAAGCACTTCTTAATTATTTAAACAATTGAGTAAACTATAAAAAATCAAATAAACAACCTTAGAATGATATGAGAATTAAATAGAACACTTACCTTCGCTTAAACACAACTCCAAAACAGTCTTAACTGCCACCAAACAAGTTGGGGTCACAATCATAAAATTCACCAAAGAAATGTCCTTAAGAGGGATACAACCTACCTCTAAGAGGTAAAAAGTGAAAAAGAGTTGGATTAAGGAACTGTTGACCATTGAGATTCGCTAAATTGAGATATGTGAATGTACTTGATAGCGGAGAATTAAATGGCGGTGTCGGATTTATCAAGTGGGGCATCTAAGTTGATGATCTCTACCAAGCAATGGAAGGAGAGGAAGAAGAAAGGAGAAGAGTGGAGAATGAGAAAGCTCTCTGTTTCCAAGAACGAAGGAGTGAATGAGAGTAAATGGCGCGGGTGGTGGTAGGTGGGGTAGGTGAGATATTTGTGAGTTTAGTTAAGTGATGATAAGAAATTTTAATTTAATAATCATTAATTCAAATTTTTTTTTTAATTATTCAAACCATTGAATAAATAATATAATTCAAGTAAACAACAATAGCATTGTATCACAAATAAATTGAACATTTACCTTGGCCTAAACACAACATCAAAACTGTCTGAAACCACGTTCAAACCAGCTGGGATCACCTTCTTATAATTCCCCAAAAGTCATTCACAAAACAACCTAAAATTAAAAACCAATCCTCCACTTATCATCAACCCACGTACATGATATATTTTGAAAAAGAGTGAGCACAGATCATTGGAATATTCTTCAGAAGGAGAGAACCAAACTCTAAGAGCTCAAAAGTGGAGAAAGAGATGGATCATGGAATTGTCGGCAATAGATCTTCGCCAAAGTGAGATACGTGATGCACTTGATGACGGAGAATTGAATGGCGGCGTCGGATTTATAAAGTGGGTCTTCTAAGTTGATGATCTTCATCATGCCATAGAAGGAGGGGAGGAAGAAAGGAGAAAACAGGAGAAAGGTCCCCGTTTTCAGGAACGATGGAGCAAAGGAGAGTAAATGGGGCAAGTGGTGGTAGGTGGGGTAGGTGAGATATATGAGAGTTTGGTTAAGTTACGAAAAAGAAATTGAAAGTAATCATTATTAATTTAAGCAATTCTTAATTATTGAAACTATCAAATAAACTACTATATCATACTAATCATAAATAATTTGAACACTTGCCTTGGCTTCAACACAACTTCAAAATAGTCCTAACCGTCTCAAAACCAGCTGGGAGCACCATCTTAAAATTTCTCAAAAATCATCTACAAAACCACCTAAAACCAAAAACCCAACATCCACTTAACACCAACCCATGCACACAATATATATTAAAAAAGTGGGAGTCCAGTTCAAGGAAATATCATTGAGAGGGAGAGAACCTACCTCTAAGAGATCAAAAGTGGAGAAAGAGCTGGATCAAGGAACTGACGATAATTGATATTCACCAGAATAAGATATGTGATGCATTTGACGATGGAGAATTGAATACCAGCATCGAATTTATCAAGTGGTACCTCTAAGGTGATTTTCTCGACCATTCCATGGAAGGGGAGGAAGAAGAAATAAGAAAAGAGGAGAAGGAGAGAGCTCCCTATTTTTAGTAACGATGGGGTGAAGGAGAGTAAATGGGGTAAGTGGTGGTAGGTTGGGTAGGTGAGATCTTTGTGAGTTTGGTTAATTTGCAATAAGAAATTAGAATGTAATAATCATTAATTCAAGCACTTCTTACTTATGTAAACCATTGAATAAATTATAAAAATCATATAAACAACCTTAACATGCTATGATAAATAAATTGAACACTTACCTTCGCCTAAACACAACTCCAAAATAGTCCTAACGGCCACCAAACAAGTTGGGATCACCTTATTAAAATTCTCCAAAAAACCTACATAAAACAAACAAAAACCAAAAACCCAACCTCCACTTAACACGAACTCATGCACACAACAAAGATTGAAAAAGTGGGAGTCTAGATCAAGGAAAATATCCATGAGAGGGAGAAGACATTCCTTTAAGAGCTCAAAAGTGAAGAAAGAGGTGGATCAAGGAACCGTCGGCCATGGATCTTCACCAAAATGAGATATGTGATGCACTTGATGATGGAGAATTGAATGGTGGTGTCGGATTTATCAAGTGGTCCCTCTAAGTTGATGATCTCAATCTAAAGAGTGTGGAATAATAGATATACAAAATTGATGAATAACCCCCTAGTCTTTCTCAAAATTACAAATAAGCTAAAAAAAGTGGTTAAACTAGACTCTGAAGCTCTCAAAACTTCTCAAAGCTATTTAAAGACTATTATAACATACAAAACATCGTGATTGGCCTCTAATCTAACTTAGTATCCCTAACCATAGTATTAATTAATATTAATCATAAGGGTTAAGGGTCGGGTCCTTACAGATCTATACCTAAGGATCTCTGTTGCTCTCAAATCTAGTTCTTGATCTTTTGATTATGCAAAAATCGTTTCGCAAATACTGTTGTGATCTAGGGCTTACGAGAAGAAATTAATCACGCACAAGAAGACAAGAGATTTACGTGGTTCGGCTTTTGGCCTACGTCCACAGGAAGACGGGAATAATCACTATGCAATCAGAAGAGGTTGTACATCCTAGAGACCCTTAATCTCTATTTATAATATAAGCCCCAAAACCCTATTACACCCAAACACTACTTATTAATCACAGTAGACCTATAACAAGCCTACTTCTAATCACAATAGAACATGGACACTACATGGGCCCGGTTTAACAGATTTATTAGCTTCTATTGAGCCATACAAACTAACAAATCTCCACATTGGCGAACATTGAAGCTGATCCTCATGCACAAAACACGTCTCATCGTCTCCACCTGCCCCTAAGGGCACTCAGGTACTGAGCACACCAATCAAGTCCAAGTAATGCTTGAACTTGAATTTAACCCATTCTTTCATGAATGCACCAAATCGCTTGCACCATTGTCCAGAAGCTTGCTTCGACCCGTACAATAATTTTTCCAAACTGCATACATGATTAGGAATCTTTGTCTGCACTCTGCCTGCACAGGAAGCTTCTTCCTCTTTCTCGTAGAACCGCTTGCATTCGATGGCCTAATCTTTCTCATCAAGAGACTCCATCTCTTCAGTCATAGTTACTGCCTGTTGACTACTCTTCAGCCCTTCCATAAACTCAAGAGACTCATTCGTCAATGCGTATGCAACCATATCATCATGGCCACTGTCTGATGTCGACGCGTGCGTCGTCATATCCTCGAAACCGTATCCAACCGGCGGTTTCCTTTCTCTCTGTGGTCTATCCATCTGCGGCATTTGCAGCTTTATCCGCTGCATTTGCTGCACAGTCTGACTATCCCTTGTATCTCGGGAGGAGCCGGATGCACTATCCTTCCTCACTAGGATGTCTGACTCCACCTGAACGGTGTCACTGCTGCTACCTACTTTTTTCTCCTCCACCTGCTTTCTCGCTTTGAGTAAAGCATTCTCATGAAATGTAACATCCCCGCTGATGATAATTCTGGGTGAATCCTGATCAGTACACCACAACCTGTATCCTTTCACTCCAGAAGCATATCCCACCAAGATGCACTTTATAGCCCTTGGCTCTAACTTATCTATTTTCACACAAGCATAAGCCAGACAACCGAAGATCCTCAAGTTAGAATAATCAACTGGATTACCTGACCACATTTCTTCTGGTGTTTTGCAACCAATCTTTGTGAGTGGAGACCTATTTATCAAGTAGCCTGCAACACTTACTGCCTCAGCCCAAAAGTCCTTGGACAATCCTGCAGTAAACAACATACAACGAGTTCTTTCCAAGATCGTTCTGTTCATCATCTTTGCAACTCCATTGTGCCCTGGAGTTTCTTTATTGGTGTAATGCCGAACTATGCCATGATCTTTGCAATAGCTCTCAAACTCTATCGTTCTGTACTCCTTGTCATTACCTGTCCTCAACTTCTTCACCTTTCTGCCAGTCTGTTTCTCAACCATCTCCTTCCATCGCTTGAATGTAACAAAGGTCTGATCCTTTGTCTTCAGAGTATAAACCCAGACTTTCCTTGAATAATCATCAATACACGTCAACATAAACCAGGACCCGCCCTTAGAGTAAACCTTAGAAGGTCCCCATACATCTGAATGAACATAATCAAGGATACCTTTCGTGTGATGAATACCTGTCTTAAAACTGACCTTTCGATGCTTTCCGAAGATGTATCTTGTTAGGAATTTTGTGTATTGCAATTTGATGGATGCATAATCATTTCAGCATCATTTGAATTTTCACACTTGCATTAATTTAGAAAAACTTGAAATCATGATTTACTCATGCATTGTTTTAAATCTTGTAAATCATATGTTTTATGCATGATTTGTTTTTAATCTTGGATGTATTTAATTTGAAAAAGAAGTTTTTATGAATCAAGCAAGCCTTTGGTTTTAAAGTTTTGAATCATTTTAGGTTTTTTGTGTTTCATGTTTTTAAACCATTTACTTTGATTTAAAACATGTTTCCAAGCTTGATTTAATGGCCCAAAAAGTTCCCTCAGGAAAAACTTTGAAATATGCATAAAATATGCAAATGTGGGAATTTTGGTCCCAGGCCCGGGTCGACCGCACAGTGTGGCCGGTCGACCGGCCCAAGGGACCCGGTCGACCGGCCACACTGTGCGGTCGACCGGGCATAGAGCCGTTGAGCCTTTTTCAAACGGTCAGATTTCTGACCGTTAAGGCCAGGTCGACCGGGGTGTTGTGAGGTCGACCGGGGACACGTAAAAAAGTGTCTTTTTGACTATAAATGAGGTTCATTCCCATGAGAAAAGTGTTGAACATTTTAGTCTTCTTTGAGGTGTTTGGAGACAAAAGAAAGGGGATGAACTAAGAGAGATCAAGGGGTCATTAGTGAAACTAAAGCTTGGATTAATGAAGTTAAATATCTAAGTAAGCTTTACTTTTATTAATCATATGTTATATGCTTTGTTTAAATTATTGGTAAATGATTTTTAGCATGTTAACTATGATGTGTTGAATCCATTCTTCTCTTAATCTTTGATTCAAGTTGGATTGGATTCTTCACCCTTGATTTCAAACCAAGTTTGTTTTAAAAACTTTATAAAACATGTTTTGTCAAATCTTTTGATTTCTTTTATAACATGTTTTATTTACTTGGTTGAATCTTTTTTGTTGTTTTCATTCATTTAAACTTTAGTTAAACTCTTGTTTTGAAAACAACATAGCACATGCATCACATGTTAAGTGTTATTTAGTTTCATACAACTTGTGAGCTTTTGATTTTCATATCATCAACAAGTTTGTATTTATACATGTGATTTGCATTTCACTTCAATCAAATCTTTGTGTGCTTTAAACTTTAAAATGCATTAAGCATACATTAATTGAGCTTTCATTTTAAACTTGATTGAAGTTTTCACACACACACTTCATGAGCATTCATCTTAGCATTTCATAGAGTGTTGTGTGAGTTGAATTTCAATTTCATATCTGCCTAATTAAGAGGCATTGTAATTGAGCTTAATTGTATTCTCTTAAAGTGTTTGTGTGAACACTTCCTTTAGAGAAATCTTTTTATTGTAAAGGTTATTGCTTAGCCTAAGAAAAGCATTGTGTAAAGGTTATTGCTTAGCCTAGAAAAGCATCTTGTATAGGTTGTTGTTTAGCCTAGAAAAACAACATTGTTAGGTTATTGCTTATCCTTGGAAAGCATATTGTAGAGGTTATTGCTTAGCCTTTTCAAAAGCATAAATAGTGGAAATCCGGTGGGGTGTTGTGACACAAGCCGGTAGTGGATGTAGGCATTGAGGCCGAACCACTATAAATCATTGTCTAGTGGTGTTTGCTTTGTGGTGATTGTTTTGTTTAAGCTTCCGCATATTGTATGATAATCATCACATGTGACTAGTTAGTTTTTAATAAAGTTAAAATTGGTCATAATTAGTCATTAAGTGTAGATCACCCTATTCACCCCCCCCCCCCCCCCCGCCTCTAGGGTTAGGATCCCGGACTTACGTATCTCTCACAGAAATCCAACTTGCCCGTCTTCATGCCACATAGCAAATTTCGATTACTCAGTATTGTCAATCCCTTCTCACTCATGTGACCCAGGCGCAAGTGCCATAAGCTTGTTGAGACAGATTCATAGTCATCTGAGGAAGACACTACAACTCCACCTGTAACAGCATTTCCGGACAAAACATACAAGTTTCCAACTCTATTGCATCTCATAAGAACCAGAGCACCCTTCACAACCTTCATAACTCCACGTTCAGCTGAGAACTTACTACCGTCGGAGTCCAAGGCACCAAGAGAAACAAGATTCTTTTCCAGATCAGGAACATGCCGAACCTCTGCCAACGTTCTGACGATTCCATCATGCATCTTGATTTTCACTGTTCCAATTCCAACTGTCTTACATGTAACATTGTTGCCCAACAAAACACTACCGCCGTCGATTTCTCTATAAGTGGTAAACCAGTCCCTATTGGGACACATGTGGTAAAAACAACCCAAATCAAGAATCCATTCATCCTGACGACGAATTCCATTTTCAATCACAAAAAGTGCATTGTCGGAAACATAATCTGATCTTCCATTTGCAATACTGACTGAATCATCCGATGACGAATCTTCCATTATTTCTTTCCCTTTCCTCTGCCTTTCGGGACAGTTTTTTCTAATGTGCCCTCTCTTATGGCAATAATAACATTCAATGTTCTTCCTGTTGGATCTATGTTTTTCCTTACTACTGGAGTCTTTTGTTCTTCCTCGTACTACTAAACCCTCACCCGAACCATCATTGTCAGCCGCAACCTTTTTCTTCAACTCCTTAGAGTTCAAGGTTGCCTCCACATCCTCTTTTGTTAGAGTATCTCTACCATACATCATGGTATCCAAAAAATTCTCATAGGAGGGTGGTAACGAGCACAACAACATGATAGCTTGGTCCTCATCATCAATTTCAACATTGATATTTTCCAGATCCATGATAGCTTTTGTGAAAGAATCAAAGTGAGTTGAAATAGACGTACCTTCCTGCATTTGTAAGGTGAACAACCGCTTCTTTAGGCAGTGGCAGACCCAGAAATTTTACTTGGGTGGGGCACAACTTTTACTTGACTTTGTTAACTTTTTTTCACATTAACAATGCAAAAAATGTATTGCATTTAAATATACACAAAACTTTTTCCATATTTAGATCTCCTGCCCAATTGAAGTGCCTTCTCACTCCCTTTTCCAAATTCAAGTGATCATCAATTCATCATCATCAAAACAACCTAAAATAATATTTCCTTTAATCCTAGGTGTTTGGATACCTTGCAATGATGATTTGGGTGAGCATCCATGTACCCAATTTGGGTTTCCGAAGGGGTTTTAGTTGGATTTAAGGAATTTGATTACCTGCACTTACCTAGCTGTAAAAAACCATTCCCTATGATCATGGGCCGGTGGCAAAGAAGAAAAATCGCTACATAAATACAACTCAAGTTATCCAAACATATGAGTCATAAGGCCTGATTTATGTATGAATTGAAGTTTAAAGTGTGCCCAATGGTGATTTGGTCAGCTTGAGACTTATAGATATGCTTGGATTTGGTGATTTAGGGCTTAAAGTTTGAATTATGATTTAGAGATTTAGAGTTTGAAATTAGGATTTGAAAATTAAGGGTTCAAATTTAGGTATAGAGTAATTATGATTATACTACATTTGAAGAGAGATAGAAAGTGCTTTATTTGGGGTTATTTGGTGAGAGAGAGACTAACTATGAGAGAACCAACAACGAAAATTCGATCGGTGCGAGGATCTTAGACTCTTCGTAGAAAGAGATCTATGCAAAGAGGATATGGTACTCCTGGTAGGAAGAAGACGTTCAAAAAGATCACCAAGATTTTGTGACGTGGGGCGATCACAATATTTAGACGTGGGGCAACTATTTACTAGACATATATGGGAGAGGTTCAGGCCCATTAAAATATCATGCAATTTCAAATTTGACCTGGGGCCACCGCCCCAGGTCATGAAAGGGTAGGTCCGCCACTGTCTTTAGGTACAAGCGATTCGTGAGAGACTTTGTGATGTACAAATTCTCCAACTTCTGTCATATGTCAGCAGCAATTCTTTCTCGAGTAACCTTTCGCAGTACACCATCCCTAAGAAACAGTAGAATCTGACTGTACGCCTTTTCCAACAACTCATCCTTCTCTTCATCTGACAATTTTCCAGGCAAAGCATTCTTTCCTTTCAAAGCTTTATGCAGCCCATTTTGAACCAGCAAAGCATGCATCTTCAGAAGACAAAGACCGAAATCGTTGTCTCCATTGAATTTCTCAATTTCAAACTTTATAGACATTCCACAAATCTTTCACAGTACTTGTGTAGATCTGGTTACCACGAGCACACTGGAAGAAACGGATCTGAAATCCGACTCCTGATGGCTAAAATATCGCAGAAACAAGTTTCTGCACTCCGATCTGTCAATCTCTTTCGTTGACAGGTAAATAGCCAATCTTCTTCCACAACGCGTAGATTTACTGGCAACGAGTCCGTAAGTACAAACGGATCTCCAATCAGATTCTGGATCGTCAAGATATCACGAAAACAAACTTCAGGCGTCGATCTATCAAATCTGCTTTTGACCGTACAAGTGCTGATGTGTCACTGACGTCAGCGCCTTTCTCTGCGGGCTTTGCTTCTGGGCTTCTCTGCTAGACGGGTCAGATTTGACCTGGACTTGACCCAACCTGGATTGGCCTGGTTACTGGGCTTTTGAAACGAGTCAGGTCGAGCCTGACCTGGACCAACCTGGACCTCCTGCGAGCCCAGGCCCAACTCCTCTTCTTCTTCAACGTTCTGTTTCAAACCAGAACTTCTGCAACTCTTCCATCTTCCTCCTTCCTCGGCCACGGGACGACGGCAGTGGCGATGGGCAGCAACCTTCCTTCTCCGGCGACACCCAGCGGCGGCGGCGGCGGCAACTCCGGCGAAGATTTCACGGCGATGTGGGGCTCGGCCGAAAATAGAAAAAACCCCAAAAAATCGTTGTTCCTGGCTACTGCTACAATTCTCCTCTCTCTGTCTTCTTCTTTCCTCACATTCTCTTCTCCGGCCACAATCACTCCAGGCGATCAAACCCGGAACCAGAGAAAACAACAGAGATCGTCTCTGTTCTCTCTGTAACAAGAACGGGCACTGCCCTTCTCCTTTGTGATTAGTGTGGCCCACCGAGATCAAACGATCTCCCTATGCACAATCCAGAAAACGCTATCTCAACCTTGAGATCTAATCCATCGATCACGCAGCTACAACTCCAGCCCTCTAAGATCCTATCCGTCAAATCTCTTCCGATCACGCGCAACGCTCTGATACCAGTTTGTTGTGATCTAGGGCTTACGAGGAGAGATCAATCACGCACAAGAAGACAAGAGATTTACGTGGTTCGGCTTTTGGCCTACGTCCACAGGAAGACGGGAGTAATCACCATGCAATCAGAAGAGGTTGTACATCCTAAAGACCCTTAATCTCTATTTATAATATCAACCCCAAAACCCTATTACACCCAAACACTACTGATTAATCACAGTAGACCTATAACAAGCCTACTTCTAATCACAGTAGAACATGGACACTGCATGGGCCCGGTTTAACAGATTTATTAGCTTCTATTGAGCCATACAAACTAACAAATACGATCTCCTAAGCCTTACGATCTTCCAAGCTATGTCCCAATCGCAAAGAACTTCTCAAGAGAATGGCGGGATTTCAATTGAGAATAAAATCCTAGGCACTTAAGTAGAGAAACCGGAGGAGAAAAGAGAGGAGAGGAGAAACCCTTGGGCGTCCTGGGGTGCTGGGCATGCCAAGCATATGGGACTTTCAGCCTTGGGTTTCCTTTTATGCTTTTTGGAACAGCCTCTCCTAATACACTTAGAAGTCTTACTTCTAATTCTCTTATGTGTCATACTCCTCATTCTCTTATAAGTACTGTTTGATTATAACTCTACTTCTTAGGGCTAGCATGGGAACCACTAGGGATTCCTTAGATGTGGCTCCAACTAAAGCATGACCCCACATCTCATATAAGTTCCAGATCTATAATTAATTGCAAACAACTCCACTATATAAATGCAATTGCACTCTAAGTCATATAAATTTTACAATAAGACCCTAATCTTTCCAATTACTACAAGTAGGCCCCTCCATCAATTATATTCATGGATCCATTAGAATTAAACTGTCTAACCAAATTAGATCCACCTCTTATTATCCTTGTGATCCAATTAATTACACTAATCATCGATGCCATATGATTAGCTTTTAATCAGAACATGTGGGCACTTACCGATGATAAATTCCATTAATCAGTAGAAGATGATGTTTCTTTTTTAGAGGACAGATTCAATCTTGAGAATATATTTTCCCACGGTCCTACTACTATCTACCCAAGATACCGAAGTGTTGACCTACATTTGGCCTTACTCATTGATAAGTTAAAGTAAATACATAGTAGAAACTTGAGTCCATTACTCCCTTAGCATTAAGAGTCCGTTGCTAGGAATTTATGAGAGCATTCCATAGTTTTTTATAAGGTTTTACTCATGGTCCTTTAGTACATTAAAGGACATCCAATGCACTAGCACAACAATGTAGAGTCTTTCACTATGATGATCAAAACAAACCATACTATCACATAGTAATTGCAATGCTATAAACTTTTCAGATGAGATGCTCAATCTCATCACTGGTTAATTTCAAAATGCTTCAAGTATAAGAGTTGTAATCTATGTCTCCAACATGTAAATCTCATATACACACATGGATCACATTTAATATATTACTAACTGACTCATGTTCATCTCATGAACAATCATATCATTTTGAATTAATTATGCGCAACCACTAATCAAATCCTATCCATCTCATGAATAAAAGCATGGATTTAAAATCAATTATGATAATAAATGAATTTATTTAAATCATCCACTGGATTGAGGACATACAATCCAACAATTTTCCTTTATTACTTCTAATGAAAGTTACTTTTACTAAAAATAAAGACTTTGGGAAAAATCTCATTCCAATTTGAGTTAAGCCCATTGCTAGATTGACCATGTATAGAACAAGTAATAAAAACAAATACGAAAGCATGTAAGATCTGTGCAAACTTTGAGTGAAGATTGATGTCTTAGAGAATTCTATGTGAGAAGTATGTGAACCAAACTTTTGATTATTCTAAACTAACAATACATAGTTGGAGGGCCTCATCGATGAACTAGGCACTATGTGTTAGTTTGGGACTAACATATCTTTAATCGGATCTACATAAAATCATAAATATATGATTGATTTGAATAACACAACATAAATCTGAAATCTAAACGCATACCTGACTCCATCGTGTTCGTCTGATCTGAATTGTTACATTTGATGGGGGATTTATTACACTCCTCCTCTAGACATTTCTATATGATCTCGATGGGGCAATCAATGTATTGTGTAGAGATGAGCTGTAACCCCTAAACCTTATATATAGGTTTTCAAGACAACTCCCTTTCCATCATGGAGTCCTAATTTTAATTAGGATTTAGATTCTTCTTGTTATATAGGAAACTCTTTTAGGTTAGTAACTTTCCATAAACACCAAATACATCTCTATAAAGGAGACTTACCAATATTGAAGTCTTAATGTGGAATATTCTTCTAAAGTGAGGGACCCACTTGGGCGCGTGGTCTGGGCCTCAGTTAAAGCCCGATAAATTTAACACTATGATCCCAAGTCTCTCTCCGTAGATATTTAGTTTGTACTATTTACATGTGGTTTCAAACTGTTCATTCTAACAGTAATGATTTTCCCCGCAGGTCGATATTGATTTAGTCCACCTCACAAATGATATCATTTAATTCTATTTCACATCGACTATCCCAATATCATTCTTCAATCGTGTTAAATGTTAACGAGTATATATCCGACAAGTTAGCATGAATATATCATGTTTAATTTTTTGCCTCTGTGAAAGTATTCAAGTAGCCTAAAATTTGGATGGATCCACTGTGTGAGTGTGCTTTCGTTTTTCAAATTTACACATACTCAATTGGAGTATGCCTTCAAATGGATGAGAGATTATTACCACTTCAGTGTTCTTATCTTGGAATTATAATAGAAGAATCTCATTCACACAAAATCCGTACACTGAATTACTGTTTTTCTGGAAGAAAACGCATATAAATTAAGAGACTATAGATGCATCCATCTCTATAGTTTTTTTTTTTTTTTTTTTTTTTTTTTCTTTGGCAAGATGGAGCTCATTTGTGTTATGTTGGTGTTTTTGTTTCAAAACAAAACTAAATAACCTTCTCAAAGCATTTTTTTTTTTTTTTTTTTTCTTCCCCTTTCCTTATGAGGTAAAAATACGGATCTATAAAAAGTTGACAGGAGTCCCATTCTAATAGAGCTTATAATCTCATAACATGTTATGTAAGATGAGATCTCAGCAGAGAGTGTATTTATGAACATACATGAAATCTCTTTGACTTGATAGAGGTCTGCTTCGCCATCATCTCCCTTCACAGCTTTGCTTTGCTGTGGATTAAAACAGGTGAGGATCATGCCCACAACTTCTCTAGCTGTGTCTTTGACAGATTTTTTCAAGCTGAGGGGCCTGCTCCAATACCGGTGAGGGGTGCCTGGACTAGAGCCTTTTCGCTCCAAATGAATGCACTTAGCACTTGGTGTCTGCATCGGGGACACTACTTGCAACTTTGGCTTGAATTCACGGTAGATATTTGTGTTCTTTCCCTTTCTTTGGTATAAACAAGACCTTTTCAATGTAGCTGATGTATATATCTGTTGAACAAGAGAGAGTTTGAAGAAGTAGGTGTTTCAGGTGAAAGAACAAGTCAATGAAATTGTTGTCATCTGTGCTTTTGTTTAGACATTAAAAAATCTGTTATTAGGGAGTCATTGTCCCAATTGAGCTAAGTCAATGGTTGTGTGGATGATACCAACATAATAGTTAGCTACATGGTAATTTTACTAAAGTAGGGGTATCAATGGCATGGTTTTATCATATTGGCCCATTGCTTATAGGGGGATTCGAACTCATCCTCACACATGAACCCATTGTCCCTTACTAGCCGAGTTAGAGGAGGGACAAACTTTCCTTAAAGTAGCTAATCTTAAAATTCACATTAGGAAGATATGGGTAACTCTTCTCCATTCAAAAATATTTTGCTCAATTGACTCTTCTATATCACACAGAGGGTAGAAAGAGTTAGCAATTGGAATTATAGATTTAACGATCTCACCAGAATGCTTCTTCTCTTCAGCATTTCCAATCAAACATTTCTTACACAAGCCGGGTCGGGCCAGGCTATGAGCTTTATATCACTTAATCCAAGTCCGACCCAATTATTAATCGGGCCCTCATTACATATCCAAGCCCAACCCAAGACAAGCTAGGCCCGGATTGGGCTCGGGCTGGCCCATCCCATGAGCACCCCTAGTTCAAGGGGTACTCTCTTTTTAATCACAATTTTGAATTATATTCCAGACCAATGAAACTTCAAAGAAACAGTCTCAATTGTATTTTAATTTTTCTTAATTGTCAAAGGAAGTCCTAGTTGTCTCTCAATTTCTTGATGGTTAGGAGTTCGATTTTGATTATCTAGTATGCAGTAGATCAGATGGCAGACCAGGAATCCGGATCCTCTTAGCTAGACCAGGCCTCAAAAACCAACCCTATAATAAATCCATTATTGTGGCCCATCTCTGTAATTGGAACGGCTCAAAACTACTGCCCCGTGTATTGGCCGTGGGCCAAAACTTACTCCAACTGGATATGCGCCCAATGATATTATTTATAACATGTAAAACGCATGATTTCACTCCCATCACTTCTTCTATTTTGGTGGTGAGTTTGACTCAGTCAATCTGATGGTGGACTCAGCATGGATTGGAGTGAAATTTGGTTTGCTGCTAATATGCATGGAACGGTAATTCTGAGCATTGATTAAAGAGGCTCAGAATTAATAGGCCCAGTGGTAGAACCCATCAGTGAGGCCCAGCCTTGTATCCAAAGCTTCAAAATCACTGACCGCCCTTTTTTTTTCTTTTCTCTCTTTTTCTGTGGGTTGGATTTCACTCAACTGAAAAATTATTAAAGGGGTGAGATTAATCTTCAAATGTAGAACATGTGACTAAAACGAAAGATGAGAGTCAAATTACATGTTTTACACATTCAATCAATTGGTTGGCCCAACTTTTATTTTATTGAAGTAAAATTTCATCCATTGAGAAAACAAGGTGGAAAGTGATTTGGGTATTTTCAATCTAAAGGTGGGACACATTGATATGAATTTTTTTTATAGATACCTGTTAATGATTCATAGTGCTGGGTTCCACACTAGAGATTCACCAATTTGGCCAACCTCATAAATCCTAACTTCTCGATCGAAATGGGGTTATATACCCGATTCCATACCCTCCATTCTGAGGGGCCATTTGTGAAAACAAGAGGAAAGATAAAATAAAAAATGAGCAATTTTGGGAGGATTTAGGGGTAGGACAAATAAGTGATAAAATAAATGAAATTCATTTGAGATGGTTTTGACTAGTCCATTGTAGGCCCGCAATTTGGCCAATGAGAAAAGGCTTTTTCTAATGAAGGCTGATGGTCCACCAAAGAAAGTGGTAGACCGAAGAGGCCTATTCAAGGATGATAGAGCAAAATGGGAAAATAAAATTCATGTAGCAAATCCCAATATAGTTGGGACAAGGCTTTGATGATGATAATAATGATGATTATAATTTTTATACAAGAGGATTCCTCAAAATGTGGATTTCCATCTATGCGTTAAAAATGAATCCTACTTTCCCGCCATAGGAGAAAATTGAAATCCATTTTCTTCTAGGAAACCAATTCTGAGGACAGTAAAGTATTGAAAAAAAAAAAATTCAACTCTAGAAAGTGTTGCATCAAATGTTTGAAAAGAATGACCCTATGGCTTTTCAATTGTAGATTCCTGTCATTACACAAACATGTCTTGAGTGATTGATTAGGAAACAAATTCGTAACAACAGCCGAGAAAATTTGATATGGGGCCATTTTCACGCCAAAAAGACAATGAGCAGTGGCTTTCGCTCCATGGCCATAAATCCAAAAAATATTGGCTCAACGTAGGTTGAAAATTGGTTTGAGATTATCCGAGGATCCGAAGTCTCCGGTTTCAAATATATAAAATGGGCATGGAGGCTATTTGTGGATCTTGGAGAAATTTGGATCCGGATTAAAGACCATGAGTATAGGATTCAAAACATTTGGATCTGGTAAAGGAACCTTTAATGTTCTGGTCCGAGGATCTGGATACAAGGCGATTACATTTACATCTTAAAAACATATATACGTTCAAACTGTGTATATAACTAGAGTCATATTCATATTTTATAGTTTGCTTACCCTTAACTATATACTAATTAATTATCTCACCTGTATATTTAAGTAGTATTCTTGAAGCCCGTTATCCAATTATACCAATGCACTATACATTTTATTTCGGATCCATATTAAGAACTAAAACTATTTTACTAAGTTGATGATGGATCCGGATACGACAAAGATTTCATGTTGGTTCCAGAACTAAGGGGTAGCCTCAATTGGCTTAGGACGACGGTTTGCATCCGGAGGTTGTAGATTTGAAACTGCACTACCACGCTAGGGATATATGGGAGTTTATCCGGCTTCCCTTTGGGCCTGGAGGGATTAGTTCAGTCCAAATGGTTGGGGAACCCTCCGATAGCCAAAACCAAAAAAAATGTTCATCCCAGAACTAAATCTATAAAGATGAATTCAGGTCCAGATCCACTATAGTCCTGTCCAGAATCAACAGCTTGCATCCCTTGGTCCAGGTATAGTCAAGTCCGGACCTAATCACTTCTATATCATGTTAGGTGTAAAAATTAAGTAAGGGGCCTAGGCACAGCCTATCACACTGAAAAGAAAAATTACCCAATGGCTTCCCAATTACCCAAACACCCGATTGGCAATTAGCTCTAAAGATATGGACGGCATTGGTCTAGGTTTCATCAACTACAAACTCAATCTGAATCGAACATAAAAATAGCTCCTAACCCAAGTGGTAAGGAGCAACAGTTCAGACTGGGAGGTCTAGGTTTTGATCCTGGCTTCCACCGGCCTTCCCAATACCTGAGAAATCATCCGACTAAATTTCGAATCATCTATTTCTTTTATATGAATCTCGGTCATTACTACTATTAAAACTGGGCCAGATCCTGAAGTAGTGAAATCCATATTCCACGCCCATTTGCTTGATTATAGGACGTTTTGCAAATATCGTTTAAATAGGTTAGATCCTCTAATTTTCCCCAACTCTAAGTATGATGTAGTCATAAGTACGTGTGTGCAGGCTGGGCGGGTTGGGCCCGGTACTTTTCCAACCCAAGCTCAACCTAAATGCATGTGGCCATGTGGGTAATCCTGTACCCTAGATGGGCCTGAATGAAATCCCAATATGCCCGACCCAGGCTTGATCCATTGTAATTCTCAAACCCCAGTGCGGTCGATCAATGGTCAAACTATTTCTCACAAGAATCCAGTGTCATTTAATAAAGACCAACATCCTCTCTAGGGCATGGAACTGAATTCCTAAGAAACCATAGTAAGATGAGTTGCAATAAAGGATTATAAAATAGGCGACATGTGAATAACGGAGGTTTGTTATATATGGAGGTGTACATGACTTTTGTAGGACTTGATTTACTAATGGTGATACATCTGAGTGCTGACAGAGGAGATTGTTTGGTGCAAATTTATGCCACTTCACTTTTGTTTTGTAATTCGAGTTTAGGGTATAAAATTGGAGAGGGCTGCATCAAGGACGATGTTTTGGTGAAGATTGTAACATGGGCGGTGATGATGGTATTGGAATTGATAGTGCCCACATGAACTGCTGCTGCTGCTTCGAAAGTCATTCTCAGTGGGACCATCAACAATCCCCGTTGGATTTTGATGAAACACTAATAATAATACTGAGCTGAAAGAAGAGTTTGGATTTAAAATGAATTGAGGAGATGAACAAGTGGAAGAAGAAGAAGAACATGGGCACTTGAGAACCAAGCCAGTGGGTGTGGCAAGTAGCATCCGGGCCGGGGAGTCGCCGGTGTCAAGAAAGAGGCCGAGATGACAGTGCGTTCTAGGTTCACCGGCTTGTAGGCCTAGAGGAGGGCTACGAGGAAAAGAGAAAGAGGCCCATTGTAAAACTTTTACATAGGGTGTCAATCGGCCGGGCTGAGGCAAATTTAGGCCAAGCCCGACTTTAGAAATATAGGCCTCTATTCGTCTCAAGCCCAACACATGCCATAAATGTCAGGTCCAAATGTTCCCATTAAGTCAGTCGGGCCAGGCCAAATTGGATTTTTTTATCAATTGTACAGTCTTTCTAGAAGTTTTTTTTTTTTTGAAAATTACACTAAACTAAAATCAATTTTTATTCAGGACGGGCGGAGTCGGGCTTCAAGTTTTCTATCACTTAGTCCATGCCTGGGCCATATATATTAAACCAGCCCAAAGCGGGCTGGGCCCATATTGGGCCCAGGTTGGCCTAGCCCGTGCTCTACTTTTAGGTGATATTGCATGCTCTTACAATTTTTTTCCATATCACAATTTTATGAATATTATCACAATCTTTCACTACATTCTTTTGGCATGAAGTACTTTATGGCAATATTTTAAAATTTGAACATAGGGATTGTTTGGTTGCATCATTTACGACTGTAAAAGACTCATATGCATAACTATTATGCCCAATCATGCATATTTGGTTGCAATCATATACGTAAATTACATATGAAAGGAGTAGTACTGTGAGAATGTGCTCGTTTTCACACCATACATATTTTTCACGCCTAGAGAGAGATATGGTAAAATGAATGACACCAGGTGAATATAAATATGCACAAAAAAGTGGAGCTACAGTGTTTTTGGTGCATGTGACTTATAGTGTCACCGGTTTTTCCATTTTGTTATCACTTTGGCCCCTTAAATCAATAACTATATCATTCAACCTCTTTAGAAGGCAAAAAAAAAAAATATATTAGGGGCAAAGCATCAGGTTTAAATATAATGAATATGTGAATATTAAGCAGCAATTGGAAAAGGCCTCTTATGGTTTTCTTGTGAAGTTGAAAGGATCTATCATGCATGTATATGCAGCCGTTCCTCGAGGTCCGTCGTCTATTCCAAGTAGGCCAAAGAAAGGGCAATCATCTTCGCTGATATGAATGCTAAAGTGCTTTGACGGCGGACCAAGAAAGCCACCGCAACTTATAGTGGCGGAAACTCATAAGATACAGCGGCAGTTATTTTCTGCCTGTTATGCACAAAAATCCACTGCTATTGAAAGGCACATTCATGGTTAAAGACGCATATGTTAGTAGAGGAAATCGACTGTATTAGTGGTGGTTTATTTTTGGTGCTATAAGTTTTTTAGTGGCTGGAAAAAAAAAAAAAAAAAGGCAGCTAAAACCTATAGCGACGGCATCCTTCCGTGACAAAAACATGCGATTTTTTTCTGTCATTAAATAAATATAGTGGTGGTTTTGAGACTTGTTGCAAAAACTTCGATCGTGAAACCGGGGTTTAAGCGTGAGATTGGTGCCAATTAAAATTTTTCAACATTAATAAGAACACTTGGCCCCATTAATGTCCCATATGGATCAAAGATCGCTGTAAGGTATAACATTTCCTCAAATACATAAAACAATAGTGGAAGCTTTATAAATATAAGTGGGAGATACTGAAATATATTAGCTAGAGTTCAAGTTTGAAATAGTTTAACCAAAAGCATTATTTACACAATAGGCCACACTAAAACTCGGGCCTAATAAAAAGATAAACAAAAGGAACCAAAATGGTGAAACTATTCAAGTATCTCATTAAGGCTCTCAAGTACAGGGTCGATACAACTATATAGCGACACCCGTATAGTAATCTACGAGGTCATCAGACTGACCCGTCTGAATCTCCTTCGTCATCTCCTCCTTGAGATAGAAGGGCTCGATGCCTATGCACCAAGAGTAACATCATCAGACACGACGGTCAGCAAGCAATATATAGAATATCAAGATATGTGGTACGAATAAGAGTAGACGATAGACAAGATCATAGGAAATACATAGCATTTGAATCATAAACAAACTAACATAAACATCTAGCAAATGGGCAATCCACTTATACTAATCACCACGGGATAATTCAACATCGCCCTCCCTTACTCGCATAGAGCTGTGGTGGAGATATTCAAGACACTGGATAAAAACCCGAAAGCAAGCAAAATGGATACCATTAAAAACCAAACTTCAATACTTCTTTTCAAACGGGTATCCGATGGTGTACATCCATTTAAAATATAAAAATTCATACTGCAGACGTCAAAATTCCAAAGCCCTCACATAATTTGGTGCCCCAGTTGTGTTAGACGTTAACAGCTAAGTGGTGCCTGACACAAGAGTCCTAAACATACAATAGTGAGGAACTAGGCTTTCTCGAGTAAACAAGATTCATCAAACGAAAAAGAGACTACTTTGCATCGTCAAATCAAATCAATCAATCAAACTAACTTCAAACATCAGTATCACAAATAGTCATCATTAAGCCTTGGAAATCAAAGAAACACTTCAATCAAACTTCAAAATGAACAAAACATCAAAAGTGATCCTAAGTTCATCATTCATGTAGAAGGTACCAGAAGGTACAATTTGAAATCAGAAGCAATAAACAATCCAATCCTAAAAACAATGTTATTCCTGAAGTCTCGTATAACCTTACTCAATCAACAAAATGAATTAGGCTTCGCGATACCCGAACGAATCATCTTCGTGCATAGATATAAAGGAGGGTATCCCGTTGTCCCATACCGTTCAGGATTGAGCGAAGTTAAGTCCCGATACAACTGGAATAACCGTGAAGAACGTCGGCTCAAAACATCCTCAAATATAGTCAAATGAGTCAAAAAAAAAAAAGGTAATAAAGGTTCCACCTAAGTCCTCAAACCAAGAAGACAATCCCTTTCAAAAAGGGGGAATTCGGTCAAGATAAACATCAAGGTCGGTAAACCGACCAGTTCGGTTAACTGAGGGGTTGACCAACAAGGTGACCGACCACACAACTCTTTCAGAAATGTCGCACTCTGGAATTGTGACCGATAGGCCGCCGAGCTGCAGTTCGGTCAACCAACAGGGTGCCCGACAATCCAACTCTTCCAAAATGTTGCCTTCTGGAATTGGAACCAATCGATAGGTCGCAGAGGGTCACCGAGCTGTAGTTCGGTTAACCGACACCCAAGTTCGGTTAACCAACTGCTCCCAGGATTCCGAAGCGAATTTTGAGATTGGTTTAGAAATGGGGAGTTTCACTCCCCTCTTCCATCCACACCTGTAGACAAAGAAAATAAGGCCTAGCCCTCTTCCAACAACAACATTCAACCTCCTCCTCAAGTCCATACAAACCCTTCTAACAAAACCCAATCCATAACCTAATTATCATATTTTCATCAAAATAAAACTAAAATGGAACATATGGTCATCTAGCATCATCAATCATCAACTCAAGGGAGAAACAAACATATCAAAGCATAAACATATATATATATATATATATATATTAACTTGCCTTGATGAAGACCTAAGACAAACCCAAGAGTAAATTGGGGAAAATCCTCTTTTGAGCTCAAATTGGAGGAAACAACTCTCAACCCAAAAATCACTCCCACAAATGCATGTAAAGGGTTGATGTGAGCTAGCCTAGTCCATTTCTAACCAAAAGGAAGAAAAATAGCTAGACCTAAAAGCTTGGGGAGCTTACCTTGAAGTGGATTGTGAATGGAATGCTTTGAAAAGTAGATGGTTGTGATCATGGAGGCTTGGGGGAAAAGAAGCGTAGCTAGGCCGGCGACAACGGAGCTCCGGTGGTCATCGTTGGCAAGGAGGTGGTGAAGAGGTGAGTTTGGAAGAGAGAAAGAGAGAGTCAAATGAGTAAGAGATAAATGAGAGATGGCTGTAGTTTATATTAGGTTAGGTTAGTTGGGAATTTCAGTTTAGTCCTTGGCTTGCTTCAAGTGATTATTTGGGCCCCTTCGACACGTCGAATCGAAATGAGACCAAAGGCTAAAGTTCATGAAATGACGAGACCTATCTGATGCACCCAAACTCACAAAAACTCATGATCTCATAAAAACTTCTAAAAACTTCCTGAAATTGCAAACCAACCCCTTACTTTGCCCAAACGCACTCGGAATCGCGCGAGACTTTGCACACGTGATCCTCACGTCAAATTCGATTCGCTAAGACTATAAACATACTTAATTAACTAACAAGCAATTAATTATAATTAATATATGATTAATGGCCGGAATGTTACACTTGTAGTGGTGGCTTTTATCAGCCGCTAAATGTGCTTTTACTTATAGTTGCTTATCCAAAGTTTGTGTTTTGTTGGATGCCAAGCAGGTGGCTGGCGCCCTCCATCATTTTGGATATCAAATGCCTAGTTTCGTCTTTGGATCATGTAAGATTTACTTTTGTGCCTGTATCTAAGAATCAGGGTGTGCTCATATGCTAGCTAAACAGAGCTACTGTCTGAACCTGGATTTTATTTTGAATTGGGGTAGAGATCCAAGCGGGTGTGGTAGGCTGCTTCCTTTGGTGGTGCTGTGTGGTTGTTTGGTCTGTTGTTTTGTCTTTATAGTTTGTTTAGTAAAATTTAGAAAATGAAAAAAAAAAAAGAAAAAAGAAAAATGAAAAAACACCGGCCAAGTTAATTTTTATTGGCAAAACTTTTTTCTCTACTACATTTTAGAACTTGGCACATGATATATGTTGCAGGGCAATTGGTCCTGCCATACGCGAGGGTACTTTGAAGATGGCTATGGTCAATCCTCAAAGCACTCATATAAATAATAGGGCCAATAGGCCGAACAAACAATTTCCCATTTTAAAATGCTATAAAGAGCTCCCTACTAGCGAACACATTCATGGTTGACTGTTGTTGACAGCTTGACCCCACTCGCATGTTCAGGGATCCTTCCCTGGTTCCTAAAGTTGAAATATCACTCTTATTCTTATCTGATGGTGTAGTGAAAAAAAAAAAAGAAGAAAGAGCCCTTCATATTAGAGAAGTCGTAAAAGATTTAACTCTGGGAATATTTCACCTAAGCCCCACACAAGAACAATGTGGGACTTTTAATCTTGGCCATCTACAAAAGTGAGATCCCATCAATTAGAGGCACCTATTGAAAATTCCACCTCGAAATCCATGAGCAAATTTCGTCTGATGCAACCTGTGGGGTTGACCATGGAGAGATGGGAATCCGTTGTCATGTGTAAGGGACCTAAAAAACTTTTCAATCTGAAAATCCCAACCTTTGATCTATAGCTTGATAACAAAATTACCTATTGTCTCTCTCAAGAAATTTATTACGTTGGTTTGGTTTAAAAGATTTAACTTGGCACACATAATAACTCTAATTAATTTAGTGATAAGATAAGAATTTAGTATTTTGGTCCTAATTATTTTTACTATGGTAAACTACTCTTCTGTTTTTTTTTTTTTTTTTTTTGGTAAACTACCTGAGTTCACTGCAAATAGTTTAAGGCAGGGCATCTTGATATTTCCTAGAAAACTGTTACTCTGATTTGAACTACCTGGTAGAAAAGAAAAGCTTCCTGCCTTAATCGCTTTAGTTGGTTGATTGATATTGTTATGAGATTTTATCAGTGGTTGTATGTAAAATAAAGAGCTAGTTGTTTTTAATTATTAGAAACTGAAAATGATTATGCGATAACTTTCCTTCTAAATCAAGTTGGGTCCCACTTCATCAGATCAACAGTCTCAATTATCAACTCATCAGATAAGCCCCACATTTGAGCCAAACCATTCAAGGTGATGAGGGTGAGAATGTGAAAACCCACCAGTAGTAATCAAAAGAGAGGCTGATGTGATGTTTGATATGTCTCACCCACACAAGGTTTGTTTTAGCAGAACTCTTTTCTAAAAAGGAAGTGCTGCTGACATTTTTATTTGTCAAGAGGTGGTAGAGTGGCCACTTTGCAGCTCTCTCTCTGATTTATGTTGGACCTTTTATCCTTCCTCATGCTTTGCCCACAGGCCACACCCTAGAAAGACAAGGCCCTAAATAAAGAAACAACAGACAAGAATCGAAGACAATTTGTCTTTACGACTTGGCCATATGATTTTAAATATCAGCTGATATTTATTGTATTGGTGGTGGATACAGGAAATATATGAATGGGATCATGTGCCATGTGGGTGGGGGCTGTATGGTCTTTCTGTTTTTGTGTATATATTTATTTTAAAAAATGTCTTTTTAGTTGGGCCCACTTAAATGCATGCCAATTAAGTGAAGTAAGGCCGCAAAATAATTTAGATGTAGATGATGCTCTCAAATTTAAACTAATCAAATGCTACCCTAGCATCTACAATTGGATTAAATCAACAACAATAATGTCCTGTTTTTCAAAATGAGAGAAAAAATGTTATACCTTGAGGCCTTAAAAAATTATAGTTAGAATCAAAGATCACAGTTATATTTGACCCTCCCCTTGTTCACACCAGACCCTCCTCATTACCCACTCTATGATTGGCATTAACCTGATGGCTCTGATAGTGCTTACCCTAAGGCTTGTTTCTTTACTAGAATCTCATGAATTCTTGTTTAGTGAATTTTGAAATTCTCAGGCATGGTGGAGTTCTTGAATGCTCCTTTATACTTGTGCAACCATAAATTTGTTATTCGAGACATTTCAAGTGGCTACAATTTTAAAATGCTTGTGAAGAAACATGGTATTTGTAATTGTTAAAGAGACAATATCACATCATATTATGTCCAAAAATCTCAAAATGTCAAATTTCTGTAAGAAATTCTTATAGAGAAACATGCCCTCACCATATGAAATCCATCTTAAATCCATCTTAAAGCTGTTAATATGCTGAATTCCATCTTAATCTGGACCATGCCCCTTTCATCCTTAGGAGATGACCCATCCGTGTAAGGAGAATGGACAATTAATTACTCCAATGTGAAGGTCGAGATATTCGATAGGCATCTGTCATTATACCAAGAGTGTAATCACTGACCATCAATGGCAGCGATTAACAAATCAAGGTGGGCCAATATTTTCGTGTCGTACCCTTAACCCCTGGCAAGATGGCCCCATACTAATGCCTTTTAAAGTTCTTAAAAGATTGCCACCAATAAATCAAATCTATGGGTGTAGACTTTATACATTAAACAATGAAAAATCCAAGACTCAGACTACATGCCTAGCGCCATGATATACCAAATGAGAGGACTGGATCTGACCCTGTGTGACCCTCCTTATGATCAACGGTGTTGATCAAGATAGAGGAAGGCAGTTAAAGTCAACATAGCTGCTATGGTCATGCTAGACGCATTGCTCTCCGTAGGTCAGGGCTAGGGGAGGCATACTGATGGGATCCCTTTTGACCTTAACAAATCAATAAAAATAAAAAATTAGCTATTTTTAATGAGTACTCCGGCTTTCCATTAGGTGTCAAAAAAATATTAGTAAAAGAGCATGCGCGTGCACAAATGCTTGATGTTAGGAGCCAGCAGATAAGATCACAAAACTTCAGTTAAAAAAAGGGTTTGGATTCTCTGAAGCTCTCTAGTTGGACCTCGACCCATTTTTTAAAAATCTAAATGACATGAAACAAACGTGCCCCCTCTTGTATGGGCCCTGTGCAAAATTTATACCATAAATGGAACAAGTGTACTTTTTATTGTTATTAATCATCATTATCACCATCATCAAAGCCTTGTCCCGATTATGTTGGGGTCGGCTACATTAATTCTGTTTCTCTATTCCGATCTATCTTGAGTCAAATTCTCATATAAGTTACACTTCTTCATATCTATCTTTACTACCTCCATCCACGTCTTCTTAGGCCTACCACTTCCTCTTGGTGGGCCATCAACCTATATGGCCAAATTTTTTCTTACCGACTTACGTTGGACATGCCCAAACCATCTCAAACGAATTTCTCTTATTTTATCCCCGATTGTGGCACCCCTAAATTATCTTGAAAGCGCTCATTTCTAATTATATCCTTCCTCGATTTACCACACATCCACCTCAATATTCTCATCTATTCTACATCTATTTTGTGCATATGATACTTCTTGATTGGCCAACATTCTGCTTCATAAGTTATAGCTGGTCTAATCGTTATTCTGTAAAATTTTCCCTTCAATCTTAGTAGCATTTGTTAGTCACAAAGCATTCCGAAGCAAGTCTCCACTTCAACCATCCCGTTTTAAACCTATGTTCTATATCTCCATCAATCTCTCCATTCTTACTAATTATAGAGCCAAGGTAGTGGAAAGAATCACTTTGTGATATCTCATGGTCTTCAATTCTCGCTGTAGTTTCAAACCTTTTTATATGCCCATTGAAGTTAAAAATCATATATTCCGTCTTTGTAGGACTTATTTTAAAGCCTTTGGATTCTAAAGCCTCCCACCATCTCTCAAGTCTTTCATTCACACCATCTCTTAATTCGTCTACCAACACAACATCATCTGCAAATAACATGCACCAAGGTACATCTTATTTAATATGAGCAGTTACCTCATCTATAATCAATGCAAAGAGATAAGGGCTTAGGGCTGACCCCTTATGCAAATCTATAGTCACTAGGAACTCTCTTGTCTCTCCACAAATAGTTTTTACACTTGTTATTGCTCATTTATACATGTCTTTAATAATTTCGATATAACCTCTTGGGACATTTCTTTTATTTAAAACCAACCAAATTAAATCTCTAGGTACCCTGTTGTAGGCCTTTTCTAGATCGATGAAGACCATATGCAGATTTTTCCTCTTTATTTGATATTTTTTAATTAATTGCCTCATGAGAAAATAGCTTCCATTGTTAACCTTTCTAGCATAAAATCAAATTCATTTTCAGATATCTTCGTCTTCTGTCTAAGTCTTTGCTCCATTACTCTCTCCCATAGTTTCATAGTATGACTCATAAGTTTAACTCTGCCAAATTTTTTCTGTCGGTCACAAGCTCGGGTAAAGGAGGAGGGTTGCGTTAGGTAGGTTGACAGCTAGTGTAAAACTTTGTCACAACCCAAACATGTGTTCTTTTCATTAATATTTTATTTAAATATTCTACACTACATGATCCATCTAATGATGGAACTAACTCCTGATAGAATGAAATTTAGCAAGAGATCATGCAAGATGTGCAAATGCTTATTATGTGTTGTTTAGATAATTATAAGTTCTATAAAAAAAAAGAGAAAATTAGCGAGAGGTCCTTTAATATTGATGTTTAAAGCCTTTAATCCACAGGATTTTCAGTTAAGGCCTCTAGTACATGCGCCTAGACTTATTTCAGGCGGAGGTCCCTAAGTATGACTGATTTGCCCTTCTAACTAGCTGAAGTTATGTCATGAATTCAATTCCTAGTTTTAAGCTCCTTAACATGATATTTCATGACTGATTTGCCCATCTAACGGATTTTATTTCCTGGTTTTAGATCAAGTTTCGAAATTCAACTAGGAGGGAATGAAATTGCTAGTTTTAGATGGTGTTTTGAAATTCCCCAATTTCCCTTTCTTCTTTTAGTTCCTATTTGTGTTGGATTTTGGGAATTCATAGATTTCCGCAAGTGGTGTTCTTGGTTGCTTCTTGTTCTTTTGGTCTTGAGTGTTGATCTTGTTGAAAGAGGCGAAATCGTTAATGATGACGAGGATGCTCCCAACTAGCCCGGATGTGAGTATTACTTCGTTCTGGTAGTATTTTGAGATCTAGGTCTTGTTTTTTTCTTACGAAATTTTAGTTGGGGTCTTGATTTATTTATTTATTTTTGCTACTGGATTTGAAGGAAGGGTGGAGAGTGGAGGTTTTTTTAGTTTTTTTATGAGACAATGCATTTGATCCATCCTTTTTTTAATTTATCTGAGTTTGGTATTGCAAAAGGTCTTAAATGAAAATATTAAGGGACTTCTGTACAATCTAATTATGTCATTTGCTATAAATTTATCTGAGTTTATGTGATAAACTCAGACAAAATATCTTAGGTAAGAAAAAAAATTTATTTGAGTTTTGCAAAAACTTATATGAGTTCTGAAACAAATTTCTCTGAGTTCTAGACCATGGTTTTAAAAATCGTCCAATATCGAACCGATATGGCCCTGAGATATCGGTATCGGTATCTCTTGGCCATATATTGCCAAAATCTCGGCCGATAATGGCCAAGATGAAGTTCATCTCAGAAAAACCGAGACCTCGGCCGAAAATATCGGCCGAGATCTCATAAAAGGGGTTAAAACCCTAAGTTTTTCATTTTTTTCCCCATCTTCATCTTCTTCTCCTCTCTTCTCATCTCCTTACTAGCTACCCATAGCAGCAGCCATACTCCATCACACATCCATTTTGCATATTTTCAAATCCCACATCTATTTCTTGAAGAAAATATTTTTTTAAGGTAAGAGAAAATCAACTTAAAGCATTTTATTATGTGTTTTTTATATTTTATTATTAGATGAAGCATAGAAATCATTGGGTTTGTTACTTGTGTTGTGTTCTTCATTCAGAAGTTAGATCTACATACTTTCATGCTAGATCTACTCATACACATGATTTTGAATTTTTTTCCCAATTTTTTTTTTAGATTTTTTAATATTTGAATTATAATATATTATTTTATGGGGATTTCATTATAAATATGTTCTTTTAATTATTCATGATATTGTATGGTGTTTAAATGATTGATGTACATACTTTTATGCTAGTTCTATATATTTAGAGTTTTGAAATTGATTTTATTACATCTTTATTTTTTCTAAAAATGATTGATGTTACTTGTTAGAATATTTGTGATACCAAAGGCTTATTAATAGTGTGTAGATGATAGATCTACATCTACTTATAGTCATAAACATGATTTAGATTTTTATTTTAATTAGTTTATTTTCAGATTTTATAATATTTGAATTACAATATATCATTTTTTGAGGATTCCATCATAAATATGTTCTTTTAATTATTTATGATTATTGTATGTTGTGTAAATGATTGATCTACATACTTTTATGCTAGATCTATATATTTCGGATTTTGAAAATGATTTTATTAAATCTTTATTTTTTCTAAAAATAATTGTTGTTACTTTCAACTTGTTAGAATATTTGTGATGCCAAAGGCTTATTAATAGTATGTAGATGATAGATCTGCATCTACTCATAGTCATAAACATTATTTAGATTTTTATTTTAATTATTTTATTTTCGGATTTTCTAATATTTGAATTATAATATATCATTTTTTAGGGATTTCATCATAAATATGTTCTGTTAATGATTAATGATCATTGTAAGGTGTGTAAATTATTGATCTACATACTTTTATGCTAGATCTATATATTTAGGGTTTTCAAAATGATTTTTTTAATCTTTATTTTTTCTAAAAATAATTGTTGTTAGAGTATTACTATTACATGAGTTTCTTAATTATTTTATAGGAACAAGATGGTGCATGACATAGATCCGGCATAGAACCACGGTGAAGCAGTTGAAAGCAAAAGTAAAGTAAAATGTAATTATTATGGACGAGTGCTCAATGGCGGGATTACTCGATTGAAACAACATTTGGCACATGTATCAAGACAGGTGACAAAATGTCATAAAGTGCCACCAAATTTGAGAGCTGAAATTCAGGAGCTCCTTAATGCATCTGCAAAAAAATAAATAAATAAATAAAGTACAAGAAAGAAGAATGATTGAGGAACTTGATGTATACAGAGAAGAAGTATTTGGTTCCTCCGATGATGACGATGAAGACCCGGAAATGAAGAGGGCTAGGAAAGAAAGTGTGAGGTCACTTTAGGAGGAGGAAGAGATGAGAAGAATGCAATATGAGGCAGCCGCTAGAGGTAGCCAATATGAGCAGGGTGGGTCATCTGGACCTGGGGGATCGAGTTTGCGTCGGGCATTTAGTAAAAAACAACCCCGTCAAGATCAGGACATTGAGGAGGTTGAAAGACCTCCTACACATGCGCCTCGTACGCCGGATGTGGTGGGGCCAACTGATCCATTTGCTTATAGAAAACCAACATCAAAGCTTCCCAATATTATGAAAGCATTAAAGAGAAAGTTTGGTAAAGCAAGAGAACATCTAGTGAGAGCCACTGAGAAGTGTTTTTTTTTGGATGGAGGCATTTCACCCAACAAGGCATCTTCTCCTTATTTCACCACCATGTTAGATGCAGCTGCAGAACATGGTCCACGTATAAAGACACCCACCCCTTATGAGATTGGGCATGTCTGTGTTGAAAAAGAGTATGAGGAGTTGCAAGCTTGGGTGCAAACTTTCAAATGGACATGGAAGGAAAGAGGTTGCATACTAATGTGCGAAGGGTGGATGATCATCACACATCGTCATCTCTTGAATTTTCTAGTCTACTCGTCTATGGGCATGATGTTTATCAAATCAGTTGATGCAACTGATTACATCCAAGATGCAAAATATATTAATAAGTTATTGAATGAGGTGATTGAAGAAGTTGGGGCAGATTATATAGTTCAGGTTGTTACCGACAATGCTGCAAACATAAAGGCTACAGGAATGATGCTTATGAAACAAAGGCCAAGGATTTTCTGGTCTCCATGCGCAGCACATTGCCTAGATTTAATGCTTGAAGATATTGCAAAAGGAAAAGTCATGCAACAAGTGATTGGTAAGATAAAGAAGATCACCAATTTTTTTATCAGTCATATAGACTTATTTCTATGATGAAAACGCATACAAACAACAATGACCTACTACGGCCTGGCGTCACTAGATTTGCCACCCACTTCATTGCTATCGAAAATGTTTACAAGTATAGAGAAGGACTTCCCCGATTGATAAAATCACAGGAGTTCATGAATTCAAAATGGGGAAAGAGGCCAAGTCCCATTACAAAAAATGTATGTAAAATAATTGAGTCCAAGAAATTTTGGCCTCATGTGAAGAGTGTTTTGAATGTTTTTAATCCCTTAATAAAAGTTCTTCGATTGGTTGATGGCGATGATAAGCCAACAATAGGCTTCTTACATGAGGCCATGGAGAGATTAAAGTTGGCTATTCAAGCAGATTATAAATATTATAAAAAGTTTTGGAAGATCATCAACGATCGATGGGGACGACAATTGAAACATGATTTACACACTACTCGTAAGTAAAGGCTATTTCCTTTAATACTTGAATTGTTGTATTCAACTCTCCAGTCTCTCCTCACTATATTAATTTATCAACGACTAAAATTAATTGGTTTTACAGGATACTTTTTTAATTCCCAATTTATAGATGGACACATATCTGATGAAATCCGTTTGGGACTAAAAAATGTAATTGAAAAACTAGCAGAGAGTACAGATGAAACAATTAGGGCTACTAATCAGGTAGGATAATTACGGAAAAAAAGTAGGGACAATTACCGTACGGACGATCTTAAAGCTAACAATTGCCCCAGAACAGCCAAAAAATATATATTTACCACAGAGTTGTTCGATCTGTAGGATATCGCAGGCTGCGATATCCTAGGGATGTAGGATATCCCACAATCAAAAGCGGAAAGACTTGAACAGTCCGTTTTTTTTTTCTCTCTTGACTGTAGGACCACCAAACCACCATCCAAACCGTTAGATAGCTGTATGAGTGAAAGAACTAATATCGCACTAAATTTGAACCGTTGATCTATCACGTTATCGAGAAATTTGTAAGAAAGTCACGTTGTTTTGTAAATTATAAGCCACCTTTTTTTTTTTTTTGCAAGTTTCTTGATAACCGTGATAAATCAACGGTTCAAATTTAGTTCGATATTAGTTTTTACACTCATACAGCTATCAAACAGTTTGGATGATGCTTTGGTGGTCCCACAGTCAAGGAAAAAAAATACTTGAACTGTTCAAGTGATTGTGGGATATCCTACATCCCTAGGATTGCAAGCTGCGACATTCTACGGATTGAACAGCTTTGCAGTAACTATACATTATTGAGCTGTTCAGGGGCTATTGCCAGCTTTAAGAATGTCCGTACTGTAATTGTCCCAAAAAAGTATATAAAATTATAATTTCTCTAATTTATTTTTCTACGTTAATGTCTTCAAATTGAAATATACAATGTACGTGCTGGAAGCTTTGGAACAACAAGTGCGCGGAGAGCAATCACATAGACCAATCCTGATATTGATTGTAATGTCATCTCTATATTATTCAAGGACTTATTATTATTTTATTGACTCTAATGCCATTTCTATTTTTTGTTTCAGCTAAATGGTGGTTGAATTATGGAGAGAGTGCTCTTACACTAAGGACGATTGCTATTAAAGTCCTTAGTCAAACTACATCGTCTTTCAATTATGAAAGAAACTGGAGCACCTTCTCATTTATCCACACAAGACCAAGAATTAGATTGACAATGCAAAAGCTAAATAAATTGTTCTACATCCACTACAACCTCAAGCTCCGGAGTAGAAATAGAAAGAGAAGATAGTTTGAGGATCAACGGAATTATTTTTGTTTAATTAATTTGGACTATATCTTTTCAGAAGAGGATACTGTGTTAGGTGAATGGCTGGAGGAACAAGAAGAATCGGTGTTAAACCAAGACCCAGAGTTTGAATAGTTGATGGAGGAATTGACTAGGGATAGGCCTGAGCTAGTGAGGGCCGCAAAAAGGATAGAAGAAATAAACTTGACAATGTAGCAGGGGCGTGCACCTGATACAAGTAAGCCAAGGGGAAAGTAGGTGGACAAGGAGAGTGAGTCAAGTATTTTTACTTCTTCATCATCAGCAGGAATTCCACCTGACTCTCCCGGGGATGAGGGTCATTATAGAGATGATGAGCCTGTCACTTATGAGACAGTTGAGCATTTTCCTGAAGCTACCGAGTTAGATCCTCGCCGTGGCTATGTCAGACATGTTGGACAAACGAGGTACGAGGTAGTAGTGGCGCTGCTGGGCAAGGAGTGGGGGAAGGTAGTCATGGTCATCATATTCATGGGAGTTATGTTGGCCAAGGTGCCATTATGGACAGCATGAGGGTTATGTTGGCCAATAAGGTGCCATGTATGGACAGCATGGGGGTTATTCATATGGCCCTAATTGGGTACCCCCTTCACCAATACCGATACTTTCTATCGAACATACGTTAATTGAGCAAGTGAGGCTTCCCCCACCAGTTTCCTAACAACCTTTTCATGCCCCTCACGCCTATTTTATGCCATTTGAGTACAACCAGCCATCTCAATCCATAGGGGATCAAGATAGTTCATTATCTTATCAAGAACAATTTGAATATGGTCATGGGTATGGTAGTGCTGCGCAACAGTATGGAGCATATCTTTTTAACCAATACCGAAGAAATGATGGTGATTATAATGATATCGAGCCAGGGCGACACTCCACTTGGAATTAGGCTGTCAGTTTGTGATAGACTCATACTCATCAATCTCTATCTAGTCTCTACTCTCTACTAGTCCCCTCTAATTTCAGGTAAATCATGAACCTTTTGATGCCCAAGTGCTTTATGATTTATCTATCTCACTATCATGTTTTTTATTTTAATATGTCATCTTCAGAGGTTTTGAATTTTACAACTTATTTGATGATTGAGTTAGTATTAAATGATGATTGATATGTAATCTTTATTTTCTTATATTTTACACTAATAAATTGATCATGAGCATCAATAATGGTTGCATTATATGAAATACTGGAGAAGACAGCGAACAACGACACAAACAGAACTCATAACTTAAGGTGATTGAGATTTTGATTTATTGTTCTTACTAATGGAAAAAAATATAATTTTCCAGTATTTTCTAATATTCTAGATTTTTCTGGATATTTTTGAGAATTGTTTTGGATTGAAAAAACAATTCACACCGCAACGACCGCGATAGATCGATATCCACTACCAATACCGATATCATATCGGTTTTTCGGCCCGGCCGATACTGCGACCGAGATCGAGAGTTTAAACCATGTTCTGGACAGATTAAATGAGTTTTGGAACAAGTTTATCTAGGTTCCTGGAAAAACTTATCTGAGTTCTAGAACAAATTTATCTGAGTATTGTAACAATTTAATTGGATAAAAGGCACAGATGCTTCCCATCAAGGCCGTTCAAGTCGTGTGCTCCACTATGAATAGGGCATTGTGGGGGACGGTAGATCTTTATATTGATTGGGCAATGTTAACCACTTGATCGATACCGACGAATGAATGGTAGATCTTTATATTTAGTACTATCAGTTTTGGTACCCCACTATGAATAGGGCATTGTGGGGGGCGCTAGATCTTTATATTGATTGGGGCAATATTAGCCACTTGATCGATGACCAACGAATGAACGGTAGATCTTTATATTTGGTACTATCAGTTTTGGGTGGGATGTTTTTCACCAATTTGACAATCACGAATGTCTGCTTAATTGGATTTGTTGATTGATGCCCATCCATGGTGGGATCTACCTAATGAACTGTCTCATTTCCTGATTCACTTTCCCTCCTCCTTGCGCCCGATACTCAAAGTCCATAATTTCTTGCTTTCATTACTTCTTTGGCAAGCTATCGCAATTTAAGGCTTAGGTTCAGTTTGGCAACTCTATTTGGATCCTCTATTTCACTTAAAATGGGTTGAAACAACCCACTTGTAGGTTGTTTGGATACGTATTTAGATACGTCTGTTTGGATTGATGTTAAGAGAGATTTTCTCTATTTCAAAAAACGCAAGAAACTATGAGAATCGAAATAGAGAATTTTCTCTAAAGCAGAAAGACATTGCATTAAAATATTTGGACAAGTATACCCTCATCTTATTTGCTTAGTGACAAGTTTACCCATATATAAGTAATGTTCTTTCCATTGTCATGTCTTCCCACACCAACAAAGAAAAAACTCTCGTTCCATCAAAGGGTTTTCTCCTTCGAACTTCGTCACTGCCCTACCTACTCTACTTCAACCACCACCAAGCTTTTCCACCATATCTCAAGCCGGTGAGTCTCTCTCTCTCTCTCTCTCTCTCTCTCTCTCTCTCTCTCTCTCTCTCTCTCCATTTGATATTTGTGGAGATTTAGGGATTTTTGTGTTATCATGATGGAGGTTTCATCTAAAAATATAATAGCATGTTAGGATTTTAGGGCTTTCATATGAAACAAAACCCTATAATTATTTTGTATTTGGATATGGGGAAATTTCAATTATGCTATGAACTTGGGTTTTACTTTTATATGCATTTGCCGAAAGATGCAGACCAACTAAAATGATACATCGTTGTCGATTGGTCATGTTTGGATGTATTATGTATTGAACCCTAAATCAGTGCTTAGGAAATGAGGAAGAGTTTAGAGGAATCGTATTGGGGAAGGCCTTGATGAGAAGAGAAAGATCCATTTGGTGGATTGGAGAGAGAAAAAAAGGTAAGAACGAAGATGTTTGGAAATTAGAATTTTAAGCATTGCAAGTTGTTGTGAAGATTGGTTTAGGGGCATGAATTTTTGGTGAATATTTTTTGATGGGTGAGAGTATAGGATATCCATTTTGGAGGTTGTTCGGGGCTTTGTCAAAAAAATTCCTTAATTAAGGACTGTTATGTGTAGTAGCGAGGAAGCCTTTGTGAGCTCTTAGGTTTGGACCACTTTTTTGCCTTCCTTTTCCTTCTAGAAAATTTTCTTCGGGATCAGACTCATGAAGACAACCCTTTCAAATATCTCCATATATTTCATGCCTTTCTGTTAGTGCATTGCAGCGGTTGCCAAATGCATTGAAAGATTGTTGTGAGACTTCTTATGTTAGGGTGGAGAGGCTAAGAAGAAGTATCATTTAGTGGTTTTCCAATGAGAACACCTGAGCTGTACAAGCTTCCCTCATCTAAGGTTTCAATTCCGAATCACAAATGAAATTATTATGTTTATGGAGATGCCTTGGATTAACACTGCTTGTTCTTTGTGCATTTGGGTTTGCTCATGAGCTTTTAGTGAATTGATTGTAGATTGGCCATGTAGATGAACTAGACAAAAATCAGGTGAGTCCACTCATTAGGCTTGCCACACTTCAACATTGAATGCTAATTAGTGGATTTGCTTATTTTTTAGAGAGGGCCACCTGATGTATTGCTCATATTCTGTGGATATATGTATCCATTGGCTTAGCAAATTTATTTATTATATCTATTTTTTCAAAGAAAACTTGGTGCTATTTATTGCCTCAGTGACTCTTGGTGACGAGTGACGACCACTTAGTTGTAGTTCTTCAAAATTCATAATATACTGCAATAGTATCCTTAAAGGCATCACTGTTGTTCAATCTGCAAAAAGGAATCCTTTAAATTAGGAACAAGGAACCATCATTAATTTTCTTGCATCCAGATTTATAGTTAACTTTTAAGTTCTAAGAAAGAAATTACATTTACCTTGAGCTTGTTTTGGCTTTCTAGGAATCATGGAAAGCCATAGCTTTTCAAATAAGCAACATAATTTGTACCTATACTTCCATCGCATTTATTGACTTTTTTTAGATTCAGCTTGAGCTTGTTTTGGTTTCCTAGGGAACAACTATATATGTATATTTTTTTAGAATATAGCTAGTTACTTATATGTGTTAGCACAGGCTCTATCTTAGCATTTTGAGGTCACCATTTGAATGTTTAACTAGTGTTGAAGTATTGTGAAATCATATGACTAATAAACACAAATTTTTTTAGGGACGTTTAGATGGTGAAAGAATGGCTCCATCTTATAAAGGTAAGGAAAAAGCTGAGACAAGAAGTATTGTAAGGTGAAAGACCAAGGTCAAATTTTAAAGCACAATCATGGACAAAGATTATCAAGGGTTTTAAGGTGAAAATAGGGCTATTGTATGGACAAAAGCAATTAAAGAACCAATGGGATCTAACGAGAAAATAGTACAATGCTTGAACAACCTTACGTGGCCAAACTGGTGTAGGATACAATGAAGCAACTCAGACAATTACAATAAAACCTGAGAGATGGGACAAATATCTAAAGGTAATATATTTTTACATTTTATAGAATTTAATAGTATGTAAAATCCTCTTTTATATTAATTAACTAAATTTATATCATTTGATATAGGGACACCCTGATGCAAAGATATTTATGACTAAGTCTTTGTCATTTCCCAATGAAATGACAACCGTCTTTGGTGGAACCCAAGCTAGGAGAGAAGATGCTTGGACACCATCTTCTGGTTCTTTTCCAGAAGACTTGAGTATGCAAATGGCATCTCTTTTACCAGATATGGGCGATACTCAGAATGTTGTTCAACAAAACACTTATAAGGATGTCGAAATGGAAGAGCTAATGTCGTTTAAGAGTGATGATACCCGCATCTATTGGCTGAATATGATACTGAAACATGGGCCTTGATAAGTTTTATTTGAATGTGTATGGAATCACTTTTTGGAGGAGTATGGAATCACTTTTGGATGTAAGAACCCAACCAATTTTTTTGATGTGGGATGGAATGAATATATGAACTTGGCTTTCTTTCTTATTGTGAGATACCGAATGGATGCAAGAACTTTATATATGTTTTTTTTTTTTTTTTTTAAAGTATGGGATGAAATGAATGAATGAACTTGTGATTTTTTTTTATTGTGGGACGGAATCAACTCAGTTTGTAACGTGTCATTTTTCTTTATTAAATTGCTTATAACAGCAAAGATACAAAGGGCCATGAACTTCTTGTAATAGAATGATATCTAAGTAGTGGCTCAATGAATGTTAATTAAGATTAAAGTGTTACCAAACGGTCTATTTGAAAAAAGGCTATATCTCACAGATCCATTTCTCTCAAATCTGTATGAGCCAGATCTATTTCGAACATATAAGATTTTCCAAACAGGGCTTTAGTGTTTTTTTTTAAAAGAGATAAGAGATTATGAGGGTATTATTGTCCTTTCAAGTATATGAAACGGCGGAAGGGACCTTTGCCTCTACGAAATTAATTCGTGGTCCGTTTGCAATAAAGACCAACATTGAGGGACCTTCGGCCAAACACCCAAAAAAATAGATTGTTATAAGTAGGTCCCACCGAGAAGCATCAAGAACTTTTCATGACTCCGAGCGTGAGAGGATCGAGAGTCCAAACTCGTTTAAAAACAAATCCCTCATTCCCCATTTCAAAACTCAAAACAGTCTTTTGGTAGTGATTTGATTGGGTCCCACTCTAGATTAGGAATTTATTATACATATCCTTAGACTTTCATTTTAATTATGAGTAGACAAGGGAATGGATTCGTTTATTATATACCCAGCTCATTGCCACTGATATGTTAATTTGTAAATATCATCATAATGTTTCAATATTTATGAAAGAAATTAAAGGATTTTACAAAAAAAAAAATAAAAAATGGTGGCTATTGCACCAAAAAAGTCACTTTAGCGAAACCCACACCAAACCAACCATCCCGCCCAAAAACTCTTCTTTTTTATCCCTTTTTTCGAGGGTAGACGTTGACCCTCTTTTTCTATGTTGAGGTTCAACGTCGACCCTGGCTATAATGCACCAGGGTCGACATTGACCCCGACATTTACTTGGATTTTTTTTTGGATATAGGATCTCTCCTTAATCCTTATTCTCTAAAAATCCGATGTTCAAGCCTAGCAAAGAGAATAAAATGCATACACTGTTATCATCAGAAGAATGACGGCGAAGTCCAAACACGACTTGCGACCGTTAATTTGAACGAGTCCCCGCAATCTCCTAAGAAGTCGGATTCCCTTTTCTTTCTTCTTATTGTATTTGTATTTTTAAAGAGGTAGAAATCCACAAGTCTCGTCTTTTTTTTTTTATGAGAATTGTAAGTCGCCTTTCACGGCAAAAAAAATCACTTCTCATGGAAAAAATAAAATTGCCTTTCACGGCAAAAACATTGCCTATTACGGCAAACAAATGAAATTCGCCTTTCATGGCATCCAAAATCCAAATTATGTCTCTTTTTTTAACACATGCAATAAGAGTTAGAAAAAGGTTTATTTTCTTTTTTGCATGAAAAGGTTCATCTATGGATCACCTCTTATTGTTTTCAAGTAGATTAGAAAAATGGCATACTCATACACAAAAGAAAAGGCGGTTGTTCGCTCATCTCTGGTCATGAAAGGGTTGGACCCCACAGATACTCACATCCGCTGACCCCAGTAGTTCCGAAACGATCCGCGAACAAGTTCATTAGCACTACCCAGCGGGACTCATTTTTTTTTAATTTTTTTTTTATAACATGATGCTTAGAAAAGAAACATATGCATATCATATGCTCATTTTCTACATTTATTGGCTTCTTTTCTTAGTTGGTAATTTGGTTGAATTTGGCATCCAAAAAAACAGAAAAAGGGATTCATGGGGCATTGAATTCTATTTTTGAGTTTTACTTCGCCCTTTTCTTTGTTTTAAAAAAGAAAATTTCAAGTGACTTTTCAATTTCTTATGTCACTTGTCATGTTCAAATTGCACACTTATGTTGTTGTTCGAACTTTCCAAAAAACAAAAAAAAATTTCAAACAAATAAAACTTTTCAAAGAAACAAAAACTCTTTAAAAAAAATCTGATTTTAAAAACTCTCACTGCGGACTAACGATCATTGGGCTAAAAAGGGCGAAACTTTTTAATTAGCCCTAAAATTTACTCCCCGGATTTGGTTTATTTTTCTAATTGGGTTCGGGAGACGTGACATAATGGTATCAGAGCAATGGATGGTTTCTCAGGGTAAATTTGATATAAACCATATGACGCGTGTGAGGATTCCGTTAGTTAGTAGGTTGTTTGTTTTATCTCTAGCATTGTGTGTTAGCTTGAGTCACATAGGAACTGAATGATTTTACAGGACTAGGGCTGGTAGATCGACCAGATCCAACAGTGTGCCACCCCTAGAGGGAAGCTCTTCTCAGAACGATTCCGAGGATCAATTTCACCAATTTCTAATTGCATTCATTCAGTTCCAGAAGGAATTGGTTGAACAGAGCAGCAAGCAGAATGAGAATCATGTTGTAATTGGCATGAAGATCCATCGACAATCAAACCTCCTACATCGCAAGAAGAATTCTAAAAGACGCAGAGCGGCCCGCGACTCTTCAAATGCTTTGCGACCACTTAACGCAGTTAATGACCCATTTTTTGACAAATTAATATGGTCATTTACTCATTATTTTGGATAGCCCAATCAGTAGCTAAGGAATGGGAGTTGCAAGTCAAGTGCAATCATGGCATTAAACCATATAACTCCTCCCATCATGGAGTTTAAAGGCAATTAAAAGCCTATTATTCTCCAACGGCCAATCAAAAGTCAAGAAAAAGGAGTTACGAAATGCGAATTAAAAACTTGTAATTCCCTCTGTCACGGAGCATTAATGCGATTAATGCATTTAAAGCTCATAAACTCCCCTCATGGCCACCAAAAGCCCATAAAAGGAGGCCATTCCCACCATTTCAAAGGACCAAATTCACGGAATCCGGAAAATGCACAAGAGAAAACTCTGCAAAAGTTTCTACAATGACCTCTCCTCCATTGAAAAAGTTCTGTATAGTGACCACCACTACAAGGTGACCAAAGTCCCTTTGGGTGGGGGGGCTCCCCCAAAGGCCTTCTCCCTCCGTCTCCATGACTTAGACATGGCTCTTCAGCTCGTCTATTTGGATATTTATTGAATATAGGACCTCCTCTTAGTCTTTATCCTCTAAAAATATGAGGTTTAAGCCGAGCCAAGCAAAAAGCATCATCTATTCTCATATGAAGGATAATGGCGAAGTCCACACACAACTTGTGACCGTCAATCTGAATGAGTCCCCACAATCTCCTGAGAAGTTAAATCCATTTTTCTTGCTTTTCATTATATGTTGTGTTTTTTAAAGAGACATAAAAATCATAACTCTTGTCTTTCCTTTTTTATAAGAATTGTAAATCGCCTTTCACGAAAAAAAAATCACCTTTCATGGCAAAAATTGCCTTTCATGGCCAAAACATCGCCTTTCACAGAAAATAAATGAAAAATCACCTTTCACGCATTCAAAAGAAACCATGTCTCTTTTCTTAAATATATGTGTAATGAAAACTAGAAGAAAGTTGATTTCTTTTGCTACTTGTGAAGGTGGATCTACGGATCACCACTTGCTAATTCCAAGTAGAGTAGAAAATCTGGCATATCTGTATACAAAAAGTTGATGTTCGCTTTGTCTCCGGTCACACAAGGGTTGGACCCCACGGACTCTCTCGTCCGCTGACCCCGGTAGTCCCGCGAGCCAAAAAGCGAGCCCATCAAATACCTACAAAACAAATTTTTTGAAAAAGCATGGAAGCGACGCTTAGTCAATACTTGCACCCAAATTCGCGAGAAAGCGACATTCCATCGATACTCTCAACTGAATGAGTAAGGAGGTGACATTCCATCGATACTTGCACAACCATTCAGCAGGGAGGTGACTCTTAGTCAATACTTGCATTTTTGAAAACCAAAACCTGGCTTTCATGCCAAAAAACCTAGCTTCCATGCCAACAAACCAAAACTTGGCTTTAAAAAAAAAAAAAAAAAAAAAAAAAAAAAAAAAAAAAAAAAAAAAAAAAAAAAAAAAAAAAAAAAAAAACAAACAGCTTTCATGCCACAAAACCTGGCTTTTATGCCAAAAAACAAAATATTGGTTCCCATGCTACAAAAACTGGCTTTTAGGCCAAAAAAAAATAAAACCTGGCTCCCATGCCACAAAAAATAAAATCTTGGCTATCATGCCACAAAACCTGGCTTTCACGCCAAAAAATAAAATCTTGACTCCCATGCCACAAAACCTGGCTTTCATGCCAAAAATTAAATCTTTGCTTCCATGCCACCAACAAAATTTTGGCTCTCATGCCGCAAAGAAATTTTGGCTCTTATGCCATAAAAAGATTTTTGGCCCTCACGCCACAAACCCAAATTTTGGTTTTACGCCATAAAATCTGGCTCCCATGCCAAAAACAATCATTTGACAAAAGGTTTTCACAAAATGATAACCTTTTGATCAAACTTTCAAACAAACATTTCCATTTAACTCTTGCTTAAATTTGTTTTCATCAAAAAAGGACTTAAGTGAAAGGAGGGAATACAGAAAAAAACAAGAGAGTACAAAAAAAATGTCAGTATACATGGGGTACCAAAAAAACGAAGAAGAAGAGAATTTGTTACAAAAGTGACCAGGAGCTCAGTCTAACATGTCCTTCAGCCAAAGATTCAACTCCTCAAGCAACCTCTTGGCCTTGGCTTTCAGAGTTTCTAGGCCACGCTTCTTAAAAAAATTACCATAATATGCGGCAGAACACTGTGACCCATTGTTGGCGCGGAGAGGCTTTGCCCAAAGAGTTTGCCATTGCTTATGTTCTCGAGTCCTCTCCTTGAGAACGCTATCGGCGTTTGCAACCTGGAAAATCAAAGTCTCCTCCCTAGCACAAGCCTCCGCTATGGCAATCCACTTGGCCGCAACTTGCGCCTCTAATTGCTCAAGATGCTGCCAAGCTTTGATAACCGCTCCATCGAGGCGATCAATGTCTTGCCTTAGCTCAATGATGACCAACTCGGTCATGTTCATATCCCGGACAAACTACTTCCTAGTCCGCGAGATCTCATCCATTCCAGATTTGGCTTTGGTGGAAGGCTTCAGAAACATTTTCCCGAAGAAGTCACCATTCAAAAAACTCTTGGTCTCAAGACCACTTGTTGCCCAGCGCAATAATCTCATCAACAAAAGCCCTGGCACCTGTGACATTCAGACCAAGCTCTTTGCTCTCGGCGAGTATCTCCTGCGCATGCTTGGTCATACCAAATCAAGTATCCAAGTGACCAGAAGAGAGTCTTGATCCATGAGCCCAAGACACTCTTCAATACCTTCTTTGTAAATTGAAGAGATGGCCCAGAAGAAGGCTCATCCCACTCCATCGGCCGACCGCCCATGTCATGACTCGCCGGAAGAGTAATCAGTAAACTCTTTCCAATTGGAGACATTGGAGAAGGAATCTCAGCAAGACGACTCATCTCTGCCGTGTCAAAGCTGGTTGAAGAAGCCGCTATCCCTGGATCAACCTCTGGCACCCCTTGATCTAGTTCTGAAGAAAGCGATGGAATCTCTCATGTCACTTCATGACCTGCCAATGAAAGACAAAAAAAGTATGAATATGATCCTTAAAAAACAAAAACCATTATCATCAGGGTTATTACTACAAAGTACCTTCTTTGACGACTGGCAGAGTACTTTTTTCCCCCATGAACTCATTCGAAGCATCATCAAAAGTTGCATCCATAGATGGTTTAAGATTGTTGGAATCTTGTGGCAAGTCTGCTAACAAGAAAACAAAAGGCATGTTAGAAAATGACGGCACAGATAATAGAAAGAAAAACAAAAGAAGACATACCAGGTGAAGATTCTGGAATCACTCTAGAGTCCCTCGACTCTTCTTCAGATACCGCAATCGGATTCGTCACCGCCTCATCGACTAGAACCTCAGGCATCACCAAGTCATTATCCTCCGCTGAAAAAAAGGGGAGAAGGCAAATCAAAATATGAAAATCTCCATGAAAGAAACGGAAAGAGAAAAAGGTGGATCCATGGACCACTCATTGTTATTTCCAAGTAGAGTATAAAATTTGGCATACCCACACAAAAAAGTTGATGTTCGCTTTGTCTCCAGTGACGAAAGGGTTGGACCCACGGATTCTCACATCTGGTGACCCCGGTTGTCCCACGAACGAATAAGCGAGCCGATCACCCCTCCACTTGAATTCTTCATAAATTTTTTCCAATATTTGAACGACCTACTCGTTAGCATGAGTAGGGTCCTCTACGCAGTGAAACTCTGGTGGGAACCTATTCTTAAATTTCTCAACCAGTTCAGTGAGGTCATATTCTTTAGCCTGTTGTTGGCTCACTTTTTTGTACTACCTCATCCCTGCAGAAATTTTCACGAGAAGCCTTGCATATCAGAGCGCAAAGTTTCTGATTTTCCGGGAAAGCCGAAGACTCTGTCGCGTAGAGTTCCCGATTTGCCGTCAGAAGCCAACACTAGTTCAAACGATGTCGGAATGACTTGAAATTTGAGGTGAAGCCTCTTGAGCAATAAATAAAACCAACCACAGGCTTTTATTTGAGTTTCGAAGCCGTTTGGGGTCCTGTTACCAGTAGACTTGATTTTGTCGTGGGGAAGATTCTGTGCTTTGATGTACGATCAACTGATGTTTGATTGATCTGAAATTTGACAGGGAGTTTATTAGAGGAATATAAAATTAAATTTTTTCTAACTTTCATTGCATATGTGTTAATAAAAGAGACATGATTTGAATTTGGAGACCGTGAAAACCGATTTCATTTATTTACCGTGAAAGGCGAATTACAATTCTTATCAAAAGGAAAGAAAAGAGTTGTGATTTTTATATCTCTTTAAATAATATAAAGTACAATGAAAATGAAGAACGACAAATCTAACTTTACAGGAGATTGCGAGGACTCATTCAGATTGACGGTCGTAAGTCATGTTTGGACTTTGCCGTCATCCTTCAGATGATAACTAGATGCTTTTGATTCTATTGGCTCGGCTTGAACCTCAGATTTTTAGAGAATAAGGACCAAGAGGAGGTCCTATATTTTTGACACCAAAACTGTTAATTTGTCTCCTCAACATAAAAAAAGATACATGAAGCCGCATCCTACCATAAACAGGCAATGCTACTTCGAGCATCAAATCTTATCAGAATCAAACAAAAACTGCAAGATCCATTAAAACAGTCAAAAAAAGAGAACACATGAAGTTTCAGGCCATTTCAACATTATTTGGCCTAACTTCACTCTTCCAGCAGCTGAACAGGAACTTCCGACGACAACAACATCGAAGACATGAGATCTTTGATTAGAGCCCATGGATGGTCTCAAAATACCTCCAAAAGGCTCCATGTCAAGTTTCAGGTAAAACCGACGATGTTTGACTACACATCAACCATCGAACAACAAAATCAAGCCTTTCGCGGCGAGAACCACTGAGGTCATCACTCATCAAACAAAGCACATTAATAACTTCAAAATGCTTCCAAAGTGTTACACGTCAAATTTCAAGTCATTTTGACAACATTTGACTGGACTTTGACTCTCGGAAACCAAATCAGGCCTCCTGACGGCAGAGCTCCCCGGGACCATGATTTTCAAATTGGAGTTAATGGATCGTCTCAAAATGATTCCAATAGGCTCCATGTCAAATTTCAGGTCAATCGGACATTGGTTGACTGTACATCAAAACGCGGCATCTTCATCACGACAAAATCAAGTCTACTAGTGACAGGACACCACATGGCTTCAAAACTAAAAAAAAACAAAAACAGCCTATGGTTGGTCTTATTTCTTCCTTAGGAGGGTTCACCTCAAATTTCAGTTTATTCCGACATCGTTTGACCTAGTTTTGTCTTCTGACGGCAAATCGGCAACTCTACGTGGCAAAGTCTTCGACTTTCCCTGAAAATCAAAAACTTTGCTCTGCGATATGCAAAGGCTTCTTGTCAAGTTTTCTATAGGGAAATCAGGCCAAGATATGTAAAAAAATTTCAGGAAAAATACAGAAGAAAAAGGAATTAGAAAAACCTGAGAAACGACCGAAAATCGGCGACCAAAAGGGATAAGAATCCCCATGGTCGCTACGACCATGGAAATCTAGGTCGCCAGATTTTCACTGAAAGACCATTTCTCGGTCCTTTTTCGTGTTTTAAGATGTTTGGCCCTTGTAGTTTTCCAAAATTCTTACTTTAGAGGCACGGAATCCGTCAATCTTCGTCAACATCACGGATCCGCCGTCAAAAGCATGAAATCGTCATTGATCGCTTTGAAATCGGCAATCGGCCGACAAAGAAAGCACACTTTCTGCCCGATCGATCGAGAAATCGACAGGACAGATGGTACCGGCCCACTGGTAGCAATCAATGTCTGAAGTTGCATGGTCATTGTCACGACCCCGGACCGGGTCCCCGAGCGGGCGAGCTTAATCCAGGATCGGGACTAGTGAATTATGGGGATGATGAATGAATGATACACAATCCTATGAATTAATTTAAATCAAAACGTATACGAGTCTATCAAAGATGCCACTCGTACATGCGATTTCCCACAGGTGTCCGCGGTGAGGATATCACATCGACATGAATATTTCTTTTAAGTGCGAAAGCGTATAGCAAATCTAATTCATACATTCATGTCCAAGATAACAAGATTAAAATATAATTAACACCAGTATCAAAAGGAGCAATGATCATTAGCTATTTCTCAAAAGAAAGTTAAAGTTTACAGCAATGTCATTTAGTTATAATTCCCAAAAATAGAGGCCAACAAAGGCCAATATAAACAAAATAGCAAGTTCCCAAAAGAATGGTTAATTCCAAACCCAAAATGTTATGTAACTCAAACACTCGAATGTCTAAACGACATTATCGGCGTGCCACTCGACTAGACGTTACGGTTCTCCGACCGCCTCCTCGTGCTCCTCGGGGTAACCGACAACAGGACCTGAGTACCAAAACAAGGGTCAAACACAACGGTTTGGCAGGTGGGTGAAAAGATAATACAATAATAAAAGTTACCTTGGAAAACATTTAAACCTGATAAAACAATAAATCTAATAAAGCAAGATGATCATTTATTTGAAACATAAATGCAATATAAAACATGTAAGGTATCCAAGGAAAACGGAAAACAAGCAATATGGCAACCACATGAAGCTAAGTCCTCTATCACCGAAATGACATGAGCATATCGAGATGTTGACCTCAGTCACCGAAGTGAGGAGATGCAACATAAGTAACATATACATATACATAATAATACGGGACATGACCACGGTAGCGAACCGGGCATTGGGAACCACAGTAGCAATTTGCGGCATCGGGATAAGACCACGGTAATAACCGAGTAGCGGGATCCAAACTGCAGCTGGCAGGACGGGAGGAGGATCTCAAAGTCGGTGGATCAGACCAACAAGGTTATCCAAGCTTAGTGGTGCCGACTCATGGGTCAAATCACATAAAACAAGGCATGTACAAAATTCATATGATGCACTTATATAAACGGGCGAGACGGGGTGCTCAAGGCACAAATATCATTTCAAACGGGAAGTGCATATTGGGACTAGCAAAATGCTACAGTTGCAAATTTAGTATTTTCGGGAATGATAAATCATAAATCATGAAGTTCTAGACAAGCATTGGGATTCGAGATTCGATCAAAGTGAATAAAGGTCTCGTATGTCAAATTTAATAAAAATTGACACTCCTTGAGTTTGGAGACATTCCGGGCTCTTTATACACCTTAGGATTTTCTCAAGGTTTCAAATGAATCTTTGTGTGATGGTTCCTTTCTCAAACGGACTCCATACATATCTCTGGTTGAATAGTCCCCATCATTCTCTAAAAGGGTGCACAAATGATTGGGACAGAATCCTCTTCGTTTCTCTTCATTTCAGAATTTCTGTGGAATTTCGGTCAACTAGCGGTTAGTTGGCGATTAGCCGCCGATGGGAGTAGCGGCTAGCCGCTGGGTAACCGCGAGGCTGATCTCGGATTTTTGGGAAGAAATCATGCTCTCGGGAAAAGTAACCATGACAGCACGGTTAGCTGGTGGTTAGCCGCCAGTGGGTTCGGCGATTAGCCGCTGTCTAACCGTGAGGCTGACCGCCGGTTCTGGGCGAAGATGTGCTCTCTGGAAAGCTGACCGCAATGGTTTGGTCGGATGGTGGTTAGCCGACGGGTGACCGTTGGCTGACCGTCAGGTGCGGAAATACCCCACTGTGTCCAGATTTCGAGCTCATTTCTCCTTCAAACCCTTTCCCTTCATTCTCATTCATCTTCCTGCAATAAGATGAGCTAAAATGCTCCTCCAAATCATCATTCAACACTTCTCCAATCAACCCTTCTTCTTCTCATTCACATTCAACCACAAAGAGGAGAGAAACAATCCATATCACAAGGAGTCATTTAAACTTCTATCATACAACAAATGAATGCTAACAACCACATTTCCAAAGCATTAAATAAACTAATAAGACTCATTAATGTACATTTATTTCAAGTCAATGCAAATCAATAATAGTATGAAATATATATTGAAATCATCAATGCATTTCATTAAAACCATTCAAAGCTCAAAATATCAAATTATCCACTTGCTTCAAGGTCTCTAATAAGCAATCCAAGCTCTAAACAAGCTATCCAAGCACAAGACCACAATCTCTACAAAAAACCACCAAAACAACCCTAAAATGGGTCAAACAAAGAAATAGGAAGAGAGAGCTTCCAATAACGGAAATGGAGCTCCTCTAAGGTCACAAGAACACAAATCTAGAAGATGGAGATGATTGCTTACCTATGGGTTCTCCAAATGGGCAAGACAAGCTCAATGAGGATCTTGGAGTGAAGAGTTTTCTTCAAGAATAGTGTCAATGAAGAGCCTTGAAGGAGAGGAAGAGGATGGTGACATCCATTCTTCAATTTGTGCAAGGTTTGGTGGAGATTTTGTGATGGAAAGCAAGAAGAAGAAGAAGAAGAACAAGGAAAAACCCTAGATAAGCTCTTATTGTGCTGGAAATGGAGAAGGAAACAGATGGGTTCTCTTATATAGCAATTGCAAGTGGGCTCCACCACTAGAAATCTTTGTGGGGTCAAAATCATGGCTTTTGGGACTTCAAATGAATTCGACGAAGAAGGAAGAAATGATCGTTAGAATTTCTAGTTTTCAAAAAGTATATGTTTCACGGGTTTCGAAAATATCAAATATTAGGTACAGATTTAGTGTAAAAAGACTATTTTGCCCTCAATGCAATGGAACTCGGGTTTCGGGATTCGGGATGGGAACGGAATCAACATGAAAGTTGTAGAAATTAACAGGATTAGTGAAATGAGATAAAAAACACAAATCCAAAGAACCTCGAGTAATCCCCTAAGTAAACGCGAAGTCATAAAAGGAACCCCAAAAGGGCCCCACTAATCACAAAAGCACTCAAAATTCTCTAAAGCTATAACAAGGCTATTCTATACCTAAACTAAACCAAAACACACTAAACACACTTAGAGCTAACACATGACTTAATCAACACTAATCGAGGTCACTCGGGTTAGGGTCTTACAGTCATCCGACATCGATCAGCATGAAGATCCATTGGCGACCATCACAAGAAGAATTCCAAAAGACGCGGCATGACCTGTGACTCTTCAAGCGCTTCGGCGATCACTTAATGCGGTTAAATGACTCATTTTATGACAAGTTAATGTGGTCATTAACTCATTATTTTCGACGGCCCAATCAGATCAAGCAAATGGGAGTTACAAGTCAGCCATAATCATGGCATTAAACCATGTAACTCGTCCAATCATGGAGCTTAAAGGCAATTAAAAGCCCTTAATTCTCCACCGGCAAATCAGAAGCCAATAAAAAGGAGTTACAAAATAATGAATTAAAAACTTGTAACTCCTTCCATTATGTGACTTTAATGCATTAAAGGCCTATAAACCCTCCTCATGGCTACCAAAGGCCTAGGGGTCATTCCAAGAGAAATGGATTGAATCGACAAAATCTAGAAAAATACACGAGAAAACTCTGCCGAAGTTGTTACAATGATCTCTTCTCCATTGAAGAAGTACGTCATAGACCACCACTATAAGGTGACCAAAAGTCTCTTGGGGGGCCATCCCCCCTAAGGCCTTATCCTTTTGTCTCCATGGCTTAGATGTGGCTTTTTAGCCCATCTACTTAGCTTTTTATTAGATATAGGACCTCCTCTTAGTCCTTATCCTTTAAAAATATGAGATTTAAGTCGAGCCAAGCGAATCAAGAGCATCATTTGTTCTCATCTGAACGATGATGGCGAAGTCCACACATGGCTTGCGACCGTCATTCTGAACGAGTCCCCACGATCTCCAGAGAAGTTAGATCCCTTTTTCTTGTTTTTTCATTATATTGTGTATTGTTTGAAAAGACATTAAAAAAATCACAACTCTTGTCTTTCATTATTGATAATAATTGTAAGTCATCTTTCACGGTAAAAAATCACCTTTTACGGTAAAAATCGCCTTTCACGGCGAACATCACCTTTTACAGCAAAATAAATGAAAATCACCTTTCACGGCATTCAAAACAAACCATGTCTCTTTTCTTAAATATATGTGCAATGGAAAAATAGAAAAAAGTTTATTTCCTTTTCTACATGCGAAGGTGGATCTACGGACCACCACTTGTCAATTCCAAGTAAAGTAGACCCTTTCAGAAAATGTTGATACTCGCATTCGTCTTCGGTTGCGAAAGGGTCGGACCCCACGGACTCTCACATCCGCTGACCCTGGTAGCTCCTCAGGCGCAAAAAGTGAGTCCATCATATATCTAATAAAAATCCAAGTAAACGGGCTGAAAAAGCAGCATCTAAGCCATGGAGATAGAAGGCGAGGGCCTTGTAGGGGTGCCCCCCACCCCCACCCCCTCCCCCCCAAGGAACTTTTGTCACCTTGTAGTGGTGGTCGCTGTAGAGCTTCTTCAACGGAAGAGAGATCGTCGTTGGAGCGTTGTAGCAACGTTGTAGAGTTTTTTCTAGCATTTGCACGTTGTGTCCTTTGAATGGTGGAAATGGCCTCCTTTTATAGGCTTTTGGTGGCCATGGGGGGAGTTTGTGGGTTTTAAATTAAATGCATATATTGTATTAATACTCCATAATGGGAGGAGTTATACATTTTCATTTATGCTTTCTGTAACTCTTTTTTCTTGAGTTTTGATTGGCCGTTAGAGAATAATGGCATTTAATTACATTTATACTCTTTGATGGGAGGAGTTACATGGTTTAATGCCATAGTTGTGTTTGACTTGTAACTCCCACTCATTGGCCTTTGATTGGCCCGTCCACAATAATGAGTAATCAACCACATTAACTTGTCATAAAATGCGTCATTAACCGCATTAAATGGCAACCAAAGTACTTGAAGAGTCGCGTGTCATGCCGCATTTTTTGGAATCCTACCCACGATGTAGGAAGCCTTGATCACGGGTTTATTTTTCATGCCAATTGTGGTCGGATGATCATGCAATTTCAGACATTAATTGCTACCAGTGGGCCGGTACCATCTGTCCTGTCAATTTTTCGATCGGTCGGGAAGAAAGTGTGTTTTCTTGGTCAGTCGGTTGGCAATTTTAAAGTGTTCGATGACGAACCCATGATTTTGATGGCGAATCCATGAGTTGACGAAGATTGATGGATTTCGTGCCCCAAAAATCAGATTCTTGAAAAATTACAGAGGCTAAATAGCTCGATATGCGAAAAGGTACCCAAAATGGGTTTTTGGCCGAAATCTGGAGACCTGGATTTCCAGGGTCGCCAATGACCATGCACCTATGGTCCCCGTTTTTCGATCGTCTTCTAGTTTTTCCTGCTTTTTCTTCTTTTAAATTTTTCTTGGTACTTTTGTACAATCTTTGACATGATTTCCCTACAAAAAAATTGATGAGAAGCCGTGCAAATTTGAGGGCGGAGTTTCTGATTTTCCGGGAGGTGCCGATTTGCCTTCAAAAGGTAAAATTGGGTCAAACGATGTCAGAATGACCCGAGATTTTAGGTGAAGCTTCATGGGCTATAAATAAGACCAACCTTTCGTTTGAGTTTTGAAGCCGTTTGGGGTCCTGTCACTAGTACACTCGATTTTATCTCGATGAAGATGCCGTGTATTGATGTATGGTCAAATAATGTCCATAAAATATGACACGGAGCCTTTTGAAGTCATTTTCAGATGATCCGTTAGCTCCAATTTGTAAATCATGGTCCTGAGGGGCTCCACCGCTGGCAGGCCTGATTTAGATTCCGGAGGTCAAAGTGTAGACAAATGATGTTGAAATGACCTGAAACTTGACATGTAGCCCCTTGAAAGTATTTTCTGACTATCCATGTCCTTTTTTCGATGAGTGATGGCCTCGGTGGTTTCCGCTGCCAAGAGGCTTGGTTTTGTTGTTTTAGTGTTGATGTTGGGTCAAATGTTGTCGGTTTGACCTGAAATTTGACATAGAGCCCCTTGGAAGTATTTTAAGACCATCCATAGGCTTTGATTGAATATTGGATGTCTCAGATGCTGTTGTCGCTAGTAGAGTTGACTATGCTGAATGGAGAATGCGGCTCTTTGCATTTTGGGCCAAATATTGTTGGAATGGCCTGGAATTTGTTATAGAGCTTTCTAGTGCTATTTTGAGGCCAACAGTGAGCTTTATTTTGTGAAACAATGTCTACAGCTTGACCATCGCCAGGAGATCTTGTTCAGTTGCCAAAAGAGTAAAGTTAGGTCAAATGATGTCGAAATGACTCGAAACTTCATGTGTACTCTTCTTATGGCTATTTTAATGGATCTTGTAGTTTTTGGATGATTCTAACAAGATCTGATGCTTGAAGTAGCATTGCTTGTTGTGGTCGGATGCAGCTTCATGTAGCTTCTTGGTGTTTGAAAGGGTATGAAGAGGCAAAGTGACATTTTGGGTGTCAACAACGGGCAAGCAACAAATGCAGTTAGCTACTCACATGTTTCGCAGCGCAGAGGAGAGATGGTGGAAGACTATAAAGAACCCATATAAGATATTTGAGGAGGAGACGGCCTGGAAAATCTTTACGGAACAATTCCAGAAGAAGTTCATTCCCGAGCACTCTAGAGATCAGAAAATGAAGAGTTAAAACGTCTAGTGCAGGGTGTACTTGTTAGTGCAAAAGTATGAGATAGCATTCACCCATTTGTCCCGGTTTGCGGAGAGTTTGATCCAACCAGAATCAGAAAGGGTTTGGAGATTTATCAAAGGATTGCGGGCCTACATCAAGATGCAGGTTCAACGAAGCAAACTGACCAACTATGATGATGTGGTGAAGTAAGCATATTGGGCAAAGGAGTCCCTGAAAGTCATTATCGCTTTGGAGCAGCAAAGAATTCGAGAATTGATGCCTTAGCCCAAGTCACGGAGTTCTTCATCCTAGCACTATCAACAACCAGCACAAAAGAGGCTATGGGTCGAACTAGTGCTTAGACAATTGCCACAGAGATCACTTGCACTTATTGTGGGGGAAGTCACCACGTCCTCGATTGTAGGAAGCAGTACGTCGCATGTTTCTAGTGTGGGGATACAGGGCATAAGGTTCTTAATTGCCTGGTCAACACAAGAGCTGCACCACCTGCACTTCAAGCTCTGCCTGCCTAGGCCACCACATCCTACGGCCATTGAGACTGGTGCCACCTGCACAGGCCAGGCGCTAGTAGCAGCAGATGATTGTCAGACCACCTCAAGCACCGCAGCAACATCTTCCAGTACCACCTCAGCAATTCCAGCATGATAAGTCCACAAAATTGTAGCTTTCATTCATCATTTTATATGCATTTGTGGACTTAATTAGGTTAATGGCATAGAATTACACTTAATTTCATGATTTCATGCATTTGAGCATCAAAGTTGGAATCTTAGTCAAATTTGGTCAAAATTCATTACATTGCATGACTTTTGTGAAATTAGGGATTTTCATCTCATTCATCACCCGAAAATTAGTGTGTTTTTTTTTTTTTTTTTTTTTTTTTTTTTTTTTTTTTTTTTAACTTCACTAATGCATACCTGCTAATTTTGACACTTTGTGTTATTTTTGAAAAGTTGGATATTTTTGGTGCATTAAGTAGGCATGTAGGGTCCCATGCATATTCCATCTAGATTCTTCACACTTGATTATTATTGAAATTGTTTAATTTTATTTATCTAGGAAAAATCAAGAGTGGGACTTGCATTGGTGAAACTTGAGAGAAATCAAAGGCAAGACACCTTTTATGGTGGGCCCACATATCTTGACATTTTGGTGGAGTTGGAAAGATTTGGAAATTCTTAAGGAGAAAAGTAGAAAATCAGATTTGGAAAGATGGTGTTGACTTGCTAAATTTGGAAACCAAAATCAAGAAAGAGAGAAAATTAGAAACTTTGCAAGGGGAGTTGACTAGTCAAAGTTGCAAGTGAGGAAGCATGCCAAGTATGGGAAGAGAATCAAATAAGCAAGAAAAAAAGAGTCGAAACATGCCTTGGACGTCCAACATGTGTCCCACACACCCATTGTATGCCAAACATAGAAGTTCCCTTAATTGCACAATTATTCTCGGGATGTTCAGGGGCAACAAATTGAAATGGTCATAACTTTCAGCCCGAGTGTCGGATTGGTGAACTCTATGTACCGTTGGAAAGTTCTTTTCGAGTAAATATCATGGAGCCAAAGATTGCATAAATTGGAGCTATATTGGGGGATATATGACCTACGGAAGTTGGCTGTTATAATTCTATGCGGGAATTGCAAAAAGTTTTCAAAATTGGCAACATGAGAGATGTTTGAGGAGTTCAATTTGGTAAGAGTTAGAGCCCAAGAGACCACACTTAGTAACAAATCCTCTCCAACTCAAATTCTTTCCAAGTGTGAAGCCTAACTTGAGTCCTAAGCAAGAAATCTCTACAAATAAGGAAACAAGTCTTAATAGAGAGGAGATTCTTTGTTAAAAAGGAGGTATCAACATCTATAAAGTCATTATCCACCAAGCATCTCACGTCCAGCCCTCTCTCCTATTCATTTCTTTCTTTTTTCCTTTCTTCTTTTCCATTAGTTTATTTTTATTTTTGGTAGCCTTGGGCCATATCTAAGAATTTATTTTGAAGGAGAAGTTGTAAAGATGTAATTTTTAATGATAAATCAAGAAGCATTCATTGCAATGGTAGGCTAGTTTTCTTTATTAGAGCTATGGATGAAGGTAAGTAATTGTCTTTTTATTTGTTTAGTAATTCTAATTTGTGTTCCATAATTATGTGTTTAATGATTAATAGGCTTGTCTTCGTCCCCTAGGCAAATCTCTATTTTTAATTCAAAAATAAAAATTATTTTTTGACTACTCATGCTTAGATTTGATAGGCCATGCTTAGGATTTAGATCTTTTAATGATTTATGCTTACTTTTGATGGGTAGTTCTTAAAATATATTTATTCTTTTATGAGATGAAGGAAGTCCTTAGTTTTGAATTTTTATTATTAAAAAGGGATTTTAAAAGTTAGATTTTCCAAATTAAAAAATTTTTATTTGTCTTTGGTTTGAAGTAAAAATTGGACTAGATTAAGATTACTTGGTAAATAATTTGTGGATGCTTATTGGATTCCTTGCTCTAATCACTTTCATTAATTGGTAGATTTCAACTTTCTAAATTAATTAGTTGCTTATTTTTATATCTAAATACTCAAAAACTTTATTTAATTGTTAGTTAATTAGTTTTCTTAATTTAAAAGTTTCTTTAATTAGGTCCCTGTGGGTTCAACCCATTCTTGCCATTGTCTCATCTAGACACCCGTGCACTTGCGGTATTATATGATTGATATTGATCACATCACAACAGATACCTCGAGCACCACCCTGACTCCAGGCTCGTGGTCCTAGGCCACAGGAGCAATATCAGCTTCCCTAGCAAGCAGGGAGAGCATATGATTTGACTCATGAGGAAGGAGAGGTTATAGGCAATGTCATAGAAGGTACACTTTTAGTTTGTGGATTTGATGCTAAAGCTCTATATGATCCTGGATCCACACACTCAATTGTTGCACCAACATTGGCACTACACTTGAGGAAGGATAAGTACACACTACTATATGATTTGATAGTAGCCACCCCTGTAGGCAGATCAGTACCGTGTAATGATGTCTACCCTAGATGTATTGCTCAGATTGGAGATGCCCAGCTGACCGCCAGTTTGATCATCCTACCGATGTCTAAGTTTGATGTGATTCTTGATATGAATTGGTTGGCGGCGAACCGAGCGGTGTTAGATTGTTTAACAAGACCGTGAGGTGACAGGATGCAGACCGTAGTGTTGAGTTTGTTGGAGCGAAGAAGCTCGCCTCCACTCGGTTGATTTCTGCATTAAAGGTAAAACGGTTGATAAGGAGCGGTTGTGAAGGCTTTATCGTGGAAGACAAGGAGTCCAAAACTGTAGATGAGATTCCAGTGGTGCGAGAATCCCCAGATTTGTTTTCGGATGAGATTCCTAGTTTGCCACCTGTTCATGAGATAGATTTCATGATAGAATTGCGGCCAGGCACATCACGTATTTCAAAGGCCCCATATAGGATGGCTCAACAGAATTGAAGGAGTTGAAGAATCAAATAGAGGATCTGCTGAATAAGGGTTTCATCAAGCCCAATGTCTTACCATAGGGAGCTCCAATGTTGTTTGTGAAAAGGAATGACAGGACAATGAGGATGTGTATAGATTACCGACAGTTGAATCAGGTGACTATTAAGAATAAGTACCCATTACCGATAATTGATGAGTTATTTTATCAGCTACAGGGAGCTCGGTGTTAGGAATTTTGTGTATTGCAATTTGATGGATGCATTGTCATTTTAGCATCATTCGAATTTTCACACTTGCATTGATTTAGAAAAACTTGAAATCTTGATTTTCTCATGCATTGTTTTAAATATTGTAAATCATATGTTTCATGTATGTTTTTGATTGGATGCATTTTAAATTGAAAAGAAGTTTTATGAATCAAGCTAGCCTATGTTTTAAATCTTTCAAATCATTTTAGGCTTTTATGTTTCATGATTTTAAAAGCACTTAGATTGAATTAAAATCATGATTCCAAGCTTGATTTAATGGCCCAAAAGTCCCCACAAGAAAATACTTTAAATATACAATTTTTGGGAAAAAGGTCCCAGGCCAGTCGACCCGCAGTGTAGCAGGTCGACCCGACCATGGACCAGGTCGACCTGCCACACTGCAGGTCGACCGGGAAAAAAGTCGTTGGCTGTTTTTTTCAAACGGTCAGATTTTTGACCGTTGAAGGCCAGGTCGACCGGGCACTGGGGTAGGTCGACCGAGGACTAGCCGTTAGGCACTTTTTGGGTATTAAATGAAGCTCATTCCTTTGCCAAAGAGTGCAACATCTAAGCCATCCTTGAGGTGTTTGGAGGCAAGAAAAAGGGGAATGAAGTAAGAGAGACCAAGGGGTCATTAGTAAAGCTAAAGCTTGGATTAATGAAGTTAAATCTCTAAGTAAGCTTTACTTTTATTAATCATATGTTATATGCTTTGTTTGAATTATTGGTAAATGATTTTTAGCATGATAACTATGATGTGTTGAATCCATTCTTCTCTTAATCTTTGATTTAAGTTGGATTAGATTCTTCACCTTTGATTTCAAACCAAGTTTGTTTTAAAACTTTATAAAACATGTTTTGTCAAAACCTTTGATTTCTTTTATAACATGTTTCATTTACTTGGTTGAATCATATTGTTGTTTTCATTCATTTGAACCTTAGTTTTACTACTTTGTTTTTGAAAACAACATTGCACATGCATCACATGTTTAGTCTAAAATAGTTTCATACAACTTGTGAGCCTTTGATTTTTATATCATCAACAAGTTAGTATTTATACATGTGATTTGCATTTCACTTCAATCAAATCTTTGTGTGCTTTAAACTTTAAAATGCATTAAGCATACATTAATTGAGCCTTCATTTTAAACTTGATTGAAGTTTTCACACACACACTTCATGAGCATTCATCTTAGCATTTCATAGAGTGTTGTGTGAGTTGAATTTAAACTTTCTTATCCGCCTATTTTAGAGGCAATTAAATTGAGCTTAATTGTATTCTCTTAGAGTGTTTTGTGAAGACACTACCTTGAGAGAAAATCTCTTTATTGTAAAGGTTATTGTTAAGCCTAAGAAAAGCATTGGGTAGAGGTTATTGCTTAGCCTTTTCAAAAGCATAAATAGTGGAAATCCGGTGGGGTGTTGGATCACAAGCCGGTAGTGGATGTAGGCATTGAGGCCGAACCACTATAAATCTGTGTAGTGGTGTTTGCTTTGTGGTGATTGTTTTGTTTAAGCTTCCGTATATTGTATGTTAATCATCACATGTGGCTAGTTGATTGTTAAGAAGTTAAAATTGGCCATAATTAGTCATTAAGTGTAAATCACCCTATTCACCCCCCCTCTAGGGTTAGGATCCCGAACTTTCACTTGGTTCTTTTCGAAGATAGATCTGCGATTTGGTTACCATCAGTTGCGTGTCAGAAAAGAGGATATTCCTAAGATCGCATTTCGGACGAGATATGGCCATTTTGGGTTCTTTGTGATGCCTTTTGGGCTGACAAATGCACCAGCAGTGTTTATAGCATTGATGAATAAGGTGTTTGCTCCTTTCTTGGATCAGTTTATAGTGGTGTTTATAGATGATGTGCCGGTGTACTCAAAGTCTAAGGAGAAGCATGAGAAAAAGTTACGAACATCATTGCAACTCTTGAGGGATAACCAACTGTATGCCAAGTTGAGCAAATGCGATTTTTGGTTGAAGCAAGTGGCATTTTTGGGGTACATTATTTTTGAGGATGGACAGTCAGTGGACCCTAAGAAGGTAGTAGCAGTTGTTAATTGGGGTAGCCTGCGAAATGCAACAAAGATTCGTAGTTTTCTTGGACTTGCAGGTTACTACAGAAGGTTTCTGAAAAGGTTTTCCGCAATACAATATCCTCTTACTTAGTTGATAGGGAATGATGTTCCGTTTGTGTGGACAGACGAGTGTGTAAAGAGTTTTCAAGAGTTGAAGACCCGGTTGACCACGGCACCTATACTTGCTTTACCCTCAGGCAATTGAGGATTTGTGATTTTTATATATGCAGCAGGAATTGGTTTGGCATGTGTTCTTATGTAGAATGACAAGGTGATAGCATATAGGTCTGGATAGTTGAAAAATCATGAGAAGAAGTATGCTACACTTGACTTAGAGCTTGCAGCAATAGTGTTTGCTTTGAAACTGTGGAGACACTATTTGTATGGAGAAAGATTTGAGGTACACATAGATCATAAGAAAAAGTTCTATTAGGAAATAGAAGATGCAAAAGGAAAAATATAAATTTGAAAGTGAAGATTTACACTTTTCACCTGGTTTCTTTGATTTATTAAAAAATGAGTAAGGAGAATGCTTCTTGCTATTGATCTCCCGGTTAGAGATTTAGAAGCGAAAACATAGGATTTTCCAACACTTAGGCTTGAAAACGGCCCGCCGGGAGTCCAAAATGGGAAACGGCCCTCAGAAAAATCGAAAACTAGCACAAACACTTCTCTCGAGGGTAGAGTAACTTGTAGGAACTGACGATTCGCAAATAGGACTCTCGATTAGAGAATTAGAAGCGAAACATCAGATTTTCCAACACTTTGGCTCGAAAACGGCTCAACGGGGGTCCGGAACGAGAAACGGCCCCGAAAAAATCGGAAACTAGCACGAGCACTTCGCTCGAGGGTAGAGTAACTTGTATGAATGGACGGTTCGCAAATAGGGCTTCGGTTAGAGAATTAGAAACATAACATCAGATTGCCCAACACTTAGGCTCGAAAACAGCCCGCCGGGGGTCCGGAAAGAGAAACGGCCCCTGAAAAAATTGGAAATAGGCACGACCACTTCACTTGAGGGTACAGTAACTTATAGGACTGACGGTTTGCAAATAGGACTCCCGGTTAGAGATTTAGAAGCGAAAACATAGGATTTTCCAACAAGTAGGCTCGAAAACGGCCCATCGGGGGTCCGGAACGGGAAACAACCCTCGACAAAATCAAAAACCTATACGAGCACTTCGCTCGAGGGTAGAATAACTTGTAGGAACTGACAGTTCGCAAATAGGACGCCCGATTAGAGATTTAGAAGCGAAAACATCGGATTTTCCAGCACTTAAGCTAGAAAATGGCCCGCCGGGGGTCCGGATTTGGAAACGGCCCTCGAAAAAATTGGAAACGAGCATGAGCACTTCGGTCAAGGGTAGAGTAACTTGTAGGAACTGACGGTTCGCAAATAGAACTGTCGGTTAGAGAATTAAAAGCAAAACATCGAATTTCCCAACACTTAGGCTCGAAAATGGCCCGCCGGGGGTCCAGAACAGGAAACGGCCCCTGAAAAAATCGGAAACCGGCACGAGCACTTTACTCGAGGGTAGAGTAACTTGTAGGAACTGACGGTTTGCATATAGGACTCCCGGTTAGAGAATTAGAAGTGAAAACATAGGATTTTCCAACACTTAGGCTCGAAAATAGGCCGTCGGAGGTCAAAAACAAGAAACGCCCATCGGACAGCCTAGAAACCAACACGGGTACCATGTTCGAGGCCAAAGTAACTTGTAGGAATTGACGGTTAGTGAATCGTTCTTCCGATTGACGAATTAAACGCAAAAACCACCTGATTCTCAACACTTAGATTGGAAAACAGGCTGTCGAAAAACTTAAGAAAAAATTTATATATATACATGTTTATCTTTCATTTGTAATTTAATTTATTGAAAAGATTCTAATTTTGCTTTTGTCATTGCAGATTGATGGACACTTTGGGGTTGGTTACAGAGTTGTGGGGGTGTTTTATTCTTTTTAGTTTATTTGTATATATATTTGTAATATTTATATGTGACTGTATCATTATTGATTGTAACATTTGTTTAATGAGATGAATGATTTAATGAAAAATGGTGATGGTTGTTTGTTTATTTAGCAACTTTTGTTTGCATGCATTTTTTATATTGAATATAGGTACACGAACAGGTTTATTTTTTGATACAAGTGTATAAACAGGTTTACAGGAAAATTATATTGAAAACACAAATATAGTATTTAAAAAGAAAATAAAATACTTTTACCGACGTTATTTTTTCGTCGGCAAAAGAAAAAAGAAAGAAGAAATCGATTCTCACTTTTACCGACGTTTTTTTTCTTCGATAAAAGAAAAAATACAAATAAAAAAAAATATAATTCTTTTACCGACATTTTTATTTTGGTCGGTAAAATAAAATAAAATAAAATAAAATAAAATAAAATACTTTTACCGACATTTTAACTTTTGTCGTTAAAAAAAAACAAAAATCAATACAAAAATAAAATAATTTTACCGACGTTTTGTTTTTGTCGGCAAAAGTAAAACCAAAAAAATAAATAAAAAGTAGGAACACTTTTACTTTACCGACGTTTTGTTTTCGTCGGCAAAAGTAAAACCAAAAAAATAAATAAAAAGTAGGAACACTTTTACTGACGATTATTTCCATTGGTAAAAATGTATTACTTTTTTTCTTTTACTGACGAAAATAATCGTCAGTAAAACTATTATATTTTTAATTATTTTTCTTTTTTTTACTAACGAAAATTAAAACGTCGGTAAAAGTATTTTATTTTTTTTATTTTCTGTTTTTTTACCGACGAAAATAAAAGCGTCGGTAAAGGAATTATATTTTTTATTTATTTTTGTTTTTTCTTTTACCGACGAAAACAAAATGTCGGTAAATCTTTTATTAAAATTTTTAGAAAAGTAAAGTAAATTTACCGACGTTTTTAAAACGTCGGTAAAAGTCAAATAATCGTCGGTAAAAATCTTATTTTTGCCAACGAAAAAAATTTTCGTCGGTAAAAGATTTTGTCCACGAGTTTTTACTGACGTCTTGCAGACGAAAATATTTGCGTCGGTAATGGTTTTTACCGACGTTTTGTGTACTTTTGACGACGAAAAATTTCGTAGCTAAATGTGTAAACTGTTGTAGTATAGGTTGTAGGGTGATTTTTATAATCCCTACTTTGGTTCCAATTTGTAAATAACTTTTGTATAAATAATGAAACTAAATAGGACTGCTCATGATATGGTACCTAATTGTGTATTCTTGAAATGCTTCCGTTATCAAATGTTATTGACAGGTGTAAGTGAGCTAGTCTCACAAGTGGCAAAGAGGAAATTTTCTTCTTCGTGATGTCGTACTTGACTCGAGACAAGTATAATATCACGGGAGTACTCGTGTTACACCTCGGGAATTACCCTATGCCAGAGTGATTTGAGTCTAGGATGTGACAGCATCCCTACTCAAAACTTCTTCTATGAAAAGGGGTACCCAAATCAGCCCTAATTTTAGGCATGTCAATTGGGTTGGGCCGGGCCGAACAGCCCGGTCAACGCATGGCCCATAAGGCACAGCCCGTGACATGGGCCGTGCTGGGCCGAGGTGCCTGGGCCCTTTGTCCCGGTAAGGCACGGCCCGGCAGGCACGCTTGGCAAGTGCGCTGGTACCTACAGCCCGCCAGCCCGTCGCTAGCCCGCCCAGCCCTCCAGCTCGCCCCCCGGAATGCCAGGCCCACCCAACGTCCATAAGCCCTTTTTAGAAAAAAAAAAACAGTCCATTTTAAACCCCCCCCCCCCCCCCCCCCCCCCCCCCCCATATAGCTATAAAACGGTCATATAAAGGGTATTTTGTGTCTTTTTCATTTTATAAAGTCTATAAATACCCTAACCCTCCCATTCTCATATCTCACCAATTTACACAATTCTTTCTTTATACATTTTCTAGCTCTCTTTCAAAGCATTCAACTCTTTTACTCTCTTTAAGAAGTTTTTGGAGGGTCAAAGATCAAGTCATCAATAGACAAGATTAAAGGGGCCTCCAAAGATTTAGAGGTATTTATATTATTTAAATTTGAGATTTCATATATATAAGTTTATATTATATTATATTAACTCTCATTTTCTCCCCTTTCTTATATTAATTATCACAAAAGAAGGCTATTAGCCTATTACTGTTATTATTTTGAAATTTTATTTTTTGAAATATGACTAGAATATTTCCTATAGAATCTTCTTCTGTTAATTTAGAGGTAGAAGAATATTTGATTGAATTACAAGATGAAGTGGGTGATTTACCACACCATTTCCTCAAAGTTCCTATAAACCAACCAAGAGGAATAGAACTTTAGTAATTTGGGATGTATTTACAAGGTTTGAAGTTATTGAAAATAGAAAGAAAGTTGAATAGGCAATTGATGCAAATTTTGTAGTAGAATTTATGGTACCCAGTCAAAATCGGGTACCGGGCATTTTACAAGACCTAGGGAAAACTGTTTAGCCTTACATAAGTCGGCGGATGTAGAGATAGGGAGTCATAGTTCACAGACCCAAAATTCTATTACTGGTGGTGGTAGCAGTAGTAGCAGTTTGGGTCTTTTTTCTTTTAATGCACAAAGTGCTAGACAAAATCTTGTTAAAATGATTGTGTTATCCGAATTACCATTTTCTTTTGTTGAAAATGAGTTTTTTGAAGAATGGGTCCAGAAATACTATCAATCACAATTTCACAGTATTTCAAGAAATACTGCTAGAAATGATGTTATTAGACTCTGGCAAGAAGAGAAAACAAATATAAAAAATTACCTTGCAGAAATTCCTGGTAGAATAGTCACAACCACAGATATGTGGACTTCTAAAGGGGGTGCTAGTTTTCTTTGTATTACTACACATAATATAGATGCAAAATGTATTATTAATAAACGCATAATTAGTTTTAGTCGTCTTGAATGGCCACATAATGGCACTAGAATAAGTACATTTATTTTGAAAAAACTAGATGAATATAATATTAAGGAAAAAGTTTTATCTATAAATTTAGATAATGCCAGTAATAATATAGTGACTATTGAATTAATGAGAATGCAGATGCCACTTGCAACTTTGATAAATAGCTCAATGTTTCAAAATAGATGTGTATGTTACATCTTAAATTTCATTGCAACTGTTGGTCTAAAGTATATTGTAAGTTACACAGATACTATTAAAGATATTGCTAGATTTATTTTCTCCTCCGCACAAAGAAGACAATTGTATGCCCAAATATGTGCGAGGCAAGGCGTGACAGTTATTAAAATGCCTAAAGAGGTAGAATATAGATGAAATTCTATGTATGATTTGTTAAACAAGGCACTTGACCGGAAATCTGTTTTGAATGAATTTTGTGCTTTGTACAAGATTTGATGATTAGTGATGAGCATTGGGAGTTATATGCCCATATAAGAGATTTATTAGAAACTTTTTATATTTCAACATTATTTTTTTCTGGGATATATTATTCCACATTTAATGAATCTTTAATGAAGCTTTTTAAAATTATTTTACAATTCAGTAGATTTAGAGATCATTTTTTTACCGAGTAGCACTATTAGAAACATGGAATTTTTTTTTTAATAAATGTTGGAAAGAAGCTCCAATGACAATTTCTTTAGCTGCTGTATTTGATCCTAGGTTAAAATTAAGTGGTGTACATTTTTTTATTGATAAAATAAATAAAAATATGAATTATATAGATTTAAATATTTTTTCAAATATAAGGGCAAATTTACAAGTACTTTTTCAATTTTATTATGAGCAAATGGGTATAACTGGGCTTAGTATGTGTCATTCAGAAGTCCAGCAAATAGGTGTTGTGAGTGGGATGTGTGGTATTCTTCCCTGTCCTAGGTTAAAATTAAGTGGTGTACATTTTTTTATTGATAAAATAAATAAAAATATGAATTATATAGATTTAAATATTTTATCAAATATAAGGGCAAATTTACAAGCACTTTTTCAATTTTATTATGAGCAAATGGGTACAACTGGGCTTAGTATGTGTCATTCAGAAGTCCAGCAAACAGGTGTTATGAGTGGGATGTGTGGTATTCTTCCCTGTTCACGGGCATAGCATAAAGCTCAAGCTGCTCAAGTAACACTGTGACGGAGTTATAATCGTATCTTGACGTCGGTGTAATATGGGTGCAGGATGCATCCAGTTTTGACCTTTTAGCCTGGTGGAAGCAACAAAAGAGTATTTATCCGATGTTGGTCGCCATGGCTCGTGATCTATTGACTATTCTAATGTCTTCTGTAGCATCAGAATAGGCTTTTAGTGCAGGTGGACGTGTGGTGGATGACAGAAGAACAAATCTAACTAGAGAAACGATGGAGTGTTGTGTTTCCCTACGAGACTGGTATTTAACAGATAAGAGGAAGCAATAGTTAATATCAATGGAAGATTATGATTCACTAGAATACATTAGTGGACTACGCATCTGATTTGTTACTTTTTCCTTCATTGTAATTCTTTTTCTAATTTTATTTTTATTTTCTAAAATGATTGTAAGGTTTTGAAGGTAATCCTATTTAGAATCCTTCAAGAAGTAAAGATCTAAACGGTTCTCTCTTCTCAGTGGAGTAGGTCGAGTTTGACCGAACCACTTAAATATCTTTTGTGCTTGTGTTTTATTTTTTTTTAATACTGATAAGATAAAAATAAAAAAGGAAAAAAATGTAAAGGATGCCTGCTTGGCACGCTGGCCCGGCACGGCCCGGCACGCCCGGCCAGGCCCATGGCAGGTTTTCCCCTGGTAGGCCGTGCCGGCCCGACCCATGGCACGGGCGGGCCGAGCTTGGAGCGGGCCATGCTGGCCCGTCCCGTCTCGTTCGACATGCCTATCCACAACCTCGATTCTCCAATGAGTCCTAGTCATTCACTACATTACCCATTCATTACGAAGAGACAATTCATTCGAAAATAATAAATAAATAAATAAAAAACCAAATGATAAATCAAATCGAAACCTTAAAAAAAAAAAAAAAAAAAAAGCATTTAGTCGAACATAACTAGTACAATAATCAACACAACAGAGATAATTATGCTCAACAAACCTGTTCTAGCTCGGGTCTTTCCCTCGCTTCTTACCCAGGAGTTGGATATGGAAAGCAACGAGACATTGCTGCAATTGGTCAAGAACAGAAACAACAAGAGCTTCGAAAACAAGAAACGAAATCTAGGGTTTTATTCCTGTTTGTTTGAGAAAAAGATTGAAAAACAAGAACCCTATAGTTGGGTTTAAGAGCTGGAAAGGAACTGCCGAAGTTTGAATGCTGAGGGAAGGCGGGAGTTGTAGGTTTAAAGCACGAAACGCCGTTCTCGTTATGACCGAAATCACGCGAATCCGGATATCATCTCAAACTTTATATGCTCAATTTAATTTTGAAGTAACTGATTGTATATCTGTTAATATTTTCAATAGGTGGGCCCACCATAAGGAAAGTAGTAAGATAGTGTAACATATTATTTTTTTGAACTAGTGTGGGGCTCACATAGAGATAATTCTGATCATTCAAAGAGATGTCATACCCTCGAATAAGAACATGGTCTGATTTTAGCTCAATATAAATGGGTCCGACTAACCAATTAAGCACCACGGCAGAAGCATGATTAGGCGCTGACATGACAATACTGTGGATGTGGTGGTAATGAGGTTTCCTTATGGTGTTCAATTGGATGGTGGGATCCACTCCGTTTTAGCTAAAGGTTGAAAATATATTATTAAATGGAATGACATTCAGGATGAACGGTCCACATGATGTCTACGAGGGTTCCATGATTGCGTTCCCAAAAAGTGTTACCCCTGAGTGGATAATAGTGACTGCGCTGCATGGTATCCGAATCTGAGAAGGGTCAGGCGGCAGGGAAATCCAGATCTTCGGTTTCTAGGGCCCACTTTTTTAAAGCTAAGCTGGTTGATAAAGACCTCCATGAGCATAGCGGGGGCCCAATTTTCCTATATTGAGTAGGGCCCGCCATCAGATGGATCATGTGTTTTACATGCCAAATTAAGTTGTAAAAGTTGGATCAATCTAGCGGTAGGTTCAACTCTGATGGGATTGAAATTTTACTGATTGCTGAATCAGATTACGTGATTTGCTTTTAGCAGATTAAATCAAAGAAGTGGGCCCATTGACTGATTTATATGGCTGCATAGATGAGAATTTCTTTTATCACCGTGGAATTTTATTACAATATATTCTCACTTGCTTGAATACAATTTAAGCAAAAACAATTACGGGCATCGAGGTCACAACCAGCTGAGCTCTTATCAAGGTAGAAAGCCTTTTTATCCCTAAAAACAGGGCTCTGGCCCAACCCTTATGGCCCAATTGATGGAATCCAAGCCAAGGAGTCTGGAGAGTGTTTGGTTTTGTCTTGCATTCCGGGTTAGCCGGATTAGTCAATTGGGGCTAACCTGGATGTAATTAGGTTTAAGGGTGTCTTAGTAATTGTATTAGGGTTTTCTTGGGGGCTACCATAGACTTTTTTGGAGGCCAAGAAAGCGGAATTATATATTGATGTAATCGGTAACCCTAAACCAGCTAAGCATGACGTGATCTTTCTCCATGGATGTAGGCATTTTTGTCAAACCACGTAAATAATTGTGTATCACCTTCTTCGTAGACTGTTGCTTGATTATGTGATTTGTGTGTGCTTGATTGACTGTGGATCATGGGGTAGCTCCTTCCGCTGTGCCACTTTCCCCCACAATTTGGTTTGTTTGTTTTGTCTTTATAGTTTGTTTAATATAATTTCCTTAAAAAAAGAAAAAGGAAAACACCAGCCGAGTTCTTTTATCGGTATACACGAGCCGATTATAAAACTGGAAGAGGTGGCGTACCTTGGGTTCAAACCCCGGGCACCAAAGGAAGAACTGACACTCCTTACCACTTGGATAATGAGCAGTTATTAATAACTTTCTATTTTAAAATGCTATAAAGAGCTCCTTATTAACCAACACAGTTATGGTTGAGTGTTGTTGGTAGCTTGATCTCACTCATATGCCCAGAGATTTATCCCTGGGTCCTAAAGTTGAAGTATCACTCTCTATCGGGGTAGTAAAAAATGAAAGCTCCCTATTAGAGAAGTTTTAAAAGATTTAACTCCAGCAAAAATTTCATCTGAGCCCCGCACAAGGACCATGTGGGATTTTTAATTTTTGCCATGTACAAAAGTGAAATACCCTCAATTAAAGTCACCTATTGAAATTTCCACATGACAGTCCTACAGGACTCTTGTAGGAAAAAATTCCCCTCCAACTCCATGAGCGAATTTCATGTGGGACGACAACCTGTGGGGCTGACCAAGGAGAGATGGGAAACCATTGTTTCGGTTAATGGACCTAAAAAACTTTTTAATCTGAACATCCTAACCTTTGATTTATAGCCTCATAACAAAATTGTGTATGATCTCCCTCAAGAAATTTATTACCTAGCGTTGGTTATGGGCCTGTTTGGGTCAGGACAAAGCTTTTTGAAGCACTTCCAGTTTAACCATGTGGTCTAATATTTATGCCCATATTAATCTATCTGGCCTACAACTTGCACGGGCCAGACCGCTTGCAAAATTTTATGTCCCATAGAGTTAAATATGTAGGTACATACTGAATATAGTTGGGCCTTTAAGCATCCATAGCTTAGGTAAGAAAATAGAACCCATACCTAGCCCTTGGACCTACAATGATAACTAAATCTAGTCAATGTAAGCTGGGCTCAGGCCCAATTCAGGAATGATGTGATTTGGTTTAAAAAACTTAATTTGGCACATGATAACTGCAAATAGTTTAAGGCAAGGGCATCTGGATTTTTCCTAGAAAACTGTCACTCTGATATGAACTACATGGTAGAAAAGAAAAGTTCCCTGACACTATGGCTTAAGGTGGATGACTGATATTGTTAGGAGATATTATTAGTGGTTGTATGTAAAATAAAGAGCTAGTTGTTTGGGAATAGGGGAAACGGAAAATGATTATATGAAAACTTTCCTTCTAAATTAAGTTGTGTCCCACATTCATCAGATCAACAGTCTCAATGATCAACTCAGCAGATAAGCGCCACATTTCAGCCAAACCAGTCAAGTTGAACAGGGTGTGAATATGAGAACCCTCCAGTAGTAATCAAAGGAGTGGCTGATGCCATGTTTGATATGTCTCACCCCACACTTGGTTTGTGTTACACATGGTTTGTTTTAGCAGACTCTTTTCCTAAAAAGGAAGTGTGGTGCTGACATTTTTAATTGTCAGGAGGTGGTAGAGTGGCCACGGAGGGAATCAATGTCACTCTCTTTTCAGCTCTTTTCTCATTTATGTCGGACTTTTTATCCTTCCTCATGCTTTGCCCACAGGCCACACCCTAGAAAGACAAAGCCCTAAATAAAGAAACAACAGACAAATATAGAGGACAATTTGGCTTTACAACTTGGCCATATGGTTTTAAATATCAGGAGCTATTTATTGTATTGGTGGATACAGGATATATATGTATGGGATGTGCCTGTCAAAGCAACCCACAGGAGCCAGGTTAATTACCCGGGTCCATTAATCACTCGGGGCGAATCCAGTTATACCAAATATATCCTCATCATGGGTGACTGTATCATGACTGTATTTTGTTGATATCCTAGTAGATTCTGGATGTGCTGATATTATCAAGTAGATTCATTCTCTGATTGTAAATTACTTGTAATTTTGTTTAAGTGCTGCCAATTGAATTCTATATAATGACAGTCAATCCCAAAAGGAGACTAAGGAATATTCACAAAAAAGTCTCTTTTAAAGTTTATATCAGATAAACATGGTATAAGATACGGGAGAGTTGGTTCCTATCGTTTACACGAGGGAGAGTATTGGAAAAGCCTCATATCCCACGTCGCCCAAATAATGAGTTGGACCGGGCTTCGTATACCTGTATGGACCTTGTTAAGCTTTTGGGTTGGAACACGGCATCTTATAATAATCACTGACCATCAATGACAGTGATTAACAAATCAAGGTGGGCCGCTGCTTTCATGTTAGTAGTCAACGAATGCTCGCACCTAGAGATATCAAATGGGCTGGGCCAACACGACACGGTACGGCCTATCACGGCAATCAACATGCCGTGACACGGCCTGGCCTGGTCTACAACACAGCCTGCTAGGCACGGTTGGCACGATTGGGCACGACCCACTAGAGGTACGGCACGACACGGCACGGCACGACACGGCACGGGATATTTGATATTTCTTGTGTAAATATAAAAATTATAGTCTTTTATTATTTATATTCTTTTATTATAAAGAAAATTGTTAAGGTTTCGAAGTTAATCCTATTGAGAAATCTTCAAATAGAAACTATCCAAATGGTTCTCTTCTTAATGGAATATGTTAAATTTGACTGAATCACTTAAATTTGTGTGTCATACTCATTCTGTGTGTCATACTCTTCTTTGTGTGTATATTTAATTTTTTTTTTTTAATATAGGACCTTTGATTTTTAAGTTCAAAATATAAGAACCACACGAAGCCCAAGGCTCAATAGACACGGAGTGACGACACGTCCCAGTACGACTCCGGCACGTCCCATTTAACATCACTACTCCACCCTTACCCCATCGCATGATGGCCCCATACTAGTCCCTTTTTAAGTTCTTTAAAGGTTTGCCACCAATGAATCAAATCTATGGGTGCAGACTTATGCATTAAACAATGACAATAATCCAAGACTCAAGACTACATACCTTGCGCCATGATATACCAAATGAGCGGACCCGATCTGACCTCGTGTGTCCCCGCCTCATGATCAACGGTGTTGATCAAGATAGGGTAAAGCAATTAAAGTCAACATAGCTGCTGTGGTCTTGGTAGACATATTGTGCTCCCTAATTCAGGGCAAGGGGAGACATACTGATGGGATTGTTTTTGACTTTAACAAATCAATAGAAATAAAAATTAGTTATTTTCAAAGAGTCCGGCTTTCCATTAGGTGTCAAAAATATATTAGTAAAAGAGCATGCGCATGCACAAATGTTTGTTGTCCACAAAACTCCACTTAAAGAGAAGGGGTTGGATTCTCTGAGGATCTCTAGTTTAGACCCACTTTTTAAAAATCTAAATGACATGAAATAAATCTGCCTCTCTTGTATGGGCCCTCTCCAAAAGTTTAAATATTTTTATCTTTTATTTCTATCAGTGTTTTATATATTTATCTTTTATTTTTAGTCATTTAGAGATAAAGTATTTTCTATGATATCTTTCCAATAACATCCCAAAAACGTCCAAACAATTTCAAGCAACAATGATCCAGCTATATCCCCCTGGTTTTGTGAATCGGTCATGTGGATGTTACATGTGTCATATGGACATTACACGATATAGGATGTTTAATTTTAAAGCAATGTATTCAAACTGAGAAATGGTGGTGCATTGTGTTTTATTTGCAATAAGTAGGTGGAATCAGTTGAGCATGCCTGGTTTCATTGTGATCATGCTCGAGCAGTCTAGTTTAGGTCTCACTTTGGCGTATTGTTTGATAGCATCCCTAACCATGATATCGTAGAATGGTGGAAGGATCTTTTTTAATCTGCTTGACTATCAGGACTTGAGACCTTGTTAAATTGCCTGTGAGGTCCATTTGGCGCTGTTCCAGGAAAGAAAAATCTCAATATGACCTATCGTGTGGGTAGTATCAACCCCATTAAATTATTCAAATCACTCTATCTATGGCCCTCAAGTTTAGAAGACAACATGTTTTTTTTTGAATTTCAATCCAACTGCTAGTAATAGTTATAGAGATAATTAGCGAAAGGTCTTTAGAATTGAATCTATCAAGCCTCCAGTCCAAGCAAATTCTTTTTAAGGGCTCTGGTCCAAGCAACTAAACTGTTTGCAGCCAGAAGTCTATGGATATATTTTACATGACTAATTTGCCATTTTTCAACTGTTTAGGCATCTAATCTTGAATTTTAAAATTTCAAATCTTCCATTCTCCCTCTCTCAAATCTATCCTACCAAAGGAACCACTTCTCTGTTTCCGGTTTCTGCAATAGGGACGAGTAGCACCACGCAGCGCCTGGGACGCTTGTCCGGCGGCGGCAGCAGTATTGAGGATCAGGTACTCTTCCGCGGCTATGCGTGGTGTCTGGAACTCTGATCTGGGGCGGCAACAAGTATTGAAATCCCTGTTTGTTTTCTGCACTTTGTAACCAAGCCCGATTTCCATCCGTCTATCCACTTGTCAAAACAAGATAAGATTTCTTTTTGTCTTTAGTTCATTATAAATAAAGAGTGCACGAGTACCCCAGATTCGAAATTCAGATTTTGATCTGTCACGGCGAAGATCAATTTAATAATCCTCGCCTTTATGAGTCACCCACACGATTCCGTGCCTTCTTCTGAATCGTGGGAAATCATGCGAAGATGGGGTTTGAGTCAGGGAAACAAACCATGTCTTCTTCTGAAGCCCGGTGTTGTGACAAATTATGTGCGCGAAAATAGGGTTTTCCGACACGATTGATGGTTCGAAGAAGTGGGTTTTTTTCTGAGGCGAATGGATTAGATGGGGATTTGGGGAAAGGTCGTGTTGCCGGAGAAGGGGGATCGCCACCGGACGCTGCGACATGCCATCGTCGGAATCGAGGAAGAAGGCGAATGGAAGATGACTTTCTTGTTTCTGATTTTCGAATGAAGAAGAAGAAGAAAGTGGGCCTAGGATCTACAACAGTTTCGGGTTTGTTCTAGGTTAGGTTTGACCTGACCCATTCTAGAAGTCCATCCCCATTCCAGTCAAAGTTAAATTTATCTGAGTTTTGTATTTTTTGTCAAATTTATGAATGTTTTGGACAAAATCTATCTGAGTTTTTGGCTATTTATATGACTTCTGGCACAAATTTATCTAAGTTCTGGATGAATTTATCTGAGTTATTAACAAATATATCTAAGTTCTGAATGAATTTATCTAAGTTATGGATGAATTTATCTGAGTTCTGGACAAATCTGTTTGAGTTCTGAATGAATTTATCTGAGTTCTAGACAAATCTATCTGAGTTTTAGGCTATTTATCTGAGTTCTGGAACAAATCTATCTGAGTTATAAACAAGTCTATATAAGTTTTTGGCAGATTTATTTGTATTTTTGAATTTTATTTGTGTATTTTGAAATTTATTTGTATTTTTCAAAATAAATTTAACTGAGTTTTTGACAAAAAGACTTGAATTTTTTGCCACATTATTCGCTAATTTGGAACTCCGGCGATGTCTTTGTTTTGACAAATGTATTTGCGTTTTTTTTTTAATTTTATTTACTTCTTTTGAAATTTATTTAAGCCTTTTAAATTTTATTTATTTTTTAAATTTATTTGGATCTTTTGAAATGTATTTGTATCTTTTGAAATTGATTTTCATCTTTTGAAATTTATTTATATTTTTTGAAATTTATTTGTTTCTTTTTCAATTTATTGCTTTTTTTTAAAAATTTATTGTGTTTTTTTAAATTTATTTCATTTTTTGAAATTTATTTGATTTCTTTTGAAATTTATTTGGTTTTTTTAAATTTATTTCATTTTTTGAAATTTATTTGCGTTCTTTTGAATTTTATTTGCGTTTTTTAAATTTATTTCATTTTTGGAAATTTATTTGAAATTTGTTTCCTGTTTTTTGAAACTTATTTGTGTTTTTTTTAAATTTATTTGAAAATCTCATTAGTGGAATTTTATTAATCGTGCCTAATTTAATGGTAGTTGACCATTATTAATAGCTTATCCCACGAATCATGAGATATGATTTGAAGAAAGGGTAAATTAGACATTTTAAGTTTCTAAATTTGGAAAAATGACCTATCACACTATAAAAAAGATTGTGGATCTAAGGCAATAAAGTGAAATGTTCAGGGACCCATCGCTTAATCCCCCATATATGAGTGTCAAATTTGTGATTCTAGCAATTCATAAGGGGTGGGTAGGGATAACTTAATCAAGGGCGTGCAAGATGGCTGAAAAAAATAGACGGACACAATTATCAAATGTATGTTTGAGCTTGTCCATAAGAAACTGCTGCATTCAAACTGTCTCCAACAAGATGACTCTTTGGACGAGGATGCTGCAAGATTTTCAATTCTCGTCATCCACAAAAGCATAAAACCCCTCCATTATAAGCTCTCGCGGAAGCTCCCCATCACATAATTCCAAGAGTAGCGATTTCAGCCTCTTTTGGGACACACCCTTATCATCAATCCAACCAATTCATGGTAACTACTCCTCTCCCAATGAATGGGTACTTACCTCACTTTGACATTCATGGTCCTACAGTTACTATTGGACACTACATTTGTGCAGCCATGTTTTTGTGGAAAAGAGGAAGAAAAGTGGCCAATTTTCCACAAAGAAGAACTTTCAATTTTGTTGTGGCCAGCTTTTTGCAAGGAAAATAAATTTCTGCAAAAGAGAAAAGCTTGCACAACTAATTTTCCGCAGACAATACACGAACATGCTTAAAAATAGGAGGGGAAAAATAAGTCCTTAAACTAGAGGTTTCTAAATCAAGGTTGAGATCTTTCAACCGGGTTGATTTTTTTAACCACCCATGAATGGCATACATCAGCCAATGAAGGAGATGAATACTAAAAAAAAAAAGGAGATGGAATAGTTCCTCTCATGTGTAATCTTGTATGTTGATAATTGTCTGTATAATTGCCATTAGAGCACCGTCGTGTGTGAACCACTCTGGGCCATCATAACTAAGAGGGAACGGCAATGCAATGAGCAAGAGATGCCCATTGAAGGACAAAAACACGTGGCATTGATGTTTTCCAATGAACAAGGGACACCTGTACAAGGACAAGCATGTGATATATATTATGTGGATTTTTAATGCTGGGCCCACATGTCAAAATTGAGTGACTAGCAATGTCAGTAAAGTTTTATTGTTAGCCGGTTAATGTATATCCCCATTAAGTGATTTTCTTAATTCTCTATGTAAACTAAAGAGATTTTTACCTAAAAAATAATAAAGGAAACCACTAAGCATTAATTAATCATAAGGATTTGAGTTTTTTTTTACTAAAAGGGATACTGGAAAGTTTAGGATTTTCTTTTTAAGTTGCGATATCATAACCTCTCTTGGCTATACATTTACTTTTTTTTTTTTTTTTTTCCTTTCAACTATGAAAAAAAATCATAAACCCTCAACTAAACCAACCCACCCACCCACCCACCCCCACACCACAAAAAAAAAAAAAAAAAAAAAAAAAAAAAAAACCCTAATTCAATCATCAATGGATCCTCAAAACAACTATAAACAACACCCATAGTGGAATTTAGATGGGACACTTGTGTATGTGTGATGATTTAAATCTAAATTCTGATAGGCCACTAACTCGGAAGAAACCGTTCTTGTGTCTCTCATGAGATTAGGGGCTAACAAAATGTCCACGAGTCTTATCTTGGCCTGAACGAAGGTCGACTTGATGGTGCCCCTTAGATGTGGCTTTTCTCATGGGTGTTTGGAAGAGGTGGTGAGAGGTGTTGCCACCGCTAGAAAAATTTCAGGTCTTGCGCGCATAGCCAACTGACCATTCGCCCAGAGAGAAAAGGGACTATGGATGCTGAAAAAAAAAAAAAAAAAAAAAAAAAAAGAAAAGATATAGGAATTTATGGGAAAAGACCCCATAGGTTGTCTCTACACAGATGAGGATCCAATACTTCTTTGCAAAAAGAGAAGGTCCTCAAGTTACTTTTTTTACTTCTTTTTTCTTTTCTTTTCTCTCTCTTTTTTTTTTAATTATAGTTTTGCGATATGGTCGATATTGACCATGTAATATGAAGTGATGTCGATATCGACCATTATGTGAAATTGCTTTATATCTTGCCCCAAGTGTGCTTTTCTTTATCGTACCTTTTTCATTCTCTGTAACTGTGCTATGGCGATTCCCCTTTTTTGAAAGACACATATTAATTCATCACAGTAGTTGTTGGACTCTATTAAGAGGTTGGTACACACATCGAACACCCTTTATATTGCATTATCGACTCTAAAACATCATCGATTGGTTCCTCTTTATTGTTTAGTTGTTAGAAACCCTAGACCTATGCAAAATGCCTTTTCTCTTCCCTAAAAATGTTCTACCAATGTTCGATGTGAAGGCATTTTTGTATCTAGCTTTGCGTATCAACGGTAGACATGCTCGTAAAGACCACCATCGGGTGTAGTTGTCATGTTTTTCTTGGGTTTAATGATTTACAAAAGGTATTGTTTCTTTATGGCATTCTTTAAAAATGACATTTAGTCTAGGGTTTTGAATATCACATGACAATTACTCTAATATGACTATAAACTTTATTTTTTTATCAAACATATCTTGGGTATTTAACAATGGTCAATGGCTTAGAAACATACACTAGCACTCTAATCTAACACCATGGGCATTTTATTTCTAAATGTTTTAACATTTCGTTGCTATCTAAAATATTTTCTTTTGATTTACTAATAGCATGTTAGGTAGCGAGGTATTAATCATATTCCTGTATGATGGTAACTTCGAATTTGACATAATCCATTCGGTGTATAATGGAGGGAAGCAGAATATGAGATATTTATCGAAGGACATAACATTTGGGTCACTAGTTTCCTAAACAATTGAAGCATCTAATTGAAACTCAACCATCCAAAATTTAAGCATTTAATACCTTCATCGCAATGGATGAGCATTTTCATTGGCTAGCATTGACGACGATAATGATGTCAGGAGAATCTTCAAAGCAGCGGGGATAATGTGAATGAGGTATATTTATATGTCTTTAACGATCGAAAAAATAGACAATGTATCGGAGGAGAGCATCGTAGGTACGTGTTTTGATTGTATTTATAAATTGTACATTATCAAATTCTATTTTCATCTTCCTACTTGCTTATTATTTTATTGACGCATTGTAGGTTTCAAGGACCTATTAAAGATCATTCTTGCCCGAAAATCAAGGAGTTTATTAAGAACTTGCAAGGGAAAAGAAGTCATAGAGCCAACACCTATTCGAGAGCTACCTACCGTTGATCTCCATGAAGTTAATGACAGGCACTTTCCATTTGTGCCCAACAATACAACTCCACATCATACCTTAGGACAGGATATTGTTATTGTTGATGATATAGAGGATGGGACAAACTATGATGTTGAGATTCATCTTAATGAACATCATTCCATTGGATAGATTCGTAGGATCCCATCGAGCGTGGCTGAAAGTAATGGTGTGGAAGCTAATCCAACAGATACTGCAAATCGTTCCAATGAAACTTCATGTGTTTATTTTGAGGACAACATGGTTCCTAAGGACATGAACACAAATGTTGGTAACAACTCGGCACGTGAAATGTGGCTTAGCCGTGAACTCCTTGATCTTGAGACGTTTCGGAATATTCTGGTTAAGTTTGCAGTTTATGGCAACCTTACTCTTAAACACTTGAAGACCAACTTGCCCAAAGTGATGGCATGTTGCAAGAATTAGAATCGTCCTTGGTGTATTTATGCTTCTATTATGAAATTGGGAACAATTTAAACTGATGACATACAATCCGAACCATAGATGCTCAAAGCCAATGATGGCATGGCATATTGACAGACAACCGCAACACTTATTATAGAGTTTGTAAGACCCCAACCCAATTGTCAAACCCCAACCCAGGATTAACCCAATAGTGTTTGCTTAGTGTGTGCTTAGTCTTAATCGGGTTTAGTTATCGTGGGTTAGAATGTGATTAGTTTTAGTCATGGTTTTTAGTTTTGGGGAGTTCGAGAACGTTTAGTGTTTACTAGGCTCACTCAGGAAGGCCTGGGTGTACGTGCAAGCGTAGGAAGATTGTGTTTGGTTGTGTGTTAGTCGTGATTTTCATTTCATTTGATTGGCTTTATGATTATGTGCAACTTTCGTGTTTAGCCCATTTGTGTTTGAAGCCCAGAAACTCAAGTTTTGGCCAAAAGGGTAAAATAGCCTTTTCACACTCAAATCTGGACACGATTTTTGAGATCCCAAAACCATGTTGAAAATATACTTTTTGGAAACTAGATATTTCAAGGATCGTTTTATCCTTCTTCGTCAACTTCATTTGAGGCCCACAAGACCATGTTTTGACTCATGCAAGATTGGCACTAAAGGGGACCCACTTGTCTAGCACTTAAGCCCTTTTTCCCTCTTTCTCTCCTCATTCCACAAAAATCCTGCAACCTTCTTGACCTAGGGCTGAAAACCCTCTTTTTCCCCTCTTCTTCTCTTCATGAATGCAAGAGCTATGAGTCTCCAAATGAAATTCTAAAACCACCATCTTCTTCCTCTCAAGACAAGCTTTCCATTGGTACCATTTTCTTGAAGTTTCTTTGTGGGAAAGATCTCCATTTTCTTCTTCATTTCTTGTTTGGGCACCTCTAGGTAAGATCTTCAACCCATCTCTTCAATGGAGTTTCTTCTATTCACAAAGATCATGTTTTTCTAACTTGTAACAACCATTTCCAAATGGGTTGCTTGATTGTATTTTTGGGTGAGTTTTTGAATGGATTTCATGGGTTTTTGTAGTTCTTGGCTTTGGTTAGGAGTGCTTGAAGAAGAATCTTGTTTTCATTGACTAAGGCAAGTAATCTATTTAAGTTGTTGTGCAATTGTGTTCATGGGTTTGTTATTTGGTTTTAATGCTTTGTTTTACTAGGGTTTCAAGTTGTGATCTTATTTTTGAGAATGCAAACATGCCTAATAGCCTTTCAAACATTCAGATTTCATTTCCTTTAGTTAAGCATTACTTTTGTTGAAATTGGATTTGTTTTGATAAGAAAGGGTTTCAAGGATTTTGAAATGGGTTGCTATATTAATGACTTGTTTAAGTATGAAATAAATGACCAATGTGAGCCTTGTTAGTATGTTATATTCATGTATTTAGTTTGCTAATTAGGTTGGAAGAATGTAGAAAAGCAAGGAAGAATGAAGGGACCAGTGCACTGCAGGAATCAGAACTGGGTTCTGATTTCCGCAGTTCACGCGGTCGACCGACCAAGGGGCGCTGATGGACCCGATTCTTCCCTCTCTCCCGCTGCCTCCGCCCCGGGTCTTTCGGGGTACGGCGGAGGGGAGGAGAAGAAAAGATAAAGGGTAACAACATCTTTATTTTTTTATTTTCACTTTTCTACTTGGAATTTAGGAATGGTGATCCGAAGATCCACCTTCACAAGTAGAAAGGGGAAATGAAACTTTTTCTAGTTTTCTATTGCACGCATATTTTAAGAAAAGAGACAAAAGGGTTTTTTTTTTTAATGCCGTGAAAGGCGATTTCATTTGTTGCCGTGAAAGGCGATTTTGCCGTAAAAGGCGATTTACAAGTCTTATCCATTATGAAAGACAAGAATTGTGATTTTTGTCTCTAAAAGAAAAATAAAGTACAATAGAAATCAAGAAAAGGAATCTGACTTCTCATTCGATTGTGGGGACACGTTCAGATCGACGGTCGCGAGTCATGTATGGGCTCCTCCATCGTCCATGCAGATGAGAATACGATGCTTGGATTCTTGGCTTTGGCTTTTTTAACCCTCAGATTTTTTAAAGGACAAAGACCAAGAGAA
>QPKB01000009.1:19227517-19263038 GCA_003546025.1 Camphora micrantha
TTAACTCTGCCAAATTTTTTTCTGTCGTCACAAGCCCGGGTAAAGGAGGAGGGGTTGCGTTAGGTAGGTTGACAGCTAGTGTAAACTTTGTCACAACCCAAACATGTGTTCTTTTCATTAATATTTTATTTAAATATTCTACACTACATGATCCATCTAATGATGGAACTAACTCCTGATAGAATGAAATTTAGCAAGAGATCATGCAAGATGTGCAAATGCTTATTATGTGTTGTTTAGATAATTATAAGTTTCTATAAAAAAAGAGAAAATTAGCGAGAGGTCCTTTAATATATTGATGTTTAAAGCCTTTAATCCACAGGATTTCAGTTAAGGCCTCTAGTACATGCGCCTAGACTTATTTCAGGCGGAGGTCCCTAAGTATGACTGATTTGCCCTTCTAACTAGCTGAAGTTATGTCATGAATTCAATTCCTAGTTTTAAGCTCCTTAACATGATATTTCATGACTGATTTGCCCATCTAACGGATTTTATTTCCTGGTTTTAGATCAAGTTTCGAAATTCAACTGGGAGGGAATGAAATTGCTAGTTTTAGATGGTGTTTTGAAATTCCCCGATTTCCCTTTCTTCTTCTAGTTCCTATTTGTGTTGGATTTTGGGAATTCATAGATTTTCGCAAGTGGTGTTCTTGGTTGCTTCTTGTTCTTTTGGTCTTGAGTGTTGGTCGTGTTGAAGGAAGCGAAATCGTTAATGATGACGAGGATGCTCCCAACTAGCCCGGATGTGAGTAGTACTTCGTTCTGGTATTATTTTGAGATCTGGGTCTTGCTTTTTTCTTATGAAATTTTAGTTGGGGTCTTGATTTATTTAATTATTTTTGCAACTGGATTTGAAGGAAGGGTGGAGAGTGGAGGTTTTTTAGTTTTTTTATGAGACAGTGCATTTGATCCATCCTTTTTTTAATTTATCTGAGTTTGGTATTGCAAAAGGTCTTAAATGAAAATATTAAGGGACTTCTGTACAATCTAATTATGTCATTTGCTATAAATTTATCTGAGTTTATGTGATAAACTCAAACAAAATATCTTAGGTAAGAAAATAAATTTATTTGAGTTTTGCAAAAACGTGTATGAGTTTTGGAACAAATTTATCTGAGTTCTAGACCATGGTTTTAAAAATCGGCCGATACTGATTCATATCGGTCAATATGAACCGGTATCGGCCGATACCGAATCGATATGGCCCTGAGATATCGGTATCGGTATCTCTTGGCCATATATTGCCAAAATCTCGGCCGATATTAGCCAAGATGAAGTTCATCTCAGAAAAACCGAGATCTCGGCCGAAAATATCGGCCGAGATCTCATAAAAAGGGTTAAAACCCTAAGTTTTCCATCTTTTTCCCCATCTTCATCTTCTTCTCCTCTTTTCTCATCTCCTTACTACCCATAGCAGCAATCATACTCCATCATACATCCCTCTTGCATATTTTCAAATCCCATATCTATTTCTTGAAGAAAATATTTTTTTAAGATAAGAGAAAATCAACTTAAAGCATTTTATTATGTGTTTTTTATTTTTTATTTTTAGATGAAGCATAGAAATCATTGGGTTTGTTACTTGTGTTGTGTTCTTCATTCAGAAGTTAGATCTACATACTTTCATGCTAAATCTACTCATATACATGATTTTGAATTTTTTTTTCCAATTTTTTTTAGATTTTTTAATATTTGAATTATAATATATCATTTTATGGATTTCATTATAAATATGTTCTTTTAATTATTCATGATATTGTATGGTGTTTAAATGATTGATGTACATACTTTTATGGTAGTTCTATATATTTAGAGTTTTGAAATTGATTTTATTCAATCTTTATTTTTTCTAAAAATAATTGATGTTACTTGTTAGAATATTTGTGATACTAAAGGCTTATTAATAGTGTGTAGATGATAGATCTACATCTACTTATAGTCATAAACATGATTTAGATTTTTATTTTAATTAGTTTATTTTCAGATTTTATAATATTTGAATTATAATATATCATTTTTTGGGGATTCCATCATAAATATGTTCTTTTAATTATTCATAATTATTGTATGGTGTGTAAATGATTGATCTACATACTTTTATGCTAGATCTATATATTTAGGATTTTGAAAATGATTTTATTAAATCTTTATTTTTTCTAAAAATAATTATTGTTACTTGTTACTTGTTAGAATATTTGTAATGCCAAAGGCTTATTAATAGTATGTAGATGATAGATCAGCATCTACTCATAGTCATAAACATGATTTATATTTATATTTTAATTATTTTATTTTCGAATTTTCTAATATTTGAATTATAATATATCATTTTTTAGGGATTTCATCATAAATATGTTCTTTTAATGATCAATGATCATTGTATGGTGTGTAAATTATTGATCTACATACTTTTATGCTAAATCTATATATTTAGGGTTTTCAAAATGATTTTTTAATCTTTATTTTTTCTAAAAAAAATTGTTGTTAGAGTATTACTATTACATGAGTTTCTTAATTATTTTATGGGAACAAGATGGTGCATGACATAGATCCGGCATGGAGTCACGGTGAAGCTGTCGAAAGAAAAAGTAAAGTAAAATGTAATTATTGTGGATGAGTGCTCAATGGTGGGATTACTCGATTGAAACAACATTTGGCACATGTATCAAGACAGGTGACAAAATGTCATAAAGTGCCACCAAAATTAAGAGCTGAAATTCAGGAGATCCTTAAAGCATCTGCAAAAAAAAAAAAAAAAAAAAAAAAAAAAAAAAAAAAAAAAAAAAAAAAAAAAAAAAAAAAAAAAAAAAAAGAAAAAAAAGTACAAGAAAGAAGAATGATTGAGGAACTTGATGTATACAGAGAAGAAGAATTTGGTTCCTCCGATGATGACGATGAAGACCCGGAAATGAAGAGGGCTAGGAAAGAAAGTGTGAGGTCACTTCAGGAGGAGGAAGAGATGAGAAGAATGCAATATGAGGCAACCGCTAGAGGTAGCCAATATGAGCAGGGTAGGTCATCTAGACCTGGCGGAGCGAGTTTGCGTCAAGCATTTAGTCAAAAAAACCTCGTCAAGATCAGGGCATTGAGGAGGTTGAAAGACCTCCTACACATTCACCTTGTACGCCGGATGTGGTGGGGCCAACTGACCCATTTGCTTATAGAAAACCAACATCAAAGTTTCCCAACATTATGAAAGCATTAAAGAGAAAGTTTGGTAAAGCAAGAGAACATCTAGTGAGAGCCACTGAGAAGTTTTTTTTTTGGATGGAGGCATTCCACCCAACAAGGCATCTTCTCCTTATTTCACCACCATGTTAGATGCAGCTGCAGAACATGGTCCAAGTATAAAGACACCCACCCCTTATGAGATTGGGCATGTCTGTTTTGAAAAAGAGTATGAGGAGTTGCAGGCTTGGGTGCAAACTTTCAAATGGACATGGAAGGAAAGAGGTTGCACACTAATGTACGAAGGGTGGATGATCATCACACATCGTCATCTCTTGAATTTTCTAGTCTACTCGTCTATGGGCATGATGTGTATCAAATCAGTTGATGCAACTGATTACATCCAAGATGCAAAATATATTAATAAGTTATTGAATGAGGTGATTGAAGAAGTTGGGGTAGATTCTATAGTTCAGGTTGTTACCGACAATGCTGCAAACATGAAGGCTACAGGAATGATGCTTATGAAACAAAGGCCAAGGATTTTCTGGTTTCCATGTGCAGCACATTGCCTGGATTTAATGCTTGAAGATATTGTAAAAGGAAAAGTCATGCAGCAAGTGATTGGTAAGATAAAGAAGATCACCAATTTTTTTATCAGTCATATAGACTTATTTCTATGATGAAAACGCATATAAACAACTATGAACTACTACGGCCTGGCGTCACTAGATTTGCCACCCACTTCATTGCTATCGAAAATGTTTACAAGTATAGAGAAGGACTTCTTCGATTGATAAAATCACAGGAGTTCATGAATTCAAAATGAGGAAAGAGGCCAAGTCCCATTACAAAAAAAGTATATAAAATAATTGAGTCCAAGAAATTTTGGCCTCATGTGAAGGGTGTTTTGAATGTTTTTGATTCTTTAATAAAAGTTCTTCGATTGGTTGATGGCGATGATAAGCCAACAATAGGCTTCTTACATGAGGCCATGGAGAGATTAAAGCTGGCTATTCAAACAGATTGTAAATATTATAAAAAGTTTTGGAAGATCATCAATGATCGATGAGGACGACAATTGAAATATGATTTACACACTACTGGTAAGTAAAGGCTATTTCTTTTAATACTTGAATTATTGTATTCAACTCTCCAGTCTCTCCTCACTATATTAATTTATCAACGACTAAAATTCATTGGTTTTACAGGATACTTTTTTAATTCGCAATTTACAGATGGACACATATCTGATGAAATCCGTTTGGGACTAAAAAATGTAATTGAAAGACTAGCAGAAAGTGCAGATGAAGCAATTTGGGCTACTAATCAGGTAGGATAATTACGGAAAAAAAGTAGGGACAATTACCGTACGGACGATCTTAAAGCTGACAATTGCCCTAGAACAGCCGAAAACTATATATTTACTACAGAGCTGTTCGATCTGTAGGATATCGCAGGCTGCGATGTCCTAGGGATATAGCAGGCTGCGATATCCTAGGGATATAGGATATCCTAGGGATATAGGATATCCCACAATCAGAAGCGGAAATACTTGAACAGTCCGTTTTTTTTCTTTTTCTCTCTTGACTGTAGGACCACCAAACCACCATCCAAACCGTTAGATAGCTTAATGAGTGAAAGAACTAATATCGCACCAAATTTGAACCGTTGATCTATCACGTTATCGAGAAATTTGTAAGAAAGTCACATTGTTTTGCAAATTATAAGTCACCTCTTTTTTTGCAAGTTTCTTGATAACCGTGATAGATTAACGGTTCAAATTTAGTGTGATATTAGTTCTTACACTCATACAGCTATCAAACGGTTTGGATGATGCTTTGGTGGTCCCATAGTCAAGGAAAAAAAATACACGAACTGTTCAAGTGATTGTTGGATATCCTACATCCCTAGGATTGCAAGCTGCGACATTCTACAAATCGAACAGCTTTGCAGTAAATATACATTGTTGGGTTGTTCAGGGGCTATTGTCAACTTTAAGACCGTCCATACGGTAATTGTCCCAAAAAAGTATATAAAATTGTAATTTCTCTAATTTATTTTTCTACGTTACTGTCTTTAAATTGAAATATACAATGTACGTACTGGAAGCTTTGGAACAACAACTGCGCGGAGAGCAATCACATAGACCAATCCTGGTATTGATTGTAATGTCATCTCTATATTATTCAAGGACTTATTATTATTTTATTGACTCTAATGTCATTTCTATTTTTTGTTTCAGCTGAATGGTGGTTGAATTATGGAGAGAGTGCTCCTACACTAAGGACGATTGCTATTAAAGTCCTTGGTCAAACTGCATCGTCTTCCAATTGTGAAAGAAACTGGAGCACCTTCTCGTTTATCCACACCAGACCAAGAAATAGATTGACAATGCAAAAGCTAAATAAATTGGTCTACATCCACTACAACCTCAAGCTCTAGAGTAGAAATAGAAAGAGAAGACAGTTTGAGGATCAACGGAATTATTTTTGTTCAATTAATTTGGACTATATCTTTTCAAAAGAGGATACTATGTTAGGTGAATGGCTGGAGGAACAAGAAGAACCGGTGTTAGACCAAGACCTAGAGTTTGAAGAGTTGATGGAGGAATTGACTAGAGATAGGCCTGAGCTAGTGACGGCCGCAAAAAGGATAGAAGAAATAAACTTGGCAATGCAGCAGGGGCGTGCACTTGATACAAAGGGAAAGTAGGTGGATAAGGAGAGTGAGTCAAGTATTTTTACTTCTTCATCATCAGCAGGAATTCCACCTGACTCTCCCAGGGATGAGGGTCATTATAGAGATGATGAGCTTGTCACTTATGAGACAGTTGAGCATTTTCCTGATGCTACCGAGTTAGATCCTCGTCGTGGCTATGTCAGACATGTTGGACAAACGAGGTACGGGGTAGTAGTGGCGCCGCTGGGCAAGGAGTGGGGGAAGGTACTCATGGTCATCATATTCATGGGAGTTATGTTGGCCAAGGTGCCATTATGGACAGCATGGGGGTTATGTTGGCCAACAAGGTACCATGTATGGACAGCATGGGGGTTATTCATATGACCCTAATTGGGTACCCCCTTCACCAACACCGATACTTTCTATCGAACAAACGTTAATTGAGCAAGTGAGGCTTCCCCCACCAGTTTTCCAACAACCTTTTCCTGCCCCTCATGCCTATTTTATGCCATCTGAGAACAACCAGCCATCTCAATCCATAGGGGATCAAGATAGTTCATCATCTTATCAAGAACAATCTGAATATGGTCATGGGTATGGTAGTGCTGCGCAACAGTATGGAGCATATCTTTTTAACCAATACCGAAGAAATGATGATGATTATGATGATATCGAGCCAGGGCGACACTCCACTTGGAATTAGGCTGTCAGTTTGTCATAGACTCATACTCATCAATCTCTCTCTAGTCTCTACTCTCTACTAGTCCCCTCTAATTTCAGGTAAACCATGAACCTTTTGATGCCCAAGTGTTTTATGATTTATCTATCTCACTATCATGTTTCTAATTTTAATATGTCATCTTCAGGGGTTTTGAATTTCACAACTTATTTGATGATTGAGTTAGTATTAAATGATGATTGATATGTAATCTTTATTTTCTTATATTTTACACTAATAAATTGATCATGAGCATCAATAATGGTTGCATTATATAAAATACTAGAGAAGACAGCGAACAACAACACAAACAGAACTTATAACTTAAGGTGACTGAGATTTTGATTTATTGTTCTTACTAATGGAAAAAAAATATTATTTTCCAGTATTTTCTAATATTCTAGATTTTTCTGGATATTTTTGCGAATTTTTTTGGATTGAAAAAAAATTCACACCGCGACGACCGCGATGGATCGATATCCGCTACCGATACCGATATCATATCGGTTTTTCGGCCCGGCCGATACTGCGACCGAGATCGAGAGTTTAAACCATGTTCTGAACAAATTAACTGAGTTTTGGAACAAGTTTATCTAGGCTCCTGGAAAAATTTATCTGAGTTCTAGAACAAATTTATCTGAATATTGTAACAATTTAATTGGATAAAAGGCACAGATGCTTCCCATCAAGGCCGTTCAGGTCATGTGCCCCACTATGAATAGGGCATTGTGGGGGACAGTAGATCTTTATATTGATTGGGCAATGTTAGCCATTTGATCGATGACCGACGAATGAACGGTAGATCTTTATATTTGGTACTATCAGTTTTGGGAGGGATGTTTTTCACCAATTTGACAATCACGAATGTCTGCTTAATTGGATTTGTTGATCGATGCCCTTCCATGGTGGGATCCACCTGATGAATTGTCTCATTCCCTGATTCACTTTCCCTCCTCCTTGCGCCTGATATTCAAAGTCCCTAATTTCTCGCTTTCATTACTTCTTTGGCAAGCTATCGCAATTTAAGGCTTAGGTTCAGTTTGGCAACTCTATTTGGATCCTCTATTTCACTTAAAATGGGTTGAAACAACCCACTTTTAGGTTGTTTGGATACGTATTTAGGTACGTCTGTTTGGATTGATGTTAAGAGAGATTTTCTCTATTTCAAAAAACGCAAGAAACTATGAGAATCGAAATAGAGAATTTTCTCTGAAGCAGAAAGAAATTGCATTAAAATATTTGGACAAGTATACCCTCATCTTATTTGCTTAATGACAAGTTTACCCATATCTAAGTAATGTTCTTTCCATTGTCATGTCTTCCCACACCAACAAAGAAAAAACTCTCATTCCATCAAAGGGTTTTCTCCTTCGAACTTCGTCACTGCCCTACCTACTCTACTTCAACCACCACTAGGCTTTTCCACCATAACTCAAGCCGGTGAGTCTCTCTCTCCCTTTCTCTCTCTCTCTCTCTCTATTTCTCTCTCTCTCCATTTTATATTTGTGGAGATTAAGGGATTTTTGTGTTATCATGATGGAGGTTTCATCTGAAAATATAATGGCATGTTAGGGTTTTAGGGCTTTCATATGAAACAAAACCCTATAATTATTTTGTATTTGGATATGGGGAAATTTCAATTATGCTATGAACTTGGGTTTTACTTTTATATGCATTTGCCGAAAGATGCAGACCAACTAAAATAATACATCGTTGTCGATTGGACATGTTTGGATGTATTATGTATTGAACCCTAAATCAATGCTTAGGAAATGAGGAAGAGTTTAGAGGAATCGTATCGGGGAAGGCCTTGATGAGAAGAGAAAGATCCATTTGGTGGATTGGAGAAAGAAAAAAAGGTAAGAACGAAGATGTTTGGAAATTAGAATTTTAAGCATAGCAAGTTGTTGTGAAGATTGGTGTAGGGGCATGAATTCCTTTTTGGTGAATATTTTTTGATGGGTGAGAGTATAGGATATCCATTTTGGAGGTTGTTCGGGGCCGTGTCAAAAAAATTCCTTAATTAAGGACTGTTATGTGTAGTAGCGAGGAAGCCTTTGTGAGCTCTTAGGTTTGGACCACTTTTTTGCCTTCCTTTTCCTTCTAGAAAATTTTCTTCAGGATCAGACTCATGAAGACAACCCTTCCAAATATCTCCATATATTTCATGCCTTTCTGTTAGTGCATTGCAGCGGTTGCCAAATGCATTGAAAGATTGTTGTGAGAGACTTCTTATGTTAGGGTGGAGAGGCTAAGAAGAAGTATCATTTAGTGATTTTCCAATGAGAACACCTGACCTGTACAAGCTTCCCTCATCTAAGGTTTCGATTCCGAATCACAAATGAAATTGTTATGTTTATGGAGATGTCTTGGATTGACACTGCTTGTTCTTTGTGCATTTGGGTTTGCTCATGAGCTTTTAGTGAATTAACTGTAGATTGGCCATGTAGATTAACTAGACAAAAATCAGGTGAGTCCACTCATTAGGCTTGCCACACTTAAACATTGAATGCTAATTAGTGGATTTGCTTATTTTTTAGAAAGGGCCACCTGATGTATTGCTCATATTCTGTGGATATATGTATCCATTGGCTTAGCAAATTTATTAATTATATCTATTTTTTCTAAGAAAACTTGGTGCTATTTATTGCCTCAGTGACTCTTGGTGACGAGTGACGACCACTTAGTTGTAGTTCTTCAAAATTCATAATATACTGCAATAGTATCCTTAAACGCATCACTGTTGTTCAATCTGCAAAAAGGAATCCTTTAAATTAGGAACAAGGAACCATCATTAATTTTCTTGCATCCAGATTTATAGTTAACTTTTAAGTTCTAAGAAAGAAATTACATTTACCTTGAGCTTGTTTTGGCTTTCTAGGAATCATGGAAAGCCATAGCTTTTCAAATAAGCAACATAATTTGTACCTATACTTCCATCGCATTTATTAACTTTTTTTAGATTCAGCTTGAGCTTGTTTTGGTTTCCTAGGGAACAACTATACATGTATATTTTTTTAGAATATAGCTAGTTACTTATATGTGTTAGCACAGGCTCTATCTTAGCATTTTGAGGTCTCCATTTGAATGTTTAACTAGTGTTAAAGTATTGTGAAATCATATGACTAATAAACACAAATTTTTTTAGGGACGTTTAGATGGCCGAAAGAATGGCTCCATCTTATAAGGGCAAGGAAAAAGCTGAGACAAGAAGTATTGTAAGGTGAAAGACCAGGGTCAAATTTTAAAACACAATCATGGACAAAGATTATCAAGGGTTTTAAGGTGAAAATAGGGCTATTGTATGGACAAAAGCAATTAAAGAACCAATGGGATCTAACAAGAAAATAGTACAATGCTTGAACAACCTTTTGTGGCCAAACTGGTGTAGGATACAATGAAGCAACTCAGACAATTACAATGAAACCTGAGAGATGGGACAAATATCTAAAGGTAATATATTTTTACATTTTATAGAATTTAATAGTATGTAAAATCCTCTTTTATATTAATTAACTAAATTTATATCATTTGATATAGGGACACCCTGATGCAAAGATATTTAGGACTAAGTCTTTGTCATTTCCCAATGAAATGACAACTCTCTTTGGTGGAACCCAAGCTAGGAGAGAAGATGCTTGGACACCATCTTCTGGTTCTTTTCCAGAAGACTTGAGTATGCAAATGGCATCTCTTTTACCAGATATAGGCAATACTCAGAATGTTGTTCAACAAGAGACTTGTGAGGATGTCGAAATGGAAGAGCTAATGTCGTTTGAGAGTGATGATGCCCGCATCTATTGGCTGAATATGATACTGAAACATGGGCCTTAATAAGTTTTATTTGAATGTGTATGGAATTACTTTTTGGAGGAGTATGGAATCACTTTTGGATGTAAGAACCGCACCAATTTTTTTGATGTGGGATAGAATGAATATATGAACTTGGCTTTCTTTCTTATTGTGAGATACCGAATGGATGCAAGAACTTTATATATGGCTTTTTTTTATTTTAAAGTATGGGATGGAATAAATGAATGAACTTGTGATTTTTTTTATTGTGGGACGGAATCAACTCAGTTTGTAACGTGTCATTTTTCTTTATTAAATTGCTTATAACAGCAAAGATACAAAGGGCCATGAACTTCTTGTAATAGAATGATATCTAAGTAGTGGCTCAATGAATGTTAATTAAGATTAAAGTTATGCATCATATTTTGGTACCTAAAATTCATTTATATGAGTTTTTCATTGCCTCCTTGAGATAAAAAAATAATTTATAGTGGGTCTTAAGTTGAAACCTTTTTTTAAAAGACAAAAAAATGCCCCTGTAATAAGCTCTTATTTGAAAGTTTACCAAACATATTTTTTAAATAGATCCATTTAAATTAGAATATTGCATGTGTTACCAAACGGTCTATTTGAAAAAAGGCTATATCTCACGGATCTATTTCTCACAGATCTGTATGAGCCAGATCTATTTCGAACATATAAGATTTTTCAAATAGGGCTTTAGTGTTTTTTTTTTGAAAAGAGATAAGAGATTATGAGGGTATTATTGTCCTTTCAAGTATATGAAATGGCGGAAGGGACCTTTGCCTCTACGAAATTAATTCGTGGTCCGTTTGCAATAAAGACCAACATTAAGGGACCTTCAGCCAAACACCCAAAAAAATAGATTGTTATAAGTAGGTCCCACCGAGAAGCATCAAGAACTTTTCATGACTCCGAGCGTGAGAGGATCGAGAGTCCAAACTTGTTTAAAAACAAATCCCTCATTCCCCATTTCAAAACTAAAAACAGTCTTTTGGTAGTGATTTGATTGGGTCCCACTCTAGCTTAGGAATTTATTATACATATCCTCAGACTTTCATTTTAATTATGAGTAGACAAGGGAATGGATCCGTTTATTATATACCCAGCTCATTGCCACTGATATGTTAATTTGTAAATATCATCATAATGTTTCAATATTTATGAAAGAAATTAAAGGATTTTACAAAAATAAAAAATAAAAAATGGTGGCTATTGCACCAAAAAAGTCACTTTAGCCAAAATCCACACCAAACCAACCATCCCGCCCAAAAACTCTTCATTTTTATCCCTTTTTTTGAGGGTCGACGTTGACCCTCTTTTTCTATGTTGAGGTTCAACGTCGACCCTGCCTATAATGCACCAGGGTCGACAGTGACCCCGACATTTACTTGGATTTTTTTTTGGATATAGGATCTCTCTTTAATCCTTATTCTCTAAAAATCCGATGTTCAAGCCTAGCAAAGAGAATTAAATGCATACACTGTTATCATCAGAAGAATGACGGCGAAGTCCAAACATGACTTGCGACCGTTAATTTGAACGAGTCCCTGCAATCTCCTGAGAAGTCGGATTCCCTTTTCTTTCTTCTTATTGTATTTGTATTTTTAAAGAGGTAGAAATCCACAAGTCTCGTCTTTTTTTTATGAGAATTGTAAGTCGCCTTTCACGGCAAAAAAATTCGCTTCTCATGGAAAAAATAAAATTGCCTTTCACGGAAAAAACATTGCTTATTACGGCAAACAAATAAAATTCGCCTTTCATGGCATCCAAAACCCAAATTATGTCTCTTTTTTAACACATGCAATAAGAGTTAGAAAAAAGTTTATTTTCTTTTTTGCATGAAAAGGTTCATCTATGGATCACCTCTTGTTGTTTTCAAGTAGATTAGAAAAATGGCATACTCGTACACAAAAGAAAAGGCGGTTGTTCGCTCATCTCTAGTCATGAAAGGGTTGGACATTACATATACTCACATCCGCTAACCCTAGTAGTTCCGAAACGATCCGCGAACAAGTTCATTAGCACTACCCAGCGGGACTCTTTTTTTTTTTTTTTTTTTATAACATGATGCTTAGAAAGAAACATATGCATATCATATGCTCATTTTCTACATTTATTGGCTTCTTTTCTTAGTTGGTAATTTGGTTGAATTTGGCATCCAAAAAAACAGAAAAAGGGATTCATGGGGCATTGAATTCTATTTTTGAGTTTTACTCCACCCTTTTCTTTGTTTTAAAAAGGAAAATTTCAAGTGACTTTTCAAATTCTTATGTCACTTGTCATGTTCAAATTGCACACTTGTGTTGTTTTTTGAACTTTCCAAAAAATAAAAAAACTTTTCAAACAAATAAAACTTTTCAAAGAAACAAAAACTCTTTAAAAAAAAAATCTGATTTTAAAAACTCTCACTGCGAACTAACGATCATTGGGCCAAAAAGGGCGAAATTTTTTAATTAGCCCTAAAATTTACTCCCCGGATTTGGTTTATTTTTCTAATCGGGTTCGGGAGACGTGACATAATGGTATCAGAGCAATGGATGGTTTCTCAGGGTAAATTTGATATAAACCATATGACGCATGTGAGGATTCCATTAGTTAGTAGTTTGTTTATTTTATCTCTAGCATTGTGTGTTAGCTTGAGTCACATAGGAACTGAATGATTTTATAGGACTGTGGCTGGTAGATCGACCAGATCCAACAGTGTGCCACCCCCAGAGGGAAGCTCTTTTCAGAACGATTTCGAGAATCAATTTCACCAATTTCTAATTGCATTCATTCAGTCCCAGAAGGAATTGGTTGAACAGAGCAGCAAGCAGAATGAGAATCATGTTGTAATTGGCATGAAGATCCATCGACAATCAAACCTCCTACATCGCAAGAAGAATTCTAAAAGACGCAGAGCGGCCCGCGACTCTTCAAATGCTTTGCGACCACTTAACGCAGTTAATGACCCATTTTTTGACAAATTAATATGGTCATTTACTCATTATTTTGGACGGCCCAATCAGTAGCCAAGGAATGGGAGTTGCAAGTCAAGTGCAATCATGGCAATAAACCATATAACTCCTTCCATCATGGAGTTTAAAGGCAATTAAAAGCCTATTATTCTCCAACGGCCAATCAGAAGCTAAGAAAAAGGAGTTACGGAATGCGAATTAAAAACTTGTAATTCCCTCCGTCACGGAGCATTAATGCGATTAATGCATAGAAAGCTCATAAACTCCCCTCATGGCCACCAAAAGCCTATAAAGGAGGCCATTCCCACCATTTCAAAGAACCGAATTCAAGGAATCCGGAAAATGCACAAGAGAAAACTCTGCAAAAGTTGTTACAATGACTTCTCCTCCATTGAAAAGTAACCGTGATAGCACGGTTAGCTGGTGGTTAGCCGCCAGTGGGTTCGGTGGTTAGTCGCTGTCTAACCGTGAGGTTGACCGCAGGTTCTGGGCGAAGATGTGCTCTCTGGAAAACTGACCGCAATGGTTCTGTCGGATGGCGGTTAGCCAACGGGTGACCGTTGGCTGACTGTCAGGTGCAGAAATACCCCACTGTGTCCAGATTTCAAGCTCATTTCTCCTTCAAACCCTTTCCCTTCATTCCCATTCATCTTCCTGCAATAAGATGAGCTAAAATGCTCGTCCAAATCATCATTCAACACTTCTCCAATCAACCCTTCTTCTTCTCATTCACATTCAACCACAAAGAGGAGAGAAACAATCCATAATCACAATGAGTCATTTAAACTTCTATCAAGCAACAAATGAATGCTAACAACCACATTTCCGAAACATTAAATAAACTAATAAGACTCATTAATATACATTTATTTCAAGTCAATGCAAATCAATAATAGTATGAAATATATATTGAAATCATCAATGCATTTCATTAAAACCATTCAAAGCTCAAAATATCAAATCATCCACTTGCCTCAAGGTCTCTAATAAGCAATCCAAGTTCTAAACAAGCTATCCAAGCACAAGACCACAATCTCTACAAAACCACCAAAACAACCCTAAAATGGGTCAAACAAAGAAATATGAAGAGAGGGCTTCCAATAATGGAAATGAAGCTCCTCTAAGGTCACAAGAACACAAATCTAGAAGATGGAGATGATTGCTTACCTATGGGTTCTCCAAATAGGCAAGACAAGCTCAATGAGGATCTTGGAGTGAAGAGTTTTCTTCAAGAATAGTGTCAATGAAGAGCCTTGAAGGAGAGGAGGAGGATGGTGACATCCATTCTTCAATTTGTGCAAGGTTTGGTGGAGATTTTGTGATGGAAAGCATGAAGAAGAAGAAGAAGAACAAGGAAAAACTCTAGACCAGCTCTTATTGTGCTGGAAATGGAGAAGGAAACAGATGGGTTCTCTTATATAGCAATTGCAAGTGGGCTCCACCACTAGAAATCTTTGTGGGGTCAAAATCATGGCTTTCGGGACTTCAAATGAATTCGACGAAGAAGGAAGAAATGATCGTCAGAATTTCTAGTTTTCAAAAAGTATATGTTTCAAGGGTTTCGGGAATATCAAATATTGGGTACAGATTTAGTGTAAAAAGACTGTTTTGCCCTCAATGCAATGGAACTCGGGTTTCGGGATTCGGGACGGGAACGGGATCAACATGAAAGTTGTAGAGATTAACAGGATTAGTGAAACGAGATAAAAAACACAAATCCAAAGAACCTCGAGTAATCCCCTAAGTAAACGCAAAGTCATAAAATGAACCCCCAAAGGGCCCTACTAATCATAAAAGCACTCAAAATTCTCCGAAGCTATAACAAGGCTATTTTATACCTAAACTAAACCAAAACACACTAAACACACTTAGAGCTAACACATGACTTAATCAACACTAATCGAGGTCACTCGGGGTCGGGGTCTTACAGTCATCCGACATCGATCAGCATGAAGATCCATTGGCGACCATCACAAGGAGAATTCCAAAAGACGCGGCACAACCTGCGACTCTTCAAATGCTTCGGCGATCACTTAATGCGGTTAAATGACTCATTTTATGATAAGTTAATGCGGTCATTAACTCATTATTTTGGATGGCCCAATCAAATCAAGCAAATGGGAGTTACAAGTCAGCCATAATCATGGCATTAAACCATGTAACTCATCCAATCATGGAGCTTAAAGGCAATTAAAAGCCCTTAATTCTCCACCAGCAAATCAGAAGCCAATAAAAAGGAGTTACAAAATAATGAATTAAAAACTTGTAACTCCTTCCATTATGTGACTTTAATGCATTAAAGGCCCATAAACCCTCCTCATGGCTACCAAAGGCCTAAGGGTCATTCCAAGAGAAATGGATTGAATCGACGAGATTGAATCGACAAAATCTGGAAAAATACACAAGAGAAAACTCTGCCGAAGTTGCTACAATGATCTCTTCTCCATTGAAGAAGTACGTCATAGACCACCACTACAAGGTGACCAAAAGTCCCTTGGGGGGCCATCCCCCTTAAGGCCTTCTCCTTTTGTCTCCATGGCTTAGATGTGGCTTTTTAGCCCATCTACTTAGCTTTTTATTAGATATAGGACCTCCTCTTAGTCCTTATCCTTTAAAAATCTGAGGTTTAAGCCGAGCCAAGCGAATCAAGAGCATCCTTTGTTCTCATCTGAACGATGATGGCGAAGTCCACACATGGCTTGCGACCGTTAATTTGAACTAGTCCCCACAATCTCCAGAGAAGTTAGATCCCTTTTTCTTATTTTTTCATTATATTGTGTATTGTTTGAAAAGATATAAAAAAATCATAACTCTTGTCTTTCATTATTGATAATAATTGTAAATCATCTTTCACGGTAAAAAATCGCCTTTTACGGTAAAAATCGCCTTTCACGGCAAACATCACCTTTTACAGCAAAATAAATGAAAATCGCCTTTCACGGCATTCAAAACAAACCATATCTCTTTTCTTAAATATATGTACAATGGAAAAATAGAAAAAAATTTATTTCCTTTTCTACTTGCGAAGGTGGATCTATGGACCACCACTTGTCCATTCCAAGTAAAGTAGAAAATCTGGCACACCCTTTCAAAAAATGTTGATACTCGCATTCGTCTTCGGTTCCGAAAGGGTCGGACCCCACGGACTCTCACATCCGCTGACCCTGGTAGCTCCTCGAGCGCAAAAAGCGAGTCCATCATATATCTAATAAAAATCTAAGTAGACGGGCTGAAAAAGCAACATCTAAGCCATGGAGATAGAAGGCGAGGACCTTGTAGCGGTGCCCCCCCTCCACAAGGAACTTTTGTCACCTTGTAGTGGTGGTCGCTGTAGAGCTTCTTCAACGGAGGAGAGATTGTCGTTGGAGCGTCGTAGCTACGTTGTAGAGTTTTTTCTAGGATTTGCACGTTGTGTCCTTTGAATGGTGGAAATGGCCTCCTTTTATAGGCTTTTGGTGGCCATGGGGGGAGTTTGTGGGTTTTAAATTAAATGCATATATTGTATTAATACTCCATAATGGGAGGAGTTATAAATTTTCATTTATGCTTTCTGTAACTCTTTTTTCTTGAGTTTTGATTGGCCGTTAGAGAATAATGGCCTTTAATTACATTTATACTCTATGATGGGAGGAGTTACATGGTTTAATGCCATAGTTGTGTTTGACTTGTAACTCCCACTCATTGGCCTTTGATTGGGCCGTCCACAATAATGAGTAATCAACCACATTAACTTGTCATAAAATACGTCATTAACCGCATTAAATGGCCGTCAAAGTACTTGAAGAGTTGCGGGTCATGCCGCGTCTTTTGGAATCCTACCCACGATGTAGGAAGCCTTGATTGCGGGTTTATTATTCATGCCAATTGTGGTCGGATGATCATGCGATTTCAGACATTAATTGCTACCAGTGGGCCGGTACCATCTGTCCTGTCAATTTCTCGATCGATCGGGAAGAAAGTGTGTTTTCTTGGTCAGCTGGCTGGCAATTTTAAAGTGTTCGATGACGAACCCATGATTTTGATGGCGAATCCATGAGTTGACGAAGATTGATGGATTTCGTGCCCCAAAAATCAGATTCTTGAAAAATTACAGAGGCTAAATAGCTCGATATGCGAAAAGGTACCCAAAATGGGTTTTTGGCGGAAATCTGGAGACCCGGATTTCCAGGGTCGCCAATGACCATGCACCTATGGTCCCCGTTTTTCGGTCGTCTTCTAGTTTTTCTTGCTTTTTCTTCTTTTAAAATTTTCTTGGTATTTTTGTACAATCTTTGACATGATTTCCCTACAAAAAAATTGATGAGAAGCCATGCAAATTTGAGGGCGGAGCTTCTGATTTTCTAGGAGGTGTCGATTTGCCTTCAAAAGGCAAAACTGGGTCAAACGATGTCAGAATGACCTAAAATTTTAGGTGAAGCTTCATGGGCTATAAATAAGACCAACCTTTCATTTGAGTTCTGAAGCCGTTTGTGGTCTTGTCGCCAGTACACTCGATTTTATCTTGATGAAGATGCCGTGTATTGATGTATGGTCAAATGATGTCCATAAAATATGACACGGAGCCTTTTGAAGTCATTTTCAGATGATCCGTTAGCTCCAATTTGGAAATCATGGTCCTGAGGGGCTCCACTGCTGGGAGGCCTGATTTAGATTCCGGAGGTCAAAGTCTAGACAAATGATGTTGAAATGACCTGAAACTTGACATGGAGCCCCTTAAAAGTATTTTCTGACTATCCATGTGCTTTTCTCGATGAGTGATGGCCTCGGTGGTTTTCGCTGCCAAGAGGCTTGGTTTTGTTGTTTTAGTGTTGATGTTGGGTCAAATGTTGTCGGTTTGACCTGAAATTTGACATAGAGCCCCTTGGAAGTATTTTAAGACCATCCATAGGCTTTGGTTGAAGATTGGATGTCTCAGATGCTGTTGTCGCTAGTAGAGCTGACTATGCTGAATGGAGAATGTGCCTCTTTGCATTTTGGGCCAAATATTGTTGGAATGGCTTGGAATTTGTTATAGAGCTTTCTAGTGGTATTTTGAGGCCAACGATGAGCTTTATTTTGTGAAACAATGTCTACAGCTTGACCACCGCCTGGAGATCTTGTTCAGTTGCCGAAAGAGTGAAGTTAGGTCAAATGATGTCGAAATGGCTCGAAACTTCATGTGTACTCTTCTTATGGCTATTTTGAAGGATCTTGTAGTTTTTGGATGATTCTAACAAGATCTTATGCTTGAAGTAGCATTGCTTGTTGTGGTTGGATACAGCTTCATGTAGCTTCTTGGTGTTTGAAAGAGTATGAAGAGGCAAAGTGACATTCTGGGTGTCAACAACGGGCAAGCAATAAATGCAGTTAGCTACTCACATGTTTCGCAGCGTAGAGGAGAGATGGTGGAAGACTATAAAGAACCCATATAAGATAGTTGAGGGGGAGACAGCTTGGAAAATCTTTACGGAACAATTCCAGAAGAAGTTCATTCCCGAGCACTATAGAGATAAGAAAATGAAGAGTTTAAACGTCTAGTGCAGGGTGTTCTTGTACTTGTCAGTGCAAGAGTATGAGATAGCATTCACCCATTTGTCCCGGTTTGCGGAGAGTTTGATCCAACCAGAATCAGAAAGGGTTTGGAGATTTATCAAAGGATTACTGGCCTACATCAAGATGCAGGTTCAACGAAGCAAACCGACCAACTATGATGATGTGGTGAAGTAAGCATATTGGGCAAAGGAGTACCTGAAAGTCATTATTGCTTTGGAGCAGCAAAGAATTTGAGAATTGATGCCTTAGCCCAAGTCACGGAGTTCTTCATCCTAGCACTATCAACAACCAGCACAAAAGAGGCTATGGGTCGAACTTGTGCTTAGAGAATTGCCGTAGAGATCACTTGCACTTATTGTGGGGGAAGTCACCATGTCCTCGATTGTAGGAAGCAGTCCGTCGCATGTTTCCAGTGTGGGGATACAGGGCATAAGGTTCTTAATTGCCTGGTCAACACAAGAGCTGCACCACCTGCACTTCCAGCTCTGCCTACCTAGGCCACCACATCCTGCAGCCTTTGAGACTGGTGCTACCTGCACAGGCCAGGCGCTAGTAGCAGCAGATGATTGTCATACCACCTCAAGCACCACAACAACATCCTCCAGTACCACCTCAGCAATTCCAGCATGATAAGTCCACAAAATTGTAGCTTTCATTCATCATTTTATATGCATTTGTGGACTTAATTAGGTTAATGGCATAGAATTACACTTAATTTCATGATTTAATGCATTTGAGCATCAAAGTTGGAATCTTAGTCAAATTTGGTCAAAATTCATTACATTGCATGACTTTTGTGAAATTAGGGATTTTCATCTCATTCATCACCCGAAAATTAGTTTTTTTTTTTTTTTTTTTTTAACTTCACTAATGCATATCTGCTAATTTTCACACCTTGTGTTATTTTTGAAAAGTTGGGTATTTTTGGTGCATTAAGTAGGCATGTAGGGTCCCATGCATATTCCATCTAGATTCTTCACACTTGATTATTATTGAAATTATTTAATTTTATTTATCTAGGAAAAATCAAGAGTGGGACTTGCATTGGTGAAACTTGAGAGAAATCAAAGGCGAGACACCCTTCATGGTGGGCCCACATATCTTGACATTTTGGTGGAGTTGGAAAGATTTGGAAATTCTCAAGGAGAAAAGTAGAAAATCAGATTTGGAAAGATGGTGTTGACTTGCTAAATTTGAAAACCAAAATCAAGAAAGAGAGAAAATTAGAAACTTTGTAAGGGGAGTTGACTAGTCAAAGTTGCAAGTGAGGAAGCATACCAAGTATGGGAAGAGAATCAAATAAGCAAGAAAAAAAGAGTCGAAACATGCCTTGGACGTCCAACATTTGTCCCACACACCCATTGTATGCCAAACATAGAAGTTCCCTTAACTGCACAATTATTCTCGGAATGTTCAGGGCAGCAAATTGAAATGGCCATAACTTTTAGCCCGAGTGTCGGATTGGTGAAATCTATGTACCGTTGGAAAGTTCTTTTCGAGTAAATATCCGTGGAGCCAAAGATTGCATAAATTGGAGCTATATTGAGGGATATAAGACCTACGGAAGTTGGCTGTTATAATTCTATGCGGGAATTGCAAAAAGTTTTCAAAATTGGCAACATGAGAGATGTTTGAGGAGTTCAATTTGGTAAGAGTTAGAGCTCAAGAGACCACACTTAGTAACAAATCCTCTCCAATTCAAATTCTTTCCAAGTGCGAAGCCTAGCTTGAGTCCTAAGCAAGAAATCTCTACAAATAAGGAAACAAGTCTTAATAGAGAGGAGATTCTTTGTTAAAAAGGAGGTATCAACATCTATAAAGCCATTCTCCACCAAGCATCTCACGTCCAGCCCTTTCTCCTATTCCTTTCTTTCTTTTTCCTTTCTTCTTTTCCATTAGTTTATTTTTATTTTTGGTAGCCTTGGGCCATATCTAAGGATTTATTTTGACAGAGAATTTTTTTGAAGGAGAAGTTGTAAAGATGTAATTTTTAATGATAAATCAAGAAGTATTCTTTGCAATGGTAGGCTAGTTTTCTTTATTAGAGCTATGGATGAAGGTAAGTAATTGTCTTTTTATTTGTTTAGTAATTCTAATTTGTGTTCCATAATTATGTGTTTAATGATTAATAGGCTTGTCTTCGTCCCCTAGGCAAATCTCTATTTTTAATTCAAAAATAAAAATTATTTTTTGACTACTCATGCTTAGATTTGATAGGCCATGCTTAGGATTTAGATCTTTTAATGATTTATGCTTACTTTTGATGGGTAGTTCTTAAAATATTTTTATTCTTTTATGAGATGAAGTCCTTAGTTTTGAATTTTTATTATTAAAAAGGGATTTTAAAAGTTAGATTTTCCACATTAAAAAAATTTATTTGTCTTTGGTTTGAAGTAAAAATTGGACCAGATTAAGATTACTTGATAAATAATTTGTGGATGCTTATTGGATTCCTTGCTCTAATCACTTTCATTAATTGGTAGATTTCAACTTTCTAAATTAGTTGCTTATTTTTATATCTAAATACTCAAAACTTTATTTAATTGTTAGTTAATTAATTTTCTTAATTTACAAGTTTATTTAATTAGGTCCCTGTGGGTTCAACCCGTTCTTGCCATTGTCTCATCTAGACACCCGTGCACTTGCGGTATTATATGATTGACATTGATCACATCACAGCAGATACCCCGAGCACCACCCTGACTCCAGGCTCGTGGTCCTAGGCCACAGGAGCAATATCAGCTTCCCTAGCAAGCAGGGAGAGCATATGATTTGACTCATGTGGAAGGAGAAGCTATAGGCAATGTCATAGAAGGTACACTTTTAGTTTGTGGATTTGATGCTAAAGCTCTATTTGATCCTGGATCCACACACTCAATTGTTGCACCAACATTGGCACTACACTTGAGGAAGGATAAGTACACACTGCTGTATGATTTGATAGTAGCCACCCCTGTAGGCAGATCAGTACCGTGTAATGATGTCTACCCTAGATGTATTGTTCAGATTGGAGATGCCCAACTGATCGCCAGTTTGATCATCCTACCGATGTCTGAGTTTGAAGTGATTCTTGATATGAATTGGTTGGCGGCGAACCGAGCGGTGTTAGATTGTTTAACAAGACCGTGAGGTGACAGGATGCAGACCGTAGTGTAGAGTTTGTTGGAGCGAAGAAGCTCGCCTCCACTCGGTTGATTTCTGCATTAAAGGTAGAACGGTTGATAAGGAGCGGTTGTGAAGGCTTTATCGTGGAAGACAAGGAGTCCAAAACTGTATATGAGATTTCAGTGGTGCGAGAATCCCCAGATTTGTTTTCAGATGAGATTCCTGGTTTGCCACCTGTTCATGAGATAGATTTCATGATAGAATTGCGGCCAGGCACATCACATATTTCAAAGGCCCCATATAGGATGGCTCAACAAAATTGAAGGAGTTGAAGAATCAAATAGATGATCTGCTGAATAAGGGTTTCATCAAGCCCAATGTCTTACCATAGGGAGCTCCAATGTTGTTTCTGAAAAGGAATGACAGGACAATGAGGATGTGTATAGATTACCAACAGTTGAATCAGGTGACTATTAAGAACAAGTACAATTACCGATAATTGATGAGTTATTTTATCAGCTACAGGGAGCACGGTTCTTTTCAAAGATAGATCTGCGATTTGGTTGCCATCAGTTGCGTGTCAAAAAAGAGGATATTCCTAAGATCGCATTTCGGACGAGATATGGCCATTTTGGGTTCTTTGTGATGCCTTTTAGGCTGACAAATGCACCAGCAGTGTTTATAGCATTGATGAATAAGGTGTTTGCTCCTTTCCTGGATCAGTTTGTAGTGGTGTTTATAGATGATGTGCCAGTGTACTCAAAGTCTAAGGAGAAGCATCAGAAAAAGTTACGAACATCATTGCAGCTCTTGAGGGATAACCAACTGTATGCCAAGTTGAGCAAATGCGATTTTTGGTTGAAGCAAGTGGCATTTTTGGGGCACATTATTTCTGAGGATGGACAGTCAGTGGACCCTAAGAAGGTAGTAGCAGTTGTTTATTGGGGTAGCCTGCGAAATGCAACAAAGATTCGTAGTTTTCTTGGACTTGCAGGTTACTACAGAAGGTTTGTGAAAAGGTTTTCCGCAATACAATATCCTTTTACATAGTTGATAGGGAATGATGTTCCGTTTGTGTGGACAGACGAATGTGAAAAGCGTTTTCAAGAGTTGAAGACCCAGTTGACTACGACACCTATACTTGCTTTACCCTCAGACAATGAAGGATTTGTGATTTTTATATATGCATCAGGAATTGGTTTGGCATGTGTTCTTATGTAGAATGACAAGGTGATAGCATATAGGTCTGGATAGTTGAAAAATCATGAGAAGAAGTATGCTACACTTGACTTGGAGCTTGCAACAATAGTGTTTGCTTTGAAACCGTGGAGACACTATTTGTATGGAGAAAGATTTGAGGTACACATAGATCATAAGAAAAAGTTTTATTAGGAAATAGAAGATGCAAAAGGAAAAATATAAATTTGAAAGTGAAAATTTACACTTTTCACCTGGTTTCTTTGATTTATTAAGAAATGAGTAAGGAGAATGCTTCTTGCTATTGATCTCCCGGTTAGAGATTTAGAAGTGAAAACATAAGATTTTCCAACACCGCAGGGAGTCTAAAATGGGAAACGGCCCTCAGAAAAATCGAAAACTAGCACAAACACTTCTCTCGAGGATATAGTAACTTGTAGGAACTGGCGATTCGCAAAAAGGACTCTCGATTAGAGAATTAGAAGCGAAACATCGGATTTTCCAACACTTAGGCTTGAAAACGGCTCACCGGGGGTTCGGAACGAGAAACGGCCCCCGAAAAAATCGGAAACCGGCACGATCACTTCACTCGAGGGTAGAGTAACTTGTAGGAACTGACGGTTCGCAAATAGGGCTCCCGGTTAGAGAATTAGAAACATAACATCGGATTGCCCTACACTTATGCTCAAAAACAGCCCGCCGGGGGTCCGGAAAGAGAAACGGCCCCCGAAAAAATTGGAAATAGGCACAACCACTTCACTTGAGGGTAGAGTAACTTGTAGGACTGACGGTTCGCAAATAGGACTCCCGGTTAGAGATTTAGAAGCGAAAACATAGGATTTTCCAACAAGTAGGCTCGAAAACGGCCCGTCGGGGTTCCGGAACGGGAAACAGCCCCCGACAAAATCAAAAACCTATACAAGCACTTCGCTCGAGGCTAGAATAACTTGTAGGAACTGACGGTTCACAAATAGGACGCCCGATTAGAGATTTAGAAGCAAAAACATCGGATTTTCCAACACTTAAGCTCGAAAATGGCCCGTCGGGGGTCCGGAACTGGAAACGGCCCTCGAAAAAATTGGAAACCGGCATGAGCACTTCGGTCAAGGATAGAGTAATTTGTAGGAACTGATGGTTCGCAATTAGAATTGTCGGTTAGAGAATTAAAAGCAAAACATCGAATTTCCCAACACTTAGGTTCGAAAATGGCCCGCCGGGGGTCCGGAACAGGAAACGGCCCCCGGAAAAATCGGAAACTGGCACGAGCACTTTGCTCGAGGGTAGAGTAACTTGTAGGAACTGACGGTTTGCATATAGGACTCCCGGTTAGAGAATTAGAAGTGAAAGCATAGGATTTTCCAACACCTAGGCTCGAAAATAGGTTGTCGGAGGTCAAAAACAAGAAACGGCCATCGGACAGCCTAGAAACCAACACGGGTACCTTGTTCGAGGCCAAAGTAACTTGTAGGAATTAACGGTTAGTGAATCGTTCTTCCGATTGACGAATTAAACGCAAGCCACCTGATTCTCAACACTTAGATTGGAAAACAGGCTGTCGAAAAACTTAAGAAAAGATTTATATATATACATGTTTATCTTTCATTTGTAATTTTATTTATTGAAAAGATTCTAATTTTTTTTTTGTCATTGCAGATTGATGGACACTTTGGGTTTGGTTGCAGAGTTGTGGGGGTGTTTTATTCTTTTTAGTTTATTTGTATATATATTTGTAATATTTATATGTGACTGTATCATTATTGATTGTAATATTTGTTTAATGAGATGAATAATTTGATGAAAAATGGTGATGGTTGTTTGTTTATTTAGCAACTTTTGTTTGCATGCATTTTTTATATTGAATATAGGTACACGAACAGGTTTATTTTTTGATACAGGTGTATAAACAGGTTTACAGGAAAATTATATCGAAAACACAAATATAGCATTTAAAAATAAAATAAAATACTTTTACTGGCGTTATTTTTTCGTCGGCAAAAGAAAAAAGAAAAATAAAAAAAATTGATTCTCACTTTTACTGACGTTTTTTTTCGTCGGTAAAAGAAAAAATACAAATAAATAAAAAAATATAATTCTTTTACCGACATTTTTATTTTGGTCGGTAGAAAAAGAAAAATAAAAAAAATAAAATACTTTTACCGACATTTTAACTTTTGTCGTTAAAAAAAAAAAAAGAAAAATCAATACAAAAAAAAAATAATTTTACCGACGTTTTGTTTTCGTCGGCAAAGTAAAATGAAAAAAATAAATAAAAAGTAGGAACACTTTTACTGACGATTATTTCCATTGGTAAAAATGTATTACTTTTTTTTTCTGTTTTTTCTTTTACCGACGAAAATAATCGTCAGTAAAACTATTATATTTTTTAATTTTTTTTTTTTTACTAACGAAAATTAAAACGTAGGTAAAAGAATTATATTTTTTATTTATTTTTATTTTTTTCTTTTACCGACGAAAAAAAAATGTCGGTAAATGTTTTATTAAATTTTTAGAAAAGTAAAATAAATTTACCGACGTGTTTAAAACGTCGGTAAAATGTCAAATAATTGTCGGTAAAAATCATATTTTTGCCAACGAAAAAAATTTTCGTCGGTAAAAGGTTTTGTCCACGAGTTTTTACCGACGTCTTGCCAACGAAAATATTTGCGTCGGTAATGGTTTTTACCGACGTTTTGTGTACTTTTGACGACGAAAAATTTCGTAGCTAAATGTGTAAACTGTTGTAGTATAGGTTGTAGGGTGATTTTTATAATCCCTACTTTGGTTCCAATTTGTAAATAACTTTTGTATAAATAATGAAACTAAATAGGACTGCTCATGATATGGTACCTAATTGTGTATTCTTGAAATGCTTCCGTTATCAAATGTTATTGACAGGTGTAAGTGAGCTAGTCTCACAAGTGGCAAAGAGGAAATTTTCTTCTTCGTGATGTCGTACTTGACTCGAGACAGGTATAATATCACGGGAGTACTCGTGTCACACCTCGGGAATTACCCTACGCCAGAGTGATTTGAGTCTGGGATGTGACAGCATCCCTACTCTAAACTTCTTCTATGAAAAGGGGTACCCAAATCAGCCCTAATTTTAGGCATGTCAATTGGGCCAGGCCAGGCCGAACAGCCCCGTCAACGCATGGCCCATAAGGCACGGCCCGTGACATGGGCCGTGCTGGGCCGAGGTGCCTGGGCCCTTTGTCCCGGTAAGGCACGGCCCGGCGGGCACGCTTGGCAAGTGTGCTGGTACCTACGGCCCGCCAGCCCATCGCCAGCCCGCCCAACCCTCTAGCTCGCCCCCCGGAACGCCAGGCCCGCCCAACATCCATAAGCCCTTTTTAGAAAAAAAAAAACAGTCCATTTTTAAACCCCCCCCCCCCCCCCCCCAATAGCTATAAAACGGTCATATAAAGGGTATTTTGTGTCATTTTTCATTTTACAAAGTTTATAAATACCCTAACCCTCCCATTCTCATACCTCACCAATTTACACAATTCTTTCTTTATACATTTTCTAGCTTTCTTTCAAAGTGTTCAACTCTTTCACTCTCTTTAAGAAGTTTTTGGAGGGCCAAAGATCAAGTCATCAATAGACAAGATTAAAGGGGCCTCCAGAGATTTAGAGGTATTTATATTATTTAAATTTGAGATTTCATATATATAAGTTTATATTATATTATATTAACTCTCATTTTCTCCCATTTCTTATATTAATTATCACAAAAGAAGGCTATTAGCCTATTACTGTTATTATTTTGAAATTTTATTTTTTGAAATATGGCTAGAATATTTCCTATAGAATCTTCTTCCGTTAATTTAGAGGTAGAAGAATATTTGATTGAATTACAAGATGAAGTGGGTGATTTACCACACCTTTTCCTCAAAGTTCCTATAAACCAACCAAGAGGAATAGAATTTTAGTAATTTGGGATGTATTTACAAGGTTTGAAGTTATTGAAAATAGAAAGAAAGTTGAAAAGGCAATTGATGCAAAATTTGTAGTAGAATTTATGGTACCCAATCAAAATCGGGTACCGGCCATTTTATAAGACCTAGGGGAAAATGTTTAGCCTTACATAAGTCGGCGGATGTAGAGATAGGGAGTCCTAGTTCACAAACCCAAAATTCTATTACTGGTGGTGGTAGTAGCAGTAGCAGTTTGGGTCTTTTTTCTTTTAATGCACAAAGTGCTAGACAAAATCTTGTTAAAATGATTGTATTATCCGAATTACCATTTTCTTTTGTTGAAAATGAGTTTTTTGAAGAATGAGTCCAGAAATACTATCAATCACAATTTCACAGTATTTCAAGAAATACCGCTAGAAATGATGCTATTAGACTTTGGCAAGAAGAGAAAACAAATATAAAAAATTACCTTATAAAAATTCCTGGTAGAATAGTCATAACCACAGATATGTGGACTTCTAAAGGGGGTGATAGTTTTCTTTGTATTACTGCACATAATATAGATGCAAAATGGATTATTAATAAACGCATAATTAGTTTTAGTTGTCTTGAATGGCCACATAATGGCACTAGAATAAGTACATTTATTTTGAAAAAACTAGATGAATATAATATTGAGGAAAAAGTTTTATCTATAACTTTAGATAATGCCAGTAATAATACAGTGGCTATTGAATTAATAAGAATGCAGATGCCACTTGCAACTTTGATAAATAGCTCAACGTTTCAAAATAGATGTGTATGTCACATCTTAAATTTCATTGCAAATGTTGGTCTAAAGTATATTGTAAGTTACACAAATACTATTAAAGACATTGCTAGATTTATTTTCTCCTCCGCACAGAGAAGACAATTGTATGCCCAAATATGTGCGAGGCAAGGCGTGACAGCTATTAAAATGCCTAAAGAGGTAGAATATAGATGAAATTCTATGTATGATTTGTTAAACAAGGCACTTGACCGAAAATCTGTTTTGAATGAATTTTGTGCTTTGCACAAGATTTGATGATTAGTGATGAACATTGGGAGTTATATGCCTATATAAGAGATTTATTAGAAGCTTTTTATATTTCAACATTATTTTTTTCTGGGATATATTATTCCACATTTAATGAATCTTTAATGAAGCTTTTTAAAATTATTTTACAATTCAGTAGATTTAGAGATCATTTTTTACCGAGTAGCACTATTAGAAACATGGAAATTGTTTTTAATAAATATTGGAAAGAGGCTCCAATGACAATTTCTTTAGCTGCTGTATTTGATCATAGGTTAAAATTAAGTGGTATACATTTTTTTATTGATAAAATAAATAAAAATATGAATTATATAGATTTAAATATTTTTTCAAATATAAGGGCAAATTTACAAGCACTTTTTCAATTTTATTATGAGCAAATGGGTACAACTGGGCTTAGTATGTGTCATTCAGAAGTCCAGCAAACAGGTGTTGTGAGTGGGATGTGTGGTATTCTTCCTTGTCCACGGGCATGGCATAAAGCTCGAGCTGCTCAAGTAACACTGTGACGGAGTTATAATCGTATCTTGACGTCGGTGTAATACGGGTGCAGGATGCATCCAGTTTTGACCTTTTAGCTTGGTGGAAGCAACAAGAGAGTATTTATCCGATGTTGGCCGCCATGGCTCGTGATCTATTGACTATTCCAATGTCTTCTGTAGCATCAGAATAGGCTTTTAGTACAGGTGGACGTGTGGTGGATGACAGAAGAACAAATCTAACTGGAGAAACGATAGAGTGTTGTGTTTCCCTACGAGACTGGTATTTGGCAGATAAGAAGAAGCAAGAGTTAATATCAATTGAAGATTATGATTCAGCAGAATACATTAGTGGACTACGCATCTGATTTTTTACTTTTTCTTTCATTGTAATTCTTTTTTTAATTTTATTTTTATTTTCTAAAATGATTGTAAGGTTTTGAAGGTAATCCTATTTAGAATCCTTCAAGAAGTAAAGATCCAAACGGTTCTCTCTTCTCAGTGGAGTAGGTTGAGTTTGACCGAACCACTTAAATATCTTTGTCGTTCTCCGTGCTTGTGTTTTAATTTTTTTTAATACTGATAAGATAAAAATAAAAAAGGGAAAAAAATGTAAAGGAGGCCTGCCTGGCACGCTGGCCCGGCACGGCCCGGCACGCCCGGCCAGGCCCATGGCGGGCCTTGCCGTGCCGGGGTTTTCCCCTGGTGGGCAGTGCCGGCCCGACCCATGGCACGGGCGGGCCGAGCTTGGAGCAGGCCATGCTGGCCCATCCTGTCCCGTTTGACATGCCTATCCACAACCTTGATTCTCCAATGAGTCCTAGTCATTCACTACATTACCCATTCATTACGAAGAGACAATTCATTCGAAAATAATAAATAAATAAATAAAAAACCAAATGATAAATCAAATCGAAACCTTAAAAAAAAAAAGCATTTAGTCGAACATAACTAGTACAATAATCAACACAACAGAGATAATTATGCTCAACAAACCTGTTCTAGCTCGGGTCTTTCCCTCGCTTCTTACCCAGGAGGCGGATATGGAAAGCAACGAGACATTGCTGCAATTGATCAAGAACAGAAACAACAAGAGCTTCGAAAACAAGAAACGAAATCTAGGGTTTTATTCCTGTTTGTTTGAGAAAAAGATTGAAAAACAAGAACCCTATAGTCGGGTTTAAGAGCTGGAAAGGAACTGCCGAAGTTTGAATGATGAGGGAAGGCGGGAGTTGTAGGTTTAAAGCACGAAACGCCGTTCTCGTTATGACCGAAATCACGCGAATCCGGATATCATCTAAAACTTTATATGCTCAATTTAATTTTGAAGTAACTGATTGTATATCTGTTAACATTTTCAATAGGTGGGCCCACCATAAGGAAAGTAGTAAGATAGTGTAACATATTATTTTTTTGAACTAGTGTGGGGCTCACATAGAGATAATTCTGACCACTCAAAGAGATGTCATACCCTCGAATAAGAACATGGTCCAATTTCAGCTCAATATAAATGGGTCCGACTAACCAATTAAGCACCACGGCAGAAGCATGATTGGGCGCTAACGTGGCAATACTATGGATGTGGTGGTAATGAGGTTTCCTTATGGTGTTCAATTGGATGGTGGGATCCACTCCATTTTAGCTAAAGGTTGAAAATATATTATTAAATGATATGACATTCAGCATGAACAGTCCACATGATGTCTACGAGGGTTCCAGGATTGCGTTCCCAAAAAGTATTACCCTGATTGGATAATAGTGACTGCGCTGCATGGTATCCGAATCTGATAAGGGTCAGGCGGCAGGGAAATCCAGATCTTCGGTTTCTAGGGCCCACTTTTTTAAAGCTAAGCCGGTTGATAAAGACCTCCATGAGCATAGCGGGGGCCCAATTTTCCTATATTGAGTAGGGCCCGCCATCAGATGGATCATGTGTTTTACATGCCAAATTAAGTTGTAAAAGTCGGATCAATCTAGGGGTAGGTTCAACTCTGATGGGATTGAAATTTCACTGATTGCTGAATCAGATTACGTGATTTGCTTTTAGCAGATTAAATCAAAGAAGTGGGCCCATTGACTGATTTATATGGCTGCATAGATGAGAATTTCTTTTATCACCGTGGAATTTTATTACAATATATTCTCACTTGCTTGAATACAATTTAACCAAAAACAATTACGAGCATCGAGGTCACAACCAGCTCATGAGCTCTTGTCAAGGTAGAAAGCCTTTTTATCCCTAAAAACAGGGCTCTGGCCCAATCCTTATGGCCCAATTGATGGAATCCAAGCCAAGGAGTTGGAGAGTGTTTGGTTTTGTCTTGTATTCCGGGTTAGCCGGATTAGTCAATTGGGGCTAACCTCGATGTAACTAGGTTTAAGGATGTTTCAGTAATTGTATTAGGGTTTTCTTGGGGGCTACCATAGACTTTTTTGGAGGCCAAGAAAGCGGAATTATATATTGATGTACTCGGTAACCCTAAACCACCTAAGCATGACGTGATCTTTCTCCATGGATGTAGGCATTTTTGTCAAACCACGTAAATAATTGTGTATCACCTTCTTTGTAGACTGTTGCTTGATTGTGTGATTTGTGTGTGCTTGATTGACTGTCGATCATGGGGTAGCTCCTTCCGCTGTGCCACTTTCCCCCACAATTTGGTCTGTATGTTTTGTCTTTATAGTTTGTTTAATATAATTTCCTTAAAAAAAGAAAAAAGAAAACACCAGCCGAGTTTTTTTATCGGTATACACCAGCCGATTATAAAACTGGAAGAGGTGGCGTACCTTGGGTTCAAACCCCGGGCACCAAAGGAAGAACTGACACTCCTTACCACTTGAATAATGAGCCGTTATTAATAACTTTCTATTTTAAAATGCTATAAAGAGCTCCTTATTAACCAACACAGTTATGGTTGAGTGTTGTTGGTAGCTTGATCTCACTCATATGCCCAGAGATTTATCCCTGGGTCCTAAAGTTGAAGTATCACTCTCTATCGGGGTAGTAAAAAATGAAAGCTCCCTATTAGAGAAGTTTTAAAAGATTTAACTCCAGCAAAAATTTCATCTGAGCCCCGCACAAGGACCATGTGGGATTTTTAATTTTTGCCATGTACAAAAGTGAAATACCCTCAATTAAAGTCACCTATTGAAATTTCCACATGACAGTCCTACAGGACTCTTGTAGGAAAAAATTCCCCTCCAACTCCATGAGCGAATTTCATGTGGGACGACAACCTGTGGGGCTGACCAAGGAGAGATGGGAAACCATTGTTTCGGTTAATGGACCTAAAAAACTTTTTAATCTGAACATCCTAACCTTTGATTTATAGCCTCATAACAAAATTGTGTATGATCTCCCTCAAGAAATTTATTACCTAGCGTTGGTTATGGGCCTGTTTGGGTCAGGACAAAGCTTTTTGAAGCACTTCCAGTTTAACCATGTGGTCTAATATTTATGCCCATATTAATCTATCTGGCCTACAACTTGCACGGGCCAGACCGCTTGCAAAATTTTATGTCCCATAGAGTTAAATATGTAGGTACATACTGAATATAGTTGGGCCTTTAAGCATCCATAGCTTAGGTAAGAAAATAGAACCCATACCTAGCCCTTGGACCTACAATGATAACTAAATCTAGTCAATGTAAGCTGGGCTCAGGCCCAATTCAGGAATGATGTGATTTGGTTTAAAAAACTTAATTTGGCACATGATAACTGCAAATAGTTTAAGGCAAGGGCATCTGGATTTTTCCTAGAAAACTGTCACTCTGATATGAACTACATGGTAGAAAAGAAAAGTTCCCTGACACTATGGCTTAAGGTGGATGACTGATATTGTTAGGAGATATTATTAGTGGTTGTATGTAAAATAAAGAGCTAGTTGTTTGGGAATAGGGGAAACGGAAAATGATTATATGAAAACTTTCCTTCTAAATTAAGTTGTGTCCCACATTCATCAGATCAACAGTCTCAATGATCAACTCAGCAGATAAGCGCCACATTTCAGCCAAACCAGTCAAGTTGAACAGGGTGTGAATATGAGAACCCTCCAGTAGTAATCAAAGGAGTGGCTGATGCCATGTTTGATATGTCTCACCCCACACTTGGTTTGTGTTACACATGGTTTGTTTTAGCAGACTCTTTTCCTAAAAAAGGAAGTGTGGTGCTGACATTTTTAATTGTCAGGAGGTGGTAGAGTGGCCACGGAGGGAATCAATGTCACTCTCTTTTCAGCTCTTTTCTCATTTATGTCGGACTTTTTATCCTTCCTCATGCTTTGCCCACAGGCCACACCCTAGAAAGACAAAGCCCTAAATAAAGAAACAACAGACAAATATAGAGGACAATTTGGCTTTACAACTTGGCCATATGGTTTTAAATATCAGGAGCTATTTATTGTATTGGTGGATACAGGATATATATGTATGGGATGTGCCTGTCAAAGCAACCCACAGGAGCCAGGTTAATTACCCGGGTCCATTAATCACTCGGGGCGAATCCAGTTATACCAAATATATCCTCATCATGGGTGACTGTATCATGACTTTATTTTGTTGCTATCCTAGTAGATTCTGGATGTGCTGATATTATCAAGTAGATTCATTCTCTGATTGTAAATTACTTGTAATTTTGTTTAAGTGCTGCCAATTGAATTCTATATAATGACAGTCAATCCCAAAAGGAGACTAAGGAATATTCACAAAAAAGTCTCTTTTAAAGTTTATATCAGATAAACATGGTATAAGATACGGGAGAGTTGGTTCCTATCGTTTACACGAGGGAGAGTATGGAAAAGCCTCATATCCCACGTCGCCAAATAATGAGTTGGACCGGGCTTCGTATACCTGTATGGACCTTTGTTAAGCTTTTGGGTTGGAACACGGCATCTATAATAATCACTGACCATCAATGACAGTGATTAACAAATCAAGGTGGGCCGCTGCTTTCATGTTAGTAGTCAACGAATGCTCGCACCTAGAGATATCAAATGGGCTGGGCCAACACGACACTGTACGGCCTATCACGGCAATCAACATGCCGTGACACGGCCTGGCCTGGTCTACAACACAGCCTGCTAGGCACGGTTGGCACGATTGGGCACGACCCACTAGAGGTACGGCACGACACGGCACGGCACGACACGGCACGGGATATTTGATATTTCTTGTGTAAATATAAAAATTATAGTCTTTTTATTATTTATATTCTTTTATTATAAAGAAAATTGTTAAGGTTTCGAAGTTAATCCTATTGAGAAATCTTCAAAATAGAAACTATCCAATGGTTCTCTTCTTAATGGAGTATGTTTAAATTTGACTGAATCGCTTAAATTTGTGTGTCATACTCATTCTGTGTGTCATACTCTTCTTTGTGTGTATATTTAATTTTTTTTTTTTAATATAGGACCTTTGATTTTTAAGTTCAAAATATAAGAACCACACGAAGCCCAAGGCTCAATAGACACGGAGTGACGACACGTCCCAGTACGACTCCGGCACGTCCATTTAACATCACTACTCCACCCTTACCCATCGCATGATGGCCCCATACTAGTCCCTTTTTTAAGTTCTTTAAAGGTTTGCCACCAATGAATCAAATCTATGGGTGCAGACTTATGCATTAAACAATGACAATAATCCAAGACTCAAGACTACATACCTTGCGCCATGATATACCAAATGAGCGGACCCGATCTGACCTCGTGTGTCCCCGCCTCATGATCAACGGTGTTGATCAAGATAGGGTAAAGCAATTAAAGTCAACATAGCTGCTGTGGTCTTGGTAGACATATTGTGCTCCCTAATTCAGGGCAAGGGGAGACATACTGATGGGATTCTTTTTGACTTTAACAAATCAATAGAAATAAAAATTAGTTATTTTCAAAGAGTCCGGCTTTCCATTAGGTGTCAAAAATATATTAGTAAAAGAGCATGCGCATGCACAAATGTTTGTTGTCCACAAACTCTCACTTAAAGAGAAGGGGTTGGATTCTCTGAGGATCTCTAGTTTAGACCACTTTTTAAAAATCTAAATGACATGAAATAAATCTGCCTCTCTTGTATGGGCCCTCTCCAAAAGTTTAAATATTTTTATCTTTTATTTCTATCAGTTGTTTTGTATATTTATCTTTTATTTTTAGTCATTTAAAGATAAAGTATTTTCTATGATATCTTTCCAATAACATCCCAAAAACGTCCAAACAATTTCAAGCAACAATGATCCAGCTATATCCCCCTGGTTTTGTGAATCGGTCATGTGGATGTTACATGTGTCATATGGACATTACACGATATAGGATGTTTAATTTTAAAGCAATGTATTCAAACTGAGAAATGGTGGTGCATTGTGTTTTATTTGCAATAAGTAGGTGGAATCAGTTGAGCATGCCTGGTTTCATTGTGATCATGCTCGAGCAGTTCTAGTTTAGGCCTCACTTTGGCGTATTGTTTGATAGCATCCCTAACCATGATATCGTAGAATGGTGGAAGGATCTTTTTTAATCTGCTTGACTATCAGGACTTGAGACCTTGTTAAATTGCCTGTGAGGTCCATTTGGCGCTATTCCAGGAAAGAAAAATCTCAATATGACCTATCGTGTGGGTAGTATCAACCCCATTAAATTATTCAAATCCCTCTATCTATGGCCCTCAAGTTTAGAAGACAACATGTTTTTTTTTGAATTTCAATCCAACTGCTAGTAATAGTTATAGAGATAATTAGCGAAAGGTATTTAGAATTGAATCTATCCAGCCTCCAGTCCAAGCAAATTCCTATTTTAAGGTCTCGGTCCAAAGCAAACCTAGACTGTTGCAGCCAGAAGTCTTGGATATATTTTAAACATGACTAATTTGCCATTTTTCAACTGTTTA
>QPKB01000009.1:19263138-19336116 GCA_003546025.1 Camphora micrantha
AAACATCTTCACAACCGGTGATGAGACTGGGCATCTCATCTGATAAGGTTGCAGCGCTTTGATCACTATAAGATAGTGTGATTTGTCTCGATCATCAGAATGTAAGATTCTGGATCACGGTGCTGGTACATTGGATGTATTGAAGGACCATGAGAAGCACCTTATGGAATACTGTCTCGAGTTTAAGGTTTGCTCTCATAATTCCCTAGCAATAGGCTCTCAATCCTGAGACATTGATGAACTCAAGTTTCTATCTATTCATTTGCTTTGAGTCACCAATGAGTGAGGCCAACTGTAGGTCAACACCTCGGTGTCTTGGGTATGTGGTAGTAGGACTGTGGGAACATCCAATGGTCAAGATGGAATCTATCTATATTATCCCCTTGTGCCAATTAATGGATTTATCATTAGTAAGTGCGCACCCATCTCGATTAAGAGTTAATTGGATGGTACTGATGATCACTGTGATTAATTGGGGCTCAAGGATAATAAGATGCGTAGGAAAATTTTCTGCAAATTTCCGAGCAGGTCGCTCGAGCGAACCTCCATCCGCTCGAGCGGACCAGGTTCTGGAACAGTCCGCTCGAGCGAACATTAGTCCGCTCGAGTGGACCGGGTTGCTGGATTTTTTTTTTTTTAGAAGTCCGGGATTTTCATCATGTGATGATGGATGGTATCCTTCATACCAAATTTTGGTCCGGGGGCGCTGCCCCCTGGGCCCCCGCGAGCTGACCGGTTAGCTCGACCACCGCCGGGGGACACCCCCGGACCCCCTCTGCGAAGAGTATTTTATATCGAAGTGGCAGCATGTTTTTGTGAGTTGTATGAGATACTAACTTGCAGGTAATAATGTCCTCTCCATATGGCCCACGACTTTTATTTTCTTTTATGTGGTTATTGGTTTATTTATGGCTAAGTGTAAAGGGTATCATGGTTTCCTTGGTTTCCCGTGAAAGGGCAAGACATGGTGAATTTCCCTATAGCCCTTTTATTTCCATGTTTAGATTACCATGTAAGTCTCATTCTTGAGGCATAGGAATTTATGTAATTTTTTCAATAATTTGTAAATTCTGGTGATGTCCAAGACGAAGAAAGAAAGTGAAGTTGGACTCCTAAACAAAGAGCTTTGGAGATGCCCAAAGAGTTTGAGGAATCCCAAAGTTTTGGAAAGTCTAGAAGTCCAAGAAGTCGATTCCGCTTGGGCCATGTGGAGGAGAGGACTAGTTTCTTTTATTAGCACTTTCTATTTGTGGATGGTTGCTTATTTTTAGAATATTTCCAAATCTGATCCAAACATAACAGTTTCCAAAATTGGTCAAATCAAATTAATTTTTGGAAAGAGTTCTAATTAGAGTTGGTGGGCCCATGAGATGGACCCATTGGTAACACTAATTTAAGAAACTGGACTTTCCATAAAGTAACTTGACTTGGAATCAATTATTGGTCATATCATGAGATGATTTGATGTCTGTATATAAGGGCCCATATACCTATAAGGAAATCCTCAATCCTAAAATATTAAGTGGGAGCGGGGTATTTAATTTTAAAAAATCCCCATGGTTTTCCACCATAGGTCCATTGTAAGGAAAGTATTAGCCTCGCACCATCTTGAGAATGGTCGTTCCCCACGGAGGGCTAGTATTTGTCTGGTTACTAGATATGGATCTCCTAAGGATAGTATTGGTGAGACGGGGCGGGCCTCCACTCCCCAAGGAGGAGCTGCCCGCAACGGTTGTCATACAATGCTAGTTGGTGGGTCACACTTAACTAAAATAATGATGTAGTATCCCCAAGGATTTGCCTCATTTATTTTAGAAACCAAATCCAATCGGGAGTCATACATTATTTGGTATGAGATACCTAGATAATAATGAATGATGGGGATCATGAATAGTTAGTCATAATAATAATTTTGACCAACTTTTGATCCGCACTAATCTAGGTGGTATTTGCACTCCCCAAGGAGGCATACCCTGGAGATTGGGATTCCGATGTATTCTGAATTTTGTGGTTATGAGGATTCCCACATAATTTTGGTAGAATACTAAAACCTAATGTCATTTAAATTCATTAATTGAATGTATGGTTATGTGCTACAGTTTTTCAAGCATGAATTCAAATACTTTCAATCCACTTGCGACCATCCTCAACCAGAATAAGTTGGTGGGATCCAACTATGTAGACTGGAAACGGAACCTGGATATTGTCCTGACTGCTTCAGGATATAAATATGTCCTTACCAAAACCCCCCTTGATGAGCCTGGCCCGGATGCATCACAAGAAGAAAATGAACTTTACACCAAATGGGCCAAAGACGATGAGATGGCCCGATGTTACATTCAGGCATCCATGTCTAGTGTTTTGCAACACCAACATCAATCCTATAAGACTGCATATGATATTATATCGAACTTAAAGGAGATGTTTGCAGAACAGGGCAGGCCTGCTAGGCAGGCAGCTATGAGGGTGCTCATAAGCACCAAGATGGCTGAAGGTACATCTGTTCAGGAACACATGCTGAAAATGATGGACTCATTAAATGAGTTAGATGTACTTGGGGCTGCGATTGATGCAGAATCGCAGATCGACATAATCCTTGAGTCACTGCCAGAGTCATTCAACAATTTCAAAGTTAATTACAACATGAACAAAATGAATCTGACTCTGGCTGAGCTGTCTAGCCAACTGGTAGTGACTGAAGGGATTTTGAAGAAGAAGCCAACTGCCCTAATGACAGAAAAGTCAGATGTCAAGTCCAAGCCGAAAGGCAAAGGGCGGAAAGGCAAAAAGAAATCAGTTCCGAAGGGTCCTAAGGTGGAGAATGGTCCTAATGGTGGCGTGGCCAAGGCTAAGGGTACAGGGACAAAAGGAAAGTGTTTCCATTGTGGTAAGACAGGACATTGGAAAAGGAATTGTCCAGAATATCTGTCTAAGAAGAAGACCTCAGGTATGATTGAGTCACTTATTTCTGAAGTTAGTTTTGCAACTGGTACTTCAGAATCCTGGTGTGTGGACTCCGGGGCAACTAATCACATATGTAATACGTTGCAGGGGTTCAGGGAAACCAGGAGGCTCAGTGACGGAGAAATCATTGTCAACCTAGGATCTGACGCTAAGGCGGATGCTGTTTCAGTGGGAGTTATTACTTTATGTTTTTTAAATAATAAGTTGGTTTTGTCAGACACATTATATGTACCGTCTTTACGACGGAATTTAATTTCAGTTTCTAGTTTGGTGAATAAAAGTTATTCTATTACTTTTGGTACTGAAGTTGTCATAAAGAGGAATGGTACTTTTGTATGTTCTGGCAAGGTAACCAATGGGGCTTTATTTATTAACTCCCACAATATATGAGATACATGATACTGAAACACTCAATAGACCATCATTAAAGAGGAAGTCACCTTCATCTAATCCAACAAAACTTTGGCACTTGAGGCTAGGTCATATAAACCTAAACAGGATTGACAGGCTAGTGAAAGATGGTATCTTGCCTTCACTGGTGGTGGAACCAATGCCTGTCTGCGAATCCTGTCTAGAAGGCAAAATGACCAAGAGACCCTTTTTATCTAAGGGCAATAGGGCCAAAGATTTATTGGAATTAGTGCATACTGATGTGTGTGGACCCATTAATGTCAGGGCCAGAGGAGGATATGAGTACTTCATCACTTTCACAGATGATTACTCAAGATATGGATACATATACCTTATGCACCGCAAGTCCGAGGCTTTTGAAAAGTTCAAAGAGTTTCGAGCGGAAGCGGAAAAGCAATTAGGTAAAAGTATCAAGACTCTTCGATCAGATCGAGGAGGGGAATATCTCTCTGCTGATTTTATGGGATACTTATCAGAGAATGGGATTTTATCCCAGTTGTCTGCTCCTGGTATGCCTCAACAGAATGGAGTAGCAGAAAGAAGGAACCGGACTCTTTTAGATATGATCAGGTCTATGCTGAGTTTCTCAGGATTGCCTATATCCTTCTGGGGATACGCCTTGGATAGTGCGATGTATATACTAAACCTCGTACCATCTAAGTCTGTACCTAAGACTCCCCGGGAGTTGTGGTTCGGGTGAAAGCCTAGTCTACAACATTTACACATTTGAGGTTGTCCGGCACACGTGCTGAAGGTTAAGACGGATAAGTTGGAAACGAAGTCGGAAGTATGTACGTTTGTTGGATATCCTAAGGGAACTAAAGGTTGGTTATTCTATAATCCCAGAGAGAAAAAAGTGCTGGTAAGCACCAATGCGGTTTTTCTGGAGGAAGATTATATGATAAACCGGAAATCTTTAGAAAAGGTGATCTTGGAAGAAATCCAAGAGCAATCAATTCCAAATCCAAGAGAGACCGAACTTGAGGAAGAACTGCCCTTACCAGACCAAGTAATTACACCGGTGCCTCGTCGTAGTGGGAGAATTGTCAGACCTCCTGACAGGTTCTCGTTCTTGGGAGAGTCTTACGAGGCAATCCCGGAAGAACCGGAACAAGATCCCTGTAACTATGATGAAGCAATTAATGACATAGATTCGGGACGTTGGCAAGATGCTATGAAAGCTGAGATAGAGTCTATGTACTCCAATCAGGTCTGGAGACTTGTGGACTTGCCTGCCAATATTAAACCTATTGGGTGCAAGTGGGTCTACAAGAGAAAAAGAGGACCAGATGGCAGAGTAGAGACCTTTAAGGCCAGGCTTGTAGCGAAAGGGTATACTCAGAAAGAGGGTATCGATTATGAGGAAACTTTTTCGCCAGTAGCCATGCTCAAGTCCATCCGGATACTCTTATCCATTGCGGCTCATCTCGATTATGAGATTTGGCAAATGGATGTCAAGACGGCGTTTCTTAACGGCCATCTTGAGGAAGACATCTATATGGTGCAACCAGACGGTTTTGTAGCTAAAAACCAAGAGCAAAAAGTTTGCAAACTGCAGAAGTCCATCTATGGATTAAAGCAGGCATCCCGAAGCTGGAACATCCGTTTTGACCAGGCAATCAAGTCATTTGGTTTTTGTCAAAATCCGGATGAGTCATGTGTGTACATGAAAAGTGAAGGTGATAGGGTAGTTTTTCTAGTTTTATATGTCGACGATATCCTTCTCCTCAGGAAAGACATAGGAATGTTGTCAACTGTGATAGTTTGGTTGGCCAAGACTTTTGATATGAAGGACTTGGGAGAAGCTAGCTTCATCCTAGGGATCAAACTACATCGAGACCGGCAAAATAGGATGATTGGCTTATCTCAAGCTGCATATATAGATAAGGTGCTGGTACGGTTTGCTATGCAAGACTCCAAGAAGGGCATTACACCTTTCAGGCATGGAGTGCACCTTTCCAAAGACCAGTGTCCTAAGACACCTAAGGAAAAGGAGCAGATGAGGTCGATACCATACGCTTCAGCTGTTGGTAGCCTCATGTATGCTATGCTATGTACTAGACCGGATATCTGTCATGCAGTGGGCCTAGTCAGCAGATATCAGTCTAATCCAGGACCCGAACATTGGACTGCTGTAAAATGTATTCTCAAATACTTGAGAAGGACTAGAGATTACATGTTGATTTATAGCACTGATGAGCTCATTCCAGTCGGATACACAGATTCTGACTTTATGTCAGATAAGGATTCCAGGAAATCCACTTCTGGTTATGTATTTATGCTTGGTGGCGGAGCAATCAGCTGGAGGAGTATAAAACAGGAATGTACCGCTGATTCCACCTCGGAGGCTGAATATGTAGCGGCTTGCGAAGCAGCTAAGGAAGCAGTATGGCTCAAAAGATTCCTTATGGAACTTGGGGTGGTACCTTTGGCCCGACAGCCGCTCACAGTTTACTGTGACAGCAGCGGGGCAGTCGCTCAGTCCAAAGAACCCAGAAGCCATAAAAGCCAAAAGCATGTACAAAGGAAGTATCATTTAGTCAGAGAGATTGTGCAGAGAGGTGATATAGCTATTACCAAGATAGGCTCTGCAGACAATCTGGCAGATCCCTTTACTAAGCCTTTGACTACTAAAGTCTTTGAGCAACATGTAGATGAGATGGGCATGAGATGCAACCCTGACTGGCATTGAGCCCAAGTGAGAGATTGTTAGATTGTATGGACTCAATCCATCATATGATGTAATAAACTGATTAATTTCTTTATTTATCAATAATATCATGCTTTCCTTTCATGAGATGAATGGTGTTTTACTACTTAATGCACATGACCAATACAAATGACATAAATGGTTCATGAGATGAACCGGGTCCCATTAGTATATTAAATGTGATATATGTGTATGGATGAGATCCACACACAGGAGACATTTGTCACAAATCTTATACTTAAACATCTTCACAACCGGTGATGAGACTGGGCATCTCATCTGATAAGGTTGCAGCGCTTTGATCACTATAAGATAATGTGATTTGTCTCGATCATCAGAATGTAAGATTCTGGATCACGGTGCTGGTACATTGGATGTATTGAAGGACCATGAGAAGCACCTTATGGAATACTGTCTCGAGTTTAAGGTTTGCTCTCATAATTCCCTAACAATAGGCTCTCAATCCTGAGACATTGATGAACTCAAGTTTCTATCTATTCATTTGCTTTGAGTCACCAATGAGTGAGGCCAACTGTAGGTCAACACCTCGGTGTCTTGGGTATGTGGTAGTAGGACTGTGGGAACATCCAATGGTCAAGATGGAATCTATCTATATTATCCCCTTGTGCCAATTAATGGATTTATCATTAGTAAGTGCGCACCCATCTCGATTAAGAGTTAATTGGATGGTACTGATGATCACTGTGATTAATTGGGGCTCAAGGATAATAAGATGTGGATTTAAATTGGTGGGACATTATTAGTCCAGTTAATCCATGGATATTGATAGAGGGGCTTAATTGTGGTAATCGGGAAGTTTAGGGTCTTCATTGTAATTTATTCCTAAGACTGGAGTGCAGTTGCATTTATATAGTGGTGTTATTTGCAATTAACTGTGGGCCCGGATTACACATGAGATGTGGGGTCACGTGTCCCAGGTGGAGCCAGCTTTCTATGGAATCCCTAGTGGTCCCCACGCTAGCCCAAGTTATTGGATAGATACTAATCCTACTAGAACTCTAAGATGAAGGAATTAGGAAGTACTATTTCTATTTGAAGTGGGACTTCTAATAGTGGTAATAGTAAGCTTACTATTTTGTGTAGAAGTAAGACTTCTATTTCAATTAGTACAAGAGAAGGAGGTTGCTTAATGCTATAAAAGGAGAAACAAAGGGCTGGGTTTTCTATCCTTGGAATTCACGCCCAAAACCCCTTTGTGCAAGAGTTGCACATACTTCTCTTCTCCTTCTAGTTCTCTTCTAGTTTCCTTTAGAGCTTCTAGTTGTTTTCTTTAGGAGATCCCACCCATCTTCTTTAGAGAAGAGATCTGATACGGGCCATAGAGTGGAAGGCTAAGAGGTCTTGGAGATCTAAAGTTGTTTTCTTCTCCATCAAAGTACAACCGGACAGCAAATGTATAATCTGCTTCTCTAATCTTTTATAGATTATTTTGCATGGTGCTGCTTGTAATATTGCTGTATATGGTATATGAGTATGAGGGATTGCATCCTGGATATGGTTGATGGCCTTATGGACGTTTGATCCCTGAGTCAAGAGGGTCAAAAGTTTTGAAATCACATCCACGAGGCCCACCTATTTCCCACAATATTTCTCTAGTAGATCTGATAGTTAACATTCCAATTTAAAACACTTAATTAATTTAAAACACCTAATTAAAATATCTAATTAAAATCCATAGACTTAATTAATTGATTAAATCCTTAAAACTGATTAACAACTTCTAATAAAACCCCTAATTGAATAAAACCCTAATCAACAAGTTCCAATTAAAGTCCTAATTAACAAACCTAATTAATAAGCCCTAATTTATTAAGACCATAATCAACGATATTCAATTAACAACAATAAATTCAGACCTTAACCAAGCTTTGATCAAATCTTGATCACCAATTCCTAGTTTAAACCCCCATCAAGACAATATATCAATTAAATCCCAAAAAAAATAAAAACATCTCCCAACAGAAACTAAAGTCGAATACCCGAAACTAACTTAAAACACCCTAGAGACAACAAGCTAGTAGACTGACACTTGGGCGCCACCACAGGTGCGCCCAAGTCACAGAACACACCAAGGTGCCCCCACAAGTGCGCCCAAGTCCCTAGTCCAATCCTGAGACACATTTCGGTTACGTTTCAACTCACGAATTCAAACCACTACCATACTTAAGATTTAGAAACTTGAAACCAACCCAGGATCCAAGATTTATTGGCATAGGTCACCTAAAAATCCAAATTTAGGTGAACGAATCTAAGAAAGAACCGAAACTCACAGACCGACCACTTGGGCGCCACTATAGGTGCGCCCAAGTCACCCAGAAGCACTTAGGTGCCACCACAGGTGCGCCCAAGTCCATTTCTAGCCCCTAATATCACCAAATCCATATTCATTCCAATCTCGACCCAAATCAACATCTCAAAACCTTTACCGAACCAACAACAGCCTTGAAATTTAAAATTTCGTTAATATAAACCCATTCAGAGTCTCAAACCAAAGTTAGAAGATTAAAAAGTATCAAATTGGGACTTGGGTGCCACTGCTGGTGCGCCCAAGTGCCCAGAAACACTTAAGCGCATACATATGTACGCCCAAGTCCTCTGTCAAACATAAGTGGTGAATTCCGATTGTTTTTCGATTTCCGAACTTAAGATTATTAAAATAAACTAATCCAAAACATAAAACGACATCAGAACAGAAGCTTACAGTTAGTAAAACTCCTCAAATTCCAAAATTAACGTCCATACCTTCATCACTAGCCAAGTCACATAGAACCTGGTACTTAGGCGCCACTGCCTGTGCGCCCAAGTCATCCAGAGGACATAGGCACCACCACAGATGCACCCAAGTCCTCCGTTGACCCTGTTTCACTGGTTTTGACATCTTTTTCATTATTTGAATTAAAACCCAAAACTTTAGAATCTTCCACAATTAAAACAGAACCTTAAGACAACCTTAATCTACCCCTAAATAACTCTTAATCAAAACCACAACTTAAAATAAACCAAACCAATGAAGATCATAATTAACAAATTACTTAGGCATTGAAACTATCAAAAGTAGGTTGTCTACACTCTAGGATTAGGTCGGATTTCTCCATTAGGTGGATTAAAGCATTAGACTTCGTCCCATCACTTTTTCTGTTCCTTTAGGGGACCGGGAAAGCTGATGCAGGCGGTTTAGAACCTTAGGTTACGGTTAATTTGATGATCAGTAATAAAGCATCAATCAAGTAAATCCAAGTAAAAATTTCCTAGTTAGGCCCTTCTAGCCCCAATTTCAAAAATCCATACAAACTATAAAACCAACAAAATAAACCCAAATAAATTTTCCTTTATTTCTTCCTCCACCTTAGGTGCCAAATATTTAATCGAACTTAATGACAAAAGGGAATGAAGAATTAATTTTTAAAATTGAATAAATGAGAATGACGAGATGAGATGAGTGATTTCAAACACACTTTCAAATAATCACGGCCACCTTCAATCAATTATGGCCCATCAGCCACCTTCAATCAATTACGGCCCATCAGCTACCTTCAATCAATTACGGCCCATCGGCCTCTCACTTTTATCACTCGTGTATCGCACACGAAAAAAACAGAAATCACAAGTCAGAGACTCACTTGCATCATCATTTTGATTTGAAAAGTCAGCCTTTAAACCCTATTTTGCCAAGGGATTAGAAGGGGGTACCCGGGAACGGGGCCGATCCTCTTCTTAAATATTTGGCACTTCCCCCTTTTATTTTCTTTATTTTAATTAATTCGTTTTACTTGGATATACTATGATTTTGCTATGTGAGAATTAACCTTTATTTGGACTTTAACTCATGACCCAATTGACCCTACATTAAAGAGACCCAAAGAGACCCAAATCAATGTGACAAGACAACTGTCATGTGTTGCCGGCAGCACATTAGACGAGAAGAACCCACCCATTTATTTTCTCCCATTCATTCTTCTTCAGCTTTCATCGAAGAACGGTGTTATGGCCGTTACCGTAGCTGGCGATCGTGATCCGTCGATTTTGAGGGTGGTCGGAATCCTCATCTTCGATGTAAAATTTAAATAGCATACATAGTTGAATGGCGATTTCCCTCCCCAGGGGGATCAAAATTCACATCCGACAATGGTCTGCTCAAAGAACCCGCCCCGCTATCAAATGATATACTGTCCACTGAGAAAGCCTATCTTATGCTTCTCTCCCGAAAGGAAAGCCAGAACTTCCTCTCGTTGGACACCATCTGATTTGCCTAGATCCTTCCCAGAAGACTGCTTTATATCAAGCTCCTTCTTGGAAAGCCCCCTGTATATTGAAAAGCTCTCCGCGAACCACTTCGTGAAGCCAGCAGTCTGGAAAGTAGGCAACTCAGGATAGGAGATCATGGCTGTAGTGTCCTATGCACTGTAAAAAGCCCATGCATTCCTCCCGTCCTACAAACCTCCAAAACGCTTCACCATGCTTGAAGGCACTTCAACAATGCCTTGAGAGAAGTCCAACTGCAAGGCAAAACGTGAGGGGACAAATGGCTAGATATCGACAAAAAGATGTCTACGGTACACCATTGTACCAACTCGTATGTTAAAAAGCCACCTCTTCTCTGCGTTGGTCAAAGAATAGTGCCTTCCCGACCCTGCCCTAGTGGAATCACGGGCGACACCAAAGTCAAAAGCCTTCTTCCGCAAACCCAGAGAAAGCTTCACTAAAGATTGCCCAATCTCGACGTCCCCAAACCATCGAATTCTGAAACGGGCAGATAAAAGAGATTCAGAAACGGCTACTCCTCTAGCCAACCGAATCACGAATGGATCATCGTCCTGTGCAGCACCCAACTGATGGAAGCTAGGACAGTGGTATACATACCACGAATAGAAAATATGGGCTGAAAATACCCTATTCATGGGGAGCCACAGCCGAACAAGGAAAGCAGCAGCATGCAGTTCTGTACATAAATAGGAGTAAAGAGTAGGTACCAAAGGCAGCTGCTCTCCGAACGTCATCTAACAAACCGAAAAAATGCAATGCGGCCTGATGTACGTACCATCTCCTCCAGCAAAAACAGCCTCACCAAGCCAGTAAGTGAGGTAATCAACGAGATCCCTCCGCAGTGCAATGTCAGGACGAATGACATTTGTACTCTTGAAGAAGTTCTTCAAATCTCCCCGCATGATAAAAGTCTTCTTCAAACCCGGTTTCTTAGTTCTAGCTTCCCGGGTCGTGCTGTCGGAAATCTCTCCATCAAAGAAGTTGGAAGACGAAGAACTAAAAACTGCTGCACTTTACTTTCGAGCCCTCCTTCTCCTTCAAAAAATCATAGAAGGCAACAAGCTGAAAGTATAGAAGCTGGAATTCCTCAGACTGCTCTTCTAGGACACTGTCGATAGGCATAAACTCCTCATACAGTCTACCAAGGATAGGCAACCCAGTAATGGCACTCAACTCAGTCAAAGAAAAACCAACTTCACCATTCGTAACAACGAATGTGTTGGTTTGTGGAAGAAAAGACTCCAACATGGCCATGAAAGCCTCGTCGGAAAAGATCACGGTTTCCCTAAAAGCACAGACCGCGTGAAAGATCTCAGCCTTCTTCAGAATGGCACCACCAATCTGCAAGATGTGATCAGTCCAAGACTTCTAATCTAAGTCAGCATTGAAATGGCCATGAAGTCGGAAGGGTTTTACCCAATTGCTGCCATCACCCTTGAAAATGCCAAGGCCCACTGGTCTCAAATCGATCAAAGGATGATCTGAACCTTGGTAGTCGCTGGCCGGCGTCAGCATGTCCATATGGACAAGCGACTTCTCTACATAACCAGAAGGGCCGCCAATAAAAACCCCGGTCTTGATCACATTAGTCCTCTTCACCCAACTCGGAGGATCTTCCCACTTAGGGCACGTGAGAGAAAGGCTCATGATCTAGATAATGCGATCAAAGGTCGACTGGGTAGAAATAGTTCTCTCCTCACCATCTGCCGTGTAAGAGAACTGAAAACATCTCCTTTGGTATGTCAAGTCGTCAGGGCCTGCGTCACCAAAGATAAAGGTAGACTTGGGCACGATGCTCTAATCGTCCATGACCCAAGGACGACTGCTTACCATGACCTTGTAGAATTTCTCGTTCTTGAGAGCGATTAATAGCTATCTCATCTCATCACGGTTGAGGGAGTTGCCTTCTTCCAAATTTCTTTCGACATACTGGACCTTCTCCCAAGCTTGTTGTACAGCCACGTTAGAAGATCTAGTAGAGCGGCGAGGTGCATCAATAACAGGCTCTTTACCCTTGTTCGTTCTAGATGAACTACCTGCAAAAGATGGAAAAGAAAAGATCAATCATCACTAAAATGAAAGAATTTTGCTAAAAAAAAATTCTAGCAAAATTTTTGGCATGGTTCTGGGGCAATTCCAAAGAAAAGGGAAACACCCTGAAAAAAAATTTCTAGGAAGCTTGAAGATGAGCTCAACATCACTACAAGCTCATAATCAATGGAGGATTCTCAAAGAAGGTTTAAACTCAAACATTGCTGTGAGATCAAGCCAGTCTTATCAAATTTCTGCAAAATTGGAAAAAGGCTCAACATTGCTGCGAGCTCCAAACTCCAAAAATTGCAAAAGCTCCTCAAAATCCCGTAAGACTAAGAAAGGTCTCAACATTGCTGCGAACTCCAAATCCCAATACTTGCAAAAGATTTCCAGGTATGCATCATCATGCTTCCAAATCAATTTACTAAAAATCATGCATTAAAGAAAAATCATCATGCATTAGATGCTAGGAAAACCTTGACAAAATTTGACCAATTCCAACCCAACTTGGTCAAATCAATCAAACTTTGTCTAAGTCGAAATTCATGTGGACTTGACTTGGAAACCCTAGCCTTTTATCTTATTGCATCCAAAATATATATATATATACATGAACATCTTGAAATTGCATAACCTCAAGATCATGGTGAGCAAAAAAAAAAAAAAAAATAGAGAGAGAATCTTCTTAAAAAAAAAAAATTTTATGGACTGGCCCATAGGCTGTGGCCCACTGCCACGTGGCAGTACGGACCTGTCCATACAGCCAAAGAAAAAAAAAAGGGGGGTGCACGTGTAGAAAAAAAAAAGAGAAAAAAAAAAAGAGAACAAAACACGTGGAAAAAGAAAGCAAAAAAAGGAAAAGAAAAGAAAAGAAAGAAACTTTTTTTTCAACTTCTACATGGAGTTTCTTGTGAAGGAAGAAAACTTACTTGAAGCCATGGATGGAGAAGTTCTTGAAGATCTTGAAGATCTTTGGAGAAAAAGAGAAGTTCTTGATCTTGGAGCACTCTTCAAGATTTTTGCAAAAAGAAAGCAACCAGTGCAAGAGATCCAACTTCCATTGCTTTTATAGAAGAGAGCAAATCAAAAGAGGAAACAAGGAGAAAACCAAGGAGGTAAGTGCTAAAAATTATCAACCTTCCCAAAAAGAAAGGAGATTTGAGATATTCTCTTCTAAAGGGAAGATTCTTTGAGAAATTCACTCCAAAAAGAAAAGGAATGTGAGATATTCCCTCCCAAAAAAAGGTACTTTGAGAAAATCTCTCAAGGAAACTTGAGAGATTCTCTCCAAGTAAGGATATTTCTAGATATTCTCTATCCAAAGGAGATATTTTTAGATATTCTTTACAAAATGACACCATATGAGATCTAAGCCATCTTCAAAGCTTAAGGTCCCATAGGTTAACCCATATGAGCCAGGTTTGACCACCTAGGCACTAAAAGTGGCTTTTAGTAAAAAAAAATCCCTCTAACTAAGAGCATACAAAAAATGGTTCCATGCCTCTTTGGACTTGATTGGACCATACGAAAATTTTTTCAAATCTCATGAGCTTCCAAAAAATCCAAACCATCCAACCTCATATACCAAATTGAGCTAAAATCTTGAAATTGACATCCAAACCACTCCACTAGACCCAAAATAGTCCAAAAGAGTGACCAAAAACCAAACCATGGTCCCCTAACTTGCCACATACAGCTTGTTAGGTCACAAGGCCAAAACCAAAAACCAAATTTCGACCCCCTGACTCATCACATACAGCTTGTTAGGTCACAAGGTCAAAATCAAAAACCAAATTTCGATCCCTGACTCGCCACATATAGCTTTTTAGGTCACACGGTCAAACACGAAAAACCTTTTTGACCGCCTGATGCGCCACATAAAGCCCTTAGGTTCACAAGGTCAAAAGGAAAATAAAAAATCCAAAACCCAAATCCGAATCCCTCATGTCATTTTCAAAACATTGCCTTGAGGTGGTACGTGATCCCTCACTACCATAAAATTCCATAGAAGCTCAAAAGGCTACCTTATCAAAAGAAAAATGCTCAAAAACTCTTGGTCAAAAGTTCTCCTTCAAGCTTCTCTTCGAGGCACATCGACTCCAAAAGCTATGCAACTCGTCGCTGTACCTCGAGGGGGCATTTGTTGACACTAAAAATGTCACTTTGCCTCTTCACACATTCTCGACATCAAAAGGCCACATGGAGCTGCATCCTACCACAAACAGGCAAATGCCGCTTCAAACATCAAATCTTGTCAAAATCAAACAAAAACTGCAAGATCCTTCAAAACAGCCAAAATGGAGATACATTTGAAGTTCCGAGCCATTCCAACATTATTTGATCTAACTCCACTCCTCCAGTAGCTGAACAAGCACTCCTGGCGGCGACAATGTCGGAGACATCAAAACTTCGATTAGAGCCTATGGATGGTCTCAAAATACCTTCAAAAGGCTTCATGTCAAATTTCAAATCAAACCGACAACGTTTGACCCTCCATCAACACTCGAGCAGCAAAATCAAGCCTCTAGGCAACGAGAACCACCGAGGCCATCACTCATCAAACAGAGCACGAGGTAGCTTCTACATGCTTCTGAAAGGCTGCACGTCAAATTTCAGGTCATTTCAACAACGTTTGACCAGACTTTGATGCTTAGAAACAAAATCAAGCCTACCGGCGGCGGAGCTTCCCAAAACAATGACATCCAAATCAGAGCTGATGGGTTGTCTCAAAATACCTCCAATAGGCTCTCTATCAGATTTCAGGACAATCGGACATCATTTGACCGTACATCAAAGCGCGACATCCTCCTCGCAACAAAATCAAGTCTAGCAGCGATGGGACCCCAAAGGGCTTCAAAACCCAAACAAAAGCCAATGGTTGGTCCTATCTACTACTCAGGAAACTTCACCTCAAGTTTCGGGTCATTCCAACATTGTTTGACCTAGTTTTGACGCTTGACAGAAAATCAGCTACAAAGTCTTCGACTTTTCCAAAAATAGGAAACTTTGTGCTCCGGTTTGCACGGCTTCTCGTCAGGTTTTCTTCTGGAGAATCAAGTCAACAAATGAGGAAAATGTCAAGAAAAATACAGGAGAAAAAAAAGGATAAAAAGATCGAAAAAGGGCAGAGAAACGGTGACCAAAAGGGGAAAGATTCCCCATGGTCGCCGGCGACCCTCGAAATCTGGGTCGCTGGATTTCCGCCAGAAGGCCCGTTGTTTGACTCTTTTCGCGTTTCAGGAATTCCAGCCCCTATGACTTTTCAAAAATCGGATTCTTGATGCTTGAAATCAACCGATCTTTGTCAATATTTCGAATCCACTGACAAGAGCATGAAATCATCATTGATCGCTCCAAGATTGCCAATCGGCTGACCAAGAAAATACATTTTCTGTCCGACCGATCGAGAAATCGACAAGACAGATGTTACCGGCCCACTGGTATTAATCAATGTCTGAAGTTGCATCGCCATCTGGCATCAAACAACATGTGGATCCATCGGCGATCATCGCAAGAAGAATTCCAAAAGACGTGGTACGGCCCACGACTCTTCGATCGCCCTGACAACCAATTAATGAGGTTAAATGACCCATTTCATGACAACTTAATGCGGTCATTAACTTGTTATTTTGAAAGGCCTAATCAGATTCAAGAAAAAAGGAGTTACAAGTCCAAGCAATCATGACAATAAATCATGAAACTTCCCTCATCATGGAGATTAAGGGCGATTAAATGCCCATCATTTTTCATCGGCCAATCACAAGTCAAGAAAAAGGAGTTACAAAATCAAGAAATAAAAACATGTAACTTCTCCCATCATGGAACATCAATGCCATCATTTCTCTCATCAATGCCATAAATCACCCCATGACTCCCAAAAGCTTATAAAAAGGGGGTCATTCCAAGAAGAACAGAGGGAGAAATCCAGAAATCAAAGAGACATATACGCAAGTAAGAGAGGGAGAAATTTTGAAGAAATCCTACTACTCTGCTACAGCAAACACCACAAGGTGATCAAAGTCCCTTGGGGGGCCACCCCCCCAAAGCAAGGCCCTCTCCCCTTCTATCCAACATGGCTTAGACGCGGCTCTTCAGCCAGTCTACTCGGTTTTTTTTATTGGATATAGGACCTCCCCTTGATCTTTATCCTCTAATCTGAGCTTAGAGCCAAGCCAAAAAGAATCAAAGCATCACATGTTCTGATCTGAAGGATGATGGCGAAGCCCATACATGACTTGTGACCGTCGATCTGAACATGTCCCCATAATCTCTTGAGAACTTAGACCCCTTTTCTTCCTTTTCTATTGTATTCTGTATTTTTTTTTAAAGAGACAAAAAAATTCACAGTTCTTGTCTTTCATTATTGATGAGATTTGTAAATCGCCTTCTACGGCAAAATCGCCTTTCACGGCAAACAAACAAAAAAAAAACCACCTTTCACGGCAAACAAAGTGAAATCGCCTTTCACGACATTTAAAAAATTTATGTCTCTTTCTCTAAAATATATGTGCAATGGAAAGTTAGAAAAAAGAGTTGATTTCCTTTCTACTTGTGAAGGTGAATCTCTGGATTACTACTTCAAATTCTAAGTAGAATAGAAAATTTGGCATACCCGTACAAAAAAATGTTGATACCCGCCCTTCTCTTTTTCCCTCCATTCGGCCTTTGGGCAGCCACAGATGAGAGAGGAAAGGAAGAAACAGGTCCATCAGGTAGCTTACAAGAAGGTTCTTCACATGGACAAAATAAGCTCCAAAAAGGCCTCAGTGGGGCTGGATTCCTTCACAAATGGTGTTAATGGAGAGCATTCATGGTGAGGAAGAAGAAGATGACCTCCATTTTTCAATTGGCAAGAGTTTGATAGTAGATGGTAGGAGAGAAAGCAAGAAAAAGAAGAAGAGGCAAAACCCTAGCTTGGCGAAATCTTTTTGATCTGGAAAAGGAAAAGGGGAAAAAGGGTTCTCCTTTTGTAATAAGTGAGGGTGGGCTGGCAAATTTTGTCAGGCTAAAAACATGCTTTTCAGGACCTCGGATGAGTTCGAAGAAGAAGGGAGAAACGATTTTCAAAAAATCTAGTTTCTAAAAAGTATATATTTCAAGGGTTTTGGTGACATCAAATTTTGTGTCTAGATTTGGTGTAAAAAGACTGTTTTGCCCTCGAATTTGTAAAAGTCAGATTTCGGGGTTTCGAACGGGAACGATGTCAACATGGAAGTTGAAGAGGTTAACGAGATAAGTCAAACGATGCTAAAAAACCATGAATTATTGGAAACTCAAATAACCTCCATGTACACGTAAAGTCACAAAAAGAACCCTCAAAGGGTCCCACTAAATCAAGAAGGCACTCAAAATTTCCTAAAGCTATTTAAAAGTTATTCTAATCCCAACTTAACAAAAATCCACAAATCTCACTTAGAACTAACACACGGCTTAATTAGTGCTAATCGAGGTCACTCAAGTCTGGGTCTTATAGAAATCCAGCCATCCTAGGATTTTCTTTGAGCAAACTCTTGTCATTTGAAGAACTTCTAAGTAAGCAATCCCTCTCATCTTCTAAATTTGTGTTTTCCTAGCCCTAGAGAGTCTCAATCTCCATTATTGGAAGCTCTCTCCTTCTTGTTCTTTGTATTGACCATTTAGGGTTCTAAATGGGTTGTATTTTGGGGGGTTTTTGTGTAGCTTGGAGATTTTTGGCTTGGGAGTGAGATTAGGAGCTTGTTTAGCTAGCTTGGAGGTCAAGGCAAGTGGATGAATGGATGGTTTTGAATGTTAACATGCTTTATGAGAAAATCTTGATTTTCATTAATTGTTCTTGGTGGTTTCATATTGTTTTTCATATATGCTTCTTGCAACAATTTCTCTTGGTTTATAAATGCATGTTGATGAGTCTTTCTCATTGGTTTAGCCTCTTAGAAAATTTATACACGTTATTTTGGTTAAATCTTGTTTTATGTGTACACATGGATTACATGAATGATGGGTTGTCTTATGATGAATGTGATGGATTTGGGTTGTACATTATGAAGTGTCTGATAGAGGAATGAGGATGGTTTTGAGAAGGCAAGGAGACCCATATTTTTGTGACAAAGTTGTGGCTCAAAGGAGGTTTTAAAGGAATGGACAGGGAAGCTCGAAATGCATCAGAAATCAGTTTCTGACACAGTTCGCTCGAGCGAACCACTTCCAGAGACCAGTTGGCTCAAGCCAACCTTCAGGTTCCCTCAAGCCAACCAGTCTAGGACCAATTCGCTCAAGCGAACCCCTTCCAGTGAGTTGTTGGCTTAAGCCAACCTAGGGTTCTCTCGAGACAACTGTCTTTCATGCTTGGGTCTATATTGGGTGCTTGGGAATGAGGTTTTAATGCTTGAGGAGGTTTGTTTGGAGCCCTAATAAAATGGTGAGACCTAGGAAATGATGTATGGGGCTTGGTTAAAAAAGAAACCCCATCACGGAAATGTATTGAGGATTCTTTACTTGCCAATGTGTATAGGGTGCTCGGAATGTCTTTGATCTTCTGGAGTACCAAGCCAATAACAAAACCAATATACGGGACCCTTATACACATTGAGTTAAATCTTGAGGCCTCAATGTCTAGTCCAAAATTATATGGAAATCCATTTGTGTTCTCTTTTGCTCGAATTACATATGTACTCTTTAGTTGTCATGTGTCATTACTAGTCTTGCCTTAAAATTACTGAAATATGCAATTTGAATATCTTGTTAGCCCCGTGTATTTATGACCAGATATTAATGTATTATATGTGCGTGTGAGCATCTTGTTTAGCCTGTTTGGGTGTCATACACCTATATATATATATATATGTTCTGATTTCTTCATGTGACCTATGTGTCGGTACCACTAAGCTTGGACAATCTTGTTGGCTTGATCCCCCGACTTGAGGTCCCCCAATAACTCCTGCCAGTTGCAGTCTGGGTTCGCGCGTGTCCCGTTACTCGGTCCGTGGCCATGGTCTTGTCTAGTATATGCATATGTATATAGTTGGCTCTCGTCACTTCGCTTGTCTAAGACCAACGGCTCTAGTGTGCTCTCATCACATTAGTGATAGAGGATTTAGCTTTGTGTGGTTGTTATCTTGTCAGTTTCTTATTCATTGGTACCTTTTCATGCTTTATATTGTAGGAGATTGCAGAAAGATTATCCGCTATGGTTTTTGCCTTATAGAGATAATCAGTAACAGAAGATGTTCCTTTCTTTAAGGTTTGCAGTTGAAGTCTCAATTGAGCTTTCTTAGACTTGTAACGAGTACCAAACTGTATAGCCAAAGTGTTCCAATTATCATAAGAAGAATTCATGCTTACCACTTGAGTTAGGACCTGCTTTGCTAGAGTTGCTTTCAACCACATGACCAACATCTAGTCTTGTTTCCTCCATGAGATATATGTAGGATTGACAGTGGTTTTCCCAGCGGAGTCTTTGGCATATTGAAAAAGACATGGAGTCGATCCATCCACGAAGTTGAGGAGGTCATTGGTGATCAGTAGAAGCTCGAATTGGCTTTTCCACAGGAGGTAGTTGTCACAGCCGAGTTTTATAGAAACCAGATTGGTTATATTTGCAAGCATAATTTGAGAATATTATGCAGTGTTGGAAGTTGAAGAGGGCTAGGCCATCTAGGTAATGATGTGACGTCAAATGAGAAGTGTCAATCAGGACCTTAAAGAGTTGAAAAATGAAGCAATAATTGCTCTGATACCATGAAACGTCATATAATATGAAATATTTTGTATTCTCTCATAACTGACACCTTTACGGAGTTATATATTTGAGAAAACTACCGGAAAAGGCCCCTAAGGACCCCTATGGATGGCTGATGACCCGGTATAATAATGGAGACCGGAGAGGTCCCCTGGGCCCATTATATTTTTTTTTATTTGTTTAATGAAATGGTCGATATCAACCATTTAGGCAATTTTATAAAGTAATACAAACCCCATTTCTCCCTCATTCCGCAGTCGCCCTTTTTCCCTTTTCCCTTTGTCTGTCACAATCGACATTTTTCCCTTGTAGTTCTTGTCCCAGCCAGTGGTCCCAAGAAGCTTTTGGCGCCTTCCCTCCTTTTCCATTTCAAATCGTGATCTTCACATAAAGGTGCATTTTTTAATGTCTCTTTTGCTTTTACCCTAATTAACAATTGATTTCGATGGGTTTTTGAAAAAGGAGGGCACTGCATTCACGAAAGCATCCTTCATCATGGTAATACATCAAACCCCTTTCTGTGGCAGCGGCATGTTTTTCTTGGGTTCTTCAACAAAAGCCATATTTTGACACCGAAACTAAACAGTTGCAGGTTCTTTGTGAACCCATCTGTTGCAGAGGCATCCCTTCCATGCCTCACAATAGATATCGACAATTTTTGAAATCCATTTTGATGGGTAGAAAATGGATTATCATTAACCCCAAAAGTAGGACACTGCATTCATGGAACCATCATTCATCGTGTTAAAATATCAAACCAAGTTCCATGTCTGCAACATCTGTTGCTTGGGTTGTTCAACAAAAGCCATCCATTTTTTGGATTCAAACATTTGCTTGGTTGTTTCGAACCAAACAATTGCAGAAGAATCTTTTCCGTGTTTGATAATAGAAATCAAATTTGTCATCCAATTTTTATAAACTGATAAGTATTAACAAATGGAGAGAAAGTCAGTTGAAATACATCTTGTTTTTTACTATTTTTTGTCCCTAAAAATAGGTTATACAAAGTGTCCCTCAAGAATTTAAATTTAGGTGTGCTTCAGGTACTTTTTTTGAACTAAGCCAAACACTATCTTTTTAGGTCCCTAAGGTCACATTTGGCAATTAAATCTTTGGGGAATTTTTATCTGTTTCCCATTAAGTTGAATTGAACAAATAAAGTGATACATGGTTGGAGAGCCATCTTTTAGATGGAAAGTGACCCCCCACACCAAATCCCCCCCCCCACCCCCCCCACACACACACACACAACAGAACATGTACAAGGGACCAAGACAATAAGTCTTTTCTTCATTGAAAGTACTCTTATTGAGAGCAAGTATGCCCCTAACTTGTTCCCCATGGCAAGAAGGTGAGGGAAGAAGGGTTCATTACAGTACATTATATTTGGGTTGGGAACTGATGGTTTGCCATTTTATTTAATTAAATGAGCTTGATTAAGGTGTTGCTGGTGAACAAGTGATCTGCACTTGTGATGAACTTTTCACCAAATAGAGATAAAAAAAATGAATTCAGCCACTGGCGAAGACGAGTGCAGGTCAAATGAAAATAAGGGTGTGAGATATGCAAGTAAAATTCTCAATATGGATTAATTGTCCGGTTTATGTCCTATATCACATCCATAAAGTGGCCGTTTTATTCCACACAACCTTTCTTACTCACAATGAATCAGAAGTGCCCTGCTAAAGTCATGCATCTATTACACTATGCTTTGGAACAGGTGGACTTTTCAAAGTATAACTGCTTAAATGGTTAACTACATATGAGAAACTTTCCATGATAAAAAATTTGAACAACCATTGCAGTTTATGGCGGCCAATTTATTATGTTGCGTTCCACAAAGTTTCTGACTTTTTTGGCACAAACACATTTAAAAACATCTTGCATATGTGGTAAACTGTTGTATTTGGATCACATCATTTATAATCGAGAACCGAAGGACGTGTATTAACCTTGTCCTTTTTCCCTAGCACTCATACAGCATCATACATAATTTGTTCCAAAATGATGATTGCTTACATCTATAATAATGAGCGACGAAACATGTTGCCTATTTCTTAACCGTATTTTCCACTTTGCAGACGAATGAAGAACAAGGCACCGGAGCTCCAACAACTCTCCTTTACAACCAATGGTATCATATATCGGAGGGTATCCGCCAAGGAGAGGTAATCTTTATACATAAGGATACTTCATGGCGAATGCCAATGTTGCGCCAATCATATCTTTGAACACAAAAGCTGCAAACTGATTGTCATTTCTCAATGCATGACTACATGTGCTCATGGTTATATAAGCATTCAATGTTTGAGTATTAAGTGTAGGTTGATCACTATCTTTAGAGGGTAAATTGTCACATAAGACTCTTGTGATGATAATGTCACATCAACAACAATCAAAAACTCTTGACACAAAAAAAAAATGCATGCTTAACAAGAAGTACATTATATGTGAAGAACAAGAACATGGATGTTGCTAGTTTAATTGTTAACCTAGTTTCTTATCAAACATAAAACTTTGTTAAGTGAATTTGACACTAATGACAGGCATTATAAAGTCGTTGGCTCTGAGTTTTCTGGGTTAAATTAGGGATATACTCCACCACCTTTTTGATATCCACTTTCCTCATGAATAAATTGATGGCTGAAATGAGTCAAAACAGCTAGCAGATTGAGCCCATTCCATTCCACACTTCAAATCAATAATTGTTATCAGCATATAACAATTAAGATAAACATGTTTTAAGATTTAAATAAGACCAACGCATAGTATGACCAAATTATTAGGTCAGTGGATTTATTAATTGATGCATTGGAACTTCTGGACTACTAATCGCAAACTGATGTCATGCCTATGCTATTTGAACGGTCTTTATCCTTCTTATGAAAGATATATTCTAACAAGCACTTTTCTTATTATTTCGATATGTAGGAGACCGGTCGCCTTAGGTGCATACCAACAAATCCAGATAAACATGTTTGGGAGCTGACAAAGCAACAGAAGAGCTACGTCAAGCAGGCTGGGCTACATCACCTTGCAGAAATAGATCGCATTGTCATCGATCATGCACTAATTACTGCACCAGTCGAGAGGTGGTGCCCTGAGACCAACACTTTCCACTTCCCATCAGGCGAGGCAACTATCACCCTTGAAGATGTTGCGTACTTATATGGGCTGCCTATAAATGACACTTTAGTGAGTGGACGGACTTCCCCTGGTAGGATGGTCCAAGAAATTTGTCAAGATGTTCTCGGGTTGACCCCACAGAAAAAATTAGACTATGTGGGGATAACGGTTAAATTTAAGTGGCTTGAAGATAACTTCAAGGCGGAGAAACTAACGCAGAAAAAGAAGCACAAGAAATACAAGGAGCATGAGATCTTCGCCACTCGTGCCTATCTATTTTTCCTTGTTTCCGGAAAAATTGTTACCCAAACTTCTGGTGCCCGCGGACCCGCCTATTTACTCGAACTATTTAAAGAGTTCAAACCTTATGCATGGGCACCAGCATGTCTTGCCAACTTATATAGGATGTTGTCAAATGCATCCCGTTGGAGTCCTGAAGAGATAGTGGGAGGAGAGGAGGGGGGCGGTGAGCAAGGCGAGACAGAGGGCCATCAACTTAGGACACCAACTGGGCCGCTACAGCTATTACAGGTTTAGCTAATTTATTTTTAACATTATTTGACCATTTAACATAATTTGGTTGAAACAAGGTTGATTATATCGACTATTTGGTGCGGCTGTGGGCTTATACGAAGATGTCCATCGGAAAGTGTCCTCAGCCATTAGAGTCTTGGAAAAAGGATATTAAGTTCCCACTTTTTAAAACTTGGCAAAAGAGGCTGCCTAAACCCCGGCTTAGCAACGGTGAAAGAAGTAAGAAAGCAGATAAATGCTCTACATGTTGATGAGGTAGTCAAGCTGAACACCGTATTAAGATGTTCATTTTCCTTACTTAATCCCATGAATTTTTTCTTTCTCATAATGTTATCTTTTATTGATGTTTTTGCAGTTCACTTGGCAACCACATTCTAGCCTCGGGAATAAGTTTCTGAACAAGGTGTCAAAGGTTGATCGTAGTCTGATGTCGTCGTCTACAGTCTTGATCTTCTATTGGATTGTTGAACGACATAATACATGGTGGGTTATGAAACACTTCGGACTAATGCAAGTAGTCCCACCGCCTTTCGACATCCCAATCATTAGACGAGAACGGACTACCCATCATGTGATTGACTACAACCAGAATATGGACAAGGAGGTGGAGGCGTTGTGGAATGCAAGAAGTGAACTCGGACTACGTGGTGTGGAGGATACTACAGCCCAGCATACAGATGAGTATATGCTGTGGTATCGCGATAACACAATCATATATGTTGGCAGACAAAGAGAAGCAGAGCAACCCGCTGTAGCCGACCAGACTGATGGACCCGAGGTGGCCAGTTCACCCAATGTGCCTGATGCAGACGACGTTCCTACTGCAACTGAAGTCACTACTGTACCCACTGTCCCACAAAAGCATGTGAGATATACACTGTGTTGTCATCCATACTTAATGTGGTTGCGATCTTCTTACTGTGGTTCACATATTAATTATTTAATTTCTACGATCATCCGCTTATGAGAGGGTACACGTTGTCAATGTGTGCAGGTCCAGGATCTGGTGCTTCAAATAGAACGCTCCCTTCAGCAGGCCTCGTGCAAGAACACCTCGATGGAGAAGTTGAACCTGTCAATATCGAAAAAGTTGTAAGACTTCGACCCGAGTGACCTCGATTAGTACTAATTAAGTCGCGTGTTAGTCTTGAACTTGTTTGGTGGATTTTGGTTTAGTTGGTTTAGAATAGCTTTGTCATAGCTTTGGAAATTTTGAGTGCCTTTGGAATTAGTGGGGCCCTTTGGGGGTTCCTTTTTATGACTTACGTGTACTTCGGGGATTACTCGAGATTCTTTTGATTTGGTGTTTTATCCCGATTTACTTATTTTGTTAATCCCTTCAACTTTCATGTTGATCCCGTTCCCATCCCGAATCCCGAAACTCGACTTTTCTAGCTTCTTAGGCAAAACAGTCTTTTTACACTAAATCTGTACCAAAAATTTAATATTCCCAAAACCCGCGAAACATATACTTTTTGGAAAGTAAAAATTTCGACGATCATTTCTTCCTTCTTCGTCGTTTTCATCCGAGGTCTCAAGAACTACTATTTCAGCCCAACAAGATTGCTAGTTAGTGGAGCCCACTTGTGTTGCTTATAAAAGAGAGCTTATCCCCTCCCTTTTTCCCTTTTCCAACACAACAGCCAACCTAGGGTTCTTTCTTCATCTCTTTTCTTCTTCTTCTTGGCTTTTCCATCATCAAGACACTACCAACTTGCACCAACATAAAAAGGACTTCATCATCTTCTTCACCACTTCAAGGGCTTTCCATTGGTACCATTCTTGAAGAAGTCTCTTCTCTCCAAGATCCTCATTTAGCTTGCCTTGCTCATTTAGAGCACCTATTGGTAAGATCTCTCCCTAATCTTCTAGATTTGTGTTCTTATAGTCCTTGAGAAGCTCCATTTTCATTATTGGGAGCTCTCTCTTCTTATTGCTTGGTTTAACCCATTTTAGGGTTTGTTTTGGGGGTTTTTGTAGAGATTGTGATCTTGGATTGCAAGTGTGATTAGGAGCTTGTTTTCCTTTGATTTGAGACCCAAGGCAAGTGGATGATTTGATATGTTTAGCTTTGAATGAGTTTTATGAAATGCATTTATGATTTCACCATATATTTTGTGATATTAATGACTTGTTTAGGTTTGAAATAAATGCACATTAGTGAACCTTGTTAGCTTATTTTATCTATGGTTTAGATTGCTAATCAGGTCTAAAAGAATGAACACAAAAGAAAGGAAAACGGAATGACCCATTGAACTGCAGAAACAGAACCTGGGTTCTGTTACGCAGTTCACGCGGTCGACCGGCTAGGGAGCTCGTTCAACCGGCCACACGGGATCAGGTCCTCCGATGAATGACCCATTGCACTGCAGAAAACAAAACATGGGTTCTGTTACGCAATTCACGCGGTCGACCAGCCACACGATGTTAGAATCACACAATCACTGAGAGGGGGGGTGAATCAGTGATGTCTCAATACTTTTTACTTGAATATAAATAAGTCTAACTAAACAAAGCAGTAAAACAAAAATCAAGCAACCACAGGAACACAAGATTTTAACGTGGTTCACCCAAAGGCTATGTCCACGGTGTAACGACTACCCGGACACCAATCCGAGGCTAGTCTTACTGATTATTTATGAAGCTTCAACTTCAAGGAGCACCCACCCCTGTTTCAGATAGCACCCACTATCTAGGAAGCAACAACTCCCTTTACAATTCGTCTGCACCAACAGACAGGATCACCAAACCCCAATACCAAGCACCCACTTGATATTTTACAATGATTAGAGAAGAACCCTTTACAGAAATTAATCTCTCACTCTCAATCCCATACAATCAGACTCTTAATAAATATGAATTGAGAGACACTTATCTGAAGAAACTACTGATGAAGAACCATCTTCTTGATGCAGAGTTTCTTCTTTACTTGCTGTAACGGAATCACAGCAGTAACTCCTTGCAAGCTCACACACCCTCACGAATCTCTCTCTTTCTGTCTGTCTCTGTGTGTCTTTCTGTGTATTTTCAACGATCCCTAGCATGCCTTTATATAGGATTTGTCAACCCTAATTCGTGATTCTAAAAAGGCTAGGAGAGGTTTTGGAAACTCCTGCAAGGATTAGAAAAGATCCCCTGCGCAACTTTCTGTTTTGTAAACTCCTTCAAGGATTGGAAAAGATCCCCTGTTTTATCTCGCGCAAGTTTCTATTTTTGAAAACTCTGCACTTGACTGAACTCAGCGCTTCGCCTGCGCTTTACCGAGCTCAACGCTTGACGGAGCTCAACGCTTGAACTAGCTCTGCCCTATACCGAGCTGCTCAGTACTTGAACGAGTTTACCGGGCTGCTCAGTGTTTAAACGAGCTCTGTTACTTACCGAGCTGCTCAGTGCTTAAACGAGCTCTGCTTGACGCTTTAACCGGGCTCAACGCTTGATGCTTTAACCGAGCTCAATGCTTAACCTCGGACCGCGCCTTACCGACCACAATGCTTTGCCGAACTCTGCTTTGATTCTTCTTGAGCTTTGCGCTTCGACGACGTGAGCCGTCATGATGAGCTCAATGCTTTTACTGAGCTCTGTGCTTTTACCGATCTCCATTCTTTTACCGTGATTCTTTCTTTTACCGAGCTCTTTGATTTTACCGATTTCCTTTCTTTTACCGATCTCCTTGCTTTTACCGATAACTGAGCTAAGGCATTCTGTGCCGAGCTGAGGCATCATGTGCTGTGCCGAGCTGAGGCATCCTGTGCTGTGTCGAGCTGAGTCATTCTATGCTGTGCCGAGCTGAGGCATTCTGTGCTGTACTCGTGTGACAATGTGTTGACAATAATTCCAACACACAATACCGAGCTTCTCTTCAAAATCCAACAATCTCCCCCTTTGGAATTGTTGGCAACACTTGGAAAATGTTAACCATCGATCGATCTTGCACACAAGTTTCTGTTCTGTTCTGAACTACTGTAGCATGTCTTCTCGGCAGTTACAGACTCCCCCTGAACAACATGTTCTTTCAATTTATTCTCTCCCTTTGGCAACAATCAGAAAGGGACTGACTTAGGAGTAAAAAGATTAGTAATAATGCATGCTCCCCCTAAGAAGAAGGTCTCCTAATGCTTGGGAGAGTGAGTAACTCCCAATTTCTTGCGAAGATACTCGAAGACTTCCTTTGGTAGAGGCTTTGTGAAGATATCAGCCACTTGTTCAGTAGTTGAAACATATTCCAATTTTACCTCACCGTCAGCAACCTTTTCTTTGAGGAAGTGATAACGTATGGCAACATGCTTTGTGCGGGAGTGCTGGACAGGGTTCTTGGAGATATGAATGGCACTTGTGTTGTCGCAGAAGATTGGCGTAGGATCTTTCGTCTGAACACCGAGATCTGAGAGCATTTGATGCATCCACAGTACTTGGGAACAGCAAGTTACTGCTGCTATGTACTCTGCTTCCGCTGTAGAAAGAGAAACTGAATCTTGCTTCTTGCTGTGCCAAGCCACCAATCTTTCACCAAGATAGAATGCACCTCCACTTGTGCTTTTGCGGTCATCTACACATCCAACCCAGTCAGCATCAGAATATGCAATGAGAGATACCGAAATATCCTCTTTACTGCTGTAAGGTGCTCTTCCGTTGGTGATGCCTGAAATCTCGCCACCATACATACCGCCTGTAGAATGTCCAGTCTTGTAGCCGTCAAGTAGAGCAAGCTCCCTATCATTGATCAGTAAGTGGTGTGATCAACTGATGGAGCCTTGTCGTCTTTGCTTAGCTTTGTGTTCGTGGACATAGGCGTGCTCACCGGCTTGCTGTCTTCCATGTTGAACTGTTTCAGCATCTCCTTGATGTATTTCAACTATGATATGAAGATACCATGCTTCAGCTGCTGCACTTGGAGACCAAGGAAGAAACTTAGCTCTCCAAGCATGGACATTTCAAATTCATTCTTCATCTCTTCAACAAAGTTTCTGCACAACTCCTCGTCATTACCGCCAAAGATTATGTCATCGACATAAACTATGACAACCAGTTGGTTACTTTGTTCTGTTTTGACATAGAGATTGCTATCAACCAGTCCTTTGCCGAGACCAATCTTGCAAAGATAACTGTCCAACCGTGCATACCAGGCCCTCGGTGCTTGTTTCAGGCCATATAGAGCCTTCCTCAACTTACACACCAGGTTTGAACTGTTGCTCAAGAGAAAACCATCTGGTTGCTCAATGTAAACCTCTTCCTCAAGTAGCCCATTCAAAAAGGCTAACTTTACATCCATTTGAAATACCTTGAAGTTCTTGTATGCAGCCAATGCTAGGAACATACGTATGGCTTCCAAACGAGCCATTGGTGCAAAGGTTTCTTCAAAATCTATGCCTTCAATTTGAGCATAGCCTTTACACACTAACCTTGCTTTGTTTCTTACAACTTGACCATCTTCATTCAGCTTATTTCTAAAGACCCATTTAGTACCTGTGACATTCTTATCAATGGGTCTAGGGACTAAATCCCAAGTGGAGTTCTTCTCTATTTGCTCTAACTCCTCATGCATAGCCTTTAACCAATTTTCATCAAGGCTTGCTTCAGCCACTGTCTTGGGTTCGATCATTGATACTAGTGAAAAAGTGTTAGCCACACTATGTCTAATTTGAACACCAGCCTTAGGATTTCCAATTATTTGGTCCTTAGGATGTTGTTCTACCCAAGTATTGTGCTTTCTAGGAGTAGCAACTTTTAAACCGTCCCTTGATTTCTTAGAATCATTAGGTTCAACTCTTTCATCATCCAACTCAGACAAGTCCTCATAAACCGGACTTTCTTCACAGGTTTCATACATGGGTTCATAAGGTTCGTCAATTCTAACATCAGCACTTTCTACAATTTTTCTGGTCCTTTTGTTAAGACACCTATATGCCTTGCTAGTGGAGGAGTAACCCAAAAATATGCCTTCATCAGCTCTTTCTTCAAATTTTCCTAGATTCTGTTCAAGTCGCTTGATGAAGCACTTGCTGCCAAATATTTTGAAGTGCTTGACTGAAGGCTACCGTAACCACAACTCATATGGTGTTTTCTCTTCATGTTGCCTGATCATGCATCGATTCTGAATGTATACAGCTGTATGCACTGCTTCCTTCCAATATCTATCAGCCAGTTTGCTCTCAACCAGCATAGTGCGTGCCATTTGCTGCATGGTGCGGTTCTTGCGTTCAACGACTCCATTCTGCTATGGAGTTCTAGGGGCTGAGTATTGTCTTTGAATCCCATGCTGCTCGCAAAACTTGGTGAATTCTTCAAATGTGAATTTGCCTCCACGATCAGACCTTAACGTCTTGATCTTCTTCCCTAGCATGTTTTCAACCTGTGCTTTAAACACTTTGAATCGATCAAGTGCTTGATGTTTATGTTTTAAAAATAAAACCCATGTCATTCTAGTATAATCATCAATGCATAACATGAAATACTTATCTCCGTTGGTGCTTTGAGTTCGCATTGCTCCGCAAAGATTAGTGTGCACAAGCTCAAGAGGTTTCTTCGTGTGATGCTCCTTTGTTTTGAATACCACCCTCGTTTGCTTTCCCTTTTGACAAGAATTGCAAACAGGGTTGGAAGGCTTCTTTATCGTAGACATACCTCTCACCGCCTTTGTGTTGCAAATCTTTGACAGATTGTCAAAATTTAGATGCCCAAGGCGCTTGTGCCATAGCCAGCTCTCCTCAGCCTGGCTTATTAAACAGGATTTTTCCAATCCATCAGATAGAGTGTAGAGATTGCCTGTTGTTCTTGACCCTGTAGCCAGTGTTTTGCCATTGCTACACTTCTTGATTGCGAACCCATTCTTTGTGAAGTAATACCTCATGACCTTTGTCACAGATCTGACTTACACTTAGCAGGTTGTGTTTAAGTCCAGACACATACAACACTTCCTCAAAACTGATCTTGCCTTCTTTCAGCTAAACAGCGCCTTTGCCACAGATTTTGGCACCGTCGTTATTGCCGAATTTTACAGAGCCACCTTCAAACTGTTGTAGCTTTGTGAACTTGGCTTTGTCACCTGTCATATGACTTGAACAGCCACTGTCAAGGATCCATGGTGTAGCCTTCTTTTGAGCATTGAAAGCGGTTTGCACAATGAAGGATTCCTTGGGTTCTTCTGCCCTTTTCTTCACCCTCCAGACCTTGACCAATTTGGGTTTCTTCTCAACCTGAAATTGGTTAGCAATATGCAACCTGCAGTCCCTAGCCAGGTGACCAAAGTTGTCACACTTATGGCACTCAATGTTGTGGCTACTTAGGACTGAGAAAGGGTTCCTAGTTGCAATCCTACTAGGTTTAGCACGAGATTTACATTCAGCAATTTTATGCCCAAACTTATTACAGTGATAACAGTAACCATAGAATCTGAATCTTCTTTGTGGTTGGTTAGACTTCACATGTATAGTCTCTTTCTTAGGCTGGATGGTGGGCTTCACAGCTTTAGAAGGTGTAGCTGTTTGCTTCACAAACTTGGGTGGTGCTGTTGTCTTTTCAGGAGGTGCAACCTTGGAGGATTCTCTGGCCTCATATCCTAGACCGAATTTGATGTGGGGAGGCCTTTGAACTTTCAGTAGGTTGTTTAGCTTCATTGTTCCATTGATTGCTTGGAGCACTTTAAGCTTTTGATTAAGTTTTAAATTTTCAGCCCTTGCACCAAGGATTTCATTCTCAAGTTTCACAACCTCCTCAGTTTTAGCACTGACTTGGTTTTCTAGAATTCCAATGGTTCTCTTAAACTCTTCAACTTGAGTCTTTAAGGAAATTACAGAACTTTCAGCATCATGGAGGAGTTTCAGATTTTTCTTACTTGTTTTTCGCTCCAAGCTTAACTCCTTAAGTGCCGCAATCAGTTCTCCTTCGAGGTTGACCTCGGCCTCATCATCTTCCGCCTCCAGCTCTTGCTCCTCTTCTTCTTCAACAGTGACCATGAAGAGGGCTTCAGTTGACTCAGCTGAGTGATCGTCGTCTGAACTTTCAGACGCATCGTTGGTGTAATGGCTGATGAAGCTTTTAGTCTTTTCTATTTTGCTGAACCTCTGCTTTCTCTGATTCTTATCAGCATAAGAGTCTTCTTCATCATTGTCCTTGAACAGACACTTCGCAGCAAAGTGGCCAACACCGCCACAGTTGAAGCACTTGAAAGGTAACTTCCCCTTGTACTTTCCGTTGCTGCTTTTCTTCAATCTTCTGACGAATTGAGCCTCAAGCTCATCATCAGAATCATCACCGAGATCAGCATCCTTTATTTTTTTCTGTACCTTGAAGGCCGCCTCTCTGTTAGATGAGGATGTCTTGCCTATGCGCATCTCATAAGCAGTCAAAGAACCATGAAGCTCATCCATGGAGAAAACATTCAGATCTTTTGCTTCTTCTATTACGGACACTTTGGAGTCGAACCGAGGCCGAAGAGATCTAAGTATCTTTTTAACGATGACTGGCTCCTTGATCTCCTCTCCCATCCCACGGATGGAATTGCTCACTTCATTGACTCGCAACATGTAAGTGTTAATGTTCTCGCCTTCCATCAGGTGAAGAGATTCAAACTGAGAGCGATAAGTCTGAAGTTTTGCCTCTTTAATCTTCTCATCACCCTCACGTATACTCTGCAGCTTGTCCCAGATTTCTTTGGCTGTTTTGCACATCATGACTTTGACAAGCTCGCTGTCCACAAGACCGCTATAGAGAGCATTCTGCGCCTTGGAGTCGTTGTCTGCTAGTTTCTTTGTTGCAGCATCAGTGGGTGTGATAAAAGCGTTGTAGCCAACTCTTACAGCCTCCCAAACATCATAGCCAAGTGACTTGATGTAAGCCTGCATCCTTAGCTTCCAGAAGGAGTAGTTAGTACCATCAAACAGTGGTGCTTTTGTGTTCCCAGTATTGGACCCCATGTGATTCATTTAGAGATCACCCTCAGCGTGTTAATGCTTGCTAAAGGAACCTCACTCTGATACCAATTGTTAGAATCACACGATCACTGAGGGGGGGTGAATCAGTGATGTCTCAATACTTTTTACTTGAATATAAATAAGTCCAACTAAACAAAACAGTAAAACAAAAATCAAGCAACCACAGGAACACAAGGTTTTAACGTGGTTCACCCAGAGGCTTTGTCCACGGTGTAACGACTACCCGGACACCAATCCGAGGCTAGTCTTACTGATTATTTCTGAAGCTTCAACTTCAAGGAGCACCCACCCCTGTTTCAGATAGCACCCACTATCTAGGAAGCAACAACTCCCTTTACAATTCGTCTGCACCAACAGACAGGATCACCAAACCCCAATACCAAGCACCCACTTGATATTTTATAATGATTAGAGAAGAACCATTTACAGAAATTAATCTCTCACTCTCAATCCCATACAATCAGACTCTTAATAAATATGAATTGAGAGACACTTATCTGAAGAAACTACTGATGAAGAACTATCTTCTTGATGCAGAGTTTCTTCTTTACTTGCTGTAATGGAATCACAGCAGTAACTCCTTGCAAGCTCACACACCCTCACGAATCTCTCTCTTTCTGTCTGTCTCTGTGTGTCTTTCTGTGTATTTTCAACTATCCCTAGCATGCCTTTATATAGTATTTGTCAACCCTAATTCGTGATTCTAAAAAGGCTAGGAGAGGTTTTGGAAACTCCTGCAAGGATTAGAAAAGATCCCCTGCGCAACTTTCTGTTTTGTAAACTCCTTCAAGGATTGGAAAAGATCCCCTGTTTTATCTCGCGCAAGTTTCTATTTTTGAAAACTCTGCACTTGACTGAACTCAGCGCTTCGCCTGCGCTTTTCCGAGCTCAACGCTTGACGGAGCTCAACGCTTGAGCTAGCTCTGCCCTACACCGAGCTGCTCAGTACTTGAACGAGTTTACCGGGCTGCTCAGTGTTTAAACGAGCTCTGTGACTTACCGAGCTGCTCAGTGCTTAAACGAGCTCTGCTTGATGCTTTAACCGGGCTCAACGCTTGATGCTTTAACCGAGCTCAGTGCTTAACGACGCACTGCGCTTTACCGACCACAATGCTTTGCCGAACTCTGCTTTGATTCTTCTTGAGCTTTGCGCTTCGACAAACTGAGCTGTCATGATGGACTCAATGCTTTTACCGAGCTCTGTGCTTTTACCGATCTCCATTCTTTTACCGTGATTCTTTCTTTTACCGAGCTCTTTGATTTTACCGATTTCCTTTCTTTTACCGATCTCCTTGCTTTTACCGATAACTGAGCTAAGGCATTCTGTGCCGAGTTGAGGCATCATATGCTGTGCCAAGCTGAGGCATCCTGTGCTGTGCCGAGCTGAGTCATTCCGTGCTGTGCCGAGCTTAGGCATTCTGTGCTGGACTCGTGTGACAATGTGTCGACAATAATTCCAACACACAATACCGAGCTTCTCTTCAAAATCCAACACACGAGGGTCAGGTTCTCTGGAACCTGACCAAAACACTGTTCACTCCTTTTTATTTACAACTGTCAGTCGACCGGCCAAGGGCTCGGTCGACCGGGCATTCATGAGAGGGATCGACCTGACCTCCTCAGGCTGACCGAGACCGCAGTGTGCGCGGTCGACCGGCTAAGGGCCAGGTCGACCGGGCCAACTGCGAATCTCCCCTGGGAAGTGATTTTTACTCTTTTCTTAAATGGACTTAGGTGGAACTTGGTTACCCTTTTTATTGGACTCACTTGACTTATCATGAGATTGTTTGATCCGACATTCTTTGAGCTTAATCCGGTTGTATCGGAACTTAACCTAATTCAATCTTGAACGGTACAGGACAAGGGATAACCCCTTTATAACTATGCACGAGGTTTGTACGCTTGGGTATCGCGAATCCTATCCCCTTCGGTGACTGAGTAGGTTGTACGATGCTTCAGGATTAACATTATACTTAGGATCTCTTATGAGGTTCCGTTTGTTTTGAAGTTCATTTAAAAGTTTGAAAATCACTAAGTGTATAAAAAGCCCGGAATGTCTCCAAACTCAAGGAGTACCAAGTCATTATTACAATGGACATACGGAGTCCTTACTCACCTGATTTATCTTGAGTCTCGACACTTGTCCTGAATTTCTCGGATTATGATTTATCTTGAATCTCGACACTTGTCCCGAATTTCTCGAATTATGATTTATCATTCCCGAAAGTATTGAAAGTATATTTTAGCATTTTGCTAGCCCGTTTATACATGCCCGAATAAAATGATACTTGTGCCTTTTAGCATGTTGTCCCGCTCGTTTACATACATGCACTCGATATGTTTTATACATGATTTGATTTGTCATTTGACCTATGAGTCGGCACCACTAAGCTTGGCTTTCCTTGCTGGTCTGATCCACCGACTTGGAGACCCCTTCGCCAGCTGCAGTTAGGATCCCGCTACCCGGTTATTACCGTAGTCTTGTCCTGATACCCGGTTCGCTACCGTGGTCATGTCCCGTATTATATTATGTATATGTATATGTTACTTATGTTGCATCTCCTCACTTCGGTGACTAAGACAATATCCCGATATGCTCATGTCACTTCGGTGATAGAGGACTTAGCTACGTGTGGTTGCCATCTTGTTTGTTTCCCGTTTCCTTGGATACCTTACATGTTTTATATTGTATATGTATTTGAATAAACGATACTCTCGTTTTATGAAACTATTGTTTGATAGGTTTAAATGTTTTCCAAGGTAATTTCTTATTAATATGTCTTTTCACCCACCTACCAAACCGTGTGTTTGACTCTTTGCTTTGGTACTCAGGTCCCGTTATCGGTCTTCCCGAGGAGGAGCATGAGGAGGCGGTTGAAGAACCGCATCGTCTAGTTGAGTGGCACGCCGATGATGTCGTCTAGACATTCGGTTGCCGAGTGACGTAACATTTTGGGTTGGGTCTAATAATTCTTTTGGGAACTTATTATTTTATTAATATTGGCCTTTGTTGGCCTCTATTTTTGGGGACAATGTAATTAAACGATATTTTTGTAAACCTTAACTTTCTTTTGGGGTTATAGCACTAATGATCATTGCTCATTTTGATACTGGTATTAAACATGTGTTAATCTTGTTGTCTTGGACATGAATGTATGAAATAGATTTGCTACACGCTTCCGCACATAAAAGAAATATTCATGTTGATGTAATATCCTCACCGCGGACACTGTGGGAAATCGCGTGTACGAGTGGCACTCTTTGGTGGACTCGTATACGTTTTGGGTTTAAATTAATTCATCATCCATCATACACAATCACTATCACCGTCCCAATCCCGGATTAGGCCCGATGGCCCGGTCCGGGGTCGCGACAAAAGTTGTCTAAGTTCAAGGCTTATTTTCATAAAAGTTCGGAAGACTTCTCAACGGATGGGTGCAGCAGCTCACAGTCTGAGGAGGAATTGGCAAAGAAGAAAATTACAGTTACTTTTGTAAGCAGGAAAAAAGCTGATGTGAAAAGTCCTGGGAAAAAGAGGAAGAGCATTAGACGACCACCTGTGTCGGTGGAAGACACTCCTACACATATGCCAGATGAAACAGGAACGATACCGCCTTCCCCTCCATAGCACAACGATGAATGGCAACCGATGGCGCCTTCCCCTCCACAGCAGAACATAGAAGCTGAGGGCCTGCCACAGATTCCAGACTTACCCGAATTTCAGGAGGTCCTATGCACACCGCCAATCAGCAGATCATTGTTCGGCTCTCCAATTCCGGTCTCAAGCTCTTCTGCCTTAGTGGTTTCTGCCCCCTTGGCTAGTTTACATTCGCTGGTGTGGAGGATAAAACGAATGCCACGTATGCGCAAAGTCCCTTTGAAATTTGAAGACTATGTACATTTCATCGTTGAACATGATTATGTGTTGTCTGAAGCTGACAAGTTCTTCCTCAAAGGCTTCAAGGAATACTGTGCGAGAAAGTAAGCATATTATCTGGCGAAACTCCGCGTATTCTCTACTGAACTGACTCTCATCACAGGGTTTGGTGAAATTCATGAGTCTGACTTACATGGTATTGTTATGCGGGAGAGATGAGTTGGACAGCATTTGTACAATGGTAAAGGCTGAGGACTTGCACAAGCTCCTTGACGAGGGAACATGGATGGACATAAACATTATGTACTATTATTTTGAACTGCTGAGGGATGGTTGTGATTCATGTTTCATTGCTGACCCAAGTGTTTGCGTAAGTACATAGATGATTAACTTTGTTCGTAAAACACATGCTGTCATTTCTTGTGTTGCATTACCAATATTTTACCAATGGTTATATTCTTATGCAGAGTTGGTGGCGCTCTGGAATAGACAATGCATACGAGTCTATTTTTGGGAAGCATGGGCATAGAGTATAGGAAGCGAGAGAAGCGCGCGCTTTAGTTTTCATTGTATACCACAGGTCACACTTTGCCTTACTGGTGGGATACGTCGACGAGAGGAGATGGGACTTCTACAACAGCATGCCTAAAGATCGTCGCACACTTAAACATGCGGAGAAATTTGTACGTTTTAGAAGTCTTACATAAAAAAGCATTGCCTTGCACTGTGACATTCATTTGTATACATGATCCAATTGTGTTGCACATGATTTAAGTAACATTTTACTAATGTGCCCTACAGATGGGCTGGCTAAACGAAGGTTACAACCATTTTGATTGGTCTGACCCATACCTGTGGTCATGGGAGGAGAAGAAGGACATACCGCATCAGCATAATGCCAACGATTGCGGAGTGTTTGCATTAGCATTCGCTACACACTGTGTACACCGCCTCCCGATCAACTTTACGCAGTCCCATATCCCATACTTCCACAGCAAGATTGTCGTGGAGATATTCAAGAGGAGTTGGCAACTAAATGCTAACAAGCTAGGTCTAATTGACTTGACGGACTACCCATGATAGAAGTGGATTGTGGGTGTACGGAGTTGAAGTTTGATAGATAGCATTTGAAATCTTTTTACTTATTTTTTTGGAAGTAAACTAACTGATTTTAGCAATGTGGATCATGTACATATTTGAACCGGGATGAATGTAAATTATTTACTAGTGTTAATTGATGCATGCAGTTATTTACTTTTTTCCTCCTGAAACAAGGTTAATGAATGTGTCTTAAATTGTCCAACACAAAGGTCTTTTTAAATAGTTGATATCGACAACTTGAACTTTATTTAAATAGTCAATAGCGACCATTTATTTGTGCTGTCATATATGCAGAATATTGAGATTCCAGTTAAATGGTCGATATCGCTTATACAGGGTTTTTTAGCTTCCAGTTAAATAGTCGATATCGACTATACAGCCAGCTTCCAGTTAAATGGTCGATATCGACTATGCAGGGTATTTTTAGCTTCCAGTTAAATGGTCGACATCGACTATGCAGGGTTTTTAAGATTCCAGTTTGACTATGCAGGGTTTTTTTAGCTTCCAGTTAAATGGTCGATATCGACTATGCAAGGTATTTTTAGCTTCCAGTTAAATGGTAGATATCGACTGTACAGGGTTTTTTAGCTTCCAGTTTGACTATGCAGGGTTTTTTTAGCTTCCAGTTAAATGGTCGATATCGACTATGCAGGGTTCCAGTTATGTAGTCGATATCGACCAATTAACTGGATGTTCATTTCCTGCAGAGCAGTGGTTATCGTATGTAATAGTCGATATCGACTATTAAATTATCATTCAAGTTGTCGATATCGACTATTTTTTAATTCCAATTAAATGGTCGACATAGTTTTTGATATCCACTTACACGCAGCCATTTTCTATACGTAACTTAAAAGCGGGCAGCGAATGAATATCAACAGAAGCCTCTTAATATATATAGCTGACTTTGACAGAGAAAGGGAATTAAGAGAAGATCATGTTTCATTTCATTTCAATAATCACATATAACAGCAAAAAGTTTTACTCCTTGATATTAATGACCATGTGGCATCCTTGTTCAACCAGTACAAGCTGACACCGAATAGACAAAAAAATAGTTGACCGTTTACAAATTGGTCTACAAGCGTAACTTATAATACTACATCCAAAAAGGATATATATATACATCACCAACACATATACAAATATGAAGGGCTCAAAATGAAATCAAAAGAAACGAAGGGCTCCTTCACCCAAACATTCAAGTGAGGGATGGAGTATTGCGACAGCTTCCACGGTTATGTCCCCTTCCTCTACAGTTCGAGCAGGTTACAACCTTCCGCTGACGGAAACTGTCTTCGGTTCGAAGCCTCTTCTTACGAGGACATCCTGGCTGTTTGGTAGCTATAGGTGGAAGGACCCTCGTATCTAACGTATGCTCCCACTGCTTGTTGTCTCGAGTGGCATGTATAAGTTGACTGTACGTGGAACGATACACTGATGACAGATACCAATGCTCACAGAAATCATACGGATCATAATTTCTAACTTTCATTGATGCCAGTGCATGACAGCAAAGGATGCCCAATACCTCCCATTTCCGACACGTGCAGGTTCTTCGTTCGAGATCTACCACGTCGACGTATTCCGCAGATTGAACCTGAAATTCAACAATGCCAGCCACCCGAACATGAACTCGGCGAGCTTCCTCCATTTCTTGGCTAAGCATCTTCTCTGCATACGGAGTAAGACGAGTGGGCACCGCTTGGGACAATAGCTGACGCTTTTGAAAGAACTCCATTAACTTGGCACGAATCTCTTCTACCTGTTTAGTAATAGGCAGGACTCTTATGTCTCTTAATAAACTATTAGTGCACTCAGCCCCATTGCTAGTTAGCATTTCATATCGACGGCCTTGTACGTATGCGTTCGCCCAGTGCTCCCAGCCAATCGCGTCGATGTAGTTGAACGCGTCTTGACTGACTACACGTATATCCATCATGTAATCCTCGTACTCATAGGGCCTATATGACTTTGCTGCACGCCAAAATTTAAGCACAATAGCCCCGTCACTGAAAGCTACCTTTATATTTTCTGCAATGTGGCGGCAACAATAACAATGCATTGTTGCAGGTATGGTGTTTTTGAGCGCTAGGACAAGACCCTTTTGACGGTCCGAAACAATAGTCAGATTGGAGGGCTCTCCCAAAGAAATGAATAAGTTTGCGAGGAACCATTCCCAACTGTCACGGCGTTCCGCTTCCGCAAAGGCAAAGGCAATGGGGAGGAGCTTGTGGTTGGCATCGTGTGTCACGGCTACAAGCAAAACACCTGGATACTTGCCTCGGAGATGTGTCCCGTCACGTGAACGATCTTAAACATGGTCCAAATGCCCAAAAGAATCTTCTAAAACGGTCATGCACTGTGTCTATGTTTGTTACGGTCCCAGGGTTAGCCATTTGCAATTCAATACAATAGAGAGGCAATATCTTAAATGAATCTTCGTACGACCTCCGGACCATACGCAGTGCCATTTCCTTTGCAATAATTGCCTTTCTGTAGCTAATGGTTGACCCAAATTCCATCTGGTAGTCGTTCATTATATCCTTGGGTTTTAGATCTGGATTTTGCCTGACTCTCTCCATGATGAACTCTATAATGAGTGCCGACATTGCCTGTCGATGTGCGATACCCATCATTGGTTTCGAGCATCGGTGGATTGGATTGTACGTCCGGACCTTGAACTGCGGCCCCGACTCGACGATAGAAGCATGAATTCGCCATGGACATTCTTGATCTTTGCAACGTGTCGTGACCTTGGTCAAGTTGGTCTTCAGTTGCTTGAGCGTGAAATTCCCATAAATCGCAAACTTAGCAAGAGTGTTTCGAAAGTTCTGTCGATCAGGAAATTCGCGACCAAGCCACATTTCCCTTGCCGAGTTGGAACCGATATGTGTGTTCACCTCCTCAGGCACCATATTGTAAGTCCATGGATCCGAACCCTAGAGGGGGGGTGAATAGGGTGAGCTTCTAATTAGTGACCAATTATGCCAAATTCTAACTTCTTTAAAATCAACTAGTCACAAGTGATGATATAGAACTAAAGTGCGGAAGATAACAAAAACAATCATCACAAAGCATACGCCATAACACAATGATTTATAGTGGTTTGGCCTCAATGCCTACATCCACTACCGGCTTGTGATCCAACACCCCACCAGATTTTCACTATTTATGCTTCTCAATAGGCTAAGCAATAACCTTTACAATATGCTTTTCAAGGCTAAGCAATAACCTCTTACACTATGCTTTTCTTAGGCTAAGCAATAACCTCTACAACCAAAAGGTTGGTTATCTCTCTAAGTAGTGTCTAGCATACACTTGATGGAGATACAATTATAGCTCAATACAATGCCTTTTAATTAGGCGGATATAAAAGTGAAAAACTAATTCACACACACACACTATGAATGCAAAGATGAATGCACAAAGTGTATGTATATGATATCCTCAATCAATTTGAAACTTAAAGCTCATAAATGTATGCCAAAGGCTTTTAAAAGTTTTAGCTCATAAAAACATTTATGATTGAGGTAAAAATGCTAATCACATGTTTAAAAACAACTTGTAAAAGATTCACCAATCTAGTTCAAGTAAGTTGTGAAAGTTTCAGAACAAAACATGTGATGCATAAGGATTTCAATCAATTTAACAATGTAGCTTAATATATGTTTACTTTAAAGCATTTGAAAGTGTAAAGCACAAAAATAGATTTGATTGAAATCAAGGGACAAATTATATGTACATAAAAATACAACTTGAAAATGATATACCTATCAAAGCCTAGCAAATTGTGAAACTTTAAAACAAAAGTACATATGATTTATGAAGTTGTTGAATCCAAAACATAAGATAGATTTGAAATTGATTTTGTTATGATGAAAAACAACAACCAAAGATTCAACCAAGTATAGGAATCATGTTTACATATAATCTCAAAGATGTTTACAAAAACATGATTTACTTAGATATACCAATTAAAGTACTACTTGGTTTGAATCAAAGTGTTGCATCCAAAACAATAAATCAAATCAAAACATATGCATGTTAATGATACAACAAATCATAGTTTATCATGCTATAATAGATTTACCAATAGTTAAAGCAAAACATGAAAACATATGATTTGTGAAGTTGTTGAATCCAAAACATAAGATAGATTTGAAAGTGATTTTCTTATGATGAAAAACAACAACCAAAGATTCAACCAAGTATAGGAATCATGTTTACATATAATTTTAAAAATGTTTACAAAAACATGATTTACTTAGATATACCAATAAAAGTACTACTTGGTTTGAATCTCAAAGTGTTGCATCCAAAACAATAAATCAAATCAAAACATAAACATGTTAAGGATACAACAAATCATAGTTTATCATGCTTGACAAGATTTACCAATAAATAAAACAAAGCATGAAAACATATGATTAAGAAAAGTAAAGCTTACTCTAAGATTTAACTTCATTAATCCAAGCTTTAGCTTTCCAAATGTCCCTTATCCTTCCTTAGCTCACTCTCCTTTGATTGGCCTCAAAACATCTCAAGGAGGGCCTCTTTGTTCCTCTAAATTTCTTAAGGAATGAGCTTCTTTTTATACCAAAAACTGCCCAACGGCTAGTCCCCGGTCGACCTGCCCCTTCCCGGGTCGACCTGGCCTTCAACGGTCAAAAATCTGACCGTTTGAAAGAGAGCCCAACGGCTCTTTCCCGGTCGACTGCGCAGTGTGGCCGGTCGACCGGGTCCATAGGCTCGGTCGACTGGCCACACTGGGGGTCGACCCGACCCAGGGACCTTTTTCCCCACAAATTGCATTTTTCAAAGATTTTTCTTGTGGGGACTTTGGGCTATTAAATCAAGCTTGGAATCATGATTTTAATTCAATCTAAGTTCTTTTAAAATCATGAAACATACAAAGCCAAAAATGATTTGAACCTTTTTAAAACCAAAGGCTTGCTTGATTCATAAAACTTCTTTTCAAAACTAAAAGTTTAAAATCTAAAACATGCATGAATCATTAATTCTAAAAGACATAAAAACAATGCATGAGAAAATCAAGATTTCAAGTTTTCCTAAATCAATGCAAATGTGAAAATTCAAATGATGCTTAAATGAAATGCATCCATTAAATTGCAATACACAAAATTCCTAACACATATTGTCATATAGATATAAATGTAGGGCTTCATTGGAGGCATTTGCCGTTTTGGATTGATTCGCTGTGTCAGTGTTGACTTCGCCCTTGAACTTTGGGATCCCACGGATGTGTTTGTTGGGGTTCTGTTTCTCTATTTTTATATTACCATGATAATCTACACCAACGTCCATACTTTCAACGGTTTCTTCTTGTCTAACAGACTGATGTGTACTCAAATCGTTAGGTGCAGTTTGAAAACACATGTCGTCCATATCATCAACAAATTCATCTTGTCCGACCGGCTGATGTGGACTCAAATCATTATATATAGTTTGAAAATACATATCTTCGTCCTCATGCAGATCAATTGTAGGCAGTTCATGAGATTGCAATGGCTCCATGACCCTTTTTCCTTTTAAAACTCTTGACATGTTCCTCGTTTTTTTCAGACAAGTGCGATCTTTATTATTCCCTTGAAACTTACAACAAGTAATTGAAAATATAAGCAAGAGTGGGAACAAAGTAGTATTTGTTAACAAACAAGCGTAGTGGTAGAATCAATACACATACCTTCGTTGTTCGCCTTCTTTATGTTGCCCATCATTCTGGCAGTTGAACACGTATAGATATATGCCATTTAAATCATTCCCTGGTGCTTTCAACATTCTCTTTACATCGTTATCATCGTCGATGCTAGCCAATGAAAATGCCCGTCCGTTGTGATGGAGGTACTGTAAGTTTAAATTCTGGATTGATGGCCCACAATTGGCTGCTTCATTTGCTTCATTAACCAGTGACACGTATGTTATGTTCATCGGTAAATATCTCATCTTCTGCTTTCCTCCATTGTACACTGGATGAATTATATAGAATTCGAAGTTGCCATCGTAGTGGAATATGAACAAAACCTCACTATCTGACATCTTATCACTAAATAACAAAAAGAAAAACATTTTAGGTTGCGAGGAAGATGTGCTTAAATTAAAATAAAAACCTAAATAGCAATGTGATATAGCGGTGCAAATAATGAAAGATTAAAATTACAGTCTTTGTTTCTATACCATTCTTAGGAATGAGAAACAAAATAGAATCTAAGCTTCCTTAGATGGAGAAGAATAGCTATATTTTGGAATCCATCAACTATAATGAATGAATTTGGCCTGAATGGACTACTTTTTTGTAGCAAACTTTCCTTATGACATGTTTAATCAGAATAGTTATATTTTGTAACAAACTATAATGTGACACTTGTAAATTGCAAAATATAGAAAAAAAAAAGCCTTTTTAAGAGACTACACACAAAAACAATGACTATTACTAATTTATTTCATGATGTCTTGGGGACCATAATCATGTCGCTTAAAAGGGGACTTGTAGACAGAATGCATACCAAATTTTCCAACTGTTACATCTTCCTAAGGCAAAAAAGGGGCTGTATTTCGATTCTCTAGGGTTTCTCAAATTAGAAACCGAAAAAAATAGACAGATTATGATTTTTCAGGGGGATCATTCAGTAAACGAAGGTGTTTAATGTGTGTACCAACCTGTAAATGGAGGGAAACCAAGTTTCTCATGGACTCTGAGTGCTTGCTGAAAGGAAAGATCGCAGGTAGTGGTTTCCCCGTCGAGTTCGACTTGATATGGCATCGTGTAAAATATATAGGTGATATCCAATATTGGACGATATCGACCATGTCACAAGAAGACAAATATATATATATATATATATATATGAAGCCCTCATAGGACCCCCTCTCGTGTGGAAGGTGAAAATGTGCCTTCTCACAACGTGGGGGGTCCTTAGGGGATTTTTCGGGTAGTTTTCTCTATATATTTATAGGCTATACATCTGTCATTTTGTTACATACTATTACATGGATATGAATATGAGATGAGAGAAGATAATGATGAGGATGGAACATGTGTGATGGTTACAAGTGATAAGGATGAAGTGGTTCCACATTCTCTATAACCCATTAATATCTTACATAATAGTTTGTACATAAATTATCCCACTAGTTTGTTAATCTAGCTTAATCACTTGTTAATCCTAGTTGTTAGTTTCAATTAATTGTTTATATTACATAGTTTAGTTATTTTAATTGCCTACTTCTATTGTCTATATGAGCCATATCTTAGTTCAATTCTACTTTAATTGGATTTCGTTGCTTGTTCTTTCATCTCCCCATGGGATCGATAATCTGGACTCTTTAGTCCTATACTAATTGGCGATAGACACTGTAGTCTTGCAGTTAAGTGTTGCACATCTTAGCGTTGATCAGTTTTCTTGCTATCACTTAATAATTTATTATTTTAATGGACTAAGGAAATTTATATCGTCTTTTTGGTAAAATGAATTATTTATATAACAACAACAACAGTAGCCATGATGTTTATAGATTCCATTGGCCTACTAGACAAATTATCTGAGCGATCTGGCCATCTAACAAAGAAAATAGGTTTATAGGTGTTTTCTAGTTATATAATCAGTGGTTATTAACTGGATAGTAAAATAAAAAAGGCTTCACTTGTTTTCATCTTGACAATTTATTATTTTAATACACTAAGCAAATTATTCTCAAATTTTATTAACAAAAAATTTTAATAAAAGAATGACACATCTAGTAGTGTTTGAAGATCTCATTGGCCTAGAAGATGAAGGCAAAAGGACTTTGAGATTTGGCCATATGAATAAAGAAATATATTATCTGGGTGTTTCTATATATCCGATCAGTGATTATTAAATGGATGGCGAAATCATAAACATAGTTTGTTATCATTTATGATCTATTGTTTATAATGTTAAGAAAATTGTTGTCATTTTCTTGTAAAAAAAAACTATTAATAAAAGGATGACTTATGTAGCAATTTTGTGGAATCAATTTGCTTACCAGAAAAGTGAAATTCATAATTCCAACCGTCTAATAAAATAAATAGGTTGATTAGGAGTTTTCTAGCTATCTAGTCAATAATTGTTAAATTAAAAGTAAAATTAGAAACTTTGTTTGCTATCACTTGCACGATTTATCACATTGACACACTAAGAAAATTACTTTTTTTCATATAAAAAGAACTATTAATAAAGAAATGACACATGTGATGTTGTTTGTAGATGCCATTGGCCTAACATACAAGTGAACTTCATGACCCGCCATCGTAAAAAAGGAAACAGACTGATTGAGAGCTTTTTAGTAATCCGATTAATGATTATTAAAATATCATCCTATCAGTAATTTATTATTTTAACAAGTTAAAGAAATTGTTGTTGTTTTTTTTTTCCATAAAAGGAGCTATGATTAAGAGAAAGTCACATGCAGGGATGTCTGTAGATTCCATTGGCTTAACAGACAATAAGACTTCACTATCCAACTATCCGAAAGAAATAAGTTGATTTGGTATTTTTCTGCTACCTTATCAATTGATATTAAATCAAAAGACTTTTTTATTATCACTTAATGATTTATTATTTTAATGCGTTAAGAAAGTTTATATCGTTTTTTTTTTTTTTTTTTTTTTTTTTTTTTTTTTTTTTTGTAAAATGAGTTATTTGTATAATAACAACAATAGGAGCCATGTTTGTAGATTCCAGTGGCTTACTAGACAAAATATATTAGTGATCTGGCCATCTACTTAGAGGAAATAGGTTGATAGGTATTTTCTAGTTATTTGATCGGTGGTTATTAACTAGATAGTAAAATAAGAAACTTCACCTATTTTCATCTTAACAATTTTATTATCTTAATAAACTGAGAATATTTTTTATTTTAAACATTTTTTTTTTTATAAAAGAAACTATTAATAAAAGAATGATACGTCTAGTAGTGTATGAAGATTGCATTGGCCTAGAAGATGAAGACAAGATAACTTTGAGATTTGGCTATCTTAATAAAGAAACATACTATCTGGGTGTTTCTAGCTATCTGATTGGTGATTATTAAAATGATAAAATTATAAACATTGTTTGTTATCAATTATGATCTATTGTTTAACACGTTAAATAAAATTATTGTCGTTTTCTTGTAAAAAAAAAAAAAAAAAACTATTAATAAAAGAATGACATGTATGGTAAGTTTTGTGGACTCAATTGGCTTACCACAAAAGGAAAAAAGAAACAGGTTGATTCAGAGCTTTCGAGCTATCTAGTCAATAATTATTAAATTGAAAGTAAAATAGGAAACTTTGTTTGTTATCACATGCACAATTTATTACATCGACGCACTAAAAAAATTATTATTTTTCATATAAGACAAATTATTAATAAAGAAATGACACTTGTGATGGTGTTTGTGGATGCATGCCATTGGCATAACATACAAGAGAACTTTATTACCCGATAATTTGAAAAAAAACAAGCAGACTTACAAGGAGGTTTTCAGTTATCTAATTAGCGATCACTAAGATATCATCCTGTTAGTAATTATTGTTTTAACAACCTAAAGAAATTGTTGTCCTTTTTCTCATAAAAGGAACTATGATTAAGCGAAGGTCATATAGGGATGTTCATAGATTTTATTGACCTAACGGACAAGAAGTTTTCACTATCTAAAATAAACAAGTTGATCTGCCATTTTTCCGCTACCTTATCGATCGATAATAAATGCATTATCAAATTAGAAATTATGCTAATTATTCATCATATACTTTTAGATGGGATTATGACTATACGATTCCATGGACTTGTTTTATATATATAAGAATTAACGTAACTATCATTTAAGGATGCAATTAAGATTATGAAGAAGACATATATATAATCTCTCATCATTTAACACAATGGCATATATAATTTTTTAACTTGAATCATCGAACAACTCCTTATAAGGTACGTTTGTAGATTCCAAGAAGACTTCATAAGTTGACAATTTTAAAGAAAAGGACTAATTTGGATTTTTTCAGTTATTTTTTACCAATGATTACTAAAATGTTATCATCTTAATGATTTATTACTTTAATATGCTAAAGAAATTATTGTCGTTATCTTATAAATGAAAGTATTAATAACAAAATGCCACGTGTATGAGTGTTTATAGATTTCATTGGCAGCATAGACAAGAGGACTTCATTATCCAACCATCTAAAAAAGAAATAAGTTGATTTAGTACTTTTCTGCTATCTTATCAACAATTATTAAATGCATTGCCAAAATATAAATTTTGCTTGTTATCTATATGATATCTTAGACAGGATTAATAAGAATTAGCGCAGTTATCATTTAAAGATCCAACTAACAGAGACGATGTTTAACCTATCAATGTTTAATGCAATGGACAAAACTCTTCGGGCATCTTATGGTGGCTTGTTTATTAAAATACAAACTACTTCAACCACACTTTATCTTTTATATGCATTATCGTCAAATTTATTCAAATAAAAGTACACTTTATCTTTTATATGCATTATCGTCAAATTTATTCAAATAAAAGTTGGATCCACCGTAAGATAAAACACTCATAAAGCATATTCATTCATTTTAAAAGTCCCAATTATCTGGAGGCCCGACTCTTTTACTAAAATCTAGCAAGAGCCCATAAAATTTAAATAATAGCTACTAATTATTAATAGTAATGAAACAAAATCTTTTGATGAAACAGTGTAGATTTTGGATAAGTGAGAAATAACAATCCTAACAAAAATATCAAGAACCTGGACTATGCTTAGCTGGGAAATTAAATACTTTTTGTCTGAGACGCGCTTTAGATGTCAATGAAAATTATGATAATAACAACAAACAAACACAATTATAAAAAAGTCACACACACACACACAGAAAAAAAAAACAGAAAAGCAAGCCAAAGCAAAGATTGGGCTTCACTTTTGCTTTTTTCCGCTTTACAGCAGAAACGAAAGCCTTGAAATCCCCGACGAGGACCAAACGCTCCCTGCTCGACCCTGCTGCATTTCCCAATCTCTCTCTCTCTCTCTCCTCTTCTTCTTCTTCTCTTTCTCTTTCTCTGTGTCCCTGCGGCGCACCACGCACCAACATTCCTCCGTGGCATTTCAGGTCTCAGCATGCGCAGAGCTGCTCGTGGGGCGCGCAGAGTTCCTCTGTTATGAGTCTGCAGCCACGTCCTCCTCCTTCTTCTGCCTGTCCTCGCCATCACGTGACCGGCCTCTGCGCCACGTGCCTCCGCGAGCGTCTCTCGCTATTGGAGCCTTCGTCTCTGCATAACAACAACAGCGGTAGTAATAACGGCTCTCTACTTCCTCCTAAGGCCAGACGCGACGAGTCGGGCGGATCGACTCAGCTCAGGCGCAGCAACTCGTTCTCCGTGCAGCAGGAAGGCGTTTCGGTGATTTCGGAGCCGCATAGGAGGTCCTGCGACGTGCGGATTCGGAGCCTGTGCTCTCTCGTCCAACAAGGGGAGGGGGACGGGTGCGGGACCTCGGTTTCGGGTGGTATCGCAGCTGGGGGGTGTGGTTTGAAGCCCGGGAGCTCCGCCTTTCAAGAAGGCGAAGGTGAGACACGCGGGACCAGTTTCTCGCGTGGGGTTGCACTTGCAGGGGAAGGTGAGAAGCGAGGGAGCACGGTTTCCGGTGGTGTCGCAGCTGAGGGGAGTACTGTTTCGGGCGGTGCTGTAGCTGCTGAGGTAAGAGGTGTGAATTTGGGGAACCAAATCTGTTGCAGCAACCAACAAGGCGAGGGTGACGGACGCGAGAGCACCGTTTCGGGTGGTTCCGCGGTTGATGGGGGTGGTTTGAGCTCTGGGGTTTTAGAAGCTAGTAGAGAAGAAGAAGAAGAAATACAAGAAGAGGAAGAAGAAGAAGAAGTTAGAGTTGGAATTGAAGGTGGGGTTGCAACAAGAAGTGATTTTGAGGAGGTGGGTGTGAGGAAAATGAAGGATCACATCAATTCAGATGGGAAGAAGAACCCGGCGCCGGACAAGGGGTCATCGGCAATCGCCGGGGGCTTCCGCCACGCAGCGTCGGCTTTCGGGAAGAAATTGCAGAAATGGAGGGGGAAGAAGAAGGTTAGTGGAGGCGCCGGAGGTGGGCCGATGGAGGGAATTGGAGAGAGAGATGAGAAGCCTGGAAACTGGCAGCGAGCGCGGGACGCCCAGTCGGAGATGGCAGATTACGGCTATGGGAGGCGGTCCTGCGATACTGACCTCCCCAGGTTCTCTCTGGACGCCGGGCGGATGTCGATTGACGCGCCTAGGCGGTCATTGGACAATCCACGCGCGTCATGGGATGGGTATTTGATCGGAGGAAGGACAACGTACCGGATGCCGGTAATGATGGGCGCTGTAGTGGAAGATTGCCCGGTTATGATCGGGCGATCGGATAACAAGATTCCGGTTGAAGATTCGATGAATTTGGTCAATGAAGACCCTGATGTGCCTGGCGGATCAATTCAGACAAGGGACTACTATTTGGATTCATCCTCCTCACAGAGGCGGCGGCGGAGCTTTGAGCGGTCCCGGTCAGTTAGGAGGGCTGGTGGGGTGGTGATAGATGAGACAAATTCGGGTTCAATCTCTAAGGTTTCACCCGCCATGACTGATTATCTCCATAGAAACAGGATTGCAGATTCAAAGGTCCCAATCCAAAACTTTAGTTCGAATTCCCTTCGAGATGATCGGTCTGAAAGCTTCGAGTCCGTTTACAGGGACATCTCTGCCTCCCGGAGCAACTCGAAGAAGGGGGGGTGGTGGAGTAAGTCATTAAGCATTTTGGGATTGATTCAACGTCGCGGCAGCAGCAGCAAGGAAGATGACAATGGAAATGACGATAAGGGGAGTCATAGAGGGAATGTGGTTGAGCGGTCTATGTCAGAGACTTGGCGAAGTGAGGCGGCGAACGGGGAATTGAGAGGCCTGTTTGGCCGGAAATCCTTCCATGGCAATAGCACCAGCGGTTCACGAAATTCTTTCAGCTATAATGCATTTGGAAGTGGAAGGAATCGTGTGGAGACCAAAATGAATGGTCTGAAGAGAAATCAAAGTGCAAGGTATACTTCAAGCACTGTGGAGAGCAAGCTCTTGCAGCTGAACTCGGCACAACACCGGAAGGGAAGCCTGAGTGGTGGTCTGGGGAAGAGTGGGTCGATGAACTCGGAGTCTTCTGCTAAGAGCGGACTGCGGATGTTCTGAACCTAATACCACCCCATAAGGTGCTTTTCATACAAGCATCCATTTATTGGTATCTTTTGTTTGTCGCGGGGTTGGGGGGGGGTGGGTGGGCGTTGGAATGCTTCTTTTTTTTTTTTTTTTATGTGATTTTCATGTGTTGATCGCATAGATGATGATAGCATAGATATTTACTCTGTTCCAATAATGCCTTGTTAATGTCCTAAAACTTATGGCATAGAAGTTGATAGTATAAATATCTATTTTTCTTCAGTCATGCCTTGTTAGTGTCGTAAATTTATAGAGATCCTTTTGTATTGCTTCATATATGCAAGCATCTTATGGTGAGATTGCAGCTAAGTTGCATTGGTATGGGTCATGTATCGAAGTGTCCAGTTCAGCGAATCACAAAGGTAAAAAGCACAGGACTTGCAAACTAAGCATAATATTCAAATAAATTTAAGTAAATGTTTACCTTTAAATGAAAAGAAGGAGCTTATGATTAATGCCATCGATAAATAAAAGTTAGATTTTAGAACGGGTGTAAGATTATTTTATCAACTACAAAACAATGTCTTGACTGGTATGCTGTTCATTTCAAAGATATCATGAAAATGCATATGTATTTGACTTTATTTACCTAACAGCATTCAATTTAGGTACATTGTTGAGCTGAGCTATCCAAGGTATGCTAGTACCATTAATTTGTTCTTATATGGTTTTGTTCTCAAATAGGTTTTCATGAAAAGAAAGGAACCTTGTATAAGTTGGTAGATTTCTGATCAGTCCTGACAACTAAAAATGTTAACAGGTGCTAGCTTCCAACTAACTGTGGTGATCAGATGTAAGCTAAATCCCTTTGTGTAAAGTGGAGTGAGTCTACTGACTCAGTATAGAACCTAAAATAGTTGGACAAGGGCTTCTTGAATCTGAACTTAGAATGATGAAGGGCTCAGTCGGATTTGCAACTCTTATGATATTATCATGTTTGAAAGCTTATGGTGCATTGGACAAAGCTGGTTATTGCAACATCTCACAATAGCATTATGACATAACTATATGTTGATACTGTAGTGCTAATGTGCATCCAAATAGCCAGATGTTGGGATCGTGTGATTTTTATGGATTGGTGGTGGTTGTTTTTGTCACATTATACTGAAAATCTTATCGCTTGGAGTTTAACTTTATAATCATGGTTCAAAATATCTGCTGATATGCAAATTTTTGGCTGATGCAATTTGGTGATAGGTCCCAAGATAGATTAATATGAATCTATATTCTTATCAGCCTATATGGTAGGTATTTGGTAATAGTATCATCCAATGCAATTGATACAGCGAATATGTGCCGGTTGTTACAGCCAATACATTTTCTTTCCTATCCTCTCTATTTTTTTCCCCTCTTCTTCCCCTCTCTGCGACTGTCACATGTCTTCCTCAATTGGTGTAAGCCTTGGGAGTGTTTTGGAAGGGCAGGTCTCGAGAATGTTGAGAGGGGCGCAGGTCTCTGGAGGGCTTGGGAGGGGCATAGTTCTTGGGAGCTGTTTTGGGAGGGGCCTAAAGCCATTTTTTAGTTTTGGATGGATCCAAAATCTGGATCCTCTATAGCCTCTGTATGGACTTACTACTGCCCTTTCTAACAGGACACATGGTAAAATTTGTGGGGCCTATTGGTCCCACTAAATACAAGAAGGCTTTGGGATATAATCATGTGGAAAAAATTCAGGTCCATTGGATAATATTACCAAACAAAAAGGGAAGTTTCTATTTTGTCTATCCATTTTATGATCTTGATAAAAAAAGGCTGATATCATCCAATGAACCTGATTTGCAGGGGGTTAGGCCTTGAAGACGAAATCCTCTTGTATCTATTAGGTAATGGGCTCCAAAAACTGCCACATTTTCTATTTTAATTGGTTGTTACTACCATGCAGCCACTCTTTAAAACTCTCAAGCCTGCCCTTGTAAATCCTTTGATGGAGCTTTATATCATAAATCCAAACTGCTCAAGATCGCTGTAACCACTTCTAATATGTTCCTAATTTCACTCCAATCAAAGTTGGGTCCATGGCTATACTGATAAAACAAAACATGTGTTTTGTGTGTGTGTGTGTGTGAGAGAGAGAGAGAGAGAGCACCAAAGGATCAGTGGCATTGGCAACTTAGTCTCTCGCACAAGCACCCGGGGATCAAAACATGGGCATATAGGTTGTATACCCTCGCACTGGCCAGCTATCTGATCTAGTTAAAAAATATGTCATGATCAATTTGATGGTGGGCCTAACTCCACTCACATTTTGGATTTTGGAATGAGTCCCACTGATGGATTTATTAGGCTAAGAGCTTAGGGAATTCTCGTAAGGCAAACCATCACAGGATCTAATTTCTTAAAAGGAGTCTAGATACTTGATTTTATGGCCTCAAAAATTTAATGATTTTTTATGTGCTATTATTGTAGCGGCTTAATCCAAACATTAATAATGAGGAGATTATTGTCAAATTTCTTGAGCGCCAATTTGTGAGAGTTCTTCTACTAGCTGAAGGTTTGCATCCAACATAGGTGGGCCGAATGCATAGTTAATACTTAGGAGACCATCAAGCTTTTAAGCCACTTATATCATGAGTTGAGATAATCTGATGTGATTTAGTTTTTGCCCAATTCTAATCTATGATGAGACATTTCCACCCCTTTATCCCTCTTCTCAACAAGCATGCATCTATGGGCCCTAAATAGAAGCATGAATCTTATATCAGCCCAAGCTGATGCTATCATCCATGGAGTAAGCTATCAAGAAGAATTGCTTACTTGGTAAATTGCATATTGCTTTACAACTCATGTTTACAATCACTCACTCTCTTTCTGTGTACAGGCATGCCTTTGTATCCAATATACCAATTTGTACACACATTCTCGACTTACCACCATCCATATTCCAACCATTGATGTTTGGCAGATAGCTCTGTAGTAGCTATTCAGCTCTTCCTCGTTTGAGTAATAAGATTTTCATCCATTTTTTGCTACTTCAGATGTAGAGTTTTGCTTTGATATGGACTTTATTGAGATGATCTGAAATACACGAGAGAGAGAGAGAGCATCCACATTGTCGACTGCAGAGAGAATGGCAACTTTTTACCCATGGAGGTTTCAATTCGATTGCAGAGAGAATGGCAACTTTTTACCCATGGAGGTTTCAATTCTTCTTCAATGAGATCATGTTCTTGGCTTCGCTTCCTGTGGTGTTTGGGCATGTTGGGAGGTTCGCTATTTCTCTAGCAGACTCTTTGGCTAAACTAAGTGTGGACAGACCTTTGCCTCTCGGCGTAGTTCTTGTGTAATTTTTGTTGGGTTTCTGGTATAAAGCTTGTATGCCTTAGAGGCCCAATCTTTCTGTTGGTCCTTCTGTGCATTTTTCTTTTTGATGAAATCATTATGTTATCTTTCAAAAAAAAAAAAAAAAATCCAAATCCTGGGACTTGGTGAGATGACAAGATCAAGTTTTTATATGGTTGGTAGTTTCTTCCAAACTTACCCTGGTGAGATGACTCAGATAAAATTTTTATGTAGTTGGTAGTTTCCTCCGAAGCTTCCGAACTTGGCCTTTCCCCAGTCCCACCTGAGTGCGAACTGAATGTTGGGCAGCAGAACATGAGAACCCTGGTATTCTTTGGGGAAAACAGTGAGAAGTACAGGTATTTGCAAGGGAAAATGAGTTTCATGGTAATTGTGGACATTCTTCATGTATTCACTAATTTTTCTATGATGTTCCTGCATGCTTAATAAAAATTATACTCTTAACTTTTTCTTTGGTGCCATTCAACTTGTTTCTTGTGTGCTCTTCAGGGAGGTTGACATGCATCCGACATGTTACCAAAAAAGCTATTGGCATCAACTCCATCCAATTTATGCTTTTCTCAAGTACATGCTGGTGCAATTCTTTTATTCATGTCATGGCATGTTTATCTATTTGTTATCCTCATATAGATGCTGTGTTATGATGAAGAGTGGCCAACCAACAATCAACAGATTGGGTCAGCCGAAGAAACTTGAGGGCAGATCACTGCGGTGGTTGTCACTAGAAATTCTATCATGCAAGTGGTATATCATCTGGGAGATCAAGAAAAAGCTCCATCTACGAAGGCCTATATTGGAGGCAAAGGATGAAATGCTTGCTTCACTCCATCTCTATTCCACAACTTGGGAGTAGTGGAACATGGAATGGTTCTGTCCTCATCTGGCACTGCAGCATGCGGGTGATTGTATAAGAAGCTCATGGAAGCGGGTATTTCATGGTTGCTTTTCAGTGAATATTAGATGTCAGTATCAGAGATTACAGATACAGAAGATCCAATATGGAAAGGTTAGTTCACCAATCACCTCTCTGTCGCTTTTGGATAAAGTTGAACTGGTATCCGATGAAACCCAATGCAATGATGAAGAATGCCTCAGATCATTTGTGGGAAATTCCTGTTTCTAAAGATGCATCTATCACAGAGAGTACCGAATGAGAATGCTATTGATAGTGATTGGGAAGGCACTTCCAGCTTATGCAGTAAACCCATAGTTTCCATCCCCATTGAAGCATAGAATTCCAGGTTCAGGACATGGTGCTATTTGAAGCCTGCCCAACATGATGGATCTAAACTCGGTATACATAGTCAATTCAACCTTTGGTTCTTGAAATCCTCCAACTCAGCTTTTGCAATGCTTCCAGTTGATTTCTGCAGTTGGGACCATCAGATCATACTCCTAGATTAGGTTGTGTCTGTGTGAGGAGAGTATCCCGTGATAGAGAGGAAGATTGTTTCTAATTTTCCCCGTAGCCTACTATTCCATTGTTTGTTGTGTTACATTTTTCTTTTGGAGAAATGAACTTATTTTCCTCAATACAGAGGATTTCCTATGGGAGGGACAGGATTGCAGGATTTCTCCCTTCCATGGTGACGGAAATCCGCAAAATGTGGAATCCTCTCCTTTCTCAAAACAATGAGGTTGGTTTCTTTGGATTGTCAAGTACATCATCAAATGACAAAACTAGAAGATGGATGTAATTCAAAAGAGGTCTTTTGTTGCTTTTGTTCGAATAGTGCCTTTTCTTCTTTAGCTGTAAACTGCCACTTGATCAAGGTTAAAAAAAAAAAAGAAAAGAAAAAAGTGGGTCCCTTGAAAGGGTTGTTGTTGATGTTTCCTGAAAATCAGTGGCATCATTGTTGAAAGTGGAATGCATGATTACTGACATTGGACAAGAAAAGCTTGCTTGATGTGGAATCCAATGACAACAGAGGAGAATTTGAGCTTCCTTTTGGAATTCATTCTATTTAGCAAAATCACTCAGGTGGATTAATGATGATGATGGTTAGTTTGTGTCGCGCAGGACACTAATGTGGTGCGGCGCTTGCATATAAACAATGTTTTAGAATTCAAATTACAATAAAGAAAATGAACCTATTTCACCTAATGAAGACGAGGGATCACTTTTAACACTTTGTGATTCTTCTTGTTCGATTTTCCTTTCGTTTTATTTTTCATATCTGTTTCCATGAGATCGAGGAACATTGAAAAAATTTCTGTCCTTTTTCTTTGAAGAGATTTTTACACAAAAGCCTTATGTTTTCATAAAATCTCAAAAAGACTCCTGCTTTCAAGTTTTTTTCAAAAGGGCCTCTGGTTTGAGAGTGTAAATGATGGAATTACCCTTTACTTACTAACTCAAGCTGCATTTAATTGGGCCCAGCTAAATGCATAATGACCTAGGAAGGCATCACTTATTATTATTATTTTTTTTATGGTAAAAAAAGGAATGCATCACTTGGTAAGGCTTGGATGTAGATTATGAAAATAGGTAACACCAAGCCATTCAAACAATCTTAGCCTTTGGTTTTTTGTCTTCAAAGTTAATGGATACTTTTTTTTTTTCTCTCTCTCACTCAGGAGATATGTCATTTCAGTTTTTTTAAAGGGTAAATCGGTCAAAAATAAAAAGTTGAAATGCCCCGTTACTTATTCTACAGTTGGACTGTTAGTCATAAAATACTGGGGCCTGTTTGAGGTTTTGTGAAATATAGGGGCCTCTTTGTAAAATTAACTCTTCTTTTTAAAAATAACAGTAATTGGTCTACTATGTCATTGGAATTTTTAAATATGAGCAAAGAAAACTGATTTGATTGGTACAGTGAAATGTCTGAACTTTAGAACAAATCAATAAAGAGGAATTTAACTTTCTATATATATAGAAATTAACTCAATTATTGATATAATTCTTATCATTCTTGTCTATAATACTTCTTTAGATACCGTTTATTCGATGATGATCTAACATTTTTCACGCCAGCTGACCTGCCATAGCTTGATCAATTTATAAAATACTAACCACTGTAAATCATTCCTTCTGCAAGGCAGGTCAAAACTTAAGCATCAGTTAATCATACTCATGTTTTCCTATTTGGCAACACTATTAGGAGCGCCATAACATTCTCAAAATGCGTGGAATCCAATCACATAAGATGGGCTGTTTTTTTTTTTGTTTTTCTCTCCTTGGGGTATAATCTTTCTCATGCTACAAAGAAGTAGGGTTTCGATCCATCCGAATGGACTGTGCACTATTGTATCGATTGCTCACCCAACTGAATGAATTGCACGTTATTAAACTTGTTGGGCCCGGATGAAGAGGATATGATGATCAGATGGGACCCAAACTTGATAGGTAGATAGGTCCCACTCAAATTTTGAAATCCCTCAATCCCAATCCTTTACTCTCATAGTACCATGAGAGTTAACTCTCACAAGAACATCTTCATACACACACACACATATATATATATATATATATCTATATATGTATATATATGAGAGATGCTCCTATGAGAGTATCTCTCACCTTACTATGAGAGCTGTGGTTTGTCTTGGCCATTAGAGTGGAAGATTTTGGGTTATTGTGCTAGTGCATTGGATGTACTGAAGGACCATGAGTAGTGCCTTATACAAAATAATGTCTTTAATTATGGATCACTCATATTTTTCAAGCAATAGGCTCTCAATCTTAAGAGAGTAATGGACTCAAGTTTCTACTATGCGTTTGCTTTAATTTATCAATAAGTGAGGCCAACTGTAGGTAAACACCTCGGTATCTTGGATAGATTGTGGTGGGACTGTGGGAAAATATATTCTCAAGATGAAATCCATCCTCATAAGAAAGATATCCCCTTGTGATGATTAATGGAATTTATAATCGATAAGTGCGCACTCGTTTTGATTAAGAGTTAATCCAATGGTATCGATGGTCAGTGTGATTAATTGGGTCACAAGGATAATAAGAGGTAGGTCCACATTGGTTAGACAGTTTATTTCCATTGGATCAATGGATATATTTGATGGAAGGGCTTGCTTGCAGTAATTGAAAAGTTTATGGTCTTCTTCAAAATTTCGTAGGACTGGAGTGCAATTGGATTTATATAGTGGAGTTATCTGCAATTAATTATAGGTCAGGAACTTGTATTCGACGTGGGGGCCAGATCATTTTGTTGGAGCCAGATCCAAGGAATCTCTAGTGGTCCCCATGCTAGCTTGCTTTGAGGGTTTTCTTCTCAATTGAGATCCCATCATTCTCTTTGAGAAGGTCTCTACGATTGAGAATAGTGCGGAAGACTACGAGGTCTAGGAGATCGTGTCTGCGAGAGGGTTTTGCCAAATCAAAGATCAAGAGTCTCGATTTGACCACAACAGAGCCCTTAGGTATATATCTGCACCAAGTTGTTGTTTGTTGATTTAGTTTATGCTTGTTTAGATCTGTCTTTTCTTTTGATAGATCTAGGATCTTTATACATTAAGATTAGTGTTTGAGATCTTTGGATGGTATCTATGGCCTTTTGGGTATCTGATCCCTACATTAAGGATTCAAAGTTTTTGAAATCTCATCTGGAAGGCCCACTTACTTCCAACAATTGGTATTAGAGAGATCCCTTCTTCTTATTGTATTAGATCCAGTTTTCTAGTTTTAATCTCTACTTGAGATGTGGAATGGATAGATCTAAGGCCGTGTCAAAATAGATTTTGTGGATTTGCTTCACCTTGGAAGTAGATCTGAGTTTTTTGTTTTTACAAAAGGGTTTTTTTTTCTAAAGAAGAATGATGGAGGAAGCCATTAATGGTTGTTATTAACAAATTAGAACGTTTTCTATTCAAGTGACCTGTGTGCAGTCGACCGACCCCCTTGGTCAGTCGACCAGGGACTCATATGCAGTCGACTGAGGAGTCATGTTTAGTTGACAGCAACCACATGGTCAGTGGATGTGGATCGTGAGATGGTTCATGGAAGGTGCTAGCAGCCCTTCTTCCTTCTTTAGATTGTTCATCTTGGTCTTGCAATCTGTTGGTTATATGCGATACCAACCTTGCAGATTTGGTCCTCTCCATATGGCTCCCATAGTCGTTCTTTTGTTTCTTCTGGTAATTGGGCAGTTATGTAAAAGGCATTAGGGTTTCCTTGATTTCCTATGAAAGGGCAAGGCGTGATGGTTTCCCTATTCAATTGTTATTTTCATTATTAGATTCGCTTGTAAGTCTCAATATTGAGGCATAAGAATTTATATAATTGTGTTTTATTACTTTAGTAAATTTCGGCGGCTAAGCGGACAAGGAAGAATGATGAAGTTGGAAGGATGCCCAAAGAGTTTGGAAGTCCAAAGAGTACATCGGTTTTGGGTCACGTGATAGAGAGGACAAGTTATTTGTTTCTATTTATGGATGCCTATTTGGTTTTATATGGCATGTGATGTTTTTCAAAATCTGATCCGTATATAGCAATTTAAATAATTGGTCAAATCAAGTTTAATAGTTTAGAAAATGGTTCAAGTAGGGACCTAGTATTGGTGAGCCCATGAGATGGACGCACCGGCAATACTAAACTTGTTGATCGGACTTTCCATTATTTAAAATTGACTTGAATCCAATTATTTTGCAAATTATGAGATGATTTGGTTATTCTTAACTGATACCATAAGACCGTTAAGAAAATCCTCAACTCCAAAATATTAAGTGGGAGTGGGGCATTTAATTATTAGATCCACACGGTTTTCCATCGTAGGTCCATTATAAGGAACGTGGGTGCCTCGTGCCATCATAGAATAGTCATTCCCCAAAGAGGGTATTCATTTAGCTGGTTATTAGATATGAATCTCCTTTGGATAGTGTGTTAGAGGTTTAGTTTGTTGCAATTTGATGGATGCATATACATTTTCATTTAAGCATCACTTGAGTTTTCGCATGTGCATCAACTTTGAAAGACCTTGAAATCTTGATTTAATCATGCATGATTCTTTAACTTTCTGAACTTCTTTTGAAATGCATATTTTGGATTTAAAACCTGGATGCATCATATTGAAAAATTTATTTTTATTATCCATGCATTGTTTTTCATAGTTATGATCATCTTAGGCATATTGATGATTTGATCTTGCATGCCCATGATTTCTTAGGCAATCATTTAGGTATAATAGGTTCATGGTTTGAAAAACTCCTTTACATTGGTTTAAACATGAATCTAAGCTTGATTTTCATGGACTTTGAAACCCTTATTTTTATTGGCATATTGTATAGGGTTTAAACTGAATTTTTTGGGAAAAGAATATCGCTCAATTCAGTTCAAAAGGTCGGTTAACCGAATCATGTCGGTCACCCCTAGGTTCCCACATTTGGACACTTTGTTTAGTGAGTTACAGAGTTCAGTTCATGGTTTGTTTCAAGTTCGATTAACCAAACTATAGAAGTCGGCTAACCGACAGGTGACCGAAATTTGAATATTTGACCGTTGCAATATGATCGTTGGGAGTTCGATTAACCAAACTGTGAAGGGGGTTAACGGGCAACTAGCCGTTAGGACCAAGATTGAGGAATCAAGATGGACTCTTACAGGTGTTTTGAAGCCAAACAAAGGAAAATGAGCTAAGGAATGCTAAAGGGTCAAAAGAAAAACTAAAGCTTGGAATCATGAGTTAAATCATCTAAGTAAGCTTTGTTTTCATGATCATATGTTTTCATGCTTTGCTTAAATTATTGCTAACTCTATTTTAGCATGTTAACTATGATTTGTTGTATCCTTAATATGAATATGATTGTGAATTGATTTGTTATTTTGGATGCTTCACTTTGATTCACATTAAGTTGGACTCAAATTGGTTTATCTTATTGAATCATGTTTTGTAATTACCTTTGAAATCACATATAACAAGATTCATATACTTGGTTGAATCTTTGGTTTTTTTTTTTTCCATTACAAGAAAATCACTTTCATTTTAATCTTTGTTTTGGATTCAACAATACTCACAAATCACATGTATCGGATTTTGAAATTTCACACAACTTGCTTTGCATTGATAGTCATATCTTTTTCAAGTTGTTTTTTTTTTTTTTTAACTATTATGTGATTTGTATTTTACTTCAATCAAATATCTTTTTGTGATTTAAACTTTCAAATGTTTTACGCATACATCTTTGAGCTTTCACTTTCAAGATTGATTGAAGTCTTCATGCATACACATTGATCATTCATATTTACGTCTTTAGGGTGTATGTGTGAGTTATATTATCACTTTTATGTCAGCCTATCTTAGAGTCATTTTATCGAGCTTAAATTATATCTCTTCCTGTATACTTTAGACATATTTTATAGAAAAAAACCTTAGGGTTGTAAAGGTTAATACTAAGCCTATAGAAAAGCATATTGTAGAGGTTATTATTTAGCCTAGAAAAACATAATGTAAAGGTAATTGCTAAGCCTATCGAAAAGCATATTATAAAGGTTATTGATTAGCGTAGAAAAACATAATATAGTGAAAATCTGGTGGGGTATAGGAACACAATCCAGTCGTGGATGTAGGCATTGAGGTTGAACTACTATATATCATTGTGTTGTGGTGATTGTTTATTGCTTCCGCACTTTATTTGTTTCATAATCATTAATTGTGCCCAATTTATTTTAAAGAAGATTAAATTTGGATTAATTGGCATAAAACTGAGCTCACCTTATTCACACACAAGCCCGCCGCGCGCCCCCCCCCCCCCACTCAGGTTCGGATTTCGAACTTTCGTAATGTCGGTGAGACGGGGCGGAGGTGCACTCACAAGGAGGCACTACTCGCAATGGTTGTCATGCGATGCTAATTAGTGGGTCACACTTAACCGGAGTAATGATGTAGTCAAGGATTTGTGTCATGTACTTTGAAAATCAAAGTCTATCGGAAGTCACGTGTTATCTTGGTATGAGACGCCTAGATGATAATGTGTGATGGGGGATCATAGACTATCAATCTTGGACCTTTATTAGACTGATAATGATCCGCACCAATCTAATTGGTATTTGCACTCCTCAAGGAGGCATATCTTAATGGATTGGGATTCTGATGCATTTTAATTTTAGTAGTTTGTGGAATCCACAAGAAAATTAGAAAAGTATTAAATTAATACCATATTATTTATTAATCGCATATATGGTTGTGTGCAACAGTTTACAAGCATGAATTCATCCACATTCAATCCCCTAGCGACCATCCTTGATCAGAATAAGTAGGTAGGTTCCAACTATATAAACTTGAAAAGGAACTTGGATATTGTCCTGACCACTACAGGATACAGATATGTCCTTACCACGTATTGCCTTGAAGTACATGGGCCAGATGCATCGTATGAGGAAAAGGTTCCATTGTAACAAATGGCTAAAAGATGATGAGATAGCCATGTGCTATATTCTGGCATCCATGTCTAGTATTTTATAACACCAGCATGACTCCTTTAAAATTGCAATGGAGATTATATGTAACTTAAATGAGATATTTGGGGATCAGGACAGGCTTGCTAGACAGGCAGCCATGAAAACTGTGATGAGCACTAAGATGGCTGAAGGGACCCCAGCTCAGGATCATGTTCTCAAGATGATGGATTTCTTGAACAAGTTGGAGGTCTTGGGTGCTGAGATTGATGCAAAATATCATATTGATGTTGTCCTTGAGTCACTGCCAGTTTCTTTTAAGAACTTCAACTTGAAATACAATATGAATAAAATGAATTTGACTATAGCCGAGCTTTTGATCCAGCTTTTGGCAGCGGAGGGTATTATCAAGGATCAACCAAGTGTCCATATGTCGCGACCCCGGACCGAGTGCCCAGGCCCCGCCTCGACTGATGAGATGATTTGTAAGATTATTTGAAAGATGATTAAACCTCCCACAGGTTCCCGCGGTGAGGGTTCCGAAAAACACAAGGAACAACCCACTCACACGATCAAGTATGCGGAAGCGCGTGGCAAATCACATCTTATTAAATCATGACAGAATATGAACATAATGTCATCAAGACTAAAATATCAAAATGGAGACATAATAAGGCATTCCCATAATAATTCAAGTTACAAAGTTAACAAAGTGTGTTAAGTTATTACAATCCCAAAATAAGAGGCCAACATAGGCCAATACAATACCAAAAGTATATAAAAGCCCAAAATGGTGATATATCGGAACTCATGACCCGTCCCGACGTCTAGATGACGTCGTCGGGTTGCCACTCTCGAGCTAAGGTAGGCTCAACAGCCTCCTCCTGGCACTCTTCCTCAAGGGGATAACCTCCTGCACCTGGTCACCAAAATACAAGCATCAAACACGACGGTTTGGCAAGAAATCATTTTAAGCTAGAGCATGAATAAGAATGTTTAACCAAAAACATATAGAAATACTTTACTGAACGTAAAACAAATACTTATAGAGCACTTTTCTAAATCAGAGACGAACTAGCATTAATGCATAACATATATATCATGAATCGTAAATCCACAAAGAGCCCATCCTTTCTCTATCATTTATAATGAAAAGAGTAAGCATGCACGACAAGCACGAATATACATAGTATAACACGTCACGATTCCCACAAATACGGGATTCCGGCCGCGGAATTGGACACTCACGATGTGTAATAAATACACGACTAATCTGCAGTTAGTTCACATGTTTAATGACCCCCAGACAGTGGATCAGACTGAAAGGGCAGTCCAAGCTCTGTGGTGTTCACTTGAGTTCATGAATGCACAAACCACGCAAAACACGATTCAAACATATCAAAAATAAAAGGGGAAATCACTTGACACGGCAAGACAAGGTACGACTAGCAAAATGCATAATATATATGCTCACATCTTAAAAAAGTGATCCCCATTTAATACTTGAAACACATCTTAGAACGAGCTTAAATACTTGACTTCAAAGCGAGTACACGATATGACTTGCGGTATTAAATCAACGTTCAAAACACGATAATTTCATCAAGTACATGCTTAGGCTATTCATTGACCCTTATGTGATTGGAACTCTATTATTAAAATACAAGGATTGGTGTCCCCAAAGTTGATACATATCATGGAGTTCCATTCACACAATGTCAAGTTAAAGTCCTTAATATAGCCTAGTTTTCAAGTTTTTAAAGAATATGCAAATGGGAAAAAATCCTCTCAAAAAGGGGAAATTCCAATTGGGCCGGTCGACCTGGCCCTTGGCCGGTCGACCGCATACACAGTGAGCCCGGTCGACCTGCAGTTGTAACTTTAATTCAGTGCACAGTGTTTTGGTCAGGTTCCAGAGAACCTGACCCTGTGTCGCCGGTCGACCATGCCCCCTGGCCGGTCGACCGTTTGAACTGGGGAAACAGTAATTCCCGCAGTGCAGCAAGTCATCCAACTGGGACCAAACCCAGTGTGCCCGGTCGACCGCGCCCCTTGGCCGGTCGACCGCGTGAACTGCGGAAACAGAACCCAGTTCTGATTTCTGCAGTCAGTGGTCCATCCATTCTTTCCTTTCTTTTCTACATTCTTTCCAACCTGATTAGCAAATTTGATACATGAATATAACATGCTATCAAGGCTCACAATGGGGCATTTATTTCAAACTTAAACAAGCCATTAACATAAAAAACCCATTTCATAATCCTTCAATCCCATTCTTATCAAAACAAATCCAAACTTCAACAAAAGCAAGGCTTAATTAAAAGTGATGAAATCTGAAAGTTTGGAAAGCTATTTGGCATGCTTGCATTTTCTAAAGTAAGATCACAACATGAAAGTCTAGTAAAACAAGCATTAATACCAAATGACAAGTCTATGAACACACATGCACAACAACTTAAATAGATTACTTGCTTTAGCCAAATGGAAACAAAACTCTTCTCCAAGCACTCCTACTCAAGAGCCAAGCCAAGAACTACAAAAATCCCATGAAACCCATTCAAAAACTCACCCAAAAATGCAACCAAGCAACCCATTTCGAAATGGGTGTTACAAGTTAGAAAAACATGATCTTTGGGAGTCAAAAGAATTCCATCAAAGAGATGGGTTGATGCTCTTACTTAGAGGTGCCCAAACAAGATGCAAAGAAGGAAATGGAGAACTTTGCCAACAAGGAACTTCAAGAAAATGGCATCAATGGAAAGCTTGGCTTGAGAGGAAGAAGATGATGGTTTTAGAATTCCATTTGGAGGCTCCTAGCTCATGCATTCAAGAAGAGAAGATGAAGAGGAAAATAGGGTTTTCAGCCCTAGGTCAAGAAAAATTGCTGAGATTTGTGGAATGGGGAAAGAGAGAAGGGAAAGTAGCTTAAGTGCTTGTCAAGTGGGTCCCTTGAGTGCAAATCTTGCATGAGTAAAAACATGGTCTTGTGGGCCTCAAATGAAGTCGACGAAGAAGGATAAAACAATCATTGAAATATCTAGTTTCCGAAAAGTATATTTTTGACATGGTTTTGGGATCTCAAAAATTGTGTCCAGATTTGAGTGTGAAAAGGCTATTTTACCCTTTTTGGCCAAAATTTGAGTTTCTGGGCTACAAACACAAACGGGCTAAACACGAAAGTCGTACATAATCATAAAACCAATCAAATGAAATGAAAATCTCGATTAACACAAAGCCAAACACGATCTTCCTATGCTTGCACGTACACCTAGGCCTTCCTGAGTGTGCCTAGTAAACACTAAACGTTCTCGAAACTTCCCAAAGCTATAACCATGACTAAAACTAATCACACTCTAACCCACGGTAACTAAACCCGATTAAGACTAAGCACACACTAAGCAAACACTATTGGGGTAATCCTGGGTTGGGGTTTGATATCCTCCACCCCTTAGGATATTTGGTCCACCAAATAAATCAAACTTTTACCTCTGGTAACAAGTGTGGGTATTTCCTCTGAACTTGATCTCTCAATTCCCAAGTGGCTTCTTCTGGTTCATGATTTTCCCAAAGTACCTTGACCCAATGAATCGTCCGATTTCTCAGCTCTTGCTCCTTGGTATCAATGATCTTGGTCGACCTTTCCACATACGAAGCATCCTCTCGAATCTCCAAAGGTTCGTGCTGTAAAATATGAGAAGGACTGGACACATACTTCTTGAGCATGGAAACATGAAATACGTTGTGTACCCCGGAGAGTTCCGACGGTAGCGCAAGCCTATAAGCCACGTCTCCAATCTTGCTCAAAATCTCATACGGACCAATAAATCTCCTTGACAACTTGCCCTTCTGTCCGAACCTCAGGGTCCCTCTGAAGGGTGAAACCTTCATGAACACTTTGTCACCCACTTGAAACTGTAATTCTCTTCGGCGAGTGTCTGCATAACTTTTCTGTCTGCTTCGGGCGACTTTGAAGCGTTCCTGAATCAATTTGACCTTGTCACTAGTTTCACCAACTATAGTCGGTCTGTGAAAGCTACGAACACCGACTTCTTCCCAACAAACCGGAGTTCTGCATCTTCTACCATAGAGAGCTTCGAAAGGTGCCATACCAATGCTAGAATGGTAGCTATTATTGTAAGCGAACTCACAAAGTGGTAGGCACTCATCCCATTGAACTCTGAAATCCAGCACACATGCACGCAACATGTCTTCAAGAGTCTGTATCGTCCGCTCTGACTGACCATCTGTCTGAGGATGATACGCTGTACTGAATTGGAGTTTGGTACCCATGGACTCAAGAAGACTTTTCCAAAACCACGAAACAAATCTGCTATCTCTATCCGAAGTGATGGAAACGGGTTGACCATGCTTACTCACAATCTCATCAACAAAAAGTTTTGCAAGTGGTGCCATATGCATCATATTACCAGTCTTCATCGGAATGAAGTGGGCAGACTTGGTGAGGCGATCTACAATAATCCATATTGCATTATTCCCCTTCTTAGTATTAGGCAATCCGGAGACGAAATCCATGGTGATATGCTCCCATTTCCACTCCGGAATCTCTAATGGCTGTAGCAAACCTGGAGGTTTCTGATGCTCTGCTTTGATCAACTGGCAAGTCAAGCAACAAGACACAAAAGCTGATATCTCCCTCTTCATGTTGTTCCACCAAAATCTATTCTTCAAGTTCTGATACATCTTCGTGCTACCCGGATGCATGGAGTATCTTGTGTTGTGGGCTTCAGTCATAATCTCTTCCTTCAGATCATCCACATTCGATGAAACTTTTTTCTAGTTTCTATTGCACACATATTTTTAAGAAAAGAGACAAAAGGGTTTTTTTTTTAATGCCGTGAAAGGCGATTTCATTTGTTGCCCGTGAAAGGCGATTTTGCCGTAAAAGGCGATTTACAAGTCTTATCCATTATGAAAGACAAGAATTGTGATTTTTGTAGAAATCAAGAAAAGGAATCTGACTTCTCATTCGATTGTGGGGACACGTTCAGATCGACGGTCGCGAGTCATGTATGGGCTCCTCCATCGTCCATGCAGATGAGAACACGATGCTTGGATTCTTGGCTTGGCTTTCTAACCTCAGATTTTTAAAGGACAAAGACCAAGAGAAGGTCTTATATCCGATAAAAAGCTAAGTAAACGGGCTGAAAAGCCACGTTTTAGCCATGTTGGTAGAAGAAGGGAGGTCCTTGGGGGGGTGGCCCCCCAAGGGTGCTTCAATCACCTTTTGGTGGTCTTTGCAGCAGAGTTGCAGGGCTTCTGGATTTTTTTTGTCTTCTTCGGGGGAGAGCGAGAGCTAGATCCGGGATCCTTTTCCCTTTGGAATGCCCTCCTATTTATAGGCCTTTGGTAGCCATTTAGGAGGGTTTATGAGCATTGAATGCATTAATGCTCATAATGGGAGGAGTTACAAGTTTTTAAATTACTTGTTTTGTAACTCCTTTTTCCTTGAATCTGATTGGCCGATGGAGAATAATGAGCCTTTAATTGCCTTTAATCCCCATCATGGGAGGAGTTTCATGGCTTTAATGCCATAAATCCTCTGACTTGTAACTCCCATTTGCTTGCTTTTGATTGGGCCGTCCAAAATAATGAGTTAATGACCGCATTAACTTGTCATAAAACGGGTCATTTAACCTCATTAATTGGTCGCCAAGTCGCTCGAAGAGTCGCGGGCCGCGCCGCGTCTTTTGGAATTCTTCTTGCGATGACCGCCGGTGGATCCACATGTTGTTTGATGTCGGATGGCGATGCAATTTCAGACATTGATTAATGTCAACGTGCCGGCAACATCTGTCCTGTCGATTTCACGATCGGGCGGGCAGAAAGTGTGCTTTCTTTGTCGGCCGGTTGGCGATTTCGAGGCATCTAATGATCATCCAATGATTTCGGCGGCGAATCCGTGATGTTGACGAAGATCGACGGATTTCATGCACGAAAAATCAGATTTTGGAAAAATCACAGGGGCCAATCAACTCGAAACGCGAAAAGGACCCGAAAAAGGGGTCTTCCGGCGATTTTTGGGTCGCCGGAAATTCCATGGTCGCCGGCGACCATGGCGACCATGGGCCATGGTCGCCGGCGACCATGGGCAAGGGGCCATTTTTTGGTCGCCGTTTCGTCGTCGCCTTTTCTTCGCCGTTTTTCGATCTTTTTTCATTCTTTTTTCTTCTGTATTTTTCCTGACATTTCCCCTCATTTATTGGCCTGATTCTCTTGAAGAAAACCCGACGAGAAGCCACGCAAATCGGAGCACAAAGTTTCCTATTTTTCTGGAAAGCCGAAGACTTTGTTGTGCGGTTTTGCCGATTTTTTGTCAAGCATTGAAACTAGGCCAAACGATGTCGGAATGACCTGAAATTTGACGTGGAGCTTCTTGAGCATTAGATAGGACCAACCATAGGCTTTGGTTTGAGTTTTGAGTTTTGAAGCCGTTCGGGGTCCCGCAAATGCTTGCCTTAATTTCGCCATGAGAGAAATGCCGAGCTTTGACTTGTGGTCAACCGATGTCCGATTGACCTGAAAATTGACAGGGAGCCTCCTGAGTAGTAAGTAAGACCAACCATGGGCTTTGGTTTGAGTTTTGAAGCCTTTTGGGGTCCCGCAAATGCTCGCCTTGATTTCACCTCGAGGAAAATGCCGAGCTTTGAAACTAGGCCAAACGATGTCCGTTTGACCTAAAACTTGACAGGGGACCTATTGGAGTCATTTTGAGATGATCCATTAGCTCCAATTTGGATGCCATGATTCCGGGGTGCTCCGCTGCCGGTAGGCCTGTTTTTGCTTCCCGAGAGTTGATGAAGGGTCAAACGTCGTCCGTTTGACTTGAAATTTGGCAGGGGGCCTTTTGGAGGTATTTTGAGACCATCCGTAGGCTCTGATCGAAGTTTTGAAGTCTTCGACACTGTCGCTGCCGGGGCTCCTGTCTGGCTGTCGGAGGAGTGAAGTTAGGCCAAATGATGTCGAAATGGCCCGAAACTTCATGTGTACCCTTCTTTTGGCTGCTTTGAAGGATCTTGCAGTTTTTGTTTGATTCTGACAAGATCTGGTGCTTGAAGTGGCGCCTTCCTATTTATGGCAGGATGTGGCTCCATGTAGCTTTTGGTGTTGAAGGGACATAGTGACATTTTTGGTGTCAACAAATGCCCCCTCGAGGTACAACGACGAGGTGTGCAGCTCTAGCAGTCGGTGTGCCTCGAAGAGAATTTGAAGGAGATCTTCTTGCTTGACCAAGAGTCTTGAGCGTTTTTCTTTTGATGGAGTTGCTTTTTGAGCTTCCAAGGGATTTCGCGGTAATGAGAGGGGTCATGTACCGTCTCAAGGCAAGGATTTTGAAATGACATTTGGATATGGGTTTTTGGTTTTGGGTTTTCCCTTTTAACCTTGTGAACCTAAAGGCTTTATGTGGCACATTAGGCGGTTAAGAAGGTTTTTTTTTTTGGTTTTTGACCTTGTGACCTAACAGGCTGTATGTGGCGAGTTTAGGGGGTCGGGATTTTGGTTTTTTTGGTTTCGGCCTTGTGACCTAACAAGCTGTATGTGGCAAGTTAGGGGACCATGGTTTGGTTTTTTGGTCACTCTTTGGGACAATTTTGGGTCCATTGGAGTGGTTTGGTTTTTTTTGTGGAATGTCAATTTCAAGATTGTGGCTTGATTTGGTGCATGGGGTTGGATGGTTTGGGTTTCTTTTGGAAGCTTATGAAGCTCGGAATTTTTTGTATGGTCCAATCAACTCAAGAGAGGCATGGAACCATTTTTGTATGCTCTTGGTAAGAGAAATTTTGACTAAAAGCCACTTTTAGTGCCTAGGTGGTCAAACCTGGCTCATATGGGCTAACCCATGGGACCTTAAGCTTTTTAAGAATGGCTTAGATCTCATGTGGTGTCATTTTTTGTAAAGAATATCTAAAAATATCCCTTTTGTGTAGAGAATATCTAAAATATCCTTACTTGGAGAGAATCTCTCAAGTTTCCTTGATTTTGGAGAGATTTTCTCAAAGTATCTTTCTTTGGGAGAAAGTTTCTCAAATCCCCTTTCTTTTTGGAGAGAATTTCTCAAGAATCTCCTCTTTAGGAGAGAATATCTCAAATCTCCCTTTCTTTTAGGAAGTTTGCTAATTTTTAGCACTTACCTCCTTGCTTTTCTCCTCCTTTCCTCTTTTGGTTTGCTTTTTCTATAAAAGCAATGGAGATGGGTTTTCTTTCTCTTGTTGCTTTTCTTTTTGCAAAAACCTTCAAGAGTGCTCCAAGAATTTCTCAAGGATCTTCAAGTTTCTTCTTCTTCTTCTCCATGGCTTCAAGTAGGTCTTCTTTTTCCAAGAAAAAAACCCCATGTAGATGTAGGAAAGTTTCCTTTTCTTCTTTTTTTTTTTTTTCTTTCTTTTTTCTTTTCTTTCACGTGTTTTCTTTTTCTCTTTTTTTTTTTTCCCACGTGCTCTTTCTTTCTTTTTTTTTTTGTGCACGTTCTGCCCATCCACCATTTCTCTTTTTTTTTTGTGCCTTTTTTTTTGTCCGTACGGACCTGTCCGTACGGCCACGTGCCTGTGGGCCACGTCCCATGGGCCAGCCCTTTTCTCTTCTCTCTCTTTTTTTTTTTTTTTTTGAAGAGGTTTTTTTTTGTTGTTCTTCTTTTTTTTTTTTTTGCTCACCATGATATGAGGTTTATGCAATTCAAGATGATCATGCATTCTTTCTCTTTTTTTTTTTCGGTAAAAATGGCATCAAGATAAAAAGGCTAGAATTCTCTAGGTCAAGTCAACATGGATTTTGACTTAGACAAAGTTTGATTGGTTTTGACCAAATTGGGTTGGAAATTGGTCAAACTTTTGTCAAAGTTTTCCTAGCATCTAATGCATGATGGTTTATGCAGATTTTTGGTAAATCGGAATTGGGAGCATGATGATGCATACAAATAGGAAGGCGCCACTTCAAGCACCAGATCTTGTCAGAATCAAACAAAAACTGCAAGATCCTTCAAAGCAGCCAAAAAAGAGGGTACACATGAAGTTTCGGGCCATTTCGACATCATTTGGCCTAACTTCACTCCTCCGACAGCCAGACAGGAGCTCCCGGCAGCGACAGTGTCGAAGACTTCAAAACTTCGATCAGAGCCTACGGATGGTCTCAAAATACCTCCAAAAGGCCCCCTGCCAAATTTCAAGTCAAACGGACGACGTTTGACCCTTCATCAACTCTCAGGAAGCAAAAACAGCCCTATCCGCAGCGGAGCACCCCGGAATCATGGCATCCAAATTGGAGCTAATGGATCATCTCAAAAATGACTCCAATAGGTCCCCTGTCAAGTTTTAGGTCAAACGGACATCGTTTGGCCTAGTTTCAAAGCTCGGCATTTTCCTCGAGGTGAAATCAAGGCGAGCATTTGCGGGACCCCAAAAGGCTTCAAAACTCAAACCAAAGCCCATGGTTGGTCTTACTTACTACTCAGGAGGCTTCCCTGTCAAATTTCAGGTCAATCGGACATCGTTTGACCCACAAGTCAAAGCTCGGCATTTCTCTCATGGCGAAATTAAGGCAAGCGTTTGCGGGGCCCCCAAAAGGCTTCAAAACTCTCAACCAAAGCCTATGGTTGGTCCTATCTAATGCTCAAGAAGCTCCACGTCGAATTTCAGGTCATTCCGACATCGTTTGGCCTAGTTTTCAATGCTTGACAAAAAAATCGGCAAAACCGCACAACAAAGTCTTCGGCTTTCCAGAAAAATAGGAAACTTTGTGCTCCGATTTGCGTGGCTTCTCGTCGGGTTTTCTTCAAGAGAATCAGGCCAATAAATGAGGGGAAATGTCAGCAAAAAATACAGAAGAAAAAAAAGAATGAAAAAAAGATCGAAAAACGGCGAAGAAACGGCGGACCGAAAGGCGACCAAAAATGGGCCCAAGGCCCATGGTCGCCGGCGACCTTGGCCCATGGTCGCCGGCGACCATGGCCCCATGTCGCCTCCATGGTCGCGGCGACCATGGAATTTCCGGCGACCCAAAAGTCGCCGGAAGACCCACTTTTTCGGGTCCTTTTCGCGTTTCGAGTTGATTGGCCCCTGTGATTTTTCCAAAATCTGATTTTTCGTGCATGAAATCCGTCGATCTTTCGTCAAACATCACGGATTCGCCGCCGAAATCATTGGATGATCATTAGATGCCTCGAATCGCCAACCGGCGACAAAGAAAGTACACTTTCTGCCCGCGATCTGTGAAATCGACAGGGACAGATGTTGCCTGGCACATTGACATTGATCAATGTCTAAATTGATCGCCATCCGACATCTAGCAACATGTGGATCCACCGGCGGTCATCGCAAGAAGAATTCCAAAAGACGCGGCGCGGCCCGCGACTCTTCGAGCGACTTGGCGACCAATTAA
>QPKB01000009.1:19349297-19467140 GCA_003546025.1 Camphora micrantha
CAAAATAAAAAAGAAAAATAAATACTTTTACCGATGTTTTTTTTTTCGTCATGTCGTTTTTTTTTTGTCGGCAAAAAAAAAAAAAAAAAAAACAAAAGTAGATAGATATTCATGTAAAATCTCAAAGGTCTTACTAATCGCAATCACATCAATTCCAATGTAGTGATTGATCTTACATGAGATTACAACAAAGGAAGAATCAAATGCATGTAAAACAATACAACCAGATCTAGATAGATATTCATGAACCAGTATCAGAGATTGAGAGAGGTAGGTGTACTGGCAGTGGCGGACTCCTAGATGGAGGATGATGGGCGTAGATGATGGTGATTGGTGATGGTGGCTGCGTCTGGGAGTTCTGGGCAAGAGAGACTGAGAGAAGTATAGATGAGAGGGATCACTAATCAGGGATGGGTCTGCACTGCATGCGTTGATGGAGGGTGATGATGATTGATGGGGCCCAATGGGCCATGGGGTTGCTGCCTGAGACGATGGGTGGGAGATGTTGGAAAAGGGTTTTGGAAAATGGGGAAAAGGGTTCTTCTCTCCTCTTCTGGAAAAGGGTTTTGGAAAAGAGAGACCGGGATAGATAGAGGGACAAAGGGGGAAATGGGTTTTGGAAAAGTGGCACCGATGGATTGGAGGGGGGGGGGTGGCATTTTAGTCATTTTAAAGGTTTTTCCAAAGCAATACTTGTGAGAGAGGAATAGACTCAAGTGTGAATGAAATTGGCACCTTATTTTGTTGGCCGAAATATTTTTGTCTTCCATAACTTATCTTTATTAGTGACGAATTACGTTCGTCGCAAAAACAAATTATATTTTGTGACGAAAATGTTCGTCTCCAATGAGCTAAAATAATTCGCGCCAGCAAATGAAATTGGCGCTTATTTTTGTGACCAAATATTTTCGTCTTCCATAACTTATCCTTATTAGTGACGAATTACATTCGTCACAAAAACAAATTATATTTTGTGACAAAAATGTACGTCTCCAATGAGCTAAAATAATTTGTGCCAAAGCAAATGAAATTGGCGCCTTATTTTGGTGATGAAATATGTTCGTCTTCCATAACTTATTCTTATTGGTGACGAATTACGTTCGTAGCAAAAAAAAAATTATATTTTGTGACAACAATGTTCGTCTCCAATGAGCTAAAATAATTGGCGCCAATGCAAATGAAGTTGGCGCCTTATTTTTGCAGAGGAAATTTTTTTTTCATCTCTTATACTTTTGAAAAAAATGAAAACAAACGACAAAATTTATATTTCATCCTCTTTGGGTGTTCTTTTAAGACAAAAAAAATTTTCGTCATCAAATTTCGTCACAACAGCCTAGATTTCTTGTAGTGAACAAAATGATTCAACCAAGTAAATGAAACATGTTATAAAAGAAATCAAAGGATTTGACAAAACATGTTTTATAAAGTTTTAAAACAAACCTGGTTTGAAATCAAGGGTGAAGAATCCAATCCAACTTAAATCAAAGATTAAGAGATGTAATGGATTCAACACATCATAGTTAACATCCTACAAATCATTTACCAATAATTTAAACAAAGCATATAACATATGATTAACAAAAAGTAAAGCTTACTTAGAGATTTAACTTCATTAATCCAAGCTTTAACTTTACTAATGACCCCTTGGTCTCTCTTAATTCATTCCCCTTTTTCTTGCCTCCAAACACCTCAAGGAAGGCTCTTTTATCTTCTTTGATCAACAACTTTTTCAAGGGAATGAACTTCATTTTATACTCAAAAAATGAGTTCTGGCATGTCCCCGGTCGACCTACACTGTACCCCGGTCGACCTGGCCTTAACGGTCAAAAATCTGACCGTTTGAAAAAGTATCCCAACGGCTCTTTTCCCGGTCAACCCGCAGTGTGCGCGGTCGACCGGGTCCATGGGCTCGGTCAACCGAGCACACTGTGGGTCGACCTGGGCCCAGGGACCAAATTCCCCAAAAATGCATATTTCAAAGATTTTTCTTGAGGGGACTTTTGGGCCATTAAATCAAGCTTGGAAACATGATTTTAATTCAATCTAAGTGCTTTTAAAATCATGAAACATAAAAGCCTAAAAAGATTTGAAAGATTTAAAACATAGGCTAGCTTGATTCATAAAACTTCTTTTCAAATTAAAAAGCATCCAATTAGAACATGCATGAAACATATGATTTACAAGATTTAAAACAATGCATGAGTAAATCAAGATTTCAAGTTTTTCTAAATCAATTCATGTATGAAAATTCAAATGAAGATTAAAATGATAATGCATCCATCAAATTGCAATACACAAAATCTCTAACAATCTCCCCTTTTGCAATTTGATGGCAAACCTTATTCAACACTGATTTTCACACAAAGTCTTCAGCTCCCCCTAGTTCGGACAAGACTTGAAATCTTCTTTGGATGCTTCTTCACTTAGGTTGGGCTCTAGGTCTTTTTCTTCATTCTCCTTGATGCTTGGAGCTTGTGAAAGTCCGGGATCCTTACCCTAGAGGGGGGGTGAATAGGGTGATTTACACTTTATGACTACTTATGGCCAATTTTAACTTCTTAACAATTAACTAGTCACATGTGATGATTAACAAACAATATGCGGAAGCTTAAACAAAAGAATCACCACAAAGCATTCACCACAACACAATGATTTATAGTGGTTCGGCCTCAATGCCTACATCCACTACCGGCTTGTGATCCAATACCCCACCGTATTTCCACTATTTATGCTTTTCAAAAGGCTAAGCAATAACCTTTACACTATGATTTCCAAGGCTAAGCAATAACCTAATAATGTTGTTTTTCTAGGCTAAACAACAACCTATCAATGTGCTTTTTTAGGCTAAGCAATAACCTTTACAAGAGATGATTTCTCAAATAAGTGTCTACACAAGCACTTTAAGATATTACAATTAAAGCTCAATTTAATTGCCTCTAAAATAGGCAGATAAGAAAGTTAAATTCAACTCACACAACACTCTATGAAATGCTAAGATGAATGCTCATGAAGTGTGTATGTGAAAACTTCAATCAAGTTTAAAATGAAGGCTCAATTAATGTATGCTTAATGCATTTTAAAGTTTAAAGCACACAAATATTTGATTGAAGTGAAATGCAAATCACATGTATAAATACTAACTCGTTGATGATATGAAAATCAAAATCTCACAAGTTGTATGAAATTAATTATGTCTAAACATGTGATGCATGTGCAATGTTGTTTTCAAAAAGAAAAGTTTAACTAAGGTTCAAATGAATGAAAACAACAATACGAATCAATCAAGTAAATGAAACATGTTACAAAAGAAATCAAAGGTTTTGACAAAACATGTTTTATAAAGTTTTAAAACAAACTTGGTTTGAAATCAAGGGTGAACAATCCAATCCAACTTAGATCAAAGATTAAATGAAGAATGGATTCAACACATCATAGTTATCATGCTAAAAATCATTTACCAATAATTTAAACAAAACATATAACATATGATTAACAAAAAGTAAAGCTTACTTAGAGATTTAACTTCATTAATCCAAGCTTTAGCTTTCCAAATGTCCCTTATCCTTCCTTAGCTTATTCCCCTTTGATTGGCCTCAAAACATCTCAAGGAGGGCCTCTTTTGTTCCTAACTTTAGTAAAGGAATGAGCTTCATTTTATACCCAAAAAGTGCCCAACGGCTAATCCCCGGTCGACCTGGACCCTTGCCCGGTCGACTGGGTACTCAACGGTCATAAATATAGCCATTTGAAAAACTGCTTTTAGCAGGGGCCAGCGACCGCCGGTGAAAGTGGTTTGACCGCCAGTATAAGTCTTGTTTTCCCAAAAATGTGTTTTTTAAAGTAATTTCTTGTGGGGACTTTTGGGCCATCAAATCAAGCTTGGAATCATGATTTAAATCAAACTAAGATGATTAGAAACATGAAACATAAAAGCCTAAAAAATGATTTGAAAGATTTAAAACATAGGCTAGCTTGATTCATAAAACTTCTTTTTAAATTAAATGCATCCAAGATTAAAAATAAAACATGCATAAATCAATAGTTCTACAAGTCTAAAAAAAATGCATGTGTAAATCAAGATTTCAACATTTTCTAAATCAATGCATGTGTGAAAATTCAAATGATGATTAAAATGATAATGCATTCATCAAAATGCAATATACAAAATCCCTAACAGCTTGATCATTCTTCAAGCTTTCTTTTCATTGGCCAAGCATTTTCTTTTAGCTCCCAAGCTTTCTCTTCTTTCACTCTCCCCCTTTGACCATGCACTCTCTCTCTTTTGGCAAGATATGCATTCTCTCCCCGTTTAGACAACTTGAACACTCTCTCCCCCTTTGACATTAAATTGCAAAGGATCCTACACACATGAAACAAAAAAAATACATTTGAGTAGCACCTGTTAACAAAAGAATTCGAAAATGAAATACATAACAGGTTTTCATGTATGAATAGCAATCTAAAAGGGTAAAGAGCCAATACAAAGGTGAATTTGATCAAAACTAATACTTCCTATGAAGGTTTACACTGCCCCTCAATCCATTCTCTCCTTTTGTCAAACTTTTGACAAATATTTAACTATTTGGAGCAAGAAGAAGATGGTTTAACCAATTGAGGGTTAACTTCAAGAGAAGGATTAGATACAAGTTTAACTATTGAGCTCAATATGATCAAATTACTATTATAAAGATACCAATTGACGGGTAAGCTATAGGATAATTAAAGAGCAAGATCAAAAGGATAATCTATCATGGATATCAATTGAAATATATATACAACAAATATACCAATTGAGATTGAAGGATATGACTATTAACTCAATCACTCTAAAATGGAGTTAAGGAATATACCTATTAGGGTTCATCCAAATTAGAGCTATCCATGATGTTATGGGGATTACTAAACATAGCATCAATCAATATAACTTATGAAAATCATATGCTATGAAAGTTTTGAAAACATTTCATTCAATCATAAAATATGACTATAAAGAGCAGGATGAGTGAAATGAAATTCAAAAGTGGAAATTATGATGCTAATGGAATATGACAAATACAAAATCAAGCATCATAAATGAATATTCATCACTATTAGAGATATAACTAATGAGCATAGTGATGAACATGAGAAATTGCATAAAAAGATATAACTTAAAAGAACATGCAATTTACAAAGTGTCAAAATCATATGAATTCAACATCTAAGAAATCCATCAAACAATAGATATAACTATGAAATATAGGAAATGAATTTCAAAGAGGTTCATAAGATTAAGCACACTGTTATGAAGTTGAGACATGTATAAAGAATGATACCAATAAGAAAACTATACATGAATCAACAACATAACCATCCAAAAAAAAAAAAAAAAATGACTAGAAAGCATAAAGGATGGATTTTAGGAGTTCTATTATGGTATCTTCAAATATAACTAAGATCACAACCATACATGGAACGAATTGACATTTGCATATAAAAAGAATGTCAATAATTTTCCATTTGAAAGTACAACTTAAAAAAAATCAATGGAAAACTTAAATTGCTTTAAATCATTTGTTTTTCAAAATAATCTAACTATGATAATCACACAAATGATTTTGCAACAACAATCGATCATGAATAATCTAGCTATGAAAGCTTTTGAAATCACAATCAATTGATCATATATAGAAATGCAATGCAGATATAACTAAATGTGAGCAAAAAGCAAATCTAACATGATGAAATTATAATCAAATGATTTTGAAAATCATGATATGTAACTAGAAAGGTGCATGACAACAAAATCAATTGATCATAAATAAGTATTGTATTTTAAGAAATGTAACTAAGAAAGAACAAAATGCAAATGATCATGACCAACAAAAAGATTTAACTAAAAAGGATAGGTTGGTCAATGAGGTTCAAGGCCTTAAGGTTTGACTAAGTATATAACTTTAGGAGTCCACCTAAGGTCTTGAGAGGGTTGATCTTTGAGGTCTAGGTTAGAAGTCCCACCAACTTTAGGAGATTTTACTTGATAGATTTTTAATTTGGACTTATCACCATGATAATTAGATTTTACTAAATTTAGCTTAGATCGGTGATTAGTCTTTTGAGGTTGGTGAGTTTGTTTCTTAGGGGATTAAATTCTTTTCTTCTTATTTTCTCCCTTTAATTGACTTTTGAATTTTAGATTTAACTTTGCAACTTTATTCAAAAGTTCTTTCATATGATGACTTAAGGGAGATAGATTGAGAAGCTTTTTGTTGATAGATTCTTTTATAATTGGTTTAACTTGTTTAACCTTTTTAGAATCTATCTTAGGAGACTCCATTTTAATTGATTTAACTTGTTTAATCTTCTTGGAGTCTTCTTTGATTTTTAGTGTCTTATCCTTCATAGATTTTGATTCTACTTTCTTGGGTTCAAAGATGGGTTTAGACACATGGCTTCTTCTTAGTTTGCACTCAAACCTAAAATGCCCTTCAATGCCACAATAATTACATTTAGACATGGGCAAGGAAGTGTGAGTGCTAGAGAATAAGGACTCACCTTTCACAAAAGTGTTGGTGAATTTAGGGTCATGTAAAATATTCTAATTATAACCAAGACCCGTCCTATCTCTTTGTGATTTACCCAATTTAAATAACTTTTCAAATTTTTCTTCACTTCGGGTAAATTTGCACTCATAGTTTTGCTTATAATTTTCAAGTTGAGTGACTTGGGTTTTAAGGGTTGAATTTTTATTTTTAACTTTTGTAGTTCATTTTCAATTCCCTTAAATATGTTTAGTTCTTCATGGGCAAGTTTTAAATCAAATTTAAGTTCATTAATAACATTAGATCCAAGTTCTAAAGTTTTTATCTTATTTTGAGCATTAGATAAATTTTCCTTAGAAGTAGTCAACTTGGATTTTAGGTTGTTAATGTTTTTGTCTTGCCTTTGTAATTGATCTCTTAGTTTTGAATTTTCCTTATTAAGATCATGATACTCTATCTTTAATTCTCTTAGATCATCTTTAATATTAGATAGATTATGCAAAGAGATCATGAACTTAGATTCTACACAATTTATTAATTCTTCTTTCTCTCTAAGTTCATCTTTTGAAGAAACTAATTCTTTATTTAGTCTTTTAGATTCTTCTCTTAATTTTTTATTTTTCTTATCAAGCTCTATGGACAAAGTATATAATTCCTCATAGGCTTGTTGAAGGTCATCTTCATTTTCATCATTTTCTTCCTCTTTTAATTCAAATTGAGATTCATTGATTTCAAGGTTTGAATCTCCAAATGTGGGAAGGAAGGGTCTAGAAGAATCTATACAAGAATCTACACATTCTAAAATAGTGGAATCCATTCTAATGATTTTCATGAAAATACAATACTAGGGTTTTGACTCTAAGTTTTTATACCTAATCAAGAGTTTCAAAAACACTCGATCCTAATAAAGAGTACGAGTCTCTGATACCAATTGAAAGTCCGGGATCCTAACCCGAGGGGGGTGGGGAGGTTTGAATAAGGTGATCTACACTTTATGACTAATTATGGCCAATTTTAACTTCTTAACAATTAACTAGTCACATGTGATGATTAACAAATAATATGCGGAAACTTAAACAAAACAATCACCACAAAGCAAACACCACTACACAAGGATTTATAGTGGTTCGGTCTCAATGCCTACATCCACTACCGGCTTGTGATCCAACACCCCACCGGATTTCCACTATTTATGCTTTTGAAAAGGCTAAGCAATAATCTCTACAATATGCTTTCCAATGCTAAGCAATAACCTAACAATGTTGTTTTTCTAGGCTAAACAACAACCTATACAAAATGCTTTTCTAGGCTAAGCAATAACCCTTACAATAAAGAGATGTTCTCTCAAGGTAGTGTCTTCACAAAACACTCTAAGAGAATACAATTAAGCTCAATTACAATGCCTCTTAATTAGGCGGATATGAAATTGAAAATCTAACTCACACAAACACTATATGAATGCAAAGGTGTATGTTCATGATGTGTATGTGTGATAACTTCAATCAAGTTAAAATGAAGGCTAAATAAATGTATGCTTAATGCACTTTAAAGTTTAAAGCACACGAAGATTTGATTGAAGTGAAATGCAAATCACATGTACAAAATTCTAACTTGTTGATGATGTGAAAATCAAAAGCTCACAAGTTGTATGAAATTAATTATGTCTAAACATGTGATGCATGTGCAATGTTGTTTTCAAAAACAAAAGTTTAACTAAGGTTCAAATGAATGAAAACAACAAAATAATTCAACCAAGTAAATGAAACATGTTATAAAAGAAATCAAAGGATTTGACAAAACATGTTCTATAAAGTTTTAAAACAAACTTGGTTTGAAATCAAGGGTGAAGAATCCAATCCAACTTAAATCAAAGATTAAGAGAAGTGATGGATTCAACACATCATAGTTAACATGCTACAAATCATTTACCAATAATTTAAACAAAGCATATAACATATGATTAACAAAAAGTAAAGCTTACTTAGAGATTTAACTTCATTAATCCAAGCTTTAGCTTTACTAATGATCCCTTGGTCTCTCTTAATTCATTCCCCTTTTCTTGCCTCCAAACACCTCAAGGAAGGCTCTTTTATCTTCTTTGATCAACAACTTTTTCAAGGGAATGAACCTCACTTTATACTCAAAAAATGAGTTCTGGAGTGTCCCCGGTCGACCTACACTGTACCTTGGTCGACCTGGCCATAACGGTAAAAAAATCTGACCGTTTCAAAAAGTAGCCCAACGACACTGCAGGTCGACCGGGTCCATGGGCTCGGTCGACCGAGCACACTGCGGGTCGACCTGAGTTCAGGGACCAAATTCCCCAAAAATGCATTTTTCAAAGATTTTTCTTGAAGGGACTTTTGGGCCATTAAATCAAGCTTGGAAACATGATTTTAATTCAATCTAAGTGCTTTTAAAATCATGAAACATAAAAGCCTAAAATGATTTGAAAGATTTAAAACATAGGCTAGCTTGATTCATGAAACTTTTTTTCAAATTAAAATGCATCCAATCAAAACATGCATGAGTAAATCAAGATTTCAAGTTTTTCTAAATCAATGCATGTGTGAAAATTCAAATGATGATTAAAATGATAATGCATCCATCAAATTGCAATACACAAAATCCCTAACATCAACATGCTTCTAAGAGGCTACACGTCAAATTTCAGATCATTATGATGACGTTTGACCCGACTTTAACACTCAGAAACAAAATCAAGCCTCCTGGCAGCGGACCTTCCCGAGACCATGACATCCAAATCGAAGATAGTGGATCGTCTCAAAATGATTCCAATAGGCTCCTTGTCAAATTTCAGGTCAATCGAATGTCGGTTGACAGCACATCAAAGCGCGACATCTTTCTGGCGGTAAGAGTCCACTGGCGACAAGACTACATACGGCTTCAAAACTCAAGTAAAAGCCCATGGTTGGTCCTATCTACTGCTCAACAGACTTCACCTCAAATTTCAGGTTATTCTGATATCGTTTGACCTAGTTTTGACTTCTGACGGAAAATTGGCGACAAAGCTTTAGGCCTTTCCAGAAAATATGAAACTTTGTGCTCCGATTTGCATGGCTTCTCGTCAGGTTTTCTTTAGTAGAATCAAGCCAATAAATGAGGAAAAATGTCAAGAAAAATATAGGAGAAAGAAAGAATCGAGAAATCGGAGAAACGACTGAAAGACGGCGACCAAAGGGGAAAATCCCCCATCGTTGCCGGCGACCTGCCGGATTTTCACCGGATGTCCATTTTTCAGACCTTTTTGTGTTTCGAGATTTCCGACCCTTGTGGTTTTCCAAAATTCTGACTTTTAAGGCTCACAATCCGTTAATCTTCATCAACATCACGGATCCACCGTCAAGAGCATCGTGTCATCATTAATCGCATCAAAATCGCCAATCGGCCAACCAAGAAAGTGCGCTTTCTGCCTGATCGATCGAGAAATCAACATGACAGATGTTATCGTCCCACTAATATCAACAAGTATTTAAAGTTGTATCGCCATCCGACATCAAACAACATGTGGATCCATCGACAATCATTGCAAGAAGAATTTCAAAAGACGTAGTACGGCCCGTGACTCTTCAAATGCCCCGGCGACTAGTTAATGCTGTTAATTGACCCGTTTTATGACCAATAATTGCGGTCATTAACTCATTATTTTGGACGGCCTGATCAGAAGCAAGGAAATAAGAGTTACAAATCAAAGCAATCATGGCATTAAAACCATGAAACTCCTCTCATCATGGAGATTAAAGGCAATTAAATGCCCATCATTCTCCATTGGCCAATCAAAAGCTAAGAAAAAAGGAGTTACAAAATTAATGAATTAAAACTTATAACTCCTCCCATCATGGAGCATCAATGCCATCAATGCTCATAAACCCACCCCATGGCTACCAAAAGCCTATAAAAAGGGGTCATTCCAAGAAGAACGGGGCCGAGAAAAAAAATCCAGAAATCCAAGAGCTAGACACACACGCAGAGGAGAGAAATCCAAGAAGAAAAGAAGCGCTGTTACTCTGAAGAAATTCTTCTACAACAAACACCACAAGGTGATTGAAATCCCTTGGGGGGCCACCCCCCCAAGGCAAGGTTCTCTCTTCTTCTATCCAGCATGGCCTAAACGCGGCTTTTCAGCCCATCTACTCGATTTTTTATTGGATATAGGACCTCCCTTTGGTCTTTATCCTCTAGAAATCTGAAGTCCAAGCCAAGCCAGAAGAATCAAAGCATCACATGTTCTCATCTGAAGGACGATGGCGAAGTCTATATATGACTTGCGACTGTTGATCTGAACGAGTCCCCGCAATCTCCTAAGAAGTCATAATTCATTTTCTTACTTTTCTATTGTATTTTGTATTTTTTCTAAAAAGACAAAAAAATCACAATTCTTGTCTTCCATTTTTGATGAGATTTGTAAATCGTCTTTCATGGCAAACATCACCTTTTACGGCAAAACCGCCTTTCACGGCAAACAAAGAAAAATCACCTCTTATAGCATTCAAAAACCTTATCTCTTTTCTTAAATATATGTGCAATGGAAAGTGAGAAAAAAGATTGATTTCCTTTTCTACTTGTGAAGGTGGATCTCCGGATCACCATTTCTAAATTCCAAGTAGAATAGAAAATCTGGCATACCTGTACAAAATGTTGATGCCCGCTCCTTTCCACTCCGCCGGCCTCTCGGTAGCCACGGGATGGGCGGAAGTGAGAGTGGAAAGAAGAGTCAGGTCCATCAAGTTGGCACACTCGGTGGGACACATTCATTTGAGAACGTCATGCTTAGATTCTTTGGCTCCTTTCTAGTTAGTGGCCTATGTTGGATCTTGCATCTAAAAAAAAAACATGAAATGGGATTTTTGGAAACTTCTTTCTTTAAGTTTATTTCCACTCTTTCTCATTTCACAAAAAAACAAAATCTAATTTCTCTTTCTTGGATTCCGTTTTGGGAAACTTTGATTCTTTCTTCTCCGAACTTGATAGCTCGCAGAAATGTTTGTAGCTATTGTTCATATCGGGGAATGGGTCATTTTTTTCTCTTTGATGAGTCCGATAGGAATTTTAAAAAAAGAGTCTAATTTCAAATTCTTCAAAAAAAAAAAAAAAATTTCAGTCTTCTCTCTCTTTTGGATTCAAATTAGAGAAACTTTGGTTTCTTCCTTTCCGGACAATGGCTAGCGGAAATTGTTTGTAGCCAACATTTGGATTGGGAGGGGCCATTTGCTCTCTTTGATGGGTCCATTAGAGATCTTTCAAGAAAACTTAAAAAAAAAAAAAAAAAAAAAAAAACACTAAGGGTTACACCAATTGCGTTCTTTGACCAAAGTAGATATAAGAAAAGCTTTGTCCAGAGTGTGGAGACACCTAAACTGTTCGAGGCAAGGGTCCTCCAAACGGGTTCATTAAGTAATCCTACCATTACCTGGGGGCTGATCTATCTACTGAGGTTTCATAAGACCGAATTGGAAACCTATGTGTACTCTTTAAAAAAATCTCTTCGAACAAAAAAAAAAAAAAAAAACTTCTTTCATTTTTTGAATTCAGATTTGAGAAATCTTGGTTTATTCCCTTTCGAATGAAAGCTCGTGGAAATCGCTTGTAGCTTGCGTTCGGACTGGAACACCGCTTGTTCTCTTTGATGAATTCAATTTTGATCTTAAAAAAAAAAAAAAATCCATCATTTTGGGTTCAAATCTGAGAAATCTTGGTTCATTCCCTTTCGGATGAAAGCTCGCGAAAATCGCTTGTAGCCTCCTTTCGGATTGGAATACCATTTGCTCTCTTTTCTGAATCCAATTTTGACATTTCCAAAATCCCATCTCGTGTCCATTCCAAGGATGCGATTTGCAACATTTATGCCTAGCGGTGCTAGTACGTCATTTCGGGTCTACTGTATTAGCGACCGACACATTTGTATCTCCAACCTTATATCATCTTACTTCAAGTAAGCCTTGCTTCTCGGTAATTTGAATTAAGATTTATAACTGCTTCTAGTAGTCACTGGAATGCTCACTTTGAGCCTCCTATACTTGTGTTTAGAACAATTGTACCCTCTATGGCTCTTTGCCTTCTTCACCTCGCTTGGGCCGAACCATGTTCCCTCAAGCGATTTGAAAAGACAAAACCATAGTTCTTTTCCATTTATGATCACCATATTCTTGTGATTACTAATGGATGTGGTCTTGTTTCAGAAGTTTTCCAAACTAACAATGACAGCTTCATTAACCATCACTTTTGATGAGAATAAGTACCAGCTCATGCTTCAAGAGAAGCAAAACAAGCGCACTCACAAACGCCCTACCAACTTCCGAAGCGACATCTCCCTCTGCAACTCTCAGAATACCGAGTTGACCTCTACTCCCCGGACCATTGTCTTCGGGTCACTGGGACCATTCGCACTCCCCACAGAAGAAACTGTATCTGCCGAAAAGCAGAAAACTGCCTCTGGACATGTCGTTACTCCAACACCAAAGGCAGCCATCAAAAAGCCTGAAGCCCGTGGCAAAACCCCACGAAGCCTCAACCTACAAAGAACCAGGTCTACCCTAAGACTTGGTCCCCAAGACCTTGACCAAAACAAAGGAGGCTGTGATCATCTGCAAAGGCAGTATACATGGCCCATCTAAAGGAGAACTGATTCTACCCTCTCTCTTACATGGAAGAGGAGAAGCCTACCCTCTGCCAAACAAACAAACCAACCCACCATGAGTCGGCTTGCTCCTACAAGCCAAAAATCAAATCATACATCACAAGGCCTCTGCGAGAACTTGCCAAGGCCTGCACTCATGCAGTTCGACCCTTCATCTCAACAGGGGCCGAACTAGCAAAATTCAAAGCGTCATTATGAGAGGTAAATGACCGCGTTCGGATCCTATCCATGCCTAGCTTCAAAGAAGCCAAGCTCGGCTGCTGTGCACAAGGGACTACGTCCTTTATTGCTAGAGCTCAGCTAGAGCTCACCGAAGCTCAAATTGCTCATCGCATATGTCACCACGTGGCATATTGACAAAAGAGATTCGAGAAGCAAAGGGCCCAGCATCCTACCCTTTCAGTCTCTAAAAAATGGGTAGAAAAAGAAAGACCCGACCAAGTTGCTACTGTCCATATGGTTGGCAAAACTAGAAGACACCAGAAGTCAGCAACCAAACTTCATGTCCGACGACCGGTGACTTGCAGCGTCTCCTGGTCACGAAGACATCCGGAAGAATCTTCTACTCCTTCAAGCCAAGAACAGCGGAGTAATCCTTCCTCAAGCTCTTCAACCAAAAGAATGAGCCCTAGCTTAGTCACAAGGACGATTTCTTCGTTTGAATCCCGAGGGATGAATGTCCTGGCTACGAACTCTGAGCCACCTCGCAATCCACCTCCTGATGAAACGACCGCATGCATCCAACAATTGGAGCAAGGTCAGCAAAGGATTGAAACTTTGATGGAAAATCTTCTTTGCGCTTTTCAGTGTCAAGAAAATAATCAACCTCCTTCGAATCATCAAGATGATGAGGTAAATGGTAGAGATAATGAGTCACGTGTCCTTACCAAAAAGGACCTTGACGATATCCTCACCAAAGCAAAATAAGATGATACACTAAAGGAGCATGGGATCAAGCCACCTTATCCCCTATGGATGGACTCTGTTCCATTCCCTGCAAAATTCAAACAACCCACTCTCCAAACAGACACGGGGAAAGGTTCAGCCAGACAGCAGGTCATCATCCACTTCAAGATCCTAATAGGAGCAATTGCGGATCAAGATGCCCTCAAGATCCATCTTTGCAAGTACCCTAAAAAGTACAGCCTTTGATTGGTACTCCACTTTATCAGAGAATTCCATTCAAAACTGGAACATGCTAGAGACACGCTTCCTGACCCACTTTAAAGGTAAGGATCTTCCTGTTACTATGGCGCAGCTTTGCAGCCTAAAATAGGGAGAGAATGAGTCAACATACGATTTTATTCACAAGTGGAAGGCGATGGCATACAAGTGCTCAGATGTACTACCACAAGCGTCGCTGGTCGACATCTGCTGTAACAACATGAGAACAAGGATCCGCTCCATGATCATCGGGAATAAATCAAAGAACCTAGGAGAACTCCTAGAAGCATCCATGGAAGCTAGAACGGTGATCAAAGACCTCAACAGTCAGAAATCATAGAAGAAAGAGCCGACTACCATTACGACCTCAAAACCGAAGAAAAAGGAGGTTCTTAATGTGCAAACCAATTTAGCTCCTTAGCAGCCAAAGAAAGCTGAAACTAAAGTTGCATGTAAGAAGCCTGATCCCTCTGAGGCCTTCAGAGAACGAGTAGAGAAAAAATACCCGTTCGACGAAGATATTGAAGAAATCTTTGGGGCTCTTTTAGCGAATGGCAAACTCACCTTGCCAGACCCGAAAAGACGAGGAGAAGTTGGCAAAACCTACGATCCTCAGTATTATCCATACCACCAGATGGTCTTGCATCCTCTAAATCAATGCTTCGTTGTGAGAGAAAAGATCAACGACATGTGAAAAAATGGAGTCATCACCTTTGACAAAAACTATGAGATTATGAAGAAGAATCCAATTGCCCTAGTGATAGAAAAGTTAGATGCCAAATCCAAGCCGAAAGGCAAAGGGCGGAAAGGCAAAAAAAATATATATATATTCAGTTCCAAAGGGTCCTAAGGTGGAGAATGGCCCTAATGGTGGCATGGCCAAGGCTAAGGGTTCAGGGACAAAAGGAAAGTGTTTCCATTGTGGTAAGACAGAACATTGAAAAATGAATTGTCCAGAATATCTGCCTAAGAAGAAGACCCCAGGTATGATTGAGTCACTTATTTCTGAAGTTAGTTTTGCAAATGGTACTTCAGAATCCTGGTGTGTGGACTCCGGGGGGCAACTAATCACATATGTAATACGTTGCAGGGTTTCAGGGAAACCAGGAGGCTCAGTGATGGAGAAATCATTGTCAACCTAGGATCTGATGCTAAGGCAGAGGTTGTTTTAGTGAAAGTCATTACTTTATGTTTCTCAAATAATAAATTGGTTTTGTCAAACACATTATATGTACCGTCTTTACGGCGGAATTTAATTTCAGTTTCTAGTTTGGTGAATAAAAGTTATTCTATCGCTTTTGGTACTGAAGTTGTCATAAAGAGGAATGATACTTTTATATGTTCTGGCAAGGTAACTAATGGGCTTTATTTGTTAACTCCAACGATGTATGAGATACATGATACTGAAACAATTAATAGACCATCATTAAAGAGAAAGTTACCTTCATCTAATCCAACAAAACTTTGGCACTTGAGGCTAGGTCATATAAACCTAAATAGGATTGACAGGCTGGTGAAATATGGTATCTTGCCTTCATTGGTAGTAGAACCAATGCCTGTCTGTGAGTCCTGTCTGGAATGCAAAATGACCAAGAGACCTTTTTCATCTAAGGGCAATAAGGTCAAAGTTTTATTGGAATTAGTGTATACTGGTGTGTGTGGCCCCATTAATATCAGGGCCAGAGGAGGATACGAGTACTTCATCACTTTCATAGATGATTACTCAAGATATGGATACATATATCTCATGTACTGCAAGTCCGAGGCTTTTGAAAAGTTTAAAGAGTTTCGAGCAGAAGCGAAAAAGCAATTAAGTAAGAGTATCAAGACTCTTCGATCAGATCAAGGAGGGGAATATCTCTTTGCTGATTTTATGGGATACTTATTAGAGAATGAGATTCTATCCCAGTTGTCTGCTCCTGGTACGCCTTAACAGAATGGAGTAGCGAAAAGAAGGAACCAGACTCTTTTAGATATGATTAGGTCTATGCTGAGTTTCTCACAATTACATATATCATTTTGGGATACGCCTTGGATACTGCAATGTACATACTAAACCTCGTAACATCTAAGTCTGTACCTAAGACTCCCCGGGAGTTGTGGTCTGGGCGAAAGCCTAGTCTACAACATATATACATTTGGGGTTGTCCGACACACGTGCTGAAGGTTAAGACTGATAAATTGGAAATGAAGTCGGAAGTAAGCACTTTTGTAGGATATCCTAAAGGAACTAAAGGTTTTTTATTATATAATCCAAGAGAGCAAAAAGTGTTGGTGAGCACCAATGGGGTTTTTCTAGAGGAAGATTATATGATGGATTGGAAATCATTAGAAAAGGTGATCTTGGAAGAGATTCAAGAGCAAACAATTCCAAATCCAAGTATGACCGAACTTGAGGTAGAACAGCCCTTACCAGACCCATTAGTTACACCAGCGCCTCGTCATAGTGGGAGAATTGTCAGACCCCCTGACAGGTTCTCGTTCTTGGGAGAGTCCTACGAGGCAGTCCTGGAAGAACCAGAATAAGATCCCTATAACTATGAACTGGAACAAGATCCCCGTAACTATGATGAAGCAATCAATTACATAGATTCGGGATGTTGGTAAGATGTTATGAAAGCTGAGATGGAGTCTATGTACTCCAATCAGGTCTGGACACTTGTGGACTTGCCGCCAATATTAAACCTATTGGGTGCAAGTGGGTCTACAAGAGAAAAAGAGGACCAAATGGTAAAGTGGAGACCTTTAAGGCCAGGCTTGTTGCGAAAGGGTATACTTAGAAAGAGGGTATCGATTATGAGAAAACCTTCTCGCCGGTAGCCATGCTCAAATCCATCCGGATACTCTTATCCATTGTGGCTCATCTTGATTACGAGATTTGGCAAATGGATGTCAAGACTGCGCTTCTCAACGGCCATCTTGAGGAAGACATCTATATGATGTAGTCAGACGGTTTTGTAGCTAAAAACCTAGAGCAAAAGGTTTGCAAGCTGCAGAAGTCCATTTATGGATTGAGGCAGGCATCCTGAAACTGGAACATCCGTTTTGACCAGGCAATTAAGTCATTTGGTTTTTGTCAAAATCTGGATGAGTTATGTGTGTACATGAAAAGTGAATGTGATAGGGTAGTTTTTCTGGTTTTATATGTCGATGACATCCTACTCTTGGGGAAAGACATATGAATGTTGTCAACAATGAAAGTTTGGTTGGCAAAGACTTTTGATATGAAGGACTTGGGAGAAGCTAGCCACATCCTAGGGATCAAAATCCATTGAGATTGGAAGAATAGGATGATTGGCTTATCTCAAGCCGCATACATATCTAAGGTACTAGTACGGTTTGCTATGCAAGACTCCAAGAACGGTATTACGCCTTTCAAGCATGGAGTGCACCTTTCTAAGGATCAGTGTCCCAAGACACCTGAGGAAAAGGAGCAAATGAGGTCGATACCATACGCGTCGGCTGTTGGCTATGTACTAGACCGGATATCTGTCATGCAGTGGGCCTAGTTAGTAGATATCAGTCTAATCCAGTACCTGAACTAATACTACTGCAAAGTATGTTCTCAAATACTTGAGAAGGAATAGAGATTACATGTTGACTTATAGTAGTGATGAGATAATTCCAGTCGGATACACAGATTCTGACTTCATGTCAGATAAGGATTTCAGGAAATCCACCTCTGGTTATGTATTTATGCTTGGTGGCGGAGCTATCAGCTGGAGGAGTATAAAACAGTAATGTACCGCTAATTCCACCTCAGAGGCTGAATATGTAGCGGCTTGTGAACCTACTAAGGAAGCAGTATGGCTCAAGAGATTCCTTCTGGAACTTGGAGTGGTACTTTTGCCACAATAGCCGCTCACAGTTTACTATGACAGCAGCGGGGCGGTCGCTCAGTCCAAGGAACCCAGGAGCCATGAAAGCCAAAAGCATGTACAGATGAAATATCATTTAGTCAGAGAGATTGTGCAGAGAGGTGATATTGCTATTACCAATATAACCTCTACGGACAATCTAGTAGATCCCTTTACTAAGCCTTTGACAACCAAAGTCTTTAAGCAGCATGTAGACGGGATGGGCATAAGATGCAAACCTAACTGGCATTGAGCCCAATTGGGAGATTGTTAGTTTATTTGGTCTCAATCCATCAGAAGATGTAATAAATCGATTAATTTCTTTATTTATCAATAAAATCATGCTTTCTTTCCATGAGATGAATGATGTTTTATTACTTTATGCACATGACCATTACATATGACATAATGGTTTATGAGTTGAACCGGGTCCCATTAGTATATTAGATGTGATATATGTGTATGGATGAGATCTACACACGGGAGACATGTGTCACAAATCTTATACTTAAATATCTTCATTGCCAGTGATGAGACTGAGCATCTCATCTGATAAGGTTGCAGCATTTTGATCACTATGAGATAGTGTGATTTGTCTCAATAATTAGAATGTAAGATTCTGGATCAAGGTGCTGGTACATTGGATGTATTGAAGGACCATGAGAAGCACCTTATGGAATACTGTCTCGAGTTTAAGATTTGCTCTCATAATTCCCTAGCAATAGGCTCTCAATCCTGATATATTGATGAACTCAAGTTTCTATCTATTCATTTGCTTTGAGTCACCAATGAGTGAGGCCAAATGTAGGTCAACACTTCGGTGTCTTGGGTACGGGGTAGTAGGATTGTGGGAACATCCAATGGTCAAGATGGAATCTATCTATATTATCCCCTTATGCCAATTAATGGATTTGTCATTAGTAAGTGCGCACTCATCTTGATTAAGAGTTAATTGGATGGTACTGATGATCATTACGATTAATTGGGGCTGAAGGATAATAAGATGTGGATCTAAGATTGGAAGGGACAGGTTTGATCCAATTGATCTATAGATATTGATAGAGGGGCCTACTTGTGGTAATCGGGAAGTTTAGGGTCTTCTTTGTAGTTTATTTCTAAGACTGGAGTGCAATTGCATTTATATAGTAGTGTTATTTACAATTAACTATGGGCCCGGATTGCACAGAGATGTGGGGTAGTGGTGTCCCAGTTGGAGCTAGCTTTCTATGGAATCCCTAGTGGTCCCCACGCTAGCCCAAGATATTAGAAAGAAACTAATTCTACTTGAACTCTAATAGGAAGGAATTAGAAAGTTACTATATATTTCTATTTGAAGTGAGACTTCTAATAATAGTAATAATATACTTACTAATTGTTGTGGAAGTGAGACTTCTATAATAATTAGAAAGGAGAAATTTACTAATTCGTGATGGAAGTAGGACTTCTATTTTAATTAGTAAGAGGAGTTGCTTGAAGCTATAAATAGGGAACACATCCCCTTGAATGTCCCCATGCTATTCCAGCCCTATTCTTGTGCAAGTTGTTGCATGCCCATTTCTCCTCTCTCTCTTCTAGTTCCTTGGAGTTTTTAGTTGGGTTTTCTCTTGAAGTTTTCAACCAATCTTCTTGAGAAAAGATATTTGATAGTGGATTATAGCGTGGAAGACAACAAGGTCTTGGAGATCCCAAATTGGTTCAAGAAGAGTTCTTGATCAAGTTAATTATCCTCTTCTTCATTAGAGCACTACCGAGCTCCAAAGGTATAATCTACTTCTCTAGTTGTTGTGGATTGTTTTGGTGTTGCTGATTTCTATCTTCTAGATAGAGTTTATTGTTGTGCATGATTAATGAGATTGGGGGATTGCATCTTGGATGTGGTTTATGGCCTTATGGGTACTTGATCCCTGAGTCAAGTGGGTCAAAAAGTTTTGAAAACCTATCCACGAGGCTCACCTACTTCCAACAATTGGTATCAAAGGCTTACCTCATCTCTAATCATGTTAGATTAGTTTTCTAGATTTAATCTTTGCATGAGATGCGAAGTGGATAAACCTAGGGCTATGTAAGGATCAGTTCAGGTATTTTTTTCCGCATTTATTATGTTTTCTGAATGCACAAGAAGGGACAAATTCGCGAAACATTATTATGTTTTTTGTAGAGCATCCATTACATAAAGATTCTCCACTCAGGGATGATCTCCCAGACGAACCTGTCTATGCTGTGGAGATTTCCTCATCAAATGTTTCCTGGGATATGTACTTTGACGGCGCAAAAAAGACAAATGAAAATGGAAGGCAGATATCAGGAATTGGCATTCTATTTGTTAGTCCTGAAAAATACATGATTCCACACGCTTTCTCGCTACTGGAGCCATGTTCAAACAATGCAGCTGAATACCAAGCCCTGATTGTAGGATTGGAACTCGCCCTCGAATCCGACATCACCGTACTGGAAGCTTTTGGGTTTCTCAACTGATCGTCAACTAGATGAATCAGAAATTCGAAGTCAGGATGCCCGAGTTGTTACCTTACTACAAGAAGGCGCAATCTCTTCGACAAAAGTTTGACATCTGTCACATCAGCCACATCCTCAGAGGTGAAAACATTCGTGCAGATGCCCTAGTTGGACTTGCAGCGTCTATGGCAATCCAAGAAGGGGAAAACATGCAAATTACAGTGTGTCAAAGAAGGATTCTCCCTCCTCTTAGCACACACCAAGCAGTTGCTGAATGCCATTAAGTGGTTGGAAGTCGAATATCCATCCTTAAACCTCTGATCGGTGACTGGAGGGATCCGTTCATTGATTACATTATGTTCAGAATCCTACCTGAAGATCCAAATGAGCGGGTAAGCATTCAAAGACGTGCCTCAAACTTTCATTTGGATATTCCTTCAAAAATATTTTATAGAAAATCCTTCGACGGAGTACTTCTGCGTTGCATGTCGCAACAAGAGGCTGAGGAAACACTCAAAGAAGTTCATGCCGGTCTTTGTGGAGCCCATCAAGCCATTCCTAAGCTCTGCGATCAGATAAAAATGTTAGGTTATTATTGGCCTACCATGGTAGCTGACGCTATGCAATTTGCTAAGCGCTGCCAATAATGCCAAGTTCATGGAGATTATGTCCACATGCCTCCAGAATGGCTACATCCTACAGCGATCTCATGGCCTTTTGAAGCCTGTGGTATGGACATCATAGGTCATATCTCTCCCCCATCAAGCAAAGGTTATCGCTTCATCTTCGCCGCTACGGATTATTTCTCCAAGTGGTCAGAAGCATTTGTGCTCAGTGAAATGAAGACATCATCAGTCCTTCTGTTCTTGCGCACCAACATTATTTGTCATTTCGGCATACCTATAAGATTCGTCCATGATAACGGACCACAATTTTGGGATCACAGATTCTACATGTTCTAAAACAAGTACGAAATCCAAAGTTGTCTTTCGATTCCATATAATCTGGCAGCGAATGAACAAGCAGAAGCCTTCAACAAGACGCTCCGCAAAATTCTCAAGAAAATGGTCTTTAGTCACAAAAGAGACTGGGGCGACAAACTACCAGAAGCTTTATGGCCTAACGAACCACCGTTCGAGGACCAACCCATAGCACACCATTCTCATTGATCTATGAATGCGAAGTTGTTGTCCCTTTGGAAGTACAAATTTCTTCCTTAAGGGTATCTTTGCAAAATGACATGACGCAAGAAAACAATGTCAAATTGAAACTCCAAGAGCTAGATAATTTCGATGAGAGACGGCTCAAAGCTCTACAAAGCATTGAGCTTTACGAGGCACGCATGGCAGGATGTTTCGACAAGAAGGTCAGGCAACGCCCCTACAAAAAGGGAGACTTGGTTCTTGCAGTAAAAAGGCCAATGGTTTTCACCCACAAATCCAAAGGTAAGTTCGAACCAAAATGGGAGGGATCCTTCGTCATTGAAAAAGTCTTCTCCAACGGCGCATACGCTCTTTTAAACATGGAGGGCGACAGATGTATGCTACCCATCAACGGCAAGTTCTTGAAGCGGTACTACCCTTGAAGACTTCTTACACCGGGTCAGAGCAACGCCTACACAACAAATGCCTATTCATAGGTACTTGCTCGTCAAACCCACTCCTTTTGGAATTTTCATCTTTCTGTTGAAATTTCTAAAAATTCTCAAAATAATGTTCACTTTCATAGTTTCATTGTTCAAAAAAAAAAAAAAAATCCAAAAATCCAAGTTTAATAGCTTCTTCCCGAACTTGACAAAAAAATTTCGATCATTGAATCCAAAATTCATTGTTTGAAACAAAAATAAGGATTTAGGGATTTCCACCCTAGTCCGCCTTGACTTTTACCACAAAAAATGGTTTTAGGTCAAAATTTACAACCCTCGTGTCTTTAAACAAAAATGGTTTTTCAAAAAACCGCAGGGAAGCAACGTGCAGTTGATACTTGCAAAACCCAAAAAAGGAAGGATGCGAACCCCCATTCGATACTTCCAAAACCTCAAAATCGCAAGGAAGTGACACTTCATCGATACTTGCAAAATTTCAAAAAATCGTGGAGACACAACATACCAGTTGATATCCACAACCCAAATTTAAAAAAATCTTGAATTTCAAAAATCATAGGGAAGCGACATTTAGTTGATACCCACAAAACAAAATTTTTGAAAGAGTAGGGAAGCGACATTCAGTCGATACTTTCACCCCAATCCGCAAGGAAGCGACATTCCATTGATACTCGCAATTGAAAGAGCAGAGAAGCGACGTTCAGTTGATACTTACACCCCAATCCGCGAGGAGGCGATATTCCATCAATACTCGCAACCGAATGAGCAAGGAGGCGACATTCCATCGATACTTGCAATACCATTCAACAGGGAGGTGACTCTTAGTCGATACTTGCATTTTTTAAAACCAACAAAAAAAAACCTGGATTTTATGCCAAAAACCCGGCTTTCACTCCAAAAAAAATTAAAAAAACCAGCTTTAACTCCAAAAATCTAAAAGCTTGGCTTTCACGCCAACAAAACAAAACTTGGTTTTCAAAAAAAAAATAAAAAAGAAAAATCCAGCTTCCATGCCAAAAACAAATTTCGGCTTCCATGCCAAAAACAAATTTCGGCTCCTATGTCACAAACAAATTTCGGCTTCTATGCCAAAAACAAATTTCGGCTCCTATGCCACAAACAAATTTCGGCTCCCATGCCACAAAAAAATTTCGGCTTCCATGCCACAAACAAAAATTTCGGCTTCCATGCCACAAAATTTTGGCTCTCATGCCATAAACCCAAAATTCGGCTTTCATGCCATCACAAAATTCGGCTTTTATGCCATCCCAAATTTTGGCTCTTATGCCATAAACCCAAATTTCGGCTTTCATGCCATCTCAAAATTCGGCTTTCAAACCATAAAAAAAAAAAGGTTTTTGCCACAAAATCTGGCTTTCATGCGAAAACAATACTTTGACAAAAGATTTTTACAAAATGACAACCTTTTGATCAAGTTCTCAAACAAACATTCTCATCCAACTTTTGTTAATTTTCATCAAAAAGAATTTAAGTAAATGGTATATAGAGTACCAAAAATGTTTTTACATGGAGGTAGTAAAGAAAAGAAGAAAAGAGTTTGTTACAAAAATCAGGAGCTCAATCTAACATGGTCTTCAACCAAAGATTCAACTCCTCAAGCAGACTCTTGGCCTTAGCCTCCAAAAGCTTCCAGGCCACGCTTCTTCAAAAGTTTTCCATAAAATGTGGCAGAACACCGCGACCCATCTTCAACACGGGGAAGTTCTTCCCAGAGTACTTGTCATTGCTCATATTCTTGAGTCTTCCTCTGGAGATTTTTGTCAGCCTCCTCAACCTGGCGAATAAGAGACCCCTCTCTAGTACGAGCTTCCACAATAGCAGTCCATTTGGTAGCAGTTTGTTCCTCCAATAACTCGAGACATTGCCTGGCCTCGACGGCCTCCCTATCAAGACGGCGCAGGTCTTGTGTTAGCTCAATGATAGCCAACTCGGTGACATTCCTCTCCTAAACAAATTGCTTCCAAGTCCGCGAATCTCATCCAATTCAGATTTGACCTTGCCCGAAGGCTTCAAAAACATCTCATTTGAAAAAGTCACCATTTGTGAAGCTCTTGGTCTCAGTCCACTTGTTGCCTAGAGCGATGACTTCATCAACAAAAGCCTTCGCACTTGCAATGTCCAGACCGACCTCTTTGCTATCAACAAGAATGTCTTGCACATGCTTGATTATGCCGAAGCCAGCTTCCAAGTGGCCAAAAGAGAGAGTTTCGACCCGTGAGCTCAAGACGCTCTTCAACACTTTCTTTGCATACTGAGGAGACGGCCCGGATGAAGGCTTGCCCCTCTCCATCGGTCGATGTCCGTGTCATGCCCTATTGGAGGAGTAATCATGAAACTCTTTCCAATTGAAGACATTGGCGAAAGAATCTCCTCAAAAGATTTCACCCCTACCGCAGTAAAACTGGTAGAAAAAGTCCCTACTTCTGGATCAGCTGCAGGCATTCCCTGCTCTGGCCCTGAGGAAGACGGAGGAACTTCTCCTGTTACCTCACAACCTACCAACAAAACAAAAAAAAGGGTATGAATTATGATCCTATTAAAAAACCACTATCATCAGGATTATTACTACAAATACCTTCTTTGACGACCGGCGGAATACTTTTTGCCTCCATGAGTTCATCCGAACCATCGTCAAAGGTCGCATCCATGGATGGCTCGAAGTCGTCAGAATCCTCTAGCAAGTCAGCTGGCAAGAAAACAAAAATATATATCAGCAGATGGAGGCAAAGAAGAGCAAAAAGAGGTAAAAGCAAAAGAAAATCATACCAGATGAAGGTTCTGGAACCACTCCAGAGTCCCTTGGCTCTTCCTCAGATGCCACAATTGGATCCGTCACCTCCTCAATGGCCGGAACCTCGAGTATCACCAAATCCTCATCTTCCACTGAAAAAGAGAGAGAAGGCAAATCAAAACAAGAAAATCTCAATGAAAAAAATGGAAAGGAAAAAGGGAAAAACATACCATCATCAGCGGTCTCTTCTTTTCGACTCCTCTTTTCCGGAGGCTCATCAGCGTCCCCTGACACCTCTTCAACAATGGTGAGAAGGACTTCCAGATCAGGAGAGTTTTCATACCGTCTCTTATTACGGCACTGCCCTCTATATTCCTCTTGCCTCTATTGGTCAGTTTGCTTGAAGTACCCGCCCCACTGTCAAAGTCAGGACTTTCACTTGACTCCTCATTGGATGGTCTACTTTTCCCAGTGGACCCTATGGAAACTTTCATTTGTTCCGCTTGCATCCAAGCATTGATCTTGGCCTCGGCCTCCTCCTCCTCTAGCTGTTTCAAGACCTCACTAGGTATCTCTTATATAGCTCTTGATCTGATGACGTCCTTTTCATCGAGGAAGCCTATCTTATACTTCACTCCAGAAAGGAAAGCCAGAACTTCCTCTCTTCAGACGCCATCTGATCTGCCAAGACCCTTCCCAGGAGATTGCTTGACGTCAAGCTCCTTCTTGGAAAGCCCCCGGTATACCGAAAAGCTCTTCACGAACCATTTCGTAAACGCCAGCAGTTCGGAAAGTGGGCAACTCGATATAGGAAATCATGGCGATAGTGTCCTCCGTACTATAAAAGGCCCATGCATTCCTTCCGTCCTGCAAACCTCCAAAACGTTTCACCATGCTCGAGGGCGCTCCAACAACGCCTTGAGAGAAGCCTAATTGCAGCGCAAAATGCGAGGGGACATATGGTTGGATGTCGACGAAAAGATGTCTGCGGTACACCATCATACCAACACTTATGTTGAAAAGCCACCTCTTTTCTGCGTTTGTCAGAGAATAGTGTCTCCCCGACCCTGCCCTGGTAGAATCACGAGAGACACCAAAATCAAAAGCCTTCTTCCGCAAATTCAGAGAAAGCTTCACTGAAGACTGCCCAATCTCGACGTCCCTAAACTGTCGGATCCTCAAACGGGCAGACAAAAGAGATTCAGAAACGGCTGTCCCTCTAAACAATTGAATCATAAAAGGGTCATCATCCTATGTAACTCCTAATCGATGGAAGCTGGGACAGTGGTACACATACCACAAAAAAAAAATGGGCTGAAAATGCCCTATTCATAGGGTGCCCAAGCTGAACCAGAAAAGCTGCAGCCTGCAGTTCGGTACACAAATAGGAGTAAAGAGCAGGCACCAAAGTCAGCCGCTTTCTGAAATGCCATCTGACAAGCCGAAAAAATACAATGAGGCTTGATGTGCGTTCCATCTCCTCCAGCAAAAACAACCTCACCCATAAGTGGGGTAAACAGCGAGATGTCTCCGCAGTGCAATGTCAAGATAAATGGAGTCTGTGCTTGTGAAGAATTTCTTCAAATTTTCTCACATGATGGAGATCTTCTTCAAACCTGAGTTTTTAGCCCTAGCATCCTGGGCCATACTATCAGAAGACTCCACGCTGTCAAAGTAGTTGGGGGACAGAGCTACAACTCTTCCAACTGCTGCATCTAACTTTCGAGCCCTCCTTCTCCTTCAAAAAATCGTAGAAGGCGACAAGTTGAAAGTATAAAAGCTTTAACTCCTCAGCCTACTCCTCAAGGACGCTGTCAATAGGCATGAACTCCTCATAGAGTTTGCCGAGGATAGGCAGCCCGGTGATGGCACTCAATTCCTTCAAAGAAAAATCAATCTCACCATTCGTAACAATGAAGGTGTTGGTTTGTGGAAGGGATGACTCCAACATGGCCATGAAGGCTTCATCGGAGAAAACCACGGTTTGCCGAAAAGTGCGAACCGCATCAAAAATATCGGCCTCCTTCAGAATGGCCCCACCAACCTGCAGGGTGTGATCAGTCCATGATTCCCAGCTTGAGTCAGCAGTGAAACGGCCACCAAGTCGAAAAGGCTTCACCTAATTACTGCTGTCACCCCAGAAAACGCCAAGGCCCACCAGTTTCAAATCGACCAACGGATAATCAGAACCTTGGTAGCTGCTGGCTGGCATCAACATGTCCATACGGACACGCGACTTCTCTGCATATCTGGAAGGGCCGCCAATAAAAACCCCGGTCTTGATGACATTAGTCCTCTTCACCTAGCTTGGAGGATCTTCCCTCTTCGTACATGTGGTTGAAAGGCTCTTGATCGAGATGGTGCGATCGAAGGTCGACCGGGTAGAAATAGTTCTGTCCTCACCATCTGCCATGTAAGAGAATTAAAGATATTTTCTTTGGTATGTCAAGTCGTCAGGGACTGCATCACCAAAGAAGAAGGTAGGCTTGGACACAATGCTTTGATCGTCCGTGACCCAAGGACGAATGCTTACCATACTCTTGTAAAATTCCTCATCCTTGAGAGCGATCAATCGCTGTCTCATCTTAGCACAGTTGAGGGAGTTGCACTCTTCCAAGTTCCTCTCAACACACTGGACCCTCTCTCAAGCCTGCTGTGCGGCCACATTAGGAGATCTGGTAGATCGGCAAGGTGCACTAGTAACAGGCCCCTTACCTTTGTTCATTCTGGAGGAACTACCTACAAAGGAAGGAAAATAAAAAAATCAATCATCGAAATGACATAATTTTGCTAAAAAATATTTTCTAGCGAAATTTTGACATGGTTCCGGGGCAATTCCGAAGAAAAAGGAAACACCCCGAAAGAGATAGGAAGCTTGAAGATGAGCTCAGCATCACTGCGAGCTCATGGTCAATGGAGGATTCTTAAAGAAGACTCGAACTCAAACATTGCTGCGAGATCAAGCCAGTCTTCTCAAATCTCTACAATAATGGAAAATGGCTCAACATTTCTGCGAACTCCAAATCCCAAAACTTGCAAAAATCTTTCAGGTATGCAACTTACAAAAATCATACATAGAAGGAAAGTTGCCATGCATTAGATGCTAGGAAGCCCTTCACCGAAATTTGACCAATTCTAACCCAACTTGGTCAAAATCAATCAAACCTTGTCCAAGTTAAAATTCATTTTGGCTTGACCTAGAAACTCTAGCCTTTTATTTGATGCATAAAAAAATGCATGAACATCTTGATTTGCATAACCTCATTATCATGGTAAAAAAAAAAAAAAAAAGAAGAAGAAGCAACCTCCTCAAAAAAAGGGGAAGAAAAAAAAAGGCTATGGCCTACAGGCCACGTGGCTGTACGATTCTGTCGTACGGTCATAACAAAAAAAAAAAAAAATGAAAAAAAAAAGAAAAAAAAAAGAAAGAAAAAAAACAGAGAGAGAAATAAAATAAAAGAAAACGAAAGAAGAAAAAGAAAAGGACTCCTCATTATCCTACTTCTATATGGAGTTTTCTTGATGGAAAATGAAGCTTACTTGAACCCATGGATGGAGAAGAAAGAGAACTTGAAGATCTTTGAAGAAGAAGAGAAATTCTTGATCTTGGAGCACCCTTGAAGACTTTTGCAAGAAGAAAGCAATAAGAGCAAGAGATCTAACCTCCCCTTGCTTTTATAAAAGAGAGCAAACCAAAAGAGGAAACAAGGAGAAAAGCTAGGAGGTAAGTGATAAAAATTAGCAACTTTGCCAAAAGAAAGGAGATTTGAGATATTCTCTCCTAAAGAGAAGATTCTTTGAGAAATTCTCTCCAAAAAGAAAGGGAATGTAAGATATTCTCTCCCAAAGAAAGATACTTTGAGAAAATCTCTCCCAAAAGAAAGGACACTTGAGAGATTCTCTCCAAGTAAGAATATTGTTGGATATTTTCTACCCAAAGGAGATATTTTAAGATATTTTCTACAAAATGACACCACATGAGATCTAAGCCATCTCTAAAACTTAAGATCCCATGGGTTAGCTCACATGAGCCAGGTTTGACCACCTAAGCACTAAAGAGGCTTTTAGTCAATGAAACATCCCTCTTACCAAGAGCATACAAAAATGGTTCCATGCTTCTTTTGAGTTGATTGGATGACAAAAATAAAAAATAAAAAATCCAAGCCTCAAGAGTTTCCAAAAATCCAAACCATCCAACCTCATGAACCAAATTAAGCCAAAACCTTGAAATTGACATTCCATAAAAAACCAAACTCTAGTCCCCTAACTTGCCACATACAGTTTGTTAGGTCACAAGGCCAAAACTAAAAACCAAATCCTAACCCCCTAGCTCGCCACATATAGCTTGTTAGATCACAATGTCAAAACCAAAACCAAAATTTGACCCCCTAACCTGCCACATACAGCTTGTTAGGTCACAATGTCAAAAACAAAAACCAAAAAACATTTCCTGACCGCCTAACGTGCCACATAAAGCCTTTAGGTTCACAAGATCAAAAAGGAAAATCCAAAATCCAAAACCCTAAATCCAAATGTCATTTTCAAAACTTTGCCTTGAGATGGTACGTGATCCCTCTCACTGCCATAAAATCCCCTTGGAAACTCAAAAGGCTACTCTACAAAAAAAAAATAATAATAATAAATAAATCTTTAGACTCTTGGTCAAAATAGAAGCTCCCCTTCAAATTTCTCTTCGAGGCACATCGACTCCAAAAGCTATGCAACTCATCGCTGTACCTCGAGGGGACAATTGTTAACACAAAAAATGTCACTTTGCCTCTTCAACATCAAGAAGCTACATGAAGCTGTTTGCTACTACAAATAGGCAATGTCACTTCAAGCATCAAATCTTGTCAGAACCAAACAAAAACTGCAAGATTCTTCAAAACAGCCAAAAGAGGGGTACACCTGAAGTTTCGGGCCATTTCAACATCATTTGGCCTAACTTTACTTCACCAGCAGCTGAGCAGGAGCTCCGGCGTCGGTGAAGTTGGAGACCATGACACACAAAACAGAGCACATAGCTGGCCTCAAAATGCCACTAGGAGGCTCTATATCAAGTTGCATGCCATTCCGACATCATTTGGTCCCAAAAGGAAATAGTCGCAGTAAAGACAGCCCTCTCAGCGGCGACAGTGTCGAAGACATCAAAATTTCGATCAGAGCCTACAGATGGTTCCAAAATACCTCCAAAAGGCTCCGTGTCAAATTCCAAGTGAAACCGACAATGTTTGACCCTCCATCAACACTCGAAAACAAAATCAAGCTTCTCGGCGACGAGAACCACTGAGGCCATCACTCATCAAGTAGAGCACATGGGTGGCTTAAACATGCTTCGAAGGGGCTACACGTCAAATTACAGATCATTCTGACGACGTTTGACACGACTTTGACGCTCAGAAACAAAATCAAGCCTCCCAGTGGTGGACCTTCCCGGGACCATGACATCCAAATTGGAGTTAGTGGATCGTCTTAAAATGAGTCCAATAGGCTCCCTGTCAAATTTAAGGTCAATCGGACGGCGGTTAACCGCACATCAAAGCGCAACATCTTCCTCGCGATAAAATCAAGTCTACTAGCGACGAGACTCCATACGGCTTCAAAACTCAAGCAAAAGCCCATGGTTGGTCCTATCTACTGCTCAGTAGGCTTCACCTCAAATTTCAGGTCATTCCGACATCGTTTGACCTAGTTTTGACTTCTAACGGAAAATCGGCGACAAAGTCTTCGGCCTTTCTAGAAAATAGGAAACTTTGTGCTCTGATTTGCACGGCTTCTCGTCAGGTTTTCTTCAGTAGAATCAAGCCAATAAATGAGGAAAAATGTCAAGAAAAATACAGGAGAAAGAAAGAATCGAGAAATCGGAGAAACGGCCGAAAGATGACAACCAAAGGGGAAAATCCCCCATGGTCGCCGGCGACCATAGCCCATGGTAGCCGGCGACCTTGCTTCATGGTCGCGGCAACCCTAGAAATCCAGGTCGCCAGATTTTCGCCGGATAACCTTTTTTCCGACCCTTTTCGTGTTTCGAGATTTTTTACCTCGGTGATTTTCCAAAATTCTAACTTTTAAGGCTCACAATCCGTTGATCTTCATCAACATCATGGATCCGCCGTCAAGAGCATCATGTCATCATTAATTGCTTCAAAATCGCCAATCGGCCAACCAAGAAAGTGCGCTTTCTGCTTGATCGATCGAGAAATCAACAGGACAGATGTTGCCGGCCCACTAGTAATAATCAGTGTCTGAAGTTGTATCGCCATCCGACATCATACAACATGTGGATCCTTTGGCGATCATCGCAAGAAGATTTTCAAAAGACACAGTACAACCTTCGACTCTTCAAATGCCTCGGCGACCACTTCATGCTGTTAATTGAGCCGTTTTATGACAAATAATTGATGTCATTAACTCATTGTTTTGGATGGCCCAATCAGAAGCAAGGAAAGAAGAGTTACACATCAAAGCAATCATGGCATTAAAACCATGAAACTCCTCTCATCATGGAGATTAAAGGCAATTAAATGCCATCATTCTCCATTGGCCAATCAAAAGCTAAGAAAAAAGGAGTTACATAATAAATGAATTAAAACTTGTAACTCCTCCCATCGTGGAGTATCAATGCCATATTCTCCCATCATGGAGCATCAATGCCATCAATGCTCATAAACCCACCCCATGGCTGCCAAAAGCCTATAAAGAGGGGTCATTCCAAGAAGAACCGGGTTGAGAAAAAAATCCAGAAATCCAAGAGCCAGACACACACATAGAGGAGAGAAATCCAAGAAGAAATGAAGCGATGTTACTCTGAATAAATTCTGCTGCAATGAACACCACAAGGTGATTGGAATCCCTTGGGGGGCCACCCTCCAAGGCAAGCCCTTTCTTCTTCTATCCAACATGGCCTAGACATGGCTTTTCAGCCCATCTACTCGGTTTTTTATTGGATATAGGACATCCTCTTGGTCTTTATCCTCAAAAAATCTGAGGTCATGGCCAAGCCAAAAGAATCAAAGCATTATACATTCTCATTTGAAGGACGATGGCGAAGTCCATACATGACTTGCGACAGTCGATTTGAACGAGTCCCTGCAATCTCTTGAGAAGTCAGAACACTTTTTCTTACTTTTCTATTGTATTTTGTATTTTTTCTAAAGAGACAAAAAAATCACAATTTTTGTCTTCCATTTTTATGAGATTTGTGAATCGCTTTTTACGGCAAACATCGCCTTTTACGGCAAAACCGCCTTTCACGACAAACAAAGAAAAATTGCCTCTTACGACATTCAAAAACCTTGTGTCTTTTCTTAAATATATATGCAATGGAAAGTTAGAAAAAAGATTGATTTCATTTTCTACTTGTGAAGGTGGATCTCCAGATCACCATTTCTAAATTCTAAATAGAATAGAAAATCTGGCATATCCGTACAAAACGTTGATGCCCGCTCCTTTCCACTCCGCCGGCCTCTCAATAGCTCCGGGACGGGCGGAAGTGAGAGTGGAAACAAGAGCCGGGTCCATCAATCATCATTTGAGTCCTTAGGTAATTTAAACTACCGACTATGTTGCCAGTCTCAAATTTGTTTATGATCTCCCTTTGTTTAAGATTAGGGACATTTTGTGAAAAAAATAATTTTTCTTTTGTTGTGGTGTATCTTTTGTCCTGCTTCCTCTTTTAAAGTTTGTAAAAGCTCTGGGATATTTTCAATATTAGATTCTCTTACTTAAAAAAAGATGAGAATATCATTAGCAAATTGTAAAATAGGTATTCATTCTCCCCTTTGAGTAGTCCTTGGAAATGAAATATGTGATGTGAATTTAAGTCCAATCTTTTAAAATTGCAAGTGCACAGTTGTCTTTTTGAGACAGTGGCAAGTACAGGTCGAATCCCACAAGGAGCACTACTAAGTTAAAATTCAAAATCTGATTTTCTTTTATCAATGATAATAACAAGAGAGATAAAGAAAATAAAAAACAATAATAAAATTGAGAAAATGCTAGATCTAGAGTGCAACAATAAAATATGAGAAAATGCAGATCAGAATATCATGAATCCATTAAGTAGTCCCATCATCATTCTATGCAATAGATAAAATAAATTTGTCCCAAAAATTCTTCAAATCAGAAACAAATCAATGTTTCTGATTCGAATAATTTGTCTATCAAAGAGCACAATTTTTCACAATTTATTTAAGGCAAAAATCTCCTTCACCCAATGAAATTATGAACTTAACTAAATATCACATATTAATCAAAGATTATCAAAGAATTTCAATCTAAGAATAATCTATTAAGAAAACATACATGATTAAAGCATTGTTCAAATAAAAAAATTTGAATAACATAGGTTGTCAATGACAGAAGGCAGATTTATTATTATAATCAATATGCCAGAGACAAAAATATCACATAGATTAACGATGAGAAATACTTAACTTCATCTGACACTTTGATCTAGGGATCTACTCCTCCATTGCAAAAAGATGTGATTTTCATTGAGAACTTCATGATAATTACAATTTTCTCTCACACTCTTCTAACCTAGTCCTAGAACAGGGCCCAGAATACCCAAAAATAACTCTTAAATTCTATTAATTAGGGAAAGAAGAGAAAGATGAGAGAGAATATAATGGACGTCCAAGGGGAGGGATGTGTCTCCCGTATGCTACCTTTTGGTTCCTTTTATATATCCGGTTATCTATTAGATACATTGAATCTGGACACTTTCTCTATAGATTTGATTTTTCTTCATTGATAAGGTATATCTATTATCCTTTTTGAATTTGAATGAGGAGGAAACTTCTGAAAACCTCTGCGTGGCTTGGCTAATCTTCAAATGGGGTCCCACAAGGGATGTGTAGCAATTGATTATCAACAGTGTGGATTTAATTGTAATCCCGTCTAAAAATAAATATGAAAATCTCCAGGCTCATAACTTTGTCAATATAGCTCTGATTTGCACGTTCTTAGGCTCCACGGATATCTACTCTGAATAAGCTTTCCAATGGTAGGTAAACTTCATCGATCTGACGGTTGGATTGAAAGTTATGGCCATTTGAAGATGAGTTATCCTGAGAAAAACAGGATTAACTTTAAAAATTTGATTTGCAATAAATTATTTCTTTGCACAACTTTCATTTTTGAAAGGACATTAGATGTGGATGATTCAAACTCTTCTTCTTTTGTTCCAATTAGAATTTGTACTCTTTGAGTTATCTATTAATAATTTCAAATTTGCAACTACTGTGGACCTTGTCATGTCGGACATTTCATCTGGTTGAAGAGTGGGCCCTATGAGAAGTCTTCTACTGTATTTAGGATTCTTCAACTGACATGATGAGTGGACCCCTCCTTTGATTAATTTGCATATGGATTGTGTGTGGGGTCCACATGGTGAATTCTTCAATTTACTTCAATTCTGTAATACGTACAGGGCCTAGGATGACAATGTGTGCTTGAAAATGGGTTCCATGACAGAGGCATGCAATTCTCATTTTCTGCACATTCTAATTCAATACAGTAAATACTGAAAAGCCCATATTGAGGCGGGACTCACCTGGATGGAGTTCTACTCCAACTGGGATTCTTCGGAGAAAACTTGCAAAACATTCTAAGTTAATGCAGAAAATGTAAGAAAAGTATGAAAATTCAGGTTCCTAGGTTAAAATGCTTGAAATGATGAAATTATATGAATAATGACGCAATTCACCTAATTAAATCCCTAATTCATCCTAAAATGATACGTAAATGTGCAAATTCATGAACTTAACACACCCCCCAACCAGCATTTTGCTAGTCCCTTAGGAAAAGTTGCGAGAAGAAAAGGTTTGAAGTTCTTTAACCTAATCGAAGAAAAGAAAGTAAATATGAAAACAAAACTACTTTCGATGGTATGCTCGGTTGCATTTAGCGTATGCAACAAGCCCTTAAACCCCTAAGTTCCCCCTAGTGGACAAATTGTGCTTCGTGAGGGTTTGCAATGAATATACCCACAAAATTCCCTTTTTTTCTTTTTTTTTTCCTTTTATTATTTTTTTAGAATTTTTTTTTTACAAAATATGTTTAAAACCTATCAAAATCCAGGGAAACTTCTTCTAAGAGAAAATCTATAGACACTGACTATTATCGGTTCTCGGAATTTTCAAAGACAAATCTTAAATTCAGTTCACCAATCCTAACTTTTGGTCAGAAATTCTCGAAATCATGCTAATTGATCGTACACGGTGAAAAGTATGTATACGAAATAAGCATCAAATGATCCACCAATAATTTTCGTGGAAGTAATTTATTTATTTTTAATTCTTCCTGCCTAAACTTAGCAAAGAAAAACAGTCTTCCTCCCAAGGTAATAATGACGGCTTTTGCACTACTGTTTTTTCAAAGGCCGCAATTTTTTTTCTTTTTTTCAAACACACACATGTGACTGTGCAATGCCTAGGTCCCTTAAGCTTTCTAATTAACCCATGTAACGAGCATTAGGCCAATGACTCCCAAAGCAGATGGCTTTAGGGCACTAGGTATGTAAATATCCTTAAGGGCTTACTGGCTTGGGTTAAAAAGGCTACGAACCCAAAATAGTCACAAAATTTTTTCTTCTTTTCATTACTTCTAAACACTTTTTTTCTCTTTTTTTTTTTTTTTTTTTTTTTTAATTTTTTTTAGCGGTCCCCAACAATAGGCAGCCCTTTCCATGTATCCAACTGTCAAACCAGGAAGCTCTATATACTAAGGATTGATTTTTTTTTTCAATTATCAAATAAAAACAGAAATCATAGCTTCACATTCAAAACCTCGGAAACGTATACAATATGTGTAAAAGTGAGGGATCAAAATTTAGTATTTTTCCAAAAACCCTTTCCATAAATAAAATAGTGAACCATTGTTTTCTTTTGCACAAAACAAATATCTTCAGCCAATAAAAAAACTCTCTTGAAAGTTTCCGTCTAACCTAACAATAACTTTTTTTTTTTGTTTTTTTTATTTAAAAAAAAAAGAAAAGCATAAAAGAAAATGTATAATGAAAATTGAACAAATGATCACATGTCAAGTTCAAACTCACACCCCCAAACCTAAATTCAACATTGTCCTCAATGTTATGAATGCATGTGTAATGTAAAAATGAACAATAAGGAAAATTAGAACATCTTACCATCTGGGGGAATTGCAAAAGAATGTCATCAACCAGCTCAATTACCTTCGAAAATTGGGTTGCCTCCCAAATAGCGCTAAGTTCAATGTCGTCAGCCTGACATGACCAAAATGATTATTCCTGGTAAATTGAGTCTTCCAGAAGGATATCCTCAATATTTTTATCCTTCAGTTTCAGAAACGGTTTCAATCGTTGACCATTCACTTTGAAAACAACCTCATTCTTGAGATTTTCAATTTCCACAGCACCATGAAAATTAACAGTCCTGACAATGAATGGGCTAGTCCACCGGGTTCGTAACTTCCCTGCAAACAGGTGTAACCTTGAGTTATACAAAAGGACTTTCATACCCGGTTCAAAGGATTTTCTTAAAATTGACTTATCATGTTTCAACTTCATTCTTTCCTTGTAGATCTTGGCATTCTCATAGGCATGATTTCGAAGTTCTTCCAACTCATTGAGTTGCAATTTGCGTAGAGTACCCATAGTGGGTAAGTCAAAATTAAACTTCTTAATGGCCCAATAAGCTCTATGCTCCAATTTAACAGGCAAGTGGCATGCCTTCCCATAGACCAACCTATATAGGGACATCCCAATAGGTGTCTTGTAAGCGATTCGATAAGCCCACAGTGCATCGATCAATCGCAAAGGCCAGTTTTTCCAAGTGGGATTGACCGTCTTTTTCAGAATTTGTTTAATTTGCCCATTTGAAATTTCCGCTTGGCCTCTTGTTTGTGGGTGATAAGGTGTAGCAATCTTTTGGGTGACAAAATATTTTTTCAACAAATGCTCAAAGGGACTGTTGCAAAAGTGAGTGCATCCGTCACTAATGATCGCTCTTGGGGTTCCAAAGCGAGAAAAGATATGTTCTCTCACGAACTTAATCACCACATGGTGGTCATTCTTCTTTGTAGGTATGGCTTCTACCCACTTGGAAACATAGTCTACTGCCAGCAAAATGTAAAGATTTCCAAAGGAATTTAGAAATGGCCCCATGAAGTCAATTCCCCAGACATCAAAAATTTCCACCACATGTATGGGATTCAAGGGCGTCATGTTCCTTCGATTGAGATTGCCAAGCTTTTAACACCTCTCACAGTTCAAACAAAAAGTGTGGCAATCTTTAAAGATAGTGGGCCAGTAAAATCCACACTGCAAAACTTTTGCAACTGTCTTTTTCGAACTAAAGTGGCCCCCACAAGCATGGTCATGGCAGAAGGAAATGACTAAGTAATGATCATGATCAGGAATGCATCTCTTAATGATCTGGTCAGGGCAGTACTTAAAAAGATACGGGTCAACCCAGAAAAAGTACTTGACCTCGGCTAGAAATTTTGATCAATACTGTTTTGACCAATGGGCGGGCATCTCCACTGTAAACAAGATAATTGATTATATCTGCAAACCAGGGGATTTGAGAAATACTGAGCAATTGTTCATCAGGAAAATTTTTATTTAGTGCGACCTCATCTGATGGCTATAAAGGTAACCTCGAAAGATGGTCTGCTACAATATTCTCACATCCTTTTTTATCTCTTATTTCTCAATCAAACTCTTGTAGCAGAAAGATCCACTAGATCAATCGGGCTTTTGCATCCTTTTTTAATAGAAGGTATCTCAGAGCTGCATGATCCGTGTAGATGATGACTTTGGACCCTATCAAGTAAGACCGAAATTTCTCTAAGGCAAAAAATCACAGCTAGCAATTCTTTTTCAGTGGTTGTGTAATTAAGCTGTGCATCATTGAGGGTCCTACTAGCATAGTAAATCACATGAGGTAGCTTCCCAACCCGTTGACCCAGAACAACTCCAATAGCAGTATCGGATGCATCACACATTAGTTCAAATGGAATGATCCAGTCAGGTGGCTGAATTATAGGAGTTGAAGTTAGTTCTATTTTCAGTCTCTCAAAAGCCTTTAGACACTTTTCATCAAATTCAAACGGGGCATCTTTTGTCAGTAATTGGCACAAAGGTTTAGCAATTTTACTAAAATCTTTAATGAATCTACGATAAAAACCAGCATGGCCCAGGAATGATTGAACCTGCTTAACTGATTTTGGTGGTGGCAATTTGGAGATCAAATCAATTTTTGCTTTGTCCACCTCATTTCTATTATCAGAAATGATGTGTCCCAGAACTATGCCCCTTTTTACCATAAAATGACATTTCTCCTAATTTAAAACTAGATTCTTTTCTTTGCATCTTTCAAGTATCAGGGATAAATGATGTAAGCACTCCTCAAAAGAATTGCCAAAGACCAAAAAATCATCCATGAAAACCTCAATGAATCTTTCCACCACGTTAGAAAATATGCTCAACATGCACCTTTGAAAGGTGGCCGGTGCATTGCATAGCCCAAAGGGCATGTGTCTGTAAGCGAAAGTGCCAAACGGACAGGTGAAGGTGGTCTTTTCTTGATCCTCGGGTGCAATTGAGATTTGATTGTAATCGGAATAACCCTCAAGAAAACAATAATATGCATGACCGGTGTCAAACCCCAACCCAGGATTAACCCAATAGTGTTTTCTTAGTGTGTGCTTAGTCTTAATCAGGTTTAGTTACCGTGGGTTAGAGTATGATTAGTTTTAGTCCTGATCATAGCTTTGGGGAGTTTCGAGAACATTTAGTGTTAACTAGGCATACTCAAGAAGGCCTGGGTGTACGTGCAAGCATGAGAAGATCGTGTTTGGTTTTGTGTTAATCGTGAATTTCATTTCATTTGAATGGTTTTATGATTATGTACAACTTTCGTGTTTAGCACGTCTGTGTCTGTAGCCTAGAAACTCAAATTTTGGCCAAAAAGGGTAAAATAGCCTTTTCACACTCAAATCTGGACACAATTTTCGAGATCTCAAAACCGTGTCAAAAATATACTTTTCGGAAACTAAATATTTCAAGGATCGTTTTATCCTTCTTCGTCGACTTCATCCGAGGCCCGCAAGGTCATGTTTTCCTTGATACAAGAATGCTCTCTTATGGGTCCCACTTGCAAGCACTTAAAGCCTTTTCCCTTCTCTCTTTCTCAATTTCCCAAATCCCTGCAACTTTCTTGACCAAGGGCTGAGAAACCCTCTTTTTCTCTTCATCTTCTCCTCTTGAATGCATGAGCTAGAGATCTCCAAAAGTGATTCCAAGACCATCATCTTCTTCCTTTCATTCCAAGCTTTCCATTGATGCCATTTTTGTTGGATTTCTAGTTGGCCAAGCTCTCCATTTCCTTCCTTGCATCTTGTTTGGGCACCTCTAGGTAAGAGCTCCAACCCATCTCTTCAATGGAGTTCTTTTGACTCCTAATGATCATGTTTTTCTAACTTTCAACACCCATTTCGAAATGGGTTGCTTGTTTGCTTTTTTGGGTGAGTTTTTGAATGGGTTTCATGGGGTTTTGTAGTTCTTGGCTTGGCTCTTGCGTAGGAGTGCTTGAAGGAGAGTTTTATTATCATTTGGCCAAGGCAAGTAATCTCTTTAGGTTGTTTGTGCATGTGTGTTCATGGATTTCACTATTTCTCTTGAAATTTCCATATGATTTGTCATTTAGTATTAATGTTTTGTTTTGCTAGATTTCCATGTTATGATTTTTCCCAAGTACTTGTAAGCATGCTAATTAACTTTCCAAACTTTCAGATTTCATCATTTTTAATTAGGCCTTACCTTTTTGAAGTTTGGATTTATTATGATAAGAATGGGATTGAATGATTATGAAATGGGTTTTAATATTAATGGCTTGTTTAGGTTTGAAATAAATGCACCATAGTGAGTCTTGATAGCTTGTTTTATTCATGAATCAAATTGCTAATCAGGTTTGAAAGAATGTCGAAAAGGAATGGAGAAAATGGATGAACCATTGAACTGCAGAAAACAGAACTAGGTTCTGTTACGCAGTTCACGCGGTCGACTGACCAAGGGGAGCGGTCGACCGGGCACACTGGATCAGGTCCCCTGTTGGATGACCTGCTGCACTGCGGGAACTACTGTTACACAGTTCACACGGTCGACCGGCCAAGGGGCGCGGTCGACTGGCGACACAGGGACAGGTTCCCTGGAGCCTGACCAAATCACTGTGCACCCTTTTTAAGTTACAACTGCCGGTCGACCGAGACTGGGCCGGGTCGACCGGGCTCGCTGTGTAAGGGGTCAACCGGCCAAGGGCCAGGTCGACCGGGCCAACTGTAATTTTCCTTCTTTGGAGGATTTTCACCCCATTTACATATTCTTTAAAAATTTGAAAACTAGGCTATATTAAGGACTTTAACTTGACATTGTGTAATTGGAACTCCAAGATACGTACCATCTTCGGGGACACCAATCCTTGTATTTTAATAACAAAGTTCCAATCACACAAGGGTCAATGAATAGCCTTGACAAGTACTTAATGAAATTATCGTGTTTTGAACATTGGTTTATTACAGCAAGTAATATCGCGTACTCGCTTTGAAGTCAAGATTTAAGCTCGTTCTAAGATTTGTTTCAAGTATTAAATGGGGATCATTTCTTAAGTTGTGAGCATATATATTATGCATTTTGCTAGCCGTGCTGTGTCTTGTTTTGATATGTGATTTCCCCTTTTATTCAGACGTGTTTGTATCGCGTGTTTTATGCATTCATGAATTCAAGTGAACACCACAGAGCTTGGACTGCTCTTTCAGTCTGATCCACTGTCTGGGGGTCCTTAAACATGTGGACTATCTGCATATTAGTCGTGTATTTATTACACATCATGCGTGTCCGGTTCCGCGGCCGGAGTCCCGTATTTGTGGGAATCGTGTCGTGTTATATTATGTATAATCGTGCTTGTCGTGCGTGCTTACTCTTTTCATTATAAATGATGGAGAAAGGATGGGCTCTTTGTGGATTTACGATTCATGACATATATTATGTATTCATGCTAGTTTGTCTCCGATTTAGAAAAGTGTTCCGTAAGTAATTGTTTTACGTTCAGTAAAGTATTTCTGTATGTTTTTTATTAAACATTGTTTTCCATGCCTACACTTAAATTGATTTCTTGCCAAACCGTTGTGTTTGATGCTTGTATTTTGGTGCCCAGGTGCAGGAGGTCACCCCTTTGAGGAGGAGTGCCAGGAGGAGGCTGTTGAGCCTACCTTAGCTCGCGAGTGGCAACCCGACGACGTCATCTAGACGTCGGGACGGGTCATGAGTTCCGATGTATCACTTTTTGGGCTTTATACTCTTGGTATTGTATTGGCCTTTGTTGGCCTCTTATTTTGGGATTGTAGCAACTTAATACACTTTGTTAACTTTGTAACTTGAACTATTATGGGAATGCCTTGTTATATCTACTTTCTGATATTTTAGTCTCGATGACATTATGTTCATATTCTGTTATGATCTATTATGATGTGATTTGCTACACGCTTCCACCTATTTGATCATGTGAGTTGGTTTCCCATGTCCTCGGAACCCTCACTGCGGGAACCTGTGGGAGATTTAATCATCTTAATCATCAACCACCGTCGCGGGGCCCGGGTCTCGGTCCGGGGTCGCGACAACCAGCTAGCCTTTCGAGCATCTGATCCATGAATGGGAGGGGAAAATGATCTTTCCGAGTAACTAAGTTTAACTTCCTATAATTAATGCATACCCTCCATCCAGTCTGTATCCGAGTGCATACCAATTCATTGCCCTCATTTTGAATCACTGTTATTCCATATTTCTTTGGTACTACTTAAACCGTGCTCACCCATGCACTATCAGATATAGGGTAAAGCACCGTTGCATCGAGTAGTTTTAAGACTTTCCGACCTGACCACTTCCTTCATTGCAGGGTTCAATCGCCTTTGTGGTTCACGAGAAGGTTGTGCATTTTCTTCCAAATGGATTCTATGTTGGACCATAGATGGGCTAATTCCTTTGGTATCTGCAATGGACCACCCTATAGCTTCCTTGTGTTCATCCAAAATTTTCACGAGTTTTTCCTCTTGGATAGGATCCATGTCTGAAGCTATAATCACTAGAAGGATTTCTAGTGGGCCTAAAAATACATATTTCAAGGTATCCGGCAACTGCTTGAGTTCTAACTTAAGGGGCTCTACAATAGATGGGACAAGTGGGGAAGCAGATGAATTCAAAATCTCAGGCTTTGGTTGCCACCTGGAGCAATCCATGGATGGGGTTGAATCTAACAGTGCATTGACTTCCTCAATATGTCCATCTACATCAAAATCACTTCCAAAGTGGACCGGACAAGCCTCCAGTGGATCTTCAAGTTTCAAATGGGTTAAGTGATTTTCCACCAATTCATGAATGTAACTAACTTCAAAAACCTCATCATCCTCATCGCGAGGTTGCTTAGTGACATTAAAAATGTTCACTTGGACTATCATGGTCTCAAAAGAAATTTGCATCATTCCATTCCTATAATTGATCAAGGCATTTGAGGTGGCAAGGAATGGTCTCCACAAGATTATTGGAATTTTGGGTTCAGCCCCAGATGTGTGTTTGGTATCCAAGACAATAAAATCGACAGGGAACACAAAGTCTCCAACTTTGATGAGAACGTCTTCGACTACCCCCTTGGGGTATCGAATCGATGCATCAGCCAATTGCTAGGTCACATGTGTCCTTTTCAACTCCCCCAAACCTAATTCTTCATAAACAGAGTATGGAAGAAGGTTCACACTTGCACCCAAGTCTAGCAAAACTTTCTCTATGTGATGGTCCCCTATCTGGCAAGAAATGGTAGGACACCCTGGTCTTTGTATTTGATTGGTGTTAGACATGAAATGATTGAGCTAGCTTGTTGGGCTAGAAAAGCCTTTTTGGGCACATTGGTAGTCATTTTGAAGGTGCAACGGTCCTTCAGAGATTTTGCATAGGCTAGAATCTGTTGGATAGCATCAAGTAGTGGGATATTAATCCACACTTGGTTGAATACTTCTAGCATTTTATCCAACTGAACAGTTGATTTTGCTGGGCCTGGCCTTTGTGGGTATGGTGCCTTGGGAACATAGGTCCTAGGAGTGGGCTCACTAGGTGATGGTACAGCATTGATTGGGTTCTCTGGTTCTAATATGGGTTCAACATTCACATTTGGTTCCTTAGTTTCTACTTTCTCACTTGATTCTTCAGCAGGTTCCTTGGGTAGTTTGACATTGTTATTGTAAGACCCCGACCCGAGTGACGTCGATTAGTGTGATTAAGTTGTGTGTCAGTTCTAAGTGTGTTTAGTGTGTCTTGGTTTAGTTTGGGTTTAGAATAGTTTGGTTATAGCTTTGGGGAATTTTGAGTGCCTTTGTGATTAGTGAGGCCCTTTGGGGGTTCCTATTATGACCTTGTGTTTACTTGGGGGATTACTCGAGATTCCATTGATGTGTGTTTTATCCCATTTTACTAATCTCGTTGATCTCTTCAACTTTCATGTTGATTCCGTTCCCGTCCCGAATCCCGAAACCGGACTTTCATTGCTTTGAGGGCAAAACAGTCTCTTTACACCAAATCTGTACCCAATGTTTGATATTCCCGAAACCCGTGAAACATATACTTTTTGGAAACTAGAAATTTCGACGATCATTTATTCCTTCTTCGTCGATTTCATCCGAGGTTCCGAAAGCCATGATTTGGACCCCACCAAGTTTTCTAGTGATGGAGCCCACTTGCAATTGCTATAAAGAACCCATCCCCTTCCTTTTCCCCATTTCCAGCATAACAAGAGCTTGTCTAGGGTTTTCCTTGCTTTTCTTCTTCTTCTTGCTTTCCATCACTCAATCTCCGACTAACCTTGCATCTCTTGAGAAATGGACTTCATGACCCTCCTCACCATCTTGAGAGCTTCCCATTGATATCATTTTGAGAGAAAACCAACCATTTCAAGATCTTCTTTGAGCTAGCTCTTGCCATTAGAAGACCTTACAAGTAAGCTCTCTCCCTAATCTCTTAGATATGTGTTCTTCTAGTCCTTGAGAAGCTCCATTTTTCACTATTGTGAACTCTCTCTTCATATTTCTTTGTTTGACCCATTTTTGGGTGTGTTTTGGGGGTTTTTGTAGAGATTGTGACCTTTGGCTTGAATAGCTTGTTTAGAGCTTGGATTGCTCGTTAGAGACCTTGAGGCAAGTGGATGATTTGATATTTTGAGCTTTTATTGATTTTAATGAAATTCATTGATAATTTCAATATATATTTCATACTATTATGGATTTGCATTGATTTGAAATAAATGTACATTAATGAGTCTTATTAGTTCATTTAATGTTTTGGAAATATGGTTGTTAGCATTTCATTTATTGCTTGATTAAAGTTTAAATGATTCCTTGTGATTGTGGATTGTTCTCTCCTCTTTGTGGTCGAATGTGATGGAGGAGAAGAAGGTGTTTTGATTGATGATTATGGAAATGTTGACGTGGAGTTTGAATGATGTTAGAAAGAAGTTTTGGAGCCTCCTATGTTGGAGTGAAAATGTAGCTCATATGAGTTGTAAGAAGTGGAAAGGAAAGGGAGTAGAACTGTCCCAGAACCCATTTCTGGGCAGTTCGCTCGAGCGAACCTGGTGGTCGCTCGAGCGAAGTGTCCAGAACAGGCTCCGAACCATTCCAGTAGACAGTTCGCTCGAGCGAACCCTTCTTCGCTCGAGCGAACATTTCCAGGATCACATCAGAGCTCTCACAGAACCTTGATAGTTCAAGTGAACTATTTGTTCGCTTGAGCCAACAGGTTCGCTCGAGCGAACCCCTTATTCGCTCGAGCGAACTCTCCCCAGATCCTCATAGAACCTCGTTAGTTCGAGCGAACTTGTAGTTCGCTTGAGCCAACATGTTCACTTGAGCGAACCCATTATCCTTTCGAGCAAACCTCCTACAAAATCATTCTAGAGAGCTTGTCGCTCGAGCGAACTCCTTGTCCACTCGAGCGATGGACACTATTCATCTGGGATCATTCTGTGAGCAAAAATGAAATGTTTAATGAATTGACAGAGGTTTGTTGGGAACCCTATTGTGATGGGAAAACTTGTAACCATTGTTTAGCACTCATTTGAAAAGAGAAACCAAACCACAAGCTTTCATTTGAAGTTTTGAAAATCCTAAGGTGTTTAAAGAGCCTGGAATGTCTCCAAACTCAAGGAGTACGAATTATTATTGTTTATGACAAACGGAACCTGTCGCGACCCCGGACCGGGTCCTCGGGCCTAATCCGGGATCGGGACTAAATTTGTTTTTGTTATTGTGCATGAATTAAATCCAAACCAAAACGTATACGAGTCTACCAAAGAGTACCACTCGGACAAGCGATTTCCCACAGGTGTCCGCGGTGAGGATATCACATCGACATGAATATTTCTTTTATGTGCGGAAGCGTGTAGCAAATCTATTTCATGCATTCACGTCCAAGATAGCAACAACTAACACATGTTTAATACTAGTATCAAAATGAGCAATGATCATTAAAGCTATAACCCCAAAATAAAGTTAAGGTTTACAACAAAGTAGTTTAATTACATTGTCCCCAAAAATAGAGGCCAACAAAGGCCAATATAAATAAAGTATCAAGTTCCCCAAAAGAATGGTTAGTTCTATTCCCCAAAATGTTTCGCACTTCAAGCACCCGAATGTCTAAATGACATCATCGGCGTGCCACTCAACTAGACGTTGCGGTTCTCCGACCGCCTCCTCGAGCTCCTCCTCGGGGAGACTAACAACGGGACCTGAGTACCAAAGCAAAGGGTCAAACACGACGGTTTGGCAAATGGGTGAAAAGACATATCAATATAAAGAAATTACCTTGAAAACATTTAAACCTGTCAAAGCAATAGTTTCATAAAACAAGAGAAACATTTATGCAAATACATATGCAATATAAAACATGTAAGGTATCCAAGGGAACGGGAAACAGACAAGATGGCAACCACACATAGCTAAGTCCTCTATCACCGAAGTGACATGAGCATATCGGGATGTTGTCTCAGTCACCGAAGTGAGGAGATGCAACATAAGTAACATATACACATACATAATATAATACGGGACGGGACCACAGTAGCGAACCGGGTATCGGGACAAGAACCCGGTAATAACCGGGTAGCGGGATCCAAACTGTAGCTGGCGGGACGGGAGAGGGTCTCCAAGTCGGTAGATCAAACCGGCAAGGAAAGCCAAGCTTAGTGGTGCCGACTCATAGGTCAAATCATGTAAAACAAGACATGTACAAATCATATATAATGCACTTAAATAAACGGGCGGGACGGGGTGCTCAAAAGCACTAATTTCATTTTCAAACGGGAAGTGCATGTCGGGGCTAGCAAAAGCTCTAGTTTCAAATTCAATGTTTTCGGGAATGATAAATCACATTTCTTCAAATTCGGGACAAGTATCGGGATTCGACATAAATCAAGTGAATAAGGACCCCACATGTCGATTGTAACGATCACTTGGTACTCCTTGAGTTTAGGGACATTTCGGGCTCTTTATGCACCTTAGGGATTCAAACCCTAATCGAATTTTAAATAAACAAAACATAATAGGGATGGGATCCTAAGCACAATGTTAATCTAGTAGTACCTTACAACCTACTCATTCATCGAAAGGAAAACGGATTCGCGATATCCAAACAAACCAATTTCGCGTTTAGATAAAAGAAAGGATATCCCGTCGTTCCGTACCGTTCAAGATTGAACTAGGTTAAGTACTGATACAACCGGATTAACCGTGAGGAAATGTCGGTTCAACCATCCTCAAAAAAAGTCAAACGGGTCCACAAAAGGGTCACTAAGTTCCACTTAAAGTCCATCTAGCATAGGGTGAAAAGTCCATTTTTCAGCAGGTTTCCAGTTGGGCCGGTCGACCTGGCCCATGGCCGGTCGACCGCATACACAGTGGGCTCGGTCGACCGGCCAAGGGCCAGGTCAACCGGGAGTTGTAAAAATAAATGCAAGAACAATATTTTGGTCAGGCTCCAGAGAGCCTGACCTCTGTGTTGCCGGTCGACCGCGCGAACTGCGCAACAGCAGTCCCCGCAGTTCAGCAGGTTGTCCAACAGGGGGACCTGTTCTAGTGTCCCCGGTCGACCGCGCCCCTTGGCCGGTCGACCGCGTGAACTGCGTAACAGAACCCAGAAGTTACAGCAGTTCAGTGGGTCATTCCATTTTTCCAATCTTTTCTCTTCCTTTCTTAAACCTGATGAGCAATCTAAAACGTGGATTTTACAAGCTAACAAGAGCCAATATAAGCATTTATTTTCAATCTAAACAAGTCATTATTATCCCAAAATATTAGGTGAAAACATAAATGCATTTCATCAAAACTCATTCAAAGGTAAAAGTATCAAATCATCCACTTGCCTTAGGTCTTTAATCAAGGGAAATCAAGCTCCTAAGCAACTTGCAAGTCAAGAACACAAGCTCTACAAAAACCCCCAAAACAAACCCTAAAATGGGTCAAAACAATGAAGGAGAAGAGAAAGCTTTCAATAATGAAAATGTAGCTTCTCTAAGGCTAGAAGAACACTAATCTAGAAGATTGGGGAGAGAGCTTACCAATAGATGCTCCAAATGAGCAAGACAAGCTAAAAGAAGATCTTGGAGAGATGGGATTTCTTCAAAAATGGTACCAATAGGAAGCTCTTGAAGTTGTGAAGAAGATGGTGAAACCCTTTTAGATGTTGGTGCAAGTTTGGTTGTCTCTTGATGAAGAAAAGCAAGAAGAAGAAGAAAAGAGTGCAAGCAAACCCTAGGTTCAGTTGTTGTGCTAGAAAAAGAGAAAAGGAGGGAGATGAGCTCTCTTTTATAAGCTACACAAGTGGGCTCCACCAACTAGAACCTTGTTGGGCTGAAATAGTGGTTTTCGGGACTTCGGATGAAATCGATGAAGAAGGAAGAAATGATCGTCAAAATATCTAGTTTCCAAAAAGTATATGTTTCGCGGGTTTCGGGAGTAACAATAATTTGGTACAGATTTGGTGTAAAAGTACTGTTTTGCCCTTGAAGCTAGAAAAGTCAAGTTTCGGGGTTTCGAACGGGAACGGGATCAACATGAAAGTTGAAGACAATGACGAGATAAACAAAACGGGATAAAATACAAATCAAGAAAACCAAGATAAAACCTCAAGTACACGTAAAGTCATAAACAAGGAACCCCCAAAGGGCCCCACTAATTCCAAAGGCACTCAAAATCCCCAAAGCTATTACAAAGCTACTCTAAACCAATTAAACCAAAATCCACAAAACAAAACAAGACTAACACGCAACTAACTAAGCACTAATCGAGGTCACTCGGGTCGGGGTCTTACAGAACATTTATTCACTTTGATCGAATTTCGAATCCCGATACTTGTCCTAAACTTCATGATTTATGATTTATCATTCCCGAAAATACAGAAACTACTATTGCAGTATTTTGCCAGTCCCGATATGTACTTCTTATTTGAAATGATATTTGTGCCTTCAAGCACCCCTTTTCCGCCTGTTTATATAAGTGCATCATATGTATTTGTACATATCTTGATTTATGATATTTGACCAATGAGTCAGCACCACTAAGCTTGGATAACCTTGTTGGTCTAATCCACCGACTTGGAGATTCCCCTCCCGTCCCGCCAGTTGCAGTTTGGATCTCGCTACTCGGTTATTACCGTGGTCTTGTCCCGATGCCGCAGATTGCTATTGTAGTTCCCGATGCCCGGTTCGCTACCGTGGTCATGTCCCGTATTTATTATGTACATGTATATGTTACTTACATTGCATCTCCTCACTTCGGTGACTGAGGTCAACATCCCGATATGCTCATGTCACTTCGGTGATAGAGGACTTAGCTTCGTGTGGTTGCCATATTGCTTGTTTCCCGTTTTCCTTGGATACCTCATTTGCTTTATATTGCATATGTATTTGAATAAATGATTCTCTTGTGTTATGAAACTTATTGTTTTAACAGGTTTTAGATGTTTTCCAAGGTAATTTCTATTCTATTATGTCTTTTCACCCACCTGCCAAATCGTCATGTTTGATCCACTATTTTTGGTACTCAGGTCCTGTTGTCGGTTATCCCAAGGAGGAGAATGAGGAAGCGGTTGGAGAACCGCAACGTCTAGTTGAGTGGCACGCCAATGATGTCGATTAGATATTCGGGTGTTGGAGTTACATAACATTTTGGGTTTGGAATTAACCATTCTTTTGGGAGCTTGATATTTTGTTTATATAGGCCATTGTTGGCCTCTATTTTTGGGGTAATGTAATTAAATGATCTTAATGTAAACTTTAACTTTCTTTTGGGAAATAGCTAATGATCATTGCTCATTTTGAAACTAGGTTTAAATATGATTTGATCATGTTATCTTGGATATGAATGTATGAATTAGATTTGCTACACGCTTCCGCACTTAAAAGAAATATTCATGTCGATGTGATATCCTCACCGCGGACACCTGTGGGAAATCGCGTGTACAAGTGACATCTTTGATGGACTCGTATACGTTTTGATTTAAATTAATTCATAATATTGGATTGTAACTTTCATTATTCTTCTAGTTACCGTTCATCATTCATAAATAATAATCACTCAGTCCCGATCCCGGATTAGGCCCACCTACTTGGGGACCCGGTCCGGGGTCGCGACAGTTATCAACCTGTGTACCAGACCTAAGGGTGATTATGGATTTGACTTGTTCCGGCCCTTTTCCTTTAGGATTATGAACAACTTGGCCCTTGGGATTAGGTTCGGGTTGACTAGGGAAGGTTCCCTTGTCTCTGGCACTGATGGAGTTGGCTAATTGGCCCATCTGATATTCTAATTTTGCAAAGGGTTTGAGTGTGGCCGTTCAAAAGTTGAGTAGTTGTCTGCTGGAATTGAGCAATACTCTAAGAAAATTGGGCCATGGTTTGAGACATGAGTTTCATGGCCTCTTTTAACGAATCTACCCTCTGGGTCAATCGATTAGGGTTGAAGTTAGGTTTTTGAAAATCAGGTGGGGCACTAACTTGAGATTGATTGGGCTGAAATTAAGTGGACTGAGATGGGCCACCTTGAGTTGGGCCTTTGGTCCAAGAGAAGTTCGGGTTGTCCCTCCAACCTGGATTGTAAGTGTTAGAGTACAGGTCATACCTCTGACGATTATCAAAACGAGTGTTTTGATATAATGCATTCACTTCCTCAACAGATTCGCTTTGACCCAAAATTATTGGGTCAATCCCTCCATTCATGGCCTGATTATATCTTAATGACTCTAAAGTGTTTGGTATGGGCTTTTGGCTAAGCTCTAAGGCCTCTATTCTCCTCACCAATGTGGCCAATTTGGCCTCAGCCTTAATTTTGGGTTCAAACATGAACATCTCCCCTTTTTCAAGAATGGTGGGCTTGATGGGCTGCCTCTTGACAGGGGCCCACTTCAATGTGTTTTTAGCAGTTTCTTCCAAAAATGTCAAAGCTTCTTCTGTTGTTTTCTGTATAAAATTCCCACTATAGAAAGATTCCACCATTTTCTTGGTTGGGTAATCCATGCCTTCATACACAATTTGGACTAATCGGGTTTTTTTAAATAAGAGGTCCTTGAACCGTTCTAAATAACTGTAAAAGTGTCACCCTTTCCATTTGATGGAATCCATTGATGGCCTTCCTAATCGAAGCAGTTTTTTGCTTGGAGTAGAATTTTTTGTAAAATTTTTCGACTAGCTTGGCCCATGTAGTGATGGACCCGGCCTATAAGGCATAAAGCCAAGCTTTAGCCTTTTCTTTTAGGGAGAAAGGAAATAATCTAAGTTTCAGGGCCACCTCAGTTAGGTGATTGATTCTCATTGTCCCACGGATGTCCTCAAATTCCCTAACATGTTGATATGGGTTTTCTTGGTCTAGCCCACGGAATACTGGGAGCATCTGGATCATTCCAAATTTCAACTCAAATGTGGCATTAGTCTGAGGTAGGGTGATGCAGGACGGTTGAGTTGTCCAAGTGGGGTACATGTAGTCCTTCAAAGTCATAGGTGAGTCCACTTAATCAGCCATTCTAATAATTTCTTGCGTACCCACAGTTTCTCTCTCTCAGGTCTAGAGCGCATGCATCGGGTTCAATCTTAAAGAAATGCAAGCCTAATCTTTATGCAGAGCCCTAATGGTCTTACTAGATGATGCACAAGTAGTCAAGCACAAAGACTGAGCAGAAGAAATTATCCTAGGGTTAACCTAACACACTAGATAGCTCCTAACTGGTTTGAAGAGTGCACTAAGGCCTCCAATCCGGTCTTATGAAGCCAAATCGACCAGGTAAGTCCCCAGGATGAGTGGTGGGGTCACAATGCACTTGGCAACGGTCCCGCTTAAGAGCCAAACTCCTAGAACAAAGACTGCCACCCTTTGGAGGGACAGGACTTACCTAGACATCGACTTGACCAAAGAGCGCAATTGGTACAACCTTTTGTGGTCTTTGTCCTAATGAGCTTGAGTCCTATGGTCTCGTTTCTACTTGATTTTAATTAATATTTAAGTTACTATGTGAGAGGTAGTTAAGCCTAATTGGGCAAGAATCTAGTGATGAAATCTAGACCTTATCTTATTGGGGTCAATTGCCCGTAACTAAGTGTGTGTGGGTCTAATTTACTTGGTGTGTCAATCAAGCATTCACACTTTGCAAAAATTTAAATCACCCAAGCCCCACTTGCAAGTAAAAGGTTCGTGGGGTATAGTTTAGAAACTCTTGCAGCAGGCCCACGCTAATCCTTAAATTGTGTAAGCTTAACCTCTTTTGGCAGATTTTACAATTTTGAGAGCAACTTGTTTGCTTAGAGCAAATCCACGCAATTTCCTATTTTTGTGCAACTCTCCTCTTAGCAAGGTAACATATCCAAAAAGAACTCTTATTAGTAAATCCTAAGTTAACAAATCAACTCAAAATTCTATCGTATCCTAATTTTTAAAAGAAAAAAATAAGAAAATTCAAAAGACACCATGTTAATAAAAACTCTATCCAAAGTTGATTCTAAGTTATTGAAACAAATAAAAAATTCTATCTAAAAAAAATCAGAAATTCTGAACTATCCAAACAAGTGTCCAGATATGGTTAGAGTTTTCAAAAAGTTTTCAATTATAAGAAATCCAATCTTATCCAATTCAAATTTCAGATTTTAAAACTCTAACTAATCTAAACAACTTAAGAGATGGAATTTTAAAATATTCAACTACTTAATTTCAGAATTCAAAGGTTAGCATATTAATCAAAACAACTAGTTCTAGAGATTTTAAACTCTATCTTACTAATCCTAATCTAATCAAGACATTAGTCAAACCAATTCAAAATAAAAAAAAAATTTGTTTTTATTTACTAAAATTCGGAATTAAAAGAAATCCTTCAAAAAAAATTTGGTTTGTTTTTAATTATTTATTTATTCCGAAAACTCCATTAATAAAAAAATATCAGAAAAATCAGAAAAATAAAAAAAGTCTGAAAAATTAGCAAAGTAAAATATTAATTAATACTAATTGCAAAGAATACTACTAATGCAAAATTAGATAACTAAACAACTAATGCAACCTAAATATGAGCATGAATATGAATCTAATAAAAAATAAAAAAAAATCATATTTTTAACAAAAACTCAGATTTGGCTCCCCGGCAACGGCGCCAAAAACTCGATGTGAATTTAAATCCAATCTTTTTAATACTACAAGTGCACAGTTGTCTTTTTGAGACAGTGGCAAGTACAGGTCGAATCCCACAAGGAGCACTACCAAGTTAAAATCCAAAATCTGATTTTTTTTTATCAATGATAATGACAAGAGAGATAAAGAAAAGAAAAACAATAATAAGATTGAGAAAATGCTAGATCTAGAGTGCAGCAATAAAATATGAGAAAATGCAGATCAGAATATTATGAATCCATTAAGTAGTCCCATCATCATTCTATGCAATAGATAAAATAAATTTGTCCCTAAAATTCTTCAAATCAGAAACAAATCAATGTTTCTGATTCGGATAATTTGTCTATCAGATAGCACAATTTTTCACAATTTATTTAAGGCAAAAATCTCCTTCACCTAATGAAATGATGAACTTAACTAAATATCACATATTAATCAAAGATAGATTATCAAAGAATTTCAATCTAAGAATAATCTATTAAGAAAACATACATGATTAAAGCATTGTTCAAATAAAAAAATTTAAATAACATAGGTTATCAATGACAGAAGGCTAATTTATTATTATAATCAATATGCCAGAGACAAAAATATCACATAGATTAACGATGAGAAACACTTAACTTCATCTGACACTCTGATCAAGGGATCTATTCCTCCATTGCAAAAGATGTGATTTTGATTGAGAACTTCATGACGATTACAATTTTCTCTCACACTCTTCTAACCTAGTTCTGGAACAGGGCCCCAGAATTCCTAAAAATAACTCTTAAATTCTATTAATTAGGGAAAGAAGAGAAAGATGAGAGAGAATATTATGGACGTCCAAGGGGAGGGATGTGTCTCCCGTATGCTACTTTTTAGTTCCTTTTATATCTCCGGTTATCTATCAGATACACTGAATCTGGACACCTTCTCTGTAGATTTGATTTTTCTTCATTGATAAGGTATATCTCTTATCCTTTTTGAATTTGAATGAGGTGGAAGCTTCTGAAAACCTCTGGGTGGCTTGGCTAATCTTCAAATGAGGTCCCACAAGGGATGTGTAGCAATTGATTATCAATGGTGTGGATTTAATTGCAATCTTGTCTAAAAATGAACATGAAAAATCTACAGGACCATAACTTTGTCAATGTAGCTCTAATTTGCACTTTCTTAGGCTCCACGAATATCTATTCTGAATAAGCTTTCTAATGGTAGGTAAATTTCATCGATCCAACGGTCAGATTGAAAGTTATGGCCATTTGAATATGAGTTATCTTGAGAAAAACAGGATTAACTTTAAAAAATTGATTTGCAATGAATTCTATCTCTGCACAACTTTCATTTTTGAAAGGACATCAGATGTGGATGATTCAAACTCTTCTTCTTTTGTTCCAATCAGAATTTGTACTCTTTGAGTTATCCATTAATAATTTCAAATTTGCAACTACTGTGGACCTTGCCATGTGGGACATTTCATCTGCTTGAAAAGTAGGCCCTATGAGAAGTCTTCTATTGTATTTAGGATTCTTCAACTGAAATGATGAGTGGACTCCTACTTTGATTAATTTGCATATGGCTTGTGTGTGCGGTTCACATGGTTAATTCTTTAATTTACTTCAATTCAGCAATGTAGTGCCCAAGATGACAATGTGTGCTTGAAAGTGGGTTCCGTGATAGAGGCCTGCAATTCTCATTTTCTGCACATTCTAATTCAACACATCAAATACTGAAGAGCCCATATTGAGGCAGGACCCACCCAGACAGAGTTCTACTCCAATTGGGACTCTTCGGAGAAAATTTTTATAACATTCTAAGTTAATGCAGAAAATGTACGAAAGGTATGAAAATTCAGGTTCCTAAGTGAAAATGCATGAAATGATGAAATTATATGAATAATGATGCAATTCACCTAATTAAATCCCTAATTTATCCTCAACTGATACGTAAATGTGCAAATTCATGAACTTAACAATATGCTTCATGTGCCCAATTGTATATATGGGCTAGTGATAGCCTCCTCACACATAATGTATAAGGGGATAAAGGATCCTCTTGTCTGAATCCCCTTGTATGTGTGATCTCATCGGTTAGACTATCATTAAGCAGCACCCCGTACTTGGTTATAGAGGTGCATTCATGAATTTTTTTCTAAGTCTAAATTAAACCCCAAATGATATAAGCTATTATATAGAGAGTTCCAAGAAATGGTATCATAAGTTTTTTGTAAAGAGAGAATCAAGATTTTTTATATAACATTGTAAGATGTGCTGCAAAGATTAATTGGTCTAAATTCCTTTAACTCCTTTATGTCTAGATTATTGGGAATAAGAACTATATTGGTTTGATCAATGTTATTCATCAATCTATTTGTCCGAAAGAAGTTTTGAGCATAAGAAGTGATGTCATTTCCTATTGTTCCCTAAAATTCTTGATAAAACATTGATAAGAACCATTAAGACCTAGAGCTTTTTTATGAATTAATTAAGAACGTTGCTTTCCTAACTTCCATATCAAAGGGAATGGAATTTAGCACGATATTATCGTCCTCTATTATTTTTTGGGCAAGGTAAAATCTTCATGATTATTGGTTCCAAAGAAAAGATTCTCAAAATGGGTCTTACATTGAGCTTTAATTGTCCTGTAAATTCGTAAAAACATTTCCCTCAGGACTCTGGATGTGATGAATATAATTTCTCCTAAAGTTAGACATAGCTACTACGTGAAAAAATTGTTGATAAAAAATTCATAAGAACCTATCTGGAACTGGAGGGTTAATTAAGAACATTGCTTTCCTAACTTCCAAATGAGTGGGAATGGGGTTTAGCATGATATTATCCTCCTAACAACCTGAGTTTCATGATCGTTGGTTCCTAAGAAAAGATTCTTAAAATGGATTTTATATTGAGCTTTAATGTCCTCTAAGTTCATAAAATCACTTCCTTCAGGACTCTAGATCTAATGAATGTAATTTTTCCTAACGTGAAGAATTTAGCAATATTGTCTCCTACCTTTCTTTAGCCAGGTAACTCTCGATCTATGCGTAATCGTATGAAACAATTGTCTCTATTTTTGTATATTATATAGAGTGATTTATTAATATATATATATATATATTTAAGCTACAAAAGGAGAGATAAAACTCATTAAGATTACAGGTTCTGAAAAGTAGGAATTATTTCAAACATTTGAGTAGTATCACAATCTTGGGTCTTTTGAATCCATAGCATGCTTGTCATCAGCCGTGGTGACGTTTTCTTTTACTATGTCAATATGCCCCCTCAAGCTGATGGGTTATGAGTGAACCATGAGTGTCGCGACCCCAGACCGAGACCCGGGCCTGCGACGATGAATGATGATTAATTTCTCACAGGTTCCCGTGGTGAGGATTCCAAGACACGGAAATTCAAGCTCATACGATTAAGTATACGGAAGCGTGTAGCAAATCACATCACAACTAATCATGAATAACAATTTATTCAAATACATTAATAAAATAGCATCTAGACCATGGTATCATAAAAGGAAACATCACTTGGCATCCCCATCATAGTTCAAGTTACAAGATTAACCAAAGTGTGTTAAATTGTTACATCCCAAAATAAGAGGCCAACAAAAGCCAATACAATACCAAAAGTATACAAAACTCGAAACATGATAAATCGAACTCATGACCCTGCTCGACGTCTAGATGACGTTGTCGGGTTGCCACTCACGAACTCGGGTTGGCTCAACAGCCTCCTACGGGTACTCCTCCTCAAAGGCAATACCACCTGCACCTGGGCACCAAAAATAACAAGTATCAAACACAACGGTTTGACAAGTAATCAATTTAGGCATGAGCATGAGGTAACAATTATTTATCGAAAGCATGATGAAATAATTTTTTTAACTTAAAGTAATTGCTTGACAAAAATGCATTTCAAGATAGAAACAAACTAGCATGAATACGTAATTATGTCATGAATAGTAAATCCACAAGGAGCCCATCCATTCTCTATCATATATAATGAAAAGAGAAAGCACGCACGACGAGCACGATATACACAATATAATCAACATACGATTCCACAAATACGGAATTCCGGCTGCGGAACCGGACATGCACGATGTGTAATAAAATACATGACTAATCTACAGTTAGTACACATGTTTAAAGACCCCCAAACAGTGGATCAGACTAGAAGGGGCAGTCTAACCTCAGTTGTGTTCACTTGTATTCATGAATGCATAAAACACGAAGAAATACGGTCTAAACACATCAAAATAAAAGGAGAAGTCACTTATCAAAATAAGACAAGGTACGGCTAGAAAAAGGCATAACATATATGCACAAAACTTAAGAAGTGATCCCCATTAAGTACTTGAAACAAATCTTCGAACAAGCTTAAAACTTGGATTTCAAAGCGGGTACACGAGGTTACTTGTTGTATTAAACCAAAGTTCAAATACGAAAATTTCATCAAGTATATGCTAAGGCCATTCATCGACCTTTGTGTAATTGAGACTCAAATGTTGAAATAAAAGAATTGGTGTCCCCGAAGTTGAATTATATCTTGGAGTTCCATTTACACAATGTCAAGGTAAAGTCCTTAACCTAGTCTAGTTTTCAATCTTTAAAAAGTAAACAAATGGGATAAAATTCCAAAAAATGGGATTTGACAGGTCGCTCGAGCGGTCTAGACAGTTCGGTCGAGCGAACTATCAGGTCGCTCGGGCGACCAAGGTTCTGTCTTGAAACATACCAGACAGTGGACAGTTCGCTCGAGCAAACCAATGGTCGCTGAGTGCAAAAATTGCACTTCGCATAGATGGTTCTAAAACCATTTCTTCCCTCCATCTCACACTTAGACCACTTTAAATCCCCTGAGCCTCCATGCTCTCCAAGGGGTTAAATTCACATTCCAATACCATTCAGTCCATAACTTTAAATATTCATTCCCCTTTCTTATCAAAACAAGCCCAAATTTCTAAAGGAGTAAAGCTTACATACAAGTAGAGAATCTGAAAGTTTGGAAGGTTACTTAACATTAATACATATACTTGAGTAGAAATCATGAAATAGGAGTCTAAGAAAAACATAACATTAGAGCCCGAAAAAAAAAACCATATGCAAACTTCAAGAGAAATAATGAAATCCACAAATACACATGCACAATCAACCTATAGAGATTACTTGCCTTTGCCCAAATGCGGACAAAATTACTTGCCTTTGCCCAAATGCTGACAAAATCTTCTTCAAGCACTCCTACTCAAGACCTAAGCCAAGAACTACAAAAACCCAAAGAAATCCATTCAAGACTCATCTAAGCTTGCAAACAAGAAACTCATTTCGAAATGGGTGTTGAAAGTTAGAAAAACAAGATTCTTAAGAGTCAAAAGGACTCCATTGAAGAGATGGGTTGGAGCTCTTACCAAGAGATGCCTAAACAAGAAGAAAGGAAGGAAATAACTAGCTTGCCCAACTTGAAACCCCAAGAAAATAGTGTTAAAAGAAAGCTTGGGATGAGAGGAAGAAGATGGTAGTCTTAGAATTTCTTTTGGAGGTCTCTAGCTCATGCATTCAAGAGGAGAAAGTGAACAGGTAAAAAGGGTTTTTAGTCCTAGGTCATGAGAGTTGCAGAGATTTGGTAAAGGATAGAAAGAGGAAGAAGGGAAAGTGATTAAGTAACTATGCAAGTGGGGCCCAATTGTGTTAATTCTTATATCGACGAAAACATGATCTTGCGGGCCTCAAATGAAGTCGATGAAGAAAGGTAAAATGATCCTTGAAATATCTAGTTTCCAAAAAGTATATTTTTGACATGGTTTTGAGATTTCGAAAAGTTTGTCCAATTTGGGTGTGAAAAAGACAATTTTACCCTTTGGCCAAAAACTTGAGTTTCCGGGTTTCAAACGCAGACGGGCTAAACACAAATGTTGTAAGTAATCATAAAACCATTCAAATGAAATAAAAATTACGATTAACACAAAAATCAACACGATCCTCCTATGCTTGCACGTACACCCAGGCCTTCCTGAGTGTGTCAAACTAACATTAAACGTTCTCAAAATTCCCCAAAGCTATGTTCAGGACTAAGACTAATTATATTCTAAACCGTGGTAACTAGACCCACTTATGACTAAGCACACACTAAGAAAACACTATTCGGGTAATCTTGGGTTGGGGTTTGACATCCTCCACCCCTTAGGATATTTGGTCCACCAAATAAATCAAACTTTTACCTCTGGTAACAAGTGTGGATATTTCCTCTGAACTTGATCTCTCAATTCCCAGGTGGCTTCTTCTGGTTCATGATTTTCCCAAAATACCTTGACCCAATGTATTGTCCAATTTCTCAGCTCTTGCTCCTTGGTATCAATGATCTTGATCGGCTTTTCCACATACGAAGCATCTTCTCGAATCTCCAAAGGCTCGTGTTGTAGTATATGAGAAGGACTATGAACATATTTCATGAGCATGGAAACATGAAATACGTTGTACACCCCGGTAACGCAAGTCTATATGCAACATCTCCAATCTTGCTCAAAACCTCCACTACAACAAACGGGATTTTCAGCGACGAAAATATTTGCGCTGCAACCCAAAGCGTCGCAAAAAATAATTTTTTTGCAACATAAAATTAGACCCGTCGCAACAAGTTAAGTATTTGCGACACAAGACTCCATGCGTCGCAAATAGATACTTTCTGCAATGAATATAGTGCGTCGCAAACAAATGCGTCAAAAACTCATTTTCGCAAACAAATGCAACGGTATACTTGATGCGTCATAGATAAGGTTTTTTGCTGGGAGCGAATTTAAATGCATCGTAGAAATTCTTTTATTAGCGACATTGTTTCATGGCGTTAAAAAAAATTAAGTCTAATAGCCCCCACTCACTCTAATATCCTTGTCTGGCTTCTCATCTGGCAATCCATCTGCTCCACCTCCCTCTTCTTTCTCTACAAAACCCTAATCCTCTCTCCCTCTTCCTCCTCTCCACCCCTTAGCCCTACCCAGCCGCCTCCGCCCCCGATCTCACCCGCGGCCTCCTCCGCCTCCTCTCAAGTCCGTCGTCACCCGAAGCTCCGCTGACTTCCGTCGCATTGCGGCCAAATCCCTGAGCTTTCTCACCTTCATGATCCTGTCCGGGATCTCGGGGTTCTTGTTGGTTGTGTCAGTTTGCGATGAAGATGGGCTACTTGATGTTGCGAGGTTTTTCAGATTGGGTTTGAGAGGGATTGTTCTTGGGATCTGGACCGCGGGAGGGGGAGGAGGTAAGAGAGCTTCGACGAGATCGGTTTTGAGGCTGAGAGGCAGAGGCTTGACTCCAAAGCCCGTCAATCAATGGAAGAGGAGATGACCCAGATCAGTAGTAGCGACGAAAAGGCTTGGAAACGAAGCATTCGAAAGAGGGTTTGGGATTTAATGGAGTCCGAGAACATCACCCCAAAACCCCTGTCCCGCTCACCACCGAATACCCAATTTTGTTGGGGCTGCTTCTGCTGCCAATATGGTCTCAATCTATCTCTTTCTCATATCTGTTATTTTTCTTTCTAATGTTTTTTTACCCTTCTTACTGTTTCGTGGGTGGTGGGAGATCGGTCTTTTTCTGTTTGCCCAAAGTTTGTATCTTTTCCCTTCATTGTCTCTTACGACTGGTCTGTGAATTGCTACTGTCGAGTTAGTGATTTGGGCGAGTGAGTTTCTTCTTCTAATTGTTCTGGACTGATTTTTATTCATTTATTTGTTTATTTTGGGGTTGTGAAGTTAGGTGGATTGGAAGCGTTTCGTGCTGCAGAATGCATGAAGGTTAATCCGAATTCGCTCCAGAAACAAGTTCGATTTTTGACGTTTTCAGGTTTGTTATTTTGTCATTTTTAATTCATGTCTAGCATTGGTTTGATCATTTTCTATGGTTATAGAGTGATTGTGATTGTAATTGTAGTTGTATGTAGAAGGAAATCCATGTCATGGGTTGTTTGATTTTATCTTCAATTTGTTGCTGCTATAAAATTTATTATAATGGTATGATTATAGCCTCTTTTGATTGATTTATGTGTGTAGGAAGAGATGGGTTTTGTTTTTTTTCGATTATTCAGGTTGGTTGGTGCAATTTTTTTACTTGTTTTGTTTGTTCCTGATTGAGAGTATTTAGATTGGAAATGTAAGTTGAATGGATGGATTTGGGTGCCTGCCAATGGTGCATTTGCATTTGTGCTACTTTGGTATTGAATTTTTAGGAGTTCATGCCAAGAGGGATGTTATGAAGAAGTATTGGGTTAGAAATGAAGGGTTTGAGGTGGACCATCAGTTTACTAGGATTTTATTTACTGGGTGGCAAGTGGGTCTTTTCCTTTAATTCTTCATATTTATGCTATTTGATAGAAAGGGTTTGCTTAGCTCCTAAGAATTCAATACTGATTAACCAAACATGCAGCATATCACAACAATTTGATGATAGTGGAGACAACCGGTGATGAATTACTTAATAGTGGTGTATGGAGTAGGAAAATGCAGAAAAAAGATAGTATTCCAAATAATTTCTTTGTTGCCCCAAACACAAAGGAACAGAACTATCCGCCTCGTCAAATGCTCAAACAGCTACTGGCCAGTCATTGTTGATTTCTGAAGGAGCATGACTAGCTTGTTGGTTTTTTTTTTTTTTTCTTCCAGACATTTGAATTTTTATTTTTAAGTATCATATGCAGAAATTGACTTGTCATGCCAGTTAATGGACAATCATTGATTAACTGGAACGATATTTGTCATATAAATATGTGTTTGTGTGTTCGTATTTATGGTGGGTCTAGACTATATCAGCATGTTGATAGATTTAGGGAGTTTGGGGCTTTCAAGCCAGCTTCTTTAATTTTCAAGCCCCGAATTTTTTTTAAATTTATTAGAGCCTCCAGCTCGCCCCTCTCTGCCGTCTCGGCTTCTTAAGCGTTTCCATCGACCCACTTCTCGCCCTCCATGCTGCCTCCAGATTTCGTGCGGCAGTGGCCACCGGATGCGGCAGTGGCCGTGGCATGGCGTCGATGGCAAAAAGGAGCATTGGAGATCTAACAGCGACAAATTTGAAGGGTAAGAAGGTTTTTTTGAGGGCTGATTTGAATGTGCCCTTGGATGAGAATCAACACATTACTGATGATACCGGGGTTCGAGCAGCCATCCCCACGATCAAGCATTCGATTGAAAATGGGGCGAGTGTGATTCTTTCTAGCCCTTTGGTATGTGTGATTTTGATGTTTTTAGTATTGGAGCTTCTTTTCTTTCTTTGAATTTTACCGTTTTCGATGTTGTTTTTTATTTAATTTTATTGTGTTTAGTAGCTTTTTTAATCTGTTTGAGTATGGTTGTGGAGGGTGGGATTTGTTTGTTTAGTATAATTATGCTGAATTGGGATTTTGGGTCTGTTTCTCATCAGTATGGTTTTGGGGGGTGGGACGTTGTGTTTGATAATATTATTATATTGAATTGGGATTTGGGGCTCTCTGTATTTGGTTTTCCCGGAAAACTCTTGGAAATTCTTGAGTTCAGTAGAGACTCTTCTTATAATCTTATAAATTTAGGTTTTGCTTGTATGAAATTTCTGAGTCTGGATCTATGCTACATTTTCAGGGACGCCCATAGGATGTGACACCAAAATATACAGTTTAAAGCCTCTTGTGCCTAGGCTATCAGAATTACTTGGAGTCAGGGTACTAATTTTTCTGTCTTTAAAACAATGCCCAATTGCTTAGTTATTGATATGGTGGATTGGTAGTTATTATAATTTCCTTCATTTTTTTTATATATTACTGAATAAGGTTGAAAAGGCCAATGACTGTTTTAGTCCAGAGGTTGAAACTGAATCAAAAAATAGTATTTCAACCTAAACATGACCTTCAATTCCAGCATCCCTTGTTTCTATCATACAATCACATGTACCCATGGCACTTTACTTGCTTTAATAAATGTTTGTCATTTGCCAATTGAAGGTTTTTTAAGCCAGAATTATACTAGTTATTTTTAGTCATTATAATTTCACTTGCTTCTGATCCTAGGTGATGTTAAAATGACTAGTCATAATGGTAAATATAGTTTTGTTCTATATATATTATAGATTTTAACATCTATCTTGTTTTATTTATTACAGATCGAAATGAGAGATGAAGAGAAAATAAGAACAAGCAACATTTTTTGGACCGATTTGGATGGCGCAGATCAATTTGAGGATGCTATATTTTATCGTGGAAATTGTTCGTTGTCTCTCCATATACATTTGTATCGAAGACTGCATTTCAGTTATTGTTTCTATGTTATATTGAGTCCAACTATTATATAGATCTATGTTTAACAAAATTTTATCCATATCTTTAGTAAAAATTTGTGATGAGGACAACTGTTTCATTGCACTCAAATTCAATGAATTAATTTAGTTTATGTTTTTACATCAATGAAGTGTTATTTTCATACCTGAATTGCTACTTAGAGATGTATGATTGTGATGACCTAAGGATGTTGCATTAAAGGTTTGTGAATGGATGGATTGTGAATGGATGATGAGATCAGATTTGTATTGATTAGGTATCAAAACAGGAAAAATATATATTTTTTAAAAATATATATTTTTTGAAAATATTAAAAAATATTTTTTTTGAAAAATTATTATTTGCGGCACTTTTATTGCGTTGCAAATAATCAAATATAACAAGATGGAGATTATTTACGACACCACAGAAATGTTGCAAAAAAAAAAGATTATTTGCAACTTTATAAGAGCGTCGCCCTTAATGATTTATTAACGACTTTTTTGAATGGTCGCAAATATAAATTATTGGTGACGCAATTTTGGCGTTGCAAATAAATCATTATTTGCGACGCTTATAATACATTGCAATTGATACGTAATTAGCAACTCTTTGAAACCGTCGCAAATACTCTCTCCTTTTGTCACGCTACAGTCTTTAGTGTAGCTAATCTGTCTGCGACCCCATTATTTGCGACCCCTTTGCGACGCTAAGTTTTTTGCGTCACAAATACTTATTGTGACACTTTTTTAATTATCTACGACGCTTTTTTGGCGTCGCAAAAAAGCGAAATTGTAATAGTGCTCATACAGACCAATAAACCTCCTTGACAATTTGTCATTCTGTCAGAACCTCAGAGTCCCTCTAACTGGTGAGACCTTCAAGAACACTTTGTCACCCACTTGAAACTGCAATTCTCTTCGGCGAATGTTAGCATAACTCTTCTATCTACTACGGGCGATCTTCAAGCGTTCATGGATCGATTTGACCATGTCGCTAGTTTCTCCAACTATAGTCAGTCTGTGAAAACTGCGTACACCGACTTCCTCCTAACAAACTGGAGTTTTGCATCTTCTGCCATAGAGTGCCTCGAAAGGTGCCATACCGATGCTGGAGTGGTAACTATTGTTGTAAGCAAACTCACAAAGTAGTAAGTACTCATCCCACACAAGCACGTAACATGTCTTCAAGAGTCTATATCGTCCGTTCTAACTGACCATTTATCTGAGGATGATACGCTGTGCTAAACTGGAGTTTGGTACCCATGGACTCAAGGAGAGTTTTCCAAAACCTTGAAACGAATCGGCTATCTCTGTCTGAAGTGATGGAGAAGGGTTGACCATGCTTATTAACAATTTCATTAACAAATAATTTTGCAAGTGGTGCCATATGCATCATATTCCCTGTCTTCATCGGAATGAAGTGAGCAGACTTTGTGAGATAGTCCACAATAATCCATATTGCATTATTCCCCTTCTTAGTATTTGGCAAACTGGAGACGAAATCCATGGTGATATGCTCCCATATCCACTTCGGAATCTCCAACAGTTGTAGCAAACCCGGGGGTTTCTGATGTTTTGCTTTAATCAACTAGCAAGTTAAACAACGAGATACAAAAGCTGATATCTCTCTCTTCATGTTGTTCCACCAAAATCTGTTCTTCAAATTTTGATACATCTTCGTGCTTCCTGGATGCATGGAATATATTGTGTTGTGGGCTTCAGTCATTATCTCATTCTTTAAATCATCTGTATTTGGTACACACAACCGATCTCGAAAATACAATACACCATCCAAAATCTTGAAATATGGGCGTTCTGCGATATGTTCCACAATCGTTGCCAAATCTGGGTGTTGCAGCTGATTGTCTTTGATCTTTTGGATAAAGGTAGGCTCAGAAACTGTCATATTTGCTAACATTACACCCAACTCTAGGGTTTGCACTGCCACACCTAACTCTTCAAATTGCTGAAAGACACTGGCTCCTCTCAAGTTGGCCATGGTCACTGATTTTCTGCTCAGTGTATCAGCTACAACGTTCACTTTGCCTGGATGATACTTGATTGGAAAGTCATAGTCTTTGATGTATTCCATCCACTTTCTCTGTCTCATATTCAAATCCTTCTGCGAGAACAAATATTGCAAACTCCTATGGTCGGAATGGACTTCGAATTTTTCTCCATAGAGATAGTGTCTCCACATCTTCAAAGCAAAATACCACTGCTGCCAATTCCAAGTCATGAGTTGCATAGTTCTTTTCAAGATCCTTCAACTGCCTTGAGCCATAAGCAATCACTTTGCCATCTTGCATCAATACACAACCCAGTCCCCCATTGGAAGCATCCGTTTAATCAATGAATCCACCACTGCCTGATGGTAATGTGAGGATTGGAGTTATGGTCAATCTTCTCTTCAGCTCTTGAAAGCTTGTTTCACATTGTTCAGTCCAAACGAATGGAACATTCTTCCGGGTCAATTTTGTCAATGGTGCTGCAATGGATGAGAAACCATGGACAAATCTTCGATAATAGCCTGCTAACCCCAAAAAAGTTCTAATTTTAGTCACACTGTTTAGTCTCTTCTAATCAACAACTGCTTCTATCTTGGTCGAATCAACTGCTAAACCTTCTTTTGAGATGATGTGGCCTAGAAAAGCGACTTGTTCTAACCAGAATTCACATTTACTAAGTTTTGCATATAACTGGTTGTCTCTCAAAAGCTGCAATGATGTCCTCAAGTGTTCTTCGTGATCTTCTCTACTCTTGGAATACACGAGGACGTCATCAATATATACCACCATGGAGTGATCCAAGTATTGTGCAAATACTTTGTTCATGAGGGCCATGAAAACTACGGGTGCATTTGTCAATCCAAAGGGCATCACTAAGAACTCATAATGCCCATATCTGGTTCGAAAGGCTGTTTTCTGCACATCTGAACCTCTAACCCCCAACTGATGATACCCAGACCTCAAATCTATCTTGGAAAAGTATGCAGCTCCTTGCAATTGGTCGAACAATTCGTCTATCCTTGGCAAAGGGTACTTGTTCTTGACAGTCACCTGAATCAACTTCTTGTAGTCAATACACATTCCTAAGCTTCCATCCTTCTTTTTCACAAATAAAACAGGTGCTCCCCATGGCGAAACACTTAGTCTAATGAAGCATTTACTAAACAATTCTTGCAACTGAATTTTAATTCACCCAATTCTGTAGGAGCCATTCTACAAGGTGTAATAGAGATCGGACTTATCCCTGGAAGAAGCTCAATCGTGAACTCAACTTCCCTAATTGGTGGCAATCCTGGGATTTCTTCTAGAAAAATATCCAAAAACTCGCACACAATGGGGATTTCCTCCACCCCTTGGGACTGTTTATCCTCCGTGATAAACGCTATAATGGCTTCACATCCACTCTGTATCAATCTGTTTGCCTTGATCACTAAAATAAATCCTGCTCTAGTATGTTTTCTGATTCCCTGAAACATCAGTTCTGCCTGCTCTCCTTGCAATCTGAATGTTATGGTTTTGCTAAAACAGTCCATGGTGGCATGATATGCTTCTAACCAGTCCATACCTAAGATGATGTGAAAATCATGCATGTCTAGCATAATAAGGTTGGCTGGTAAATTAACATCTCCTAACAAAACTGGACAGTTAGGGTAATAGGTTCTACACTCATCCTGTTTACCTACTGGTGTTGTAACAATCAAAATATAATCCAGTTGACTATGTGGTGCATCAATCATCTTGACAAAAATAGGAGATAAAAAGGAGTGTGTTGATCCAGGACCAAATAAAATATGTGCTTCTACACCACAAACAAGAAATTTACCTTCTACCACGTCTCCCGTAGCTTCAGCATCCGCACGATTGAGATTAAACAGACGTCCATGTTGTTGTGGCCTGTTTTGTGCCTAATTCTGCCTGCCTTGGACATTCCTATTCTGTTGAGGAGGACGAACGTGCTGATTCTGCACTGGTGGTCTTGCTTGCTGCTGTTGCTAAGGTGGCCTAGCTTGGTTCTGAATTGGTGCTTGGTTCTGAGGAGCTGCTTGCCTCTGTTGCTGGTTCCTATTGGGTTGATTCTGAAGTTGTGGGCAATCCTTGATCGCATGGTTCATTTACCCACACTTGAAGCAAGCACCTATGGCCTTGCGACATTCATGAGTCTCATGGTTCTTGCCGCAATGAGCACAACCTTGCCTCACTTGATTCTGCTCCTACTTTGGTTTCTTGTTGTGGTGTTGTTGCCTCTGATTATGTTGCTGATATTGTTGTTTCCTATCTTGTATGATCATATTCTTAATGTCCTCAAATTTGTATGCCCGCTTGACAGCTTCATTAGAGCTACCCCAATAGTATCTCTTATGATGATGGGATTCAATCTCTCCAAGAATTTGTTTATCTTTTTCTACTCCGTGTCAATAAGCTCGGTGGCATATCTAGCTAGTCTCTCAAATTTGGTAACATACTCCAGAACCATCATGTTACCCTGCTTGAGTTGCTAGAACTCAATAGCTTTCTGCCTCTTGATATGGGAAGGAATATACTTGTCTTGGAATTGAGTCTTGAATGCCGACCATGCCTCTCCATTGGCCATTGTCATATATGGGTCCTTGACTATCTACCACCACTGATCTGCAAGCCCATAAAAAAGGAAGCTGTGAGGTTGACTTTCTGTCTTCCTGTGCATGTGAAGACATCAAAGATTTTCTCGGTGTTTGCCAACCAATCATCTACTACTAACGGGTTCTCGTTTCCTGAAAACTCTTTTGGTGCCCTCTTCCTGAACCTCTCAAACAATAGTTTAGGGCCATGTTCCCTATTGTTGATGACAATATTTGGGGCTACAGGTTGAGCTTAATGCCTATTCTGTAAAACATCCAAGAGTTGGCTCTGAACTTGAGCTATTTCTTCATCCTTCTTGGCGATCTGCTCCTGAAATCTAAGTTGTGTTTCATTGGCTTGCCTCTGCTGTTCTAATATTGCTTGCATGAGTTCCTGAAATTGAGTAGCTGTGGGTGCACCAATCGGGTCTGTCTCAATTTGATAACTAGCCGAGGCATTATTGGTAGGGGCTTCTCTTGGAGGCATGATGTTGTAAAACAAAGTGTTAGTACATAATAAATGTTGTTTCGTGGTTTCCTAGATGTCATACTAAACGATTCTAACGAACTCACGAGTCCTCACCACGATCCTAAAGTCTTTCTAGTTTCTTTTAAGTGCCTGAAACAAATCTCGCTCTGATACCAGTCCTGTCGCGACCCAGGATCGAGACCCGAGCCCGCGACGTTGAATGATGATTAATTTTCCACAGGTTCCCGCGGTGAGGATTCCGAGACACGGATTTTCAAGCTCACACGATTAAGTATGCGGAAGCGTATAGCAAATCACATCACAACTAATTATTAATAACAATTTATTCAAATACATTAATAAAATAGCATCTAGACCATGGTATCATAAAAGGAAACATCACTTGGCATTCCCATCATAGTTCAAGTTACAAGATTAATCAAAGTGTGTTAAATTGTTACATCCCAAAATAAGAGGCCAACAAAAGCCAATATAATACCAAAAGTATACAAAACTCAAAACATGATAAACCGAACTCATGACCTTGCTCGACGTCTAGATGACGTCGTCGGGTTGCCACTCACGAGCTCGGGTTGGCTCAACAGCCTCCTCTGGGCACTCCTCCTCAAAGGCAATGCCGCCTGCACCTGGTCACCAAAAGTAACAAGCATCAAACACAACGGTTTGGCAAGTAATCAATTTAGGCATGAGCATGAGGTAACAATTATTTATCGAAAGCATGATGAAACAATTTTCTGAACTTAAAGTAATTGCTTGACAAAAATGCATTTCAAGATAGAAACAAACTAGCATGAATACGTAATTATATAATGAATAGTAAATCCACAAGGAGCCCATCCTTTCTCTATCATAAATAATGAACAGACTAAGCACGCACGACGAGCATGATATATATAATATAATCAAGACACGATTCCCACAAATACGGGATTTCGGCCGCGGAACCGGACACGCACGATGTGTAATAAAATACACGACTAATCTGCAGATAGTACACATGTTTAAAGACCCTCAAACAGTGGATCAGACTAGAAGGGGCAGTCTAAGTTCAGTGGTGTTCACTTGTATTCATGAATGCATAAAACATGCGAAATACGGTCTAAACACGTTGAAATAAAAGAGGAAGTCACTTATCAAAATAAGACAAGGCACGGCTAGCAAAAGGCATAACATACATGCACACAACTTAAGAAGTGATCCCCATTAAGTACTTGAAACAAATCTTTGAACAAGCTTAAAACTTGGATTTCAAAGCGGGTACACGAGGTTACTTGTTGTATTAAACCAAAGTTCAAACACGAAAATTTCATCAAGTATATGCTAAGGTCATTCATTTTACCTTTGTGTAATTGAAACTCAAATGTTGAAATAAAAGAATTGGTGTCCCCGAAGTTGAATTATATCTTGGAGTTCCATTTACACAATGTCAAGGTAAAGTCCTTAACCTAGTCTAGTTTTCAATCTTTAAAAAGTAAAAAAACGGGATAAAACTCCAAAACTGGGATTTGACAGGTCGCTCGAGCAGTCTGGACAGTTCGCTCTAGCGAACAATCAGGTCGCTCGGACAACCAAGGTTCTGTCTTGAAACTGACCAGATAGTGGACAGTTCGCTCGAGTGAACCAATGGTCACTCGAGCGGACAGTCCCCTGTTTGCGCTCGAACGAGGCAGTGGCCTGGTCGCTCGAGCGAACAGGCTTCTGCCTGTGCTCGCTGAGTGCAGAAATTGCACTTCTCATAGATGGTTCCTAAACCATTTCTTCCCTCCATCTCACACTTAGACCAGTTCAAATCCCCTAAGCCTCCATGCTCTCCAAGGGGTTAAATTCACATTCCAATACTATTCAATCCATAACTTTAAATATTCAATCCCCTTTCTTATCAAAACAAGCCCAAATTTCTAAAGGAGTAAAGCTTACATACAAATAGAGAATCTGAAAGTTTGGAAGGTTACTTGACATTAATACATATACTTGAGTAGAAATCATAAAATATGAGTCTAAGAAAAACATAACATTAGAGCCCAATAACAAATCATATGCAAACTTCAAGAGAAATAATGAAATCCACAAATAAACATGCAGAATCAACCTATAGAAATTACTTGCCTTTGCCCAAATGCTAACAAAATCTTCTTCAAGCACTCCTACTCAAGAGCTCAGCCAAGTACTACAAAAACCCCAAGAAATCTATTTAAGACTCATCAAAACTTGCAAACAAGAAACCCATTTCGAAATGGGTGTCGAAAGTTGGAAAAACAAGATTCCTAAGAGTCAAAAGAAGTCCATTGAAGAGATGGGTTGGAGCTCTTTCCAAGAAATGCCCAAAAAAGAAGCAAGAAAGGAAATATCTAGCTTGCCCAACTTAAAACCCTAAGAAAATAGTATTAAAAGAAAGCTTGGGATGAGAGGAAGAAGATGGTAGTCTTAGAATTTCTTTTGGAGGTCTCTAGCTCATGCATTCAAGAGGAGAAAGTGAAGAGGAAAAAAGGGTTTTCAGCCCTAGGTCATGAGAGTTGCATAGATTTGGTAAAGGATAGAAAGAGGAAGAAGGGAAAGTGATTAAGTAACTATGCAAGTGGGGCCCAACTGTGTTAATTCTTGTATCGATGAAAACATGATCTTGCGGGCCTCAAATGAAGTCGACGAAGAGGGGTAAAATGATCCTTGAAATATCTAGTTTCCAAAAAGTATATTTTTGACATAGTTTTGAGATTTTGAAAAGTGTGTCCAGATTTGGGTGTGAAAAGACAGTTTTACCGTTTGGCCAAAAACTTGAGTTTCCGAGCTTCATACACAGACGGGCTAAACACAAAAGTTGTAAGTAATCATAAAACCATTCAAATGAAATAAAAATCATGATTAAAACAAAAATCAACACGATCCTCCCATGCTTACACGTACACCCAGGCCTTTCTGAGTGTGTCTAACTAACATTAAACGTTCTCAAAATTCCCTAAAGCTATATTCAGGACTAAGACTAATCATATTCTAACTCACGGTAACTAAACCAACTTATGACTAAGCACACACTAAGAAAACACTATTCGGGTAATCCTGGGTTGGGGTTTGACAATGATCTTGTCTTTGAGTAAAAAAAATCGAGCAGAAGTTAACCATTTTGTGAAGATATCCTCCAATTGATTAATAGTAGAGATGAACCAAACTACAAGTTCTTTGCGCGTCACTTTTTCTCGTAAATAATGATAATCAACTTCTATATGCTTTGTCCGAGGATGAAAAATTGGATTGGAGGCCAGAGAAATGGCGCCGATATTATCACGCCATAAAACTTGGTGTATGCACTATTGGGATATGGAGATCTTTCGTAAGGTACAATATCCATGATAATTCAGTTGCGAATGTGTTAAGACAGCCCATGGTTGATAGTCCCCTTAATATATTTGAAAATTCACTTTACTAATGTGGAGTGTGCATAAATTGACACTTGATTCACTGCAAAAGCAATATTAGGTTCCATCCAAGTGAGATATTGGAGAGCACCATTTGCACTTTGATATTCAGAAGGATCAGGAAGAGGAACTCCATTGAGAATACTCAATTTGCTTCCAGTAGGCACCAGGGCAGAGTATGGCTTAGCTCCATCCATTTTGGATTTTTTTTTAGTATGTCTATAGCACACTTTGTTTGTAAGAGAAACTACGAGCCATTGGACCAACATACCTCAAGGCCCAAAAAATAATGTGATGGACCAAGGTCCTTCATCGCAAAGGCAGAGGCTAATTGAGTAATTAGAGGGTGTAGTTTGATGGAGTTGTTCCCGGTTAGAATAATATCATCTACATAAAGTAGTAAGATGATGAAAGTATTTGAATAATTCCATACAAATAGTGATGGGTCTGCCGAAGAGGCTCGAAACCTAAGAGAGCTCAAATATGTTGTGAACCTTTCGAACTAGGCCTATGGAGCCTTTTGAGTCCGTATAATGACTTATGCAGTCGACAGATACAATGAGGGTTTTCGAGGTCCACAAACCCTTGTGGTTGATGCATGTAAACCTCTTCCTTAAGTTCGCCATTAAGAAAGGCATTATTCACATCGAGTTGTCTAATTGGCAAAATGAACCGAACTGCAAGAGTAAGAACAATACGAATTTTAGTTGGCTCAGCTACAGGGCTAAATGTATCTATAAAATCAATTCCCGCCTGGTGATGAAACCCTTTTGCTACTAACCGAGCTTTGTGGGGTTCAATTGATCCATCAAGACTATGTTTTTTTTTATATATATACCCATTTACATCCAACAATATTCATCCTTGGGTGTGGCGGTACTAAGGAACAAGTCCCATTTTGTTGAATGGCATCAAATTCAAGTGCCATGGCTGCTCTGCATTCGGGATGCTTAACAGCAACACTAAAGCAAGTGGGCTCAACTGCTGAAGTTATGGCAGTCAGGACATGAATTCGATGACGTGTGGCTGAAAACACCTTTCGTTTGCGTGTGCCATCCTTAGTGCGTGTAACCATGTGATTTATTGGCACAGAGGGTGCTGTAGGGTCAGATGATACCTCAGAAATAGATGCAGCAGTCGGGGCAGTGTGGTCACCATTTGGGCCAATAGGAGCAGTCTGCACAATAGATGGGCAAACACCAAAATTTGCAATGCGGTTAGCAGAAGATCCATCTAGTTGGTCTGCAGTTGGTCCAGCATTATAGTTGAGAGTGGAGCCGGCAATATGGACTGGTATTAGCCCAATGATGCGTAGTGATTCTGGGCCAGACACATTGGAACTGATCGAGAAAATTAGAGACATTTGGGGCGACTCGATTGTATGTGGGCCTATGGTATTGGGGACATTTGGCCTGCATGGAGAGATTGGTTGCTGTCGATGTTGCTGTATTTGGTTATCAGACGGAGCAGAACAGACCACCTCTTCTGTTTCATGTGATGGGCCAGAAGATGACACTGTAGTAGGTTGTACATAGACTTGCGATGTGGCAGTTGGCTGGGCATTTGGGAAGATGACATATTTTCAACATAAGCTTTAAATTGAAGAAAACTGACAGATGCCTGTGATTTTTTTTATAAAGGATAAAACCACGTGTACTTGGTGCAAGGAAATTCTATATGCACCCTCTCCTTGTGCTGAGCACACCCACATTTCATTGTGAATCATCAAGCTACAAAAGAAATAAAAGAAATATTATAGCTGTAATTGTATAAAACAATTGTCTTTATGTTTCTGTATATTTTAAAAAATAGTGTATTGATTTATATATAAGCTACAAAAGGAGAGATAAAATTCATTAAGTTAATAGATCCTGAAAGGTAAGAATTATTTCAAACATTTGAATAGGATATCAATCTTGGGTCTTTTGAATCCATAGCATGCTTATCATCATCCGTTGTGACTTTATCTTCAGGCCCTAAAAACTTCGTCGTCTTTCACCCTCCTCACAAATTCATCCAAAAGTAACCTTTCCTACCGGTTCTGTAGAAATCTAGAACTATAATAATTTGGTGATGATTGTATGCCAGCTATTCTATTTTCGGTTTTTTTAAGTTTCAAAATTAATGTTTCCAAAATCCCATCCCCCCCCCCCCCCCCAAATTCCATTGCCTAAGATGAGGCACCTGTTAGATTGTATGTTCTCAATCCAGTGGATAATGTGAATAAATTGATTTATTTTAATAATTAATTTACAGTTTTATGCTTTATTCATGTGATTAATGGTATTTTATTCTATGACTCCACATAACTAATACAAAATAACATGATGGTTCATGAGATGAATCGGAGTCCACAAGTATATTAAATGTGATTAGGGGTGTAATGGTTCGGTTAACCGTTCATTTTTGGAAAAACCGTGAATCATGGTTTTTAGTTTTTAAAATCTATAATTGTATCCGAAAAAGCCGTTAAAAACCGAATCATGATTAACTGTATTAGACTGTTCAGTTACAGTTTATTATCACTGTCGCGACCCGGACCGAGTCAGCGCACAAAAGGCGCTCCTAATCTGGGATTGTGATCTATAAGGGTGGAATGAATAAATATTTTCTTTTTTTTTTTTAATACGTACACGGATCAAGAAAGAAAACAACATCCGTACATGTGATTTCCCACAGGTTTCCACGGTGAGGATGTCACGCTCACAAGGAAATCATAATCAAAGTGCGGAAGTATGTAGCAAACTAAGTATAGAAAAAAAAAAAAAAAAAAAAAAACATTCCAGGATAGCAAGACTGATAAGACAATTCTATCTACATGATGTCAAAATAGAAGTGTTCATGTAGCATTGCCCAAGGCATAAAGTTAAGTGTTTAAACAAAAGATAAGTTTAGTTAACATTCCCCAAAAGTAAAGGCCAACAAAGGCCAGTACATCCCAAAAATCCAAAGTATAATGATCACTATCCCAAAAGATGTGTCGCAACTCATAGCATGACCCCAATGTCTAAACGATATCGTCATCTCGCCATTCACCTACACATTGCGGCTCTCTGGCCGCCTCCTTTGGCTCCTCCTCAAAGGCAACGGGATCTGGACCTGAGTACCAAAGTAGTGGGTCAGACACGACGGTTTGGCTGGTGGTTGAAGAGATATAAACAATATAATAGTTTATAAATCAACTGCGAAAAACATTTAAAATTGGTAGAAACAATAAGTGTCATAAAATACAATGCATACTTTACCCAAAAACACATGATCGATGTAAAACATGAGTAGGTACCAATGAACAAAGAACTCGCAAGATGGCAACCACACAAAGCTAAATCCTCCATCACTAATGTGATAAGAGCATGCTAGAGGCGTTGGTCTCGGACACGTGAAGTGACGAGAGACAACTAAATACATATACTAGATGCCAAGAAACTTGACTAACAAGCTATACACTAGCCGCAAAACCAGATAACGGGACAGGCTAGAACCCAGACTGTAGTTGGGACGGGTTATTAAGGACCACAAGCCGGTGGAACAAGCCGACAAGATTTCCCAAGCTTAATGGTGTCGACACGTAGGTCACATGATGAAATCAGAGCACATATAGATGTATAACACCAAAACAGGCTAAACTGGAAGATTATCCACATGTATAACTTGCTTATAACTTGTCATGAATGCACAAGGCCAATTGGATCCTCAAATTGCATGATCCAGTAGTTTTGAAGTAAAACTACTAATGATGCACAAGACTGGAGAGAAATCATATAATTTGAATAAAAATAGAAATATGATAGGCTTGCCACATGTATGTTGGACCATGTATTAAGGCTTCAAGGCTTAGTTCAATGCGTATAAGAACTCGTATGTCAATTGTTTTATTTTCCATGACTTGGTACTCCAGAAGATCAAGGACATTCCAAGTACCCTTTACACATTGATAACTCAAGAATCCTCAATATGTTTCCAGAGTGAGATTTTTTTCTCAATTAGAATCCCATACAGTCATTCCTACCCTAATCATGAAGATTAGACTCGAAATAGTTCCTTTGTCCTCCTCAAACCCTCTTTCCAGGCTCCAAACATAACCTAGGCCAAAGAGGGAGTGCGCTCGAGTGAGCGTAGGTGCGCTCGAGCGGACCTGTGTTGCGCAGGCAAAGCGACAGATAGAATGTCTGCTTGCTCGAGCGGCCCCATATCCGCTCAAGTGGACATGCATTATGTTACCTAGGAGTGGCAAACAGAATGTTTGCACATTCAAGTGGGCAGTCATTCTGCTGCCCTAGGCCACAACCGAAGGCCTGCGCACTCTAGCGGCCAGTCAATACTGCTACTCGAAAATGGCCCTTTCTACCTCCTTCTTCTTCTTCTTCTCAAAACCACTTTCCCTGCATACAAAAGGGCCTCCTTGCCTCCCAATAACCACCAACCAACCTGTCCCAAGCATACCACAACATTTCACACCATCCTCCTTCATACCCAACCAATCCATCATACATGGGAATCATTTAGGTAATAAAATCATATTGAACAAAACAACCTTTAACACTTCAAATGAGCTCATCAAGAAAAAGAGAGGGAGAGAGAGAGAGCTTACTAAGCATGTACTTGCAAAAACTAATGGAAATCATAGCACGGATTTCAAAGTAGATGAAGACAAGAGAAACATTGTAAAGACATAGTGAAACATCAAGAAATCATCCATGAAAAGTTAATATTCAAAATAAATCCATTCAACCACTTGCCTTGGTCTCCACTAGCACAAACAAACCTCCTAAAACCACTCTCAAGACCAAACCTACAAGCACACCAAAAACCCCCAAAAACAAACCCATTCAAAACACTAAGTGGCCAACATAGAGAGAAAGAATGAAAGAGCTAGCAATAAGCGGGTAGAATACACTCACACTAATCTAGGAGATGAGAGTGATTACTTACTTAGAAGATCCTCAAATGGACAAGGCGTGCTCAAATGGAACCCTAGAATGGCTGGTTTCCTCCTCAAAAAGGGTATCAATAGAGAGTCCTCATGGTGGGGAAGAAGAAGATGGAATCATTTTCTCTATTTGGGCAATAGTTGAGGTGGATTGAAGGGAAGAAGCAAGAAGAAGTAGTGACGAGGGGAAAACTCTAGCTTGGCTTGGAACCACTTTCCTTTAGCAAACATGAGAAAGAAAAGGAGAAAGGGAAATTGTTCTTATATAGGAAGTGCTTGTGGGTCCCACAACGAACAAGGCTTGTCGGCCTAAAACATAGGTTTCCGGGCCTTTAAATGACTTCGTTGACGAAGAGAAAAACGTTCATCATAAAATCTTGTTTTTGAAAAGTACATATTTCGAAGGGTTTAGAGACATTGGAAAATATGTCCAAATTTTGTGTAAAAAGACTGAATTGCCCCTAAAGCTAGAAAAACTGAGTTTAGGGGCCTCGAACAGGAACGGAGTGAACACGAAAGTTGTAAGGGTTAACAAGATCTATCAATCAGAATGGAAACATGAATTTATTGAAATCACGGATAATCCCCCACACTTACTCGAAGTTACTAAAAGAACCCCCAAAGGGTCCCACTTAGGGGTGTACACAGATCGGATTGGTGCGGATTGGGCCAAATCCGTCACCAATCCATTGCCTACAGATTGACGGATTTGGAATCCGTCACCAATCCATGGCTGTTAAAATCCGTTCCGATCTGTAGAGGACCGGATCGTATTAATCCGTTCAATCTAATGTTAAAAGAAAAATATCAAACATGTTGTAAAAAAATTACATTTTGACCCATAATTTTTTTTTCTTGTTTTATATTTAGACATCTTAATTTATATTTAGACCCCTTATAATTTTTTTTATATTTAATGTCAACGGATCGGATTAGATTGAATCCGCGGATTGAGGATGGAATCCGCCACCGATCCGTTGTTAACGGATTACAAAATTCTTAATCCGTCACCAATCCATTTACCTTCGGATCGGATAAAAATCCGCAGATTGGATCGGATCGGATCGGATTTACGAATCGATGTATTTTTTGCGCACCCCTAGTCCCACCAAGTAAAAAGGGTGTCAAAAACTCCCCAAAGCTATTTATAGAAGCTATTCTAATCCCAACTTAAAACAAAATCACACACGACTTAATTAGTGCTAATCGTGGTTGTTCGGGTCGGGGTCTTATAGTCACTTAAAAAAAACATGCTGTTGTTAGTGATGAGTTAGGGTTTTGTTTTATCAAGGTTTCACTTAAGTTAAGTCATTATATATATATATATACTTCATTTAGGCCCTTTATTTTTTTTATAAGTATAACAGTACGGTTAACCGTGTGCCGGTTAACCAAACCATATTTTACGGTTTGGTTCGGTTAATAACCATGAGTCAAGACTGAAAACTGTAACCGAACAGTGAATCACAGTTTTTAGATTTTAATAATCGTAACTGAACTGTGAAACACAGTTATTAACCGCCAGTTCGGTTCGATTAGACGGTTTTTAGATTTTCTTCTACACCCCTAAATGTGATCCATGTGTGTGAATGAGATTCATATACAGGAGACATAGATCACAGCTCTTATACTTAAAGTGTTTTTACGACTAATGAAGAGACTGAGTATCTCATTTGAAAAGGTTGTTGTATCTCAATCACTATAAGATAGTGTGGTTTGTCTCGACCATCAGATTGTAATACTCTGGGTAGTTGTGCTAGTACATTGGATGTACTGAAGGACCATGAGTAGCAGCACTTTATTTAAGTTTATCTTTGATTAAGGACTGCTCTCATAATTCCCAAGTAAGAGACTCTTAATTCCGAGAGATTAATAGACTCAAGTTTCTACTATACATTTACTTTGAGTTATTAATGAGTAAGGCCAACTGTAGGTCAACACCTCGGTATCTTAGGTACTTGGTAGTAGGACTATGGGAACATATAATTCTCAAGATGGAATCTATCCCCTAAGAGAGAAATATCTCCTTATACCAATTAATGGATTTATTATTGGTAAGTGCACCACCTATCTTGATTAAGAGTTAATCAGATGGTATTGATGATCACTGTGATTAATTGGGTCATAAGGATAATGAGATGTGGATCTAATTTGATTGGACAGACTTATTCCAAAAGATACATGGATATAACAAATGGAGGGGCCTACTTATAGTAATTGAGAAGATTATGGTCATCTTGTAATTATTCCTGCGACTGGAGTGCAATTGCATTTATTTAGTGGAGTTATTTACAATTAATTGTGTGTTCGGAGTTCACATGAGACGTGGGTTCAAATGTTTAGTTGGAGTTAGAATCTAAGAAAATCCTGGCAGTTCTTATGCTAGCCCTAAGAAGAGAATGTGACTAACCCAATTGGACTCTTAAGGAAGGAGGAGTAAGACATATACTAAGAATAGAAGTGAGACTTCTAAAGTTAAACCAAGAGGAGGTTTACCAAACCAGTAAATAAGAGGGGAGAGTAGACATCCAAGGTAATCCACACCCAAGGTTGCTAAGAAGATCAAATCAATGAAAGGGTTTCGCGGAATCAAGTATTCGAATTCTCGATTTGAGCACAACTAAGTTCCAAAGTTATAGATCTACAACCTATTTATTTTAATAGATTTTCTTATGCTTGTTTGTTTTTCTTGATCTGTCTTCTTGATAGAACTTTGGTCTTAATACATGAGATTAGAGTTTTAGATCTTGGGATTGGACTTTTGGTCTTTTGGGTGATTGATCCTGCTTTAAGTGGGTTAAATTTTTTTGAAACTCATCTAGGAGGCCCACCTACTTCCAACAATTAAGCTTACAAAAGGAGAGATAAAACTCATTAAGCTTATAGATCCTGAAACAAAAAAATTATTTCAAACATTTGAATAGTATCTCAATCTTGGGTCTTTTGAATCCATAGCATGCTTATCATCAGCCATGGTGACTTTATCTTCAAGCCCTAGAAACCCCAAGTCTTTCACCCTCCTCACAAAATCATCCAAAAGTAACCTTTCTTGCGGGTCTATAGAAATTTAGAACTATAATAATTTGGTGATGATTGCATGCCAGCTATTCTATTTTTGCTTTTTTTAAGTTTCAAGATTAATGTTTCCAAAATCCCCCTATTCCATTGTCTACTATGAGGCACCAGCATCTTCAAGTTATCCTCAAATATTTGTGCCCGTCTTTGTTTTAAATTCTTTCCCAAATTTTCTCTTGCCAAGGTTTAAACATAGGATGATTATGCTACATGGGTTCATATTTAAATAGTTTCCCTTCGTGAGTACGTAGTAGAAAATAAGTTCTAGAGCAACCTATTCTTGGAAAGTGGCTGGCTGTAAGTTGGCTATATTTAGAGATCTAGCTAGAATTACCAAAGCCACTCTTACATGGGCTACCCTTAAACCCAAGATAACTGTCCCTTAGCATTATAATATATGAAGCTCTCTCATTTCAATTGAAAATATCAGCAGATTGATTTTGGCTCTACTCTTAACTACTGGATCCATAGCCATTCCCTACATTAACATACAACAACTACTGAATGACTCTTCAACTTCTCTAACAACTACTACACAACTCCTACAACTGCCCCTCCATTGTTACGGTACCTTTGTAGTGGCCTCTCCATTTAAGCAAGTGAAGATGATCCCACATGGAAAAGCTGTCACGTTCATTGTCCAAGTATCAGCAATGAACCTAAGGAAACTTGGTCAACTCTCCACTCTCTCTCTCTCTCTCTCTCTCTCTCTCTCTCTCTCAATTGCAGGCTTTCATTGCTTCCTACATAGAATCCTTTTGGCTTTACATATACTTGTTTCAGTGGTTTTCAACTGCCTTTCTGCCTTCTAGGATGTTTCTTTCTTCACCAAGGTATCTTTTTTTCCTGTCAGGGCTTCCATTATATTTTTGAAAGGACAATAGTCCTAAGCAGATACAAGATTCTGAATAAAATGTATTACCCGTCCCCGCGTTATCATCTTTGCATAAATTTACCACTTATGCAGTATCACTACTTCATCCTTGAGGACTCTGTGTTTTACTGGGGACACTTACACACATGATGGTTGTACGAGCATGTCCACAATGCACATCCTAAATTTGCTACTCCACAATTTTGCTCAAGTGATTCTCTTGCCTCTATTTTGTATTTCTATTCACAGTTCCTATGTGATGTTTCCTTTTGTCAATGGGAGAGTGATCTACACATGATGGTTGTACGAGCATGTCCATAGTGCACATCCTGAATTTGCTACTCCACAGTTCTGCTCAAGTGATTCTGTTAGGATTTTGAGTGTTGGCTAATTCATGGATTGGACAAAACTTTGGGTCTTTTGAGTTGTAATTTTTATTTAGAAAAGGACTCTGAAGTTAGAAGGTTGGAAGGACTAAAAAGAAGAAAGCCTGAAAGAAATAGAAGAGGAAAGATGGAGAATTCTGAGCTGAAATTTCGGATTAATCCAGAGAGGGGTCCGCTCGATCGACCATCCCATTCACTCGAGCGAACAGAGTCGAACTAGCCCAGTTCTGAAACAGAGACTGGTCCGCTCGAGCGAACAAGGCGCAGAGTTGGACGAATTTTGTAAACTTGATATTCTAATTGTGCTCAATCTGATTATTTCAATACTAATCAAGTTAGGCAACCTTAAGCACGTCCCAAGGGCTATTTAAAGGACTCAAAGGGTATCGCAAAGACACCTCACCTCTCAAAAGTTCTGAGTTAGAGATTATTATTGAGAGAATTCTTCTCTAAAGATTTTTATGAAATTGTGCTGCCAAGTTTTCTAAAGTCGGTTCTTCTGCATCCTTTGTAGAAGATTATCTTCCTGCGAGAAGATTTGAGGAGTCAAGTGTTGGCTGAAATATGTTGCTATCAACGGTATGAAGTCGTTGAAGCGTGAAGCGAGACAAGGTAACTTCAGTCCTTGGGTAGGAGATATCTAGGGAAGAGATCTGAGTTTCTTGTAATTGCGAGATTCATAGTGCTTGATTTGATCCAGTTCGGATCGGTGGCTTTTCACCTGGTTAGGGTTTTCCACCTTAAATTTAGTGTCATTGTGGTGTGTGCGCTTGTTGATTTAATTTTCGCTGCATATTATTTATTTCTGCACACTATTGGATTTTTTGTTTGAGTAAACCAATCTAGAAATCACGGATCCTTAAAAATATCTCTTTTTAAATTGGTATCAGAGCGGGTTGCACTATCTTGTTGTGTTTGATCCTACAAGATTTCTAGAATGGTACTCAATAGAGAAGGGACATCAACTTCTAAGCCTCCCTTGTTTGATGGTTCTAATTATGCATATTGGAAGCAAAGGATGATTGGGTTTCTTAAGTCCATTGATGATGATGTTTGGGATATTGTTAAAGAGGGCTACTCTAGACCAACAATTGTGGTTAATCGACAAATTGTTCCTAAACCTAAAGCCCAATGGTCTAAGGATGAAAAGCATGCATCCAATTGCAATAACAAGGTTGTTAATTGTATATACAATGGAGTGTCTGCTGATGAGTTTCGAACAATTTTCACTCGTAAAACTGCAAAAGAAGTATAGGAAGTCTTACAAACAGTTTATAAGGGTACAGACACAGTGAAGCAAGTCAAATTGCAAAGACTGAATAAAGAATTTGAAACCATCGTGATGGAAGAAGATGAGACCTTAGATCAATTTAATGTCAAACTGAATGATATTATCAATTCTGTTTTTATTCTGGGGGAAGAAATACCAGAACACAAGATTGTCAAGAAAAGTTTGAGGTCTCTACCTTCGAGGTTTGATTCTAAAGTTGATGCTATTGAAGAAAATAAAAGAATGGATACTCTCAAGTTAAATGTACTAGCTGGAAATCTTCAGACGTATGAAAGCAAACCGGTTGAATAAAGGAAAATCCAAAGAAAAAGATATTGCTTTGAAAGCCATCTTAGAATCAAGAAAGAAGCTTGTAAAGAAAATTGAGTCTGATTCTGAATCTGAGGATGAAGATGATATGGCTGAATTTATTAAGTGTTTCAAAAAATACATGAAGACAAAACGTGCCAAGAAAAAGAATTTCAAATCTAAGAAGAAGGACCCTGCTAAAGGGATAAAGTGTTTTGAGTGCCAAGGCTATGGTCACTATGCTAATGAATGTGCCAACAAGAAAAAGGATGCAAAACAAAAAGCTCTCAACGCAACTTAGGATGAACAATCTTCTGAAGAGGAAAATTTAAAAGATCATGAGGATGATCCTTCTGACAATGTGAATGGCAAGTTTGTGGCTTTCATGGTTAAGTCTGTGTCTGACAATAATACTGATGAAGATAATGAAGAAGAGTTGTCAGACCAAGAGAAAGATTGGGAAAAGTTGTACCATGCTAACTATGCTGATTGTGTCAAGATGACCAAGTATGGTAACAAAATCACTATCAAATACAAGGCTGCTCAAGAAGAAAATTCTGCACTAAAGAATGAATTGGAGCAAGCGCTTAAACAGGTTCGTCTCTTGGAAAGTCAGAAAAATTCCACGGCTGATAATTTGACTACTGATGGTCAAAAACTTGAGAAAGCTAAAAAATAAATAATGAACCTGAAGCAAGAGATAGTGATATCAAAAGCTGATAATCAAGACTTGCAAGGAAGACTGAAAATCACTTTGTCTGAGCTGGAAGTCAAGCAAGCTTCTCTAAACAAGATGAACACTAGTTCGAAGACTCTTACAAACATCTTGTGCAGTCAGAAGTATCATTTTGACAGAAGCGGTCTTGGCTATGATCCTAGTGCATCCACTTCAAATGCTAAAGATAGAACAGTTTTTGTTTCAAGTGTTGCACATGCTACTCCACATACTACACTTTCATATAATGTGTCGAGTAGTTTTAAGAAAAAGAATGTGTCACGCGCTGTACGCACATCCACTTGTCATCATTGTGGATTAAAATGATACATTCGTCCCCATTGCAAGAAACTGCAAAGTCTACCTCAGATCAAGCAAGGGCGGAAGAGTTTTTCTCCACCCAAGATGACTCAAATTTGGGTTCGAAAATCTGATTTGCGTAAGGAGTTTACTCACACTCTGCTGAAAGATCAAACTACATAAGTGTGGGTGGCTACATGTAACAAGCCCTAATCAAAGATGTCAAACTCCCACCCCCAGTGCTATTACAAAGATATATTCAGGGGGAGTTGCTTTTGAGGGGGAGCTATTGATCCTAATTGACAAAAGGCTGCATGTTCTTATCTTTAGCTTTGTCAATTCATGGACAAAAAGGGGGAGATTGGTGACAGATCAAGGGGGAGAACAAGAAGTTTTACTGAGTCAGAGACAATGCAGATCTACTTTTGCTTATTGCCTTTTTTTTTTATTTCTTTTTCGGTAGATCAAATTGTATTATCGTAGGGAGTTTTGTCCATGAATTGCCAAGGGGGAGATTGTTAGTATTTTGAGTGTTGGCTAATTCATGGGTTGAAAAAACTCTGGGTCTTTTGAGTTGTAATTTTTATTTAGAAAAGGACTCTGAAGTTAGAAGGTTGGAAGGACAAAAAAAAGAAAGCCTGAAAGAATTAGAAGAGGAAAGATAGAGAATTCTGAGCTGAAATTCCGGATCAATCCAGAGAGGGGTCTGCTCAAGCGACCATCCCATTCGCTCGAGCGAACAGAGTCAGACTAGCCCAGTTTTGAAACAGAGACTGGTCCGCTTGAGCGAACATGTTGACCGTTCGAGCGAACAAGGCGTAGAGTTGGACGAATTTTGGAAACTGAATATTCTAATTGTGCTCAATCTGATTGTTTCAATCCTAATCAAATTAGGCAACCTTAAGCACGTCCCAAGGGCTATTTCAAGGACTCAAAGGCTATTGCAAAGACACATCACCTCTCAAAAGTTATGTGTTAGAGATTATTATTGAGAGAATTCTTCTCTAGAGATTTTTATGAAGTTGTGCTGCCAAGTTTTCTAGAGTCAGTTCTTCTGCATCCTTTGTAAAAGATTATCTTCCTACGAAAAGATTTGTATATTGTTTATTTCTGCACACTATTAGATTGTTTGTTTGAGTAGACCAATCTAGAAATCGCAGACCCTTAAAAATATCTCTTTTTCAGATTCTCTTGCCTGTATTTTGTATTTTTATTCACAGTTCCTATGCGGTGTTTCCTTTTGTCAATGGGAGAGCGATCTAGCCCTGGAACCAAAGCGCACAAGTGCATTTTTCATCTTTTGCATGCAAACGATCTTCTTGATGGTGATCAAAGTTATGGATGTTGTTAATGTTAATTGATACATGCATGTACTTACTTCTTTATGGAGATCAAAGTGATGAATATTATTCCTATTCATTCATAGGTGTGAAATGGAAGGCTGATCTTGAGCATAGCAATGGTGTGAAAGATCTTATAAAATGGGCTGTTAAATTAATGCAAATATGTGTCATTCCTTGATGAAAGGCCCTTGGCAATAGTTTAGGTGGGAAAAGAAAAAAGTGCAAAAAGATAAAATTCATTTTCTTAAAATTATTTTCATTTTTTCTACTTTTGACTGGATATATCATTTTTAAATAATAATAACAATAATAATGTATCTAAAAATATATAAGAACTTGAAGCTTATAAAGATTTATATTCATTTGAAAATCATAATTAATTGAGTTTTCTTCTTAGTAAGTAACATCTTAATTAATAGACAAAATAGCAATTAATTTTTCTTAATGTGTTTCTCTTTCTCATTTCTTCGTAAAATTTATATGAAATTGAAATATGAAAAAATCTATAAATAAAAATTTAATTTGTACTTTATTTAAGTTTAAGGTGGAGATGCAGATAGGACCATCACTTTAATTTACTCGTCTGATGGGCGCATAATAATTTTCTATCGAATGGACGATTATTCGATGGCAGGCATTGCTTAGATATCATGAGTAGATACAGACCATAAAATCCCATAATTCTGGAACCCTGAGATTTTTACAAATTTGAATTTCAAGGGAATTCTGGAAGCTAATCCAGCATATGGATTATAACTGAATTTAAGAAAATCTAAATATTATTCATGCACGCAGACTTGTGTAAAAATTTTTGCAATCCACATTGGTCACTGAAGAGTGTGAATATACCTTCCATATGTTTGGCACTTGCTTTCACTCTGAATATACAAAATTTCTTCTTGAAAACCTTTCATAACAACTACCACCTGAGAGCCCAAGTGGATCTTTGTAAATCTAAGTTTACTTGTATCAGCATTGGTGGACTTTGGAAAAACCTTAATTATTTGCGAAAGTTTTATTCCCTACTATAACCAATTACAGGAAAAAGAGTTAAAAAGGAAATTAGATTTCAGGTAAAATGATTGCAGGGTGACAAGTGCAAAGGATTCAAACAGAAAAAAGACTTCATCAGGCTAGTTCGGTGAGCTTTCACAAGAAATATGTGATCATTTGCTCCTTCAGCGTGCTGTCACAAGAAATATGGTAACTCAAAAGAGTAAAAAGTAAAGCAAAAGGAAGGAATACATCTATAGAGAGAAAAAAAAGAATATGAAAAGAGACAAGTAATGGATCAAACGCATCCCACCCAAAAGGAGGAACACTCAAAAAGTCAAAAGATTATTATATGATATAGAGAAAACCATATTGCAGAAATCCAAATGAACGAGTCTATTTTCTATCCAAGCTAAGTGAAAGACTCAACTAAACACAGGAGAGATCCATAAACAATTTCCAGTGCACACCAAATTTATCTACACTTCTTAGACCCATAACACAATGTTCACTAAAGAAAACTGAAAATAATCACACGCCTACTTGGGCTGACTTCAACAGAATCATACCTACTTCAGGCCTTGCGAGCAAACTAATCTATGCATCTGCATGAGCAAATCTAACCATGAACAATACCTGTTGCTCTCTTGTATGTATACCACCTAGCAATCAATAGATACACACCGAAATTCACCACGCTCAGAATAGCCAAGAGCCAGTAGAAGTAGTCAAGGTGTCCCCGGTTCAAATTATCAGGTATCCAACCAAGCTTCCCTTCTTTCGTCGTAATTTTGGTGACAATTGTGACGAGAAGTGTGCTCAGGTAATTCCCAAGAGAGTTGGTTGTGAGAGAGAGCGCAGTGCACATGCTCCTCATGGCATCAGGCGCCTGGTCATAGAAGAACTCCATCTGTCCAATGAAGAAGAACACCTCTGCAGCACCTATGATGAAGTACTGTGGGATTTGCCAGAAGATAGACAAGGGCAACATATTAAGTTCATAGTAGCCATGTCGCTTCACCAGGCCTAGTCTTACAAGTTCCAAGACCCCAGCTGCCAACATGGAGAACATGGAGATCACAAGGCCGATGCCCATCCTTTGGAGTTGAGTGAAACCACGTTCATTGCCGGTGATGCGCCTGAACACTGGCACAATGATCAGATCATAGATTGGGGTCCAGAAAATGACGGCAAGTGTGTCAAAAATAGAGAGAGATGCTGCAGGAATCTTGAAATGGGGTCCCATATGAGGGTCCAAGGTGTTGCCTTGCAGCACAAACATGGTGCTCATCTGGCTATACACGGTGGAGAAAATGATGCCACAAGCCCATATAGGGAGCAGCCGCACCAGGGATTTGAGCTCCTCGACCTGGGTCACAGTGCAAAGCCTCCATGGATCAACAGTGCCTTTAATGTCATCTGTTTCCACAACCACTGCAGCTTTGTCAAAGAACCTGCACAGGACAATGCCAACCATAAGGAAATAGTATAACAACAAATCAGAATCCTGGTGAACTCCATCTGTCATTGGAATGACAATGCTTCAGGTGGGCCCGCTTGGTAATTTAACTACTACGTGGTATGACCCCTTCTTAGGATTGCCCTAGTAAACCCCTACTGGAATGATCCTAGGCATCTGATCTCTGGCTGGCAGATGGAAAATTACAATTAATTGACCTAGTTTCAACAAGGAAAAATTACATCCATCAGAAAAAAAGGTTTGGGAAATCTCCCACGTAAGCACAGTAGCCGAGCATGTAGTATGATAAATAAAAATGAGCATTTCCACTTTCAATGCTTGCTTTAAAATCCCCCTTGAATTCAAACAGATGAAAATGCAGCAAAACAGTAAACATTTCATTACTCGAGTAATCAGTTTAGTAGGTTGTAGTATGATAAATAAAAATGAGCATTTCCACTTTCAATGCTTGCTTTAAAATCCCCCTTGAATTCAAACAGATGAAAATGCAGCAAAACAGTAAACATTTCATTACTCGAGTAATCAGTTTAGTAGGTTGGCAAGTTAGAGGAAGTATGGATCCTGCTCTATAAATAATTCACATATGAAAAACTAAAAACAAAATGCATTGGTGCTCAGCTACCTGAATTGTTTTGTATGTTCAAGCTGACGGCTTCCCTTGATAAGAGATTCTCCATCGGCATTCTCATAAAGAAGTGAGTCGTCAGAGGGCACTATTACATTATATTTCCTAAATGATGCAACCATGACCTGGATAATACGTGCCAAAGGGCTGCCACCAGGCTTCTGGTGCCGGTACAACGGTGTTCCTGAGAAAAAGCTCACAACAGCAATTGCCATAAAAACTGCCGGGATGCCAAAACCCCATGACCAGCCGACATTTGTCTGTATCCATACCAATACTGAAGAAGCAATAAGAGCACCAATGTTGATTGAGAAGTAGAACCAATTAAAGAAGGAAGACTTTCTTTTCTTCTCAAGCAAATCATTCTCATCAAACTGATCTGCCCCGAAAGAGGAGACACAAGGCTTAATTCCTCCAGTCCCAAGAGCAATCAGGTAAAGAGCTACAAACAACACAGCACTTTGTCCCTGATTTGGATGGCAGACCCCTTTATGGCATGGTGGCTTTAGCCCCCGGACCGATGCCGATAGTGTTAGAAGTGTTAGTCCCTGCAAAACATCAATGTCTACTTTCAGTGTCAAGTTAGAGACATCTATGACCTAGTCAGGTATTTGTGGCACATGGTATTCAACAGAAGTTTCTGAAAGGAGTAAAAGACAAGTTTCAATCAAACATTTGCCTAAGTGTGAGACCATCTTTTGATGATGCTGCTCAAATCGTGGATTATTGTGGATCATATCATGGATGGAAGAGACCCCAGCCCCCTATTTCCCCTTCAGTTAAGCCAAACGGCCATAATATTTCATACTATTATAGGTCCAGAAACCAAACAGGAAGCAGAACATTTGATCCCTCATTCCTTTGTCCCAATTACTGCAGCTGCCATCTTCAAATTTCAAGTCACAACATTGACTGGTAAATGGAAGGATGAAAAGTAGTCAGGTTCTTCTTTAATTATCATTTATTCTTTTCAAAATTCTCACTGAAACAACTGCATTGCCTCGATTCCAATAGGAAAATAAATACTAGATGACACAGAACTGCTAACTATGGTTTCTCTCTAGAAAGGTCATAACTTTCCAACAATTCATTAGATGTCAACATAGGCAGTGTGGAAACTGTCCATTGGTAATACTTTAACTGGATTGCCAGCGTCAGACTGTAGGGTGTGGGAAGGGAGAAGACTCGCCCTAAGTCCATCAGATGTATGGCTAAGAGATTACCTAAAGGCTGACAGTATTTTGTTCCATTGCTGGGTGAAGAAAAAGTTCGTTTTTTGAACTAGTGGCTTATTCTGGGACAAGGTTTCTGGATAGATTCAGAAAAATTACTAAGCACACTGGATCAAAACTACACCTACTTGACAAACTTCTCGATCGATTCATTTGAATCATTTGATCAAATCTTTGTGAACTCGAACTCCAAGTAATTTCTACATCAATCTTACCAACACATAGATGCCCGAGAAACAGGCAATTGTCCAATATCTTCCAAAGTAGGCATCTGCGATAAAAGCTCCAATCAATGGTGTGATGTAACATGTTCCTGACCAGTTTGTTACATTATTGGCTGCTGTAGTATTTCCTTGGTTGAGTTTTTCCTTAAGATAATTAACCAAATTTGTACTCATCCCATAGTAAGCCAGCCTTTCACAGCATTCATTTCCTGTGGAAAAAATATAAGAATCAGGTTGTCATAGATTCATGTCAAGACTGAGAAATCAAGATCTATTGATGTATGGTGAAGATGGAATTCTTAAACCATACCAAGAATAAAGGGGCAGGCCTTCCAATTTCCTGTTTTCTTCTTGACTGAAGGATTGTCATGGATATCCACTGTCCCATCTTTTGTGTACATGTCGTCTTCTGCCATGGTTTCTTGTAAAAGGGGAATGTAACAGTTATTTGTTGTGTTCTATCGTAGTACACCTATAGCTCCACATAAATGGCACCAGTGAATAAAAAGTACAGTAAAAGTTTATCATCTCATGAACTTAGAGTATCCAATGTAAGCATATGATTGAAAGAAGTGTGTAAAAACAGTTTAGTGTTAGGACTGATGATCGATCAGATAACATTTTCAAATGAATTACAGAAATCAAACATAAAGAAACTGGAAGAACATAGTTAGTCTTTGCAATTTTTAAAGGCGTGCATCATCAGCATGGGAGTTGGTCCAAAACACAATAGTCACCCCTTTTTAATGCAAAATCTTTACTAATAGTAACATAAAATAGAAATGCTAATGGGTTTGCATGAGGCCATGTTCCAACTGACTGTTTTATTGAAGGAACCAAACTTGCACGCCATGCGCAATTCAAAATCAGTAACAGCATTTCAAAAACTACACTGAACCATAAGAGTTGTGCCAGGTTTAACAGAAACCAGCTCCCCCAAACAGTTTTGTTTAAACTGAACAATTTCATTGGTCAAAACCATGGCTATCACAATTTTGTCTCAGACCCCATATCAGTTTGGCTCCTAACTCCAAAATGAAATAAACCATGGCTATCACAATTTTGTCTCAGACCCCATATCAGTTTGGCTCCTAAGTCCAAACTGAAATTTTGCAGCCGATTCGGTTTTGATCGGTAACATGACTTGAACTTGCAGCTGTAATAATGAGCACCTTCTAATGCCAGAGGTTCTTTTCATTTGATGTCCACAAAATTGGGTTTCATAAAAACTTAACATAGGAAGAAGAATAAAAAAGATAGACAACTGAATTTAAGGATCATAAGTCACATGAAATTGCAGTAGTGAAACACAAAGAAGCATAACAAACAGCAGTTTCCCTTAAAAACACAAAGGCAAGCATCAATAGCATTGGAGTTATCCAGAAGACAATCAGAGTGCCTTTCTTTGGATTCCTTTTATTAGTAAAATATTATCTAATCATAATAATTATTCCACTGCACAAGAAGCCCCATTTCTCCTTGAGTCTTTTTGTTGAAATACTCCAAAACAATACCACCTTGATGAAAATACATGCTTAGTAAGTCCTTAATCAATAAGCTCGCATAGCTCTTACCGTATTCAACAAATGTAGCCATTCTTTATATAGCATGCTTATCATTAGAACCAATTATTGATGGCCATATACAAAATTTCCAACAGAAGAACAATAATAGAAGTTCTGAATTATAGTTATGACACAAGACATGTCCACAAACAAGGCAACATGGGTTTTGCATTATCTTTTTTTTAATTTTACAATTATTAAGGGACTTCAATGAATAATAAAAAAAACATGAAGGTATGAAAAATCCCTTAAAAATAACGAAGGAAATCTACCTTTTGTTAAGGTAGATGATCTGCTTTAGAATTCCCTTGATACAAATGCATAAGAGAAACAAGCAAAGATGTTCAGAAAGATACAGTTCCAAGTTGTGGATCTTGTTAGAATGGTGCAATTTTCCTCCAACTTGTAAATGACCAAAAAACTGCATGAAAGCACAGAAAGCTCAATGAGAAGAGCATGAGAACCCCACCAGTATAGAATCCATAATCCATATCAACCTTAAGAAAAAGAGCAATCCCTCCAAAAAGACCTCTCATAATATAGCGCCCAAACATATCTTGATATGGAACACGAAAATCAATGGAGAAATGGTGCAGTAAAACTTGTGGATAGCCCACAAGGCAGAAGGCAAGGCAATGGAAAGGTGTATGAGATGATGTGGGTTCTCATATCGGGCAACCACCACTAGTCCCACAGTCAAAACCCCAACAAGTTTAGGTTTCTTATAAAATTCTAAATTCTCCAAAAGGAACAGAGGAGAAGGTGACCAAACACTTGGTGTTCTGCTCCTTTTTCCTTCTCTTTTCGTTTCTTTTTGGAATGTTAACAGGGAATTTAATTAAGAGTAAAGTAAATCTGAAGAATTAGGAGGTCTGCATGATAGTTTTCAGAATCAATTCTTGGCAAGATAGTGATTTTCCTTCCGTGAAAGTATGTTTGCCCCAAACTACAGCGCATATGCCTCAAAAGTTCAGTATCTTCCCTTCTATTGAAACACATTGCATTGGTGCCCTCTTCTGGTAGAGATGATGGTGGAGGCCATGGCAGAGAAGAGGTTGAGACTTTGGAAGAAGTGGAAGATGTCTAGTATCCCAAAAATGTGCCATCGTGAGAAAAGTAATCAATGGGTTCAAACATGTCGCAAGTAACATGTAAAGCCAGCATGTCCCAATCAGGTTTTTTTGAACAATGATGGTGAAAGCACTCAAAACCTCCAATTGCAGAGGAACCACCCCAATTACATAGTAACTCTTCAAAACAAGAATATCAGCAAACAATGAAGTCATTAAAGATCTCTCAACATCAATTGTGATTGTTCCCAACAAGTACTTTCACATTATTTATTTCAAGGTTGACTATGGGGAAACAGATCATATATCACAAATGAAGTTTCTAATTTCTCCTCTCAACTTCCACTCCTCATCTCTAACTTTGGCAAGTGGCAGTGTGGCACTTCATCCAGAACATCTACTCGTGATAATATTCATCCATCCCTTCATTCTCTCTTTTTCTTAACATAATGAAATTCCTTTGAAAATTCTTTTATGTCAGGCAGATAATAAAATCCCTTTACTGTTAAATAACATTTTAACCCTCCTTGTTTTCAAAGATCTTCAGATGAAAGTATTATTGCCTGCGGAACCAAAAGTGGATCATACTATCTTGATCACAGATATGGAGCTACTCTTCATGTCATTGTTTCTTCTCAAAAATGGCAATATCATCATTCACTGTTGTCATTAAAACTTTTAGCCTTCTACAACTATAACTTGAGTAAACATCATAGACCTATCTACCTCGAATGGACATTCAATAAAACTTAAACTTCTTTATGGACCTATTTCGTATTCAAGTTTACCCAGATGTAAGTATTTTGTCATATTGTGAATTAAAAATCTGTTGTTCAATCTTATCTTTGAAAATTTTTGTTATAAAGAAATGTTAATCAAATTTATTGTGAACAAAAGTTTCTTACAAACTGATATTGCTAGAGAATAACTATGACATTCATCTCAGTCATATTTCTCCAATGGCATTAGATTTAGACATCACACTTCATGTGCATAGACACCTTAACAAAATTGAGTGGCAAAATAAAAGATCAACATCTACTGACATAGCCAGATTGGTGTATAAGGATCCACCCAACTGTAGGTACCTCCATTGAACTTCTAGGATTCTATTCCAAAGAGTTCAGAAAAAATGAAAATTATTGAAGATTATTTTAAAAAATACACGTGAGAGGTTCCGAAATAGACCTCTTAGACACCCATATACCGCCCAGGTGCTAGTTCGTTGGCATAATGCGTGGGTTTGCTCCCATGCTATGTGTTCGACACCCCCAAGATTTACCTACTGTTACAGGTCATGCCTGCGCAGGGGGAGTAGTCATGTCAGGTCAAATACCATGGGGATAGCCTCATCAAAAAACGAAAAAGAAGACGAATCTTAGACCACTAACGAAGTTTCAACGTTGCTCAATTGGGAGGCTTAGGCCTCATGCTGTATACAGTTTGGGTCTGGGCTTGTCCAATAAACCTGAACTTGGCCCATGGATCTTGGGTTGGATTGGTCCATTATCCCAAGCCCATTACGTGGCAGCCACTCTTCAGCTACATTAGTTACCCTCAACCTGAAAAGAAGTTGGCTCGCGTCGTATTGGTATGCTCTTCAGTCATATATCTACTGTTCAAAATTCTGATTTGTTGGTCAATCTTCATTCTTCATGCATGGCGTGGACATTTCACTTGATCTTTACCTCCAACCAGACGTCACTTCTTTTGATGGTCAGATATTGCTTGGTTACTCAACCGAATAATCAGATGCTTTAATTGTTGAATTTTTATCTCTCATATCACAAACTTTAACCATCCATTACTAATAGCTGAATATGAAGTCAATTTGGGGGACTTCAGCAGCTGGATAGTCTGTTGATTTGTCCTTGGATTATCCATCGGCTCTTCTGAAATTGTCGTTATGATATCCACTAGAGGATCAGGCTTCCACTTTTCCCTCTTCTTTTTTTTTTTTTTTTTTTTTTTTTTTTTTTTTGATCTTCTATCTTCCCATCAACACTGTCCATAAAATTGGTCCCCCTGTCTTCTTTTTGCTCTTTCAAAGTATAGTCCAACACTCCAAGTTAGCAACTTAACATGATGCTTCATCTGATTTCATTGTGGAATCTTAAGGCAGGTGGTAGTGAGCCAAATGTCAACAACAATAATCTTAAAGACAGGCTTTATTGTTAGAATCTATTATGATATATGTCCACTTAGTAAGGTAGAGAAAGAGGACCTATCATTTGTGAGGTTTAGCATATTTGAATTCACTTTTGACAGATATGCAGGATGTCTTGGTGCACATGTACACAACAAGATCCATAGGAATGCAATGGAAATGTGGTGTGTCTGCGTATTTTCGGAATGTGAGAAAGAGGACCATCATTTGTGAGGTTAACATATTTGAATTCACTTTTGACAGATATGCAGGATCTCTTGGTGCACATGTACACAACAAGATCCACAGGACGCAATGGAAATGTGGTGTGGCTGCGTATTTTCGGAATGTGAGAATGGAAAGAGAGGGATGGAGGATCAATAACATGAAGAAGTTCAGCAATGACACCAAGAATAAAGTAAAATTGGTGAGATCAAAAGCTTAATGTTATTATGTTAAACAGGGAAGCTTGTGTGAGGTATGGAAAGAGGAAAGAGAATTTGAAGGCCGATTCAAGTTCACTTTCTATAACTATGTTGAAAGCTTAAGGTCAAACACGGGAATGACGGAAACAAGATACAATTGGCACAGTGAAGTGCTAAGAATTGATTGAACAAGCTAAAATCTGGTGCCTTCTCTTGTCTGAATAGGGGTAAGGAATTCAAGCCAAGCTAAGCTGTGGGCTGTCAAGAAGGTTTTGAGGGTTTTTTTAGGCTCATTATCAAACAAGCTCATAGTGGAACGTGATAATAGCCAAGCAGTACCACAAGTGCAATTAGTTGGAACTTGGATCGCTATCAAAGTGGTCTTTGGTATAATTTCATTATGAGCGATATCAGAGAACCATAGCTCATCTATAAAGGTGGAATTTCATCATACCCTTGTAGAAGCAAAGAAGTGGTTGACTCTTCAGCTAAACAAAGCATTAGTAGAAACCATTATGCCCATTGTTGCAGGCTTCTATCTTGGGCTGGTTTTGTTTCTTTTATTAAGATGGTATCATCAATATAGTGCTTTTTTTATATAATGAAGGGTGTCCCAGCCCTTTGGGCTAGACTAATCCCTACAAGCCCAAGGGGAGCCCGGTAAATCCCCTGTGGCCCCAGTGTGGTAGCGCAGTTTCAATCCCTTAACCGTCAGGAGCAAACCGTGGTCCTAAACCAACTAAGCTCAGTATAGTGCCTTTATAACATTGTGAAATGAAATTTCACACTGTTATCGATAATAATAATAATAATAATAATAATAATAATAATAATAAACACACAAAATAAAAGGAGAAAGAAAACACACACACACACACACACCAGAGAGAGAGAGAGAGAGAGAGAGAGAGAGAGATGTGTAGAGGCATTTGGAAAATTCAAAATGAGATTTGAGGTCACAAACAATACTTTCAAAATTGTCCCATACAAAATATACTTACTCATCAATGTTAAAACAATCTAGCATATTATTAAAGTCATGAACTGCAAGTTATCCAAGAATTCACTGGAACCAAAATATTAAACAGATGAAGGTGCCAGATGTGTTACAATTATCCAATGCCAATAGGGAATTTTTTATTTTTTTTTACTTTAGAAAATCATAAGAACATAGAATAAATTCCCAGATGGCAGAATCCATATAAAAAGAGAACCGAAAATTCATCCAAACAAGCTAAAGCCCATCAAAGAAAAACCAGCAGAATCAATCCTCATATAGATTAATTAAAGCTTCCAATATCCAACACTAAGTACAAAAGGAACAAAAAAAATAAAATAATAATAATAATAGACAGTGACCATATATTCACCATCCATCTAATAAATTAACATCATAATCCACTACCAATAGCCAAAAATAAAATAAACACATAAAAAACAAGAAACTAAAAATAATACAGTAATGTAAAGAATTAGAAAATTAAGTTGACATTTTTCTTTCTGTCGTGCAAGAACTATGATTTGAGCATGTTTTAGATTTTCCAGCAAATCTTATCCCCAATTAGCTAAAAATCAAGTTCCCAAAACCAGTCCCCACCCCCGCCCCCCTACTTCCGAAGCACCACACCCATACCCAACCACCAACGCACGTGCACGCGCACAGAGAGTATGTGAGAGAGAGAGCCAATACACGCATCAAACAAATCTGAGAATCCATCATTTTATTTCATTTCCAACAAAATAAGTAAACATGATAGTGTTAAAAAGAAATGGAATAACTACATGTAAGAGAATTCACAAATTCATCGGGGAAAAGAAAAGCCCAAAACCATGAATTTTCAGTAAAAGGTTCAGCAAGTAAATATCAGACAAACCTAACAAACAAAGTCCCGAAGCAATCCCTTCTCTGTACAAATCACAATCTGTCAATCTCCATGCCATAAATTACATTAAATAGAGAAACCCAAAAAAAAAAAATCTAACAAAATAGAACGTATTAGGACCAAGTTTTTTTTTTTTTTTTAATCAATACATATCAAACCCATTTGAGAATTCCTAAGCAGAATGGTTCTCGATAAGAATAACATTCGGAATTCATAACCCAAAAAAAAAAAAAAAAAGATTATTTTGCTTTCAGGTTTCAACTATCAGATGAAATCAAGTTTCCAACACGAGTCCAGAGAGAAGACATAAACTCACAAGCCCATCAGAGAAATCATCATCATAATTTTCATTTCCAACAACAAAAACTAAACATCTTCAGAAAAAAAAAAGAACAATAACAATATCAAAAACTAATGCAAAAAAGAAAAGAAACTACTGCTCATGTTAGAGATTAAAAGAAACCCAACCCAAGCAACTCACCCAAAAGCTTTCTTCCACAACTAATATCACCAGACCCACCTTAAACTTCTCACTCTAATCTTTTCTACTTCATATCAAACCAGAGTCCTCATATCACAGATTCCACTAAAAAACAGAGAAGCCCAAAACTTCAAATGGCAAATTGCATTCAGAACAAGATTCTTTCTTCAAAGAATACAATACAAATCAAACCCATATGAGAAATACTAACCAGATACATTCCATGCAAGATATCATTCAGAATCCCAATCACTCAATCACACAAAACAGAAATAATTTTTTTTTTTTAAACAAGGCAATAAAAAAAGCCCACTATATAAAACATTAGAAAATATTAAAGTAGGAAGTGTAGAGATAAGGACCTTAATATCTCAGAGCATTAGCACCTTTCTGAAAAGTTCCACTTCATTAGTTGGAGATAATGATGTGAAGATCTTTGCCAAAAAGAAAAAAAAGATGATAATGTGAAGATTCAAAAAAGAAAATTTAAATATTCTGAGAGGATTCATATAATCAGAATACATGCGTATGCGTCAGTGAGACTGCGTTGTAGGTGGAGAAAAAGCCGTAGAAACGGGCCCGTTTGGCAATACACACGCGCCTCTGCATCGGTTCGTCCAGCGATGGACCTATCTCAGTTTGATTCTTTTAAGGTTGATGAAACGTTTGCCTAACCCGTTTTCACGGAAAGGCTGTTAAAAAACAGAAAGATTTTTCTAAAGTTTCCATTTGCAAACCAAATGTGATCTCACGACTAGGGATGCAAACAGATTTTGGTGACAGGCTGAACCATTCTTAAAATAATTAGGTTTAAACTCGGAACTTCTGTTTTTGGATCTAGTTATGAAACCAGAATCAACCTAAAAAATTAGAATCTAGTTTCAAAATGATTGACTTTATATATATATATATATAGGTATATATATATTTAAATAAGGATATCATTCAATTTATAATATTGTTTTAATTCTACTCTAGTTCCTTTAAGATAAAAAATAAAAATGTTCAACTAAAGTTAATTTTAAGCACACTTTACTATATTAGAGATTGATATGCGAGGTCCATGGGTCAAAATCTGCATGAATATGAAAACGGATACATTTATCAATTAGAACCTAAGTTAGGTTTTGAACATAGACATGTTTGTAATTCAGAATTTAAAACCAATTCCAAACTCAGCTTTTATAGGCCAAAACCTTTAGATAAATTGAGAATCAGATAATTATTCACATCCCTACTCAAGACAAATCATGAACCCCACATGTCACCAACGTTTGCTTGGTTAGTTGGAAACTCCAAGATGTCACTGGGCTGCCCAAGGATCAACCTTGGGTATAACACTCTTCCCAGGTGTGCAGGCAATTCTTCCTACTTTGTAGGCTCTCTTCGTCCAGCACCCTAAGCGGGAGGTGGTTAAAAGAAAAGACAGATCACAACCTAAATTTAGCTTTTGGCCAGGTCAGGCCAATGGGCCTGGACCGAGTTGGACACCAGACTCTAGTTGTTCTTGTTCCATTTTGTTGGAAATGGAAATGGGTGAAGTTCAGGATAAACGTACACTGAAAATCAACCCAAATAAGGTTGTATCAAGACAAAATAAGGATCATATGCATACAATTTGGCTCTGTCTCCGATGCGCCAAAGTTGAGTGGCCCAACTTCAGGCTTGACGAACCCAAGTATCTTATGTCTTATTTGTATATTCTCACATCATTATATACTATTAATATAATGTGATATGCATTAGATTATACTATAAACATTGTACAGGTCATGCAAGAACCCATATGAACCCAATCAGTATCCGGATCCAAAACAGTGGTCAAAATGACATAATGGAACTAGCCTTAATGTTTAGGGCCTACAGAGCATGACAATGTAATGATTCTACAAAAACTTTGACAAATGACAGAGGAGAGGAGTGTGCTGCTCAGCCACCAACTCCAAATATTGAACCCTTACTCCATTTCACAATCTAGGTCCTTCGGGTCCTCGGATATTCATCTACCAATCATTCCCTCCCATTTTACAATTGGGTCCTTGAGGTATTTGGATGCAGGAGATTCAGTTTCAACCACAGAACTGAATGATGTTATTGGGCTGGCAGAAGGGTAAGGTTGGGTTAAAATAGGAGGTCTCTACCAATTGAACCCTCAGTTTTTCATTAGGGCAACATAATCTCAACCTGCATTCCAATGGTTACCATCTCAACCCAACCAGCATAACCCACATGAAATGCAGGCGGATTAGTTTAACTCGGACTTTTAGAACCCTTTTTTTTTATTTCTTTTGTCTGGACTAATATGTCTTGCAACATGAAATTTCGTGGGCCTACTCTGAAACGCACACATTAAAAACCCAATTGATCATAATGATTGCCTCCGTTTACACGTGTTATATCACAATTTCACTCACATAGAATTGGGCCACTATCAGACTTGATCAATTTGTCAAAAGACCCATCTAATAATAGGAAAATTTAGTCAGGCCCATACAAGAGGGCTTTTTTGGCATTTTAGATTTTTAATAAACCGCCCAATCGTATAGCCCATGCAGAACAACCCATCTTTTTTTGGTCATTTGGGCGATGGGCCAATCTCTTATTTGAGAGAAGATCGATCAATTTAGCAATGGGTCCATCCCCCATTAAAGTAAAATTTGACTGTTCAGATTGTTAATATGTGGGCTCTATTGTGGAATTACATTCCAAGTTTGATCAATGGAGGATTAAACATTTTTTTCATACTTCATTGAGGAGCTTAGATCATTTAAAGCCTAGACCCTTAGAAACTCTAAACAGCTCAAAATAAATTCATTCTTTTTGGAGGGCTTTAAATTAATTTCAATTCAATGCAAGTTGGGCCTAATGTCAGATTGATCGGTTAAAAAAAAAAAAGATGAATAATAAAATATTAAAAAAATAAGTATTTTATAGTCATGAAAATGGCGGTGGACCTAAGTACTATTAGAGCAAGATTATGCAAAAACCTATGTAAAAGGAAGGCATTTATTTTGAATGCATGAGAAGAACCCAACCCAGTGGCAATAGGTCATGTATTGATCTATTGTTCTCATAAACAAAAGAGAACTTTGAAATCTATCTAAAAAAAAAGGAAAACAATATATAATGCTTTATCTAGAGTCATTGAATCGATTAAAATCTTCTATCTAGCTGGCCATTGATTTTAATCATGTGGCATGATTTATTGTAGGCTGTAACTCTAATTAGAATGAGAATCTTCACAAATCTAATAAAAAGTGGACTATTTAATATAATTATAAATTATAAAGATATTTAATATATTTATAAATTATAAATATAAACTTAGATAGTAAACAGTAAAAGTAAACATATTAAACAAATTAAAGACAAAATAAAATGAAGAAACATACTTCATACAATCAACCCAAACATAACTGGAACAATGCTTTGATGAAGATGAAATATTATACAATAATGTAGGATGTCATAACTTAGATAGACTAATATTTCCTCATATTCCTAATATTTTTGAGTTTTATAGGGTGAAAAAACCTATTTACAATGTGTCAGGCCAGATTTTAAGTCAGGATTAAATATTGTGACTTTGAACCCATATTTATTAGGGTTAGGATTTTGTGGGACAAAGGCCGATTTTAGGTGAATTGCGTCAACGAGTCGGGTCAAAATTTCCTATCGCTAGCTAGCTGTGTTGTTCGCTCAACTCAGCTAAAAAGATGGGCACGTTGGAAGAGTTACCGATGGAAAGGCAGAAGAGTTGGCGCCGTAGATATCGCACTTGCCGTTTTGAACTTTTTTTTTTTTTATTTTTTTCTGGGAAAGTGTGTTATATTAAGAACGAAAGTAGAGGGGAGGAGAGTGAGCTTCCTCCTTACAGTTAGGGTTGTCAATAGTGTCGTGTTAACAAATTTGGATTACGTGTTAACGAATTTTGGTTAAAATCATCTCAACTCGTACCCGACCTGTTAACTTAACAGGTCAAAAAATCTAACCTGAACACGACCCATTAATTTAACGGGTTACCCGACCCAACCCGTTAACTCGTTAAGTAATTAAGTCATTTCGGAATTTAAAAAAATATATACAAAAATAGAAGAAGAAAAATATATAGGCCACATGAAACTATAAGTAAGGATCTCAAGTGGATCCCACCTAAAAACCCACTATAAAACAATAAATTTTAATTTTTCTTATGAATATAAATTAATTTATTTACATTTATGGAGTAAACAAAAAATTTAACGGGTCAAGCGGGTTGTTAACGGGTTACTTGTTTATTTCATACCCGACCCGTTAACTTAACGTGTTAACGAGTTTGACCGACTAACGACCCGAACCCATTAAGAGCCAACCCAAATCCATTAATATCTTGTGGGTTCGTGTTGTGTTAACGGGTCATGTGACATTTTGACAGCCCTACTTACAGTTGTGGCAGAGTTACAGCCACTGATATTAGCCGTTTTGAACCCTTGATGTCAGCACCAATGACAGAAATTTCGGTTGGATGGCAAGGGTTCTCATCTCTTTACTTTTGTGTGTTCACACCGGGGCCAATACTCTTATATGGAAAAAAAAATATACTGATGAACAGGAAAATATATATTAATTTTTAGAATTTACAGGGACTTTAAAAATGGGAAATATTCAAGTGAGAACTTTTAGAATTTGCAGGGACTTTAAAAATGAAAAATATTCAAGTGAGAACTAGTTCTCACCTATTATATGGGAACTTTTTTGCGGAGCCCAACTAGCAACCAATAGGGAACCCCCCCTTATAGTCACTAATCCAAAGGATTGGCACACATCCATATTAGCTGTTGGATCGAGGGTTGAATATTTTTTTGAATATAAAGCTATTAGACTTGTGGGCCATGGATGAAGGGATCAGGGGCATGGGTTTGGGGTCAAACTTGATACTTGGGGTGGTCTCACAGAGATCTTTCTGTCCCCCCCTGTCCCATCCCTAAATGGGGCCCACAATTGGGCCCCACAAAAAGTTCCCACATAATATGTGAGAACAGCTCCCACCTGAATATTACCCTTTAAAAATTTTAACTTTTTTCGTTATGAGAGGGCCTAAAGCCCCAAAACCCTTGTACCTGAGTCCATCCCTATTAACACTATTGGGGCCTTTGTATTTGTTTCATTAGCGGGTGGGCTGGTAGAGTGGCCTACCAGATGGCTAAAACCCAACAAGGGAAAGGGTGTCCTGTGGGATATAAATACTTTAATGATCCTACATCTCCTCCACCAATTTTGGTGAGGTTGACCTACTAATTTGAATGTGATTATTCTTCTCAAATCATGCATATTAATTGACTGCAATTATTATCCTAATATCCTGCAGTCAAAGATTGCAACTCATAGTAAATAGGAAAAAAAAAAATAAAGAAAATAAGAGTAAGGAAATTGCCAAATGGGCTGGACTGTAACATGGGACCAAATAACGTATGATGACTTCAGACCTTATTGTGCACTTAACCATGGCAATTGGCATGGACCACTATCCACACTGTTGGATTGAATCAAGATAAAATTGCACTTATAATATGGTTGAATGTTGAGGTGCTAAAGTGAATGGTAAGGACGGTATGATTATAGTGATACTTGGTTTGAGCTTGGAGTCTCATACCTGGCTCAACAACCGGATGGATTGGTATTGGATCAACTGTTGGCCCAATATCACCTAGCCCATAACTATACCCTAATGAACTTACTAGGATTGGGCCGATATTCTGGAAGGAACGTTGACTCGATGATCCTAACCACTAGATTGGAATCATGCCAAGTTTAATTAGACCGCTGAGATTGTTCGATCAGTAAATGTTTTGTGATATTTTGGCTATCATCTAACTCTAGTTGGGCCTTAAAAGGGGTCATATTTCACCCTCCTAGTATTTGAAGGAATGGATACTGTAATTGCAGTGGATCTCAGGAATCTAATTTCAGTTAGAACACCTAATCAATAGAATCCTGACATTCCAGCTTGACTTTAGAAAACATGCCAAAACTACCTGACCTTTTTTTTAGAAAGTTGAAAGAATCAAAAGGGTTTGGATCTTTTGAGGAGGCTGTTACTCAAAACTCGTTTTACAAGGGATTGACAACCTGTACCTATCTCATCAAATTTAAAAGACCTTGCACAGATAAAGCAAAACGTGACTATGTTTTGCACATGCAATTTTATATTTGTAAATTCAATTATTATATATTGAAGTAAATGGGCAGTCTCGTAGTTGAAAATCTGAGCAATCAATTGGACATCAATTTTAAGTCCACTCAATTTTTTACTGATTCATCACAAATTTGAGCCCTTTCAGAAAAATATCTTCTAGGGGGAGAGCCCACTATAATTCTCGATCTCATTTTTTTTTTTTTGGATGATGGAAGATGCCTTAGTCTAAAAAGTAATCATTGGAGGCCGAAGAGGAGCATGTAAATCCCATGTGACCCCAAAGTGGTGAGATTTCATTTCTCCATCTCATTTTTCAAAAAACTTCAAATAAAAAAAAAAAAACATGGAAAGGAAATAATAATAAAGACCAATCTTTTTCTCATGTCTAACCACAAGTGGAGACTGTTTAGGCACAGATGAACAGTAGATATAAATAACAGATAATCCTAAAGAAGTATGCAAATCTCATCCAACCCACCGGAAAAGAAAAGACAAAACAATGTGCGATTGTGGAAAGCAACTTGTGGACGAAACAATAAAAAAGAAAATCAACATTACAAAGATTTCAAGCAAATTGCAAACACTCCCTAACAATTTATTGTATGAGAGAGTTCATCATGACAGACGAAAAAAATATATCGAGTTGCAGATCTAGGCCTTCTTTACAAAAATGAAAGACCCAACATGATTCAATAGGAATATATATCCATATTATGCAATGAACAAGATATAAACTGCGACGAGCATTATCATATTTCATTATACTCAGATGTGAAAATCACAAGGAAAGGAATGATAAATCATCGTTTGGATCTGATTTGCTAGAGAAGAGATCCAATACAGGTCATTTTAAAGAAAGATACAAACAGAGAAGAGAGAGGATTTACCTTCTGTAAGAGAGAGATAGAGAGGAGATGCAGTTACAATCGGTTTTGTAATGGAGAGAGAAATCGCCAGAGAAGGAAATAAGAGAAGAGTTGCACGCAGTAGCTTACACGGAAGCCACACCTCTATTTATAGAGGGAATCCGACGGCTTTCCCAAGTGCAGATTCTCGTTTCAAACTTCGAGAAAATCTTGATTTGAATGAGTGGAATCTACAGTGTGGCCCACGAGGACACTTGGAAAATCCAAGCCTTTTAAAATGAATGCTACCAAATGAAAGTAATTAGGCCCATAATAAGATTGATCATGTGATAAATAGTATGAAGAGATAATTAGCGAAAGGTCCCTAGAATTGAATCTATCCAGCCTCCCATCCAAGCAAATTCTTTTTAAGTAGTCTAGTCCAATTAGCTAGACTATTTGCAACCAGAAGTCCCTGGATACATTCACATGACTAATTTGCCCTCTTTCAACTCTTTAGGCATCTAATTTTGAATTTTAAATTTCAAATCTTCCATTCTTCACTCATTACTTCAAACCGGACATGGACATTGACAGATTAGATCTCAACAGGTGAGATCGATCTCTGAAGAAAAAGACCACTGCAACGAAGAAGAAGAAAAAGAAAAAGATTGCAACGAAGAAAAAGACCCCTACAAAGAAGATGAAAAAGAAGAAGAAGAAGAAGAAGACGACCCCTGCAAAGGAGAAAAAGAAGAAGAAGAAGAAAAAGAAGAAAACCCTTGAAAAGAATAAGAAGAAGACCCTTGCAAAGAAAAAAAAGAAGAAAACCCTACAAAGAAGAAAAAGACCCCTACAACGAAGAAGAAGATTTTATGCGCCATCAAGAAGACCCCTGTGAGAAGAAGAAGATGACTTGTAGAACACGAAACAAAGAAGAAGACGATTTTCTGCGCCATCGCCTGATTTCCTGCGCCACCGTCGTTCCTACCTATTGCTGGAGAAGGGGAATCGCCATCGGACGCCACGCCATGCCATCACTAGAATCGAGGAAGAAGGCGAATTGAAGATGGCTTTCCTGTATCTGATTCCTAAACGAAGAAGAAGAAGAAAGTGGGCCTAAGATCTGCAACAGTTCCGGGTTGGTTCTAGGTCAGGTTTGACCTGACCCATTCCAGAAGTCCATCCACATTCCAGTCAAAGCTAAATTTATCTGAGTTTTGTATTTTTTTATCAAATTAATTTGTGTTTTGGACAAAATCTTTCTAAGCTTTTGGCTATTTATATGACTTCTGGCACAAATTTATCTGAGTTTTGGATGAATTTATCTTAGTTCTGGACAAATCTGTTTGAGTTCTGGATGAATTTATCTGAATTTTGGATGAATTTATCTGAGTTCTGGACAAATATGTTTGAGTTCTGGATGAATTTATTTGAGTTCTGGCTATTTATATGACTTCTGACACAAATTTATCTGAGTTCTGGATGAATTTATCTTAGTTCTGGACAAATCTGTTTGAGTTTTGGATGAATTTATCTGAATTCTGGATGAATTTATCTTAGTTCTGGACAAATCTTTCTAAATTCTGGATGAATTTATCTGAATTCTTAATGAATTTATCTGAGTTCTGGACAAATCTATCCAAGTTTTAGGCTATTTATCTAGATTCTGGAACGAATCTATCTGAGTTATAAACAAGTCTATATGAGTTTTGGGCAGATTTATTTGTGTTTTTGAATTTTATTTGTGTCTTTTGAAATTTATTTGTATTTTTCGAAATAAATTTAACTGAGTTTTTGACAAAAAGACTTGAGTTTTTTGCCACATTATTCGCTAATTTGGAAATCCGGCGATGTCTTAGTTTTGGCAAATGTATTTGCATTTTTTTAAAAATTTATTTGCGTTTTTTTAATTTTATTTACTTCTTTTGAAATTTATTTGAGCCTTTTGAAATTTATTTATATTTTTTTTTAAATTTGTTTGGATCTTTTGAAATGTATTTGGATCTTTTGAAATTGATTTTTATCTTTTGAAATTTATTTATATTTTTTGAGATTTATTTGTGTCTTTTTCAATTTATCGGTGTTCTTTTTACATTTATTTCTTTTTTTTAAAATTTATTGTGTTTTTTTTAAATTTATTTCATTTTTTGAAATTTATTTGCTTTCTTTTGAAATTTTTTTGGATTTTTTAAATTCATTTCATTTTTTGAAATTTATTTGCGTTCTTTTGAATTTTACTTGCATTTTTTAAATTTATTTTATTTTAGAAATTTATTTGAAATTTGTTTCCTATTTTTTGAAACTTATTTGTGTTTTTTTGAAATTTATTTGAACACCTCATTAGTGGAATTTTATTAATTGTGCCTAATTTAATGATAGTTGACCATTATTAATGGCTTATCCCACTAATCATGGGACATGATTTGAAGAAAGGGTAAATTAGACATTTTAGGTTTCCAAATGTGGAAAAAGGATCTATCACACTATAAGAAAAGATTGTGGACGTAAGGCAATAAAGTGAAATTTTCAGGGACCCATCGCCGAATCCCCCTAGTATAAATAACACAATTTTACAATAAATTATATTTATTAATTATATATTAATTATGTGGTTAATCTTATCATAGGACCAACTTATATTAAAGTAAAATGCATTCATATTGAGCAACTTATGGTCAGTTTGGCATTGTTTCATTCGGAGAATGAACTAATAAGAACTTGTTTTATTGACTACTCTTTCTTTTTGCAAATTTATAAAATCTCTCTCTATTCCTCTGGCACAACCCTGGATCCTAGATCGAAAGTGTAGATCACTCTCGAAGAGATTGATTGAATCCATTTCAAGATTGATCGAATCTAAAAGGATTCCAGCCCTAAGGCACAATACAAACCATAATACAAGAAAGAAACTCATGATAACTTAATTAATTGAATAAAACATAAGCATTAGAATGGGGTATCCTCTGTATATATATAGAGTAGCATTGTTCCAAAATAAGCAAAAAGAAAATATCCAATCCTAATCGGCAAATAAATTAGAAAGCAATCATATTAAGAAAACAAAGCAATATTACTAATCTAGAAAATCAGAGAATCATGTGGAATATGTGGACCCCATCAACTGGGTCCATCAAGTTTCAAGATCAGGACTGAACTGCATCAACTTTCCCTGTCTTGAAAGAACTCGACTCCGGTGAGTTGACAGCTTGATAATGTCGGAAACATTTCTACCAAAAGTACGGAAAATGCCCTCCTGGGTCGAAAATCAAGCGCAAACTTCTGTCCTTTCTTTAGATCTGCATTCGGATGACATGGCTTGGAAGCTTGATGTGATCTTTTCCTCCATGTAAAAGTACATTGAAGGTTTCTTTGCTGCTGATGTATGAAGTGAATTCGGATGTGTGATCTAATTATTAGATGCTTCAGGTGTTGCCTTGGTACCAACCAATCATGAACGTTGACTATCCATTATGGCTCCCCGAAAATGAAATCAATGTGAGGAATTTCGATAACTTGATCTTCTTGTGAAACCACTGGGACAGTTGATTTGATTTTCGATGATGCAACTGGATTTTCTGGAAGTGGCATGATCATGAGATCTACCATATGTTCAATCTTTTTGCTAAACTGGTCAGAGTCTTCAATATTTATTTGTCTTTGTACTTCCTCAATCATTTACAGCTTTTAAGTGGCACTACCTTCATCAATATTGTTTGTACCCACAAAATCAGCATTGCTATGAACTTGTGCTTGCCTTCGATGTTATCCTTGATGACTTTTGTCTTCGCTTTTGGTGCAGCCATGATTTCTCTTTCAACATTTTGCTATTGCTGTGGTTCGTTTGCCGAAGGTGATGATGTAGATGAAGAAGGGGTTGTTAAATTCATTAGGATGAGTTTAGTCCTATTTCCATTCCATAAAAGGGTATATGTGTTCATCACTTTATCATTTTCAACTTTCCGATAAAAAAGCCATTGACGTCTATGAAATTTCTCAGCATGTCTCCATTCTTCTTCTTCCTTTTCATTTATATTGAAGAGTCGGTAGATGACAAGTGTGGGATTATCTTCTCCAGCAAAAAGTTTCTCCACAACATGAGCTCTAGGGCAACATTGTTGCATGCGAAACTGTCTAAGCATACGCTCAACACGGAAAGCTTCTAAGTATGACTCTTGACTAGTTTTGCAATAATTCATAATTTTCATGATGTTTGATCTCAAGCCTCTAACATAACGAACTAAATCATGTGTCTAATCTTCTTCCAGTTCACATATGTCTTGCAACTCTTGAAATTGGTGGGTATATTCATCAACTGTTAAATTTTCTTACTTCAAATTGAGAAATTCCTTAAAACATAATTCATTTTCAAAGTAGCAATTGTCATATTTGATGTGAAATTAAATTTAATCTTTTAATACTGCAATTGCACAGCTGTCTTGTTGAGATAGTGACAAGTACAGGTCGAACCCACAGGGAGCACTACTGACATCTCTTTTTTTCTTTTACTAAATCTGATTTTTTTATTATCAATGATAATGACAAGAGAGATTAAAAAAAAAAAAAAAAAAACAATAATAATACTGGAAAAAAATGCAGAAATAAAATATGAGAAAATGCAGATCCGAATATCATGAATCCATTAAGTAGTCCCACCATCATTCTATTCAATCGATAAAATAAATTTGTCCCCAAAATCCTTCAAATCAGAAACAAATCAATGTTTCTAATTCGGATAATTTGTTTATGAAAGAGCACAGTTTTTCACAATTTATTAGAGGCAAAAATCTCCTTCACCTAATGAAGTTATGAACTTAACTATATATCACATATTAATCAAAGATAGATTATCAAAGAATTTCAATCTAAGAATAATCTATTATGAAAACATACATGATTAAAGTATTGTTCAAATAAAAAAAAAATGAATAACATAGGTTGTCAATGACAGAATGTAGATTTATTATTATAATCAATACGCTAGAGATAAAAATATCACATAGATTAACGATGAGAAACACTTAACTTCATCTGACACTCTCATCCAGGGATCTACTCCTCTATTGCAAAAGAAGTGATTTTCATTGAGAAGTTCATGACAATTACAATTTTCTCTCACATTCTTCTAATCTAGTTTTGGAACAGGGCTCCAGAATACCTACAGATTTTTCTTTTTCTTTTTTTTTTTTTTCTTTTTTAAAGAGAGAAAATAGTGGAGAAAAGAAGTAGGGAAGAGAGGACTGGACGTAAGATCCCATTGAGGCTATGGGACGCCCAATATGAGTTGCTTGCCACGTTAATCTCCATGCCATAGTAATTGCAAGTGTGATTCACTTCCTTATTTTCTTAGTATACTTTCCAAGCATTGGTGGTAAGATCCAATGTGTCTTCCTTCTTTGTCTCTTGGGTTGCTAATCTTTTGCAACTTCTTCTCTTAGATTCCAAATTAAAGTGGGTTTCTTAAAAACTTTTGGAGAGATTTTAATTTGACAAGACTTCCTAAATTTGATCTCTTTTCATCTTGCAACTTCACATACCTTGGGCCCACGTTTAGCTTTAAAAAATTCTAAATCTGAGATTCATATTTAATCATGCAAATTGGACCACATGATGGGCCCCACATGGGGCACATGGGGCATGTAAATCTTTAGAACATCCCTTGTATGGACGTGTACTGCAATTTGGAAACTTTCTTGCATTTTTCTTCTTTTTTCTTTGTTGTAAAAGGAGAGAGACCAAGAGAGAGAATATTAGAGGGAGAAGAGAGAGTTTTCTATTAACTCAATATGTGTTACAATACAAAGGTAGAGATGCCTATTTATAGGTAAATTAACCTCACAAAAGAGGAAACCTAAATGTAACCCTAACTTATCTCAAGTGGGCATCCACCCAAGATCCATATTTTATAACACTCCCCCTTGGATGACCATCATTCAATGACGGTTGTCTCATTAAAAACCTTGCTAAGGAAAAATCCAGTGGGAAAAAACCAAAGCGAAGGGAAAAAGAGTACAACATTCTTTAAGATCATTGAACTGGTGTTGGACGCGCATAATGTTTCCTCGTTAAAAACCTTAACTAGGAAAACCCAGGGGGATAAAACCTAGAGAAGGAAAAAGAGTACAGCGCATAAATGTCCATGGGTAGCATACTTTAGGATGCTCCATGATAAACAACTCCCCCTGATGACAGCAACCATTTACATAGTTTGATGATGGACTCCTCGCATGCCAATCTCATGTACAAACTTCTGGAATATTGATTTTGGCAAAGATTTGGTAAACGGGTCAGCCAAGTTGATACTCGAACGAACTTGCTTGTCTTCAATTTCATTGTTCTTCTAAAGTTCATGAGTGAAGAAGAACTTTGGTGCTATATGTTTAGTCTTGTTTCCTTTAATGAAACCTTCTTGAATCTGTCTTATGCATGCTTCATTATCCTCATAGATAATGCTTGGGATACCTGCAATAGAAGGTAATTGACAAGAACTATGAACATGCTGAATCAAAGATTTTAGCCATACACATTCTCTACTGGCTTCATAAAGAGCCAAAATCTCAGTATGGTTGGAGGAAGTAGCTACTAAAGTCTGTTTAGTAGAACGCCAAGAAATTACTGCATTACAATTTAGAAACACATAACCTGTTGTGATTGACCCTTTGATCCTGACCCTTATGAGGATCAAAGAGATAACATGAATCTGCATATCCTACAAGACCGAAATCTCTACGATCATAAGAATAAAATATTCCTAAATCAATTGTTCCACGCTGATATCGTAGGATGTTTTTAATACCAATCCAGTGCCTTTGAATTGGTGCGGAGCTATACCTGGCAAGTAGATTCACAGAAAATACAATATCTGGTCTAGTGTATTGTGCCAAGTACATCAAAGCTCCAATAGCACTTAAGTATGGTATTTCGGGACCTAATACCTTTTCATTTTCCTCGATGGAACAGTATGGATCTTTCTTTATATCAAGAGACCAGACAACCATGGGGATACTTAATGGGTGTACCTTGTCCATACCAAATCGTTTTAAAACCTTCTCGGTAAAATTAGATTGATGGACAACACCCCATTAGAATTTCTCTCGATTTGCAATCCAAGACAATCTCGTTTTTCCAAGTCTTTCATTTCAAATTCTTTCTTTAATTAATCAGCAATTTCTTCGAGCACTTTTGGAATCCCTATCAAATTTATATCATCCACATAAACTACTAATATTGCAAATCCCTCCAAGAATTTCTTTATAAATAAACACAGGCAAATGGGATCGTTTTCATACCCCCTTTTAAACAAGTATTCACTAAGACGATTGTACCACATTCTTCCGAATTGCTTCAGGCCATACAATGATCGCCTTAATTGAATTGAGTACGTACTCATTGGCTTTGCTTCAGGCAAAGGAAATCCTTCTAGGGTTTTCATGTGAATTTCTATGTCTAAATCTCTATATAAGTAAGCAGTTACAACATCCATGAGTCTCATTTCTAGATTTTGAGAAACTGCTAAACTTATCAAATATCTGAATGTCGTTATATCCATAAAAGGGGAGTATGTTTCATGATAATCAATTCCAGGTTTCTACAGGAAACCTTGTGCCACTAATCGTGCCTTATATCTGGTAATTTCATTCAGCTCATTTATTTTTCTTACAAACACCCACTTGTAACCTACACGGTTAACATCTTTTGGGGTTTGTACTATAGGTCCGAACACACCACGTTTGTTGAGAGACTCTGACTCTGTTTTGATGGCACTTTCCTATTGTGGCCAGTCCTTTCTTTGTCGACATTCATTTATAGAACGTGGTTCTGTGTCCCAATCATCATCATCATTTTCCATTTATATTTGTGTAGCTACCGCATATGCAAATGCGTCATCGATGATAATCTCATTTCTCTTTCATCTCTCTCTTGAATAATTGTAAAATATAGAAATCTTTTCATTTTCCGGTACCGGTGCCTCTTCAGGGGCTTCCAAAGTCTCACCAGAACTTCCATTATTCTAGAGAGAACGGACTTTGCCATAACCTCTTCAGGAGCATTATGTGCCTCTTCGGGAGGAACCTCTTCAGGAGCGTTACATGCCTCTTCTAAAGGATATGATGATGATTTCTAATTTCTCCGTTTTCGCGGAGCTGAGTCCTTTGAACCTATAGGTCTGCCATGCTTCTGGCGCATCGCAGATTCTTTTGCTGCCGTATTTTGACTTCGTCCTACATGGACATTAATCCTGGCAGGTGTATTCATAGCTGGCACATGTGACTTTGTCACCTTTGCTGCATCATTAAATGCATTAGGTAATCTATTTGCAATTTCTTGCAAGTGCACAATCATCCGCACTTCATTCTCACATTGTGATGTTCATGGATCCAGATGAGACAAAGTGGAAGTATTCCATGTTAATTCTCGCCGTTCTTCAGGCACGAGTTGTTCTACAGGAACAATGCATTCTTCAAGAATTATCTTATCTCCCCCTAATGGCGGGAATATTGTCTCATCGAAATTGACAATTGGAAAAACGAGCAGTGAAGACATCTCCTGTCCTTGGTTCTAGACATCGAATAATCGAAGGAGAGTCATAACCTACATATATTCTCAATCTACGTTATGGTCCCATCTTAGTACACTTAAGAGGTAGTATTGGGACTTGAACTGCACAACCAAACTTGTGCAAGTGAGAAATAGTGGGTTGATGTCATGATATAAGTTGTGCGGGAGAATATTGATGATAGGACGTGGGCCGAAGTCTAATTAACATTGTTGCATCCAGCACAGCATGTCCCCAAGCACTAATTGATAATTTGGACTGTATCAGCAGAGTCCTAGAAATAAGTTGGATGTGCTTGATCATGAATTCAGCTAAGCCATTCTGGGTGTGGACGTGAGGGACAAGATGTTCGACTACAATTCCTACAGATGAACAAAAATCATCAAAAACCTGTGATGTAAATTCACTTACATTATCAAGTCTTATAGACTTAATTGGATAATCAGGGAAGTGAGCCCTCAATTTAAATTATACTCCTCCATTGCAAAAGAAGTGATTTTCATTGAGAACTTTATGACAATTACAATTTTCTCTCACACTCTTCTAACCTAGTTCTAGAACAGGGCTCCAGAATACCCGTAGATTTTTCTTTTTTTTCCTTTTTAGAGAGAGAAAATAATGGAGAAAAGAAGTAGGGAAGAGAGGACTGGATGTGAGATCTCATTGTATGGGACGCCAAATATGAGCTGCTTTCCACATTAATCTCCATGCCATAATAATTGCAAGTGTGATTCACTTCCTTATTTTCTTAGTATACTTTCCAAGCATAGGTGGTAAGATCCAATGTGTCTTCTTCTTTGTCTCTTGGGTTGCTAATCTTTTGCAACTTCTCCTCTTAGATTCCAAATTAAAGTGGGTTTCTTAAAAACTTTTGGAGAGATTTTAGCTTCTTTTTTTTGACAAGACTTCCTAAATTTGATCTCCTTTTCATCTTGCAACTTCACATACCTTGGGCCCACGTTTAGTTTTAAAAAATTCTAAATTTGAGATTCATATTTAATCATGCAAATTGGAACACATGATGGGCCCCACATGGGCACATGGGGCATGTAAATCTTTAGAACATCCCTTGTATGGACGTGTACTGCAATTTGGAAACTTTCTTGCATTTTTCGTTTCTTTTTCTTTTTCTTCTTTCTTTCTTTGCTTCTTTGCATTTCTTAGCCATCAAGAGATCTTGGATTTCCTTGGAATTTTCTCCTTTTTATTTCTCATCAATTCTCCTCTATCCGTGGGCCCCAAAATCTGAAATTTTTTTCTTCACATGAGAGTGGGCCCGTATGGGCATGAAATCTTGACATGGCATGACTTGGACGTCCTCTATGAATTCCTTCTCTTTTTTTCTTTTCAAGGTGGGTCCCAAAAAAAATTGAAGATTCCCTACAAGAATAAAAGGAATAATTCAGTCATAATATGTATAAAATTCATAAATGTCATGCATGGGATCCGAATAAGATCATGCACATGAATGCACCAAACTGGATGACTTTCCATGAACTAATTAATGACACAAGAATCAAAAAGCTAATTTGTGTGACACTAAGTGTTGGGATTAGTGTATGCCCTAAAGCCCACTGACTGCACTTTCATCTCTGTAACTGGATATTTATTGGTTATTTAATGGAATGACTTCTTTCTCTTTATACTTATGTATTTGTATGGTTGTATAAGGCCCATTGTTTTCTAGTAATGACTTAGGTGTGTAGTGGCTACACACAGTTAGGTCTGAGTCATGGACACTTGAAACAATAAACTTGTTCATAACTGAGAGATGGAGTTGGGCACTTCATCTTGGTATAAGTTATAATGAGATACTCTCCTGTATTCAGGGTGACTTACCTAAGTCATGGGAGGCTTTTCCGGATTTATCTCATTAGTGCATGTGTCATGCATTGAACAGGACCACTTGTAGGTGTGATCTCTAAAATAGTACTATCACAGAGAGAGATCAAATCACCTCATGCTACTGAGTGACCAGTGCTCTTAATCTTGAGCATTTGTGGATGAACTGACGAAGTCAAGTTCTTGTGCTTTAATTCACTATGGGTGAGATCCTGTTCATGGGTCAACAGCTCTGTGTTTTGGGTGCTTGGGCTTGATTAGTTGGGACGTGCAAATGCAATATGGAATCTATGCCATCACATGATGGAATGATCGTCCCCTTAGAATTATCCGATTAATCATCAGAATCTAAGATCTTAGTATATGGATGTTCCATATGGATATTGAACTTGTGGGTCGTTCCCTGGATCAAGAGAATGATATCCAAATGATGATTAGGTCAAGGATATGAAATTCTAAGGTTGAGATATAATCAAGAAGGTAGATAGTACATCGGTTAACCTACTTGATTATGGATGTTACATAGAGGGGCATTGTGGTCATTGTACTTGGTAGGTCAAAGACAATCGTCAGTTTATGATGAGCTTTATTTGCAATTTAATATTTGTCCCTGGAGTGCAACCATAACTCTCTAGTGGAATGAGTTAAGGTTAAAATGATCCTAGTGTTGCTATGGGGTTAGCATGGACATTTTGGTCATTTTGGGAGCCAAGGGCAAATATGTCTTTTGGTCCCTTCTCTAGCCACTTTCCTAGATTGGCAAGGTTTCCTGGATTGTTTAAATGTGTGGAGAAATAATTTTGAGTGTAAATTCAAATAGGTCCATGAAGGCATACATGAATTACATCTCTAGATAAATTATTTGGTGCATGGACCATAGTTAGTGTGGGCTAGCCAATGTGGTCCCTAGTTTGTGGGTCCTAAGTTTGTGTAGGTCCTATCACTTGGAAGGTTTTCTTTTTGTGCAAGTTCTCCTTAAGTTTAGTAGCTTTCTAATTATTTTTAGAAACTAAACTAGTTGCAATAAGGGGCTGGACGTCCAAAGGGGGTGGTTTCCTTTTTGGTTGGAAACTCTTGGTTTCCTTATTCTTTAAGGAAAGATCTTTCTAAAAGGTTCTTCCTCTTTATAAATATGGCTGGGTATCCTTCCCTTGGGCGTGCATGAGCATTAAGAAGGAGAGAAAAAACCCTTTGGGCGTGGAAGAGAGGTAGAACAGCCAGCCACCCTTTGGACGTCCACAATTGTCTTGCACAAAGAAGAGAACTTCTTGTTGGTCCTCGTTTTTCCTCTTGGAGAAAGACCATATCAGGTCTGGTCTTCTAACATAGAAATCAAGGAAAACAAGAAGAAGGAAACCTGGTTGTGTTCCACCAACACTAACCAATCAGATTAGAAGAAAGGGGAATAGAGGAGAAGACTAGAAGGGAACCTGCTGCAGAGAAATTCCAGCAAGGTTGCTGAATATTGCAGTCTAAAGAATCTGATTTTAAAGTTCAGTTTCCAGAGGTTTTTCGACCTAAGAACATCAGGTATGTGTTCTTCTTTGTATCTTATTTGTTTTCACATAAGTTGATTATGATTGAATGGTGTTATGGTGTGATTTACATGGCTGGTTTGCTTTCTAATTCTGATCCTAGTTAAAAGTTTCAAAATTCCAGCCATAGAACTCTTCTCTTAATAGGAGTTCAGATCTGAATCACACTATCTTTCACTAAGATGATGTAAACCAATGATTTCATAAAATTCATGCAAGATTGATGATTTTGAATGATTTTGACTAAAACTCCAACTTTGATGCTCAAATGCATAGAATTATGAAATTATATGAAATTGAGTGCAAATTACCCTAATTAAGTCCACAAAGTAACATAAAATGATGAATGAGAACTACAATTTTGTGGACTTATTAATATTTGCGCTCATATTGAACTCTTTGGGTTTCAATGGAGTGTCCAAAAATTCTAATGATGACTTTGATGAAAGGATATCAAAATTTAACTCTGTTTAAGAAAAAGCTGACCTGTTGTGTGGATCTTGAGGAGTAGAGCACGTTGGCAGAGATGGATCGATCATTGAATTACAGATGGCTTCAATATCAACAAATTCAATCTAGACCATCCAATATGATGCAATTTACTCTTGCTATTTATTCATTTGCTCTAGGTCAAGTTGGGTCTGGACTCAGATCAAGCCCAGACTGCATGTCAGGCCAAAAACTGCCTAAGTCAAGCAGCGTACACAAGTGGGAGAAGAAAGCCTCTTTAGTTTGTCTTGGAGATCGTGTAAGCAGAGAAAAAGATGTAAAACTCTTACCTACATTGTCTTGAAGAAATGGGCTTTGGTTGGTGGAAGTAAAGGACGATGGAGATGATGGTGCTGGTTGGTGGTTGCTTGGATGCGATGGCTACTGGCTAGCTGTAGCTCAACAATGGAGCTGCTGGCAAGAGGTGATGGAGCAGTGGAGTTCTTACGTGCCACGTACTTTTCTTACCTCAAATCTCCTTCTCCTTTCTTCTTCTTTCTTCTGATGCTGCTTCTTTCTCTCTGTTTTTTCTTTTCTTTTCTTTTCTTTTTTGTAATCTGGGTTTGGGGATTGGAAGGAGAAGTGGTTGGTGGTGGGTTGGGGTTGTGCAGGGTAGGGAGCAAGGGGTAGAGGTTGGATTTGGATGGCATGTATGGTGGGTGGTGGGTTCGGTGGCTTACGGTAGGGCTAGGATAGGGTTTGGTGATTTGAGGTTTTAGGGTTTTGGGGGAAAAGATGGGCCTTGGGTGAGGGCTCGATTAAAGGTTGGAGCTCTGCAGGGAAGGGTTGGGATGGGTTAGAGAATGAGGTCTCTAGGTGGTGGGGATTTGAGATTTTTATTTTTATTTTTTATTTATGGGATCATGGGTTTCGACGAAGGGATGCAAAGGCTGGGTTCGGTGGTGGAGGCTTTGCACGGATTTGGATTGGTGGTTCGGCAGGGGAGGAGATGGGTGTTGGGTTCTGAATAGAGATGGGTGGAATGAGTTTCTGGGTGTCTAGGGTTTCGAAGGTGGGGTTTTCAGTGCAGATGGAGTACCTGGGGCGTTTGGGTTTGATGAATTATATTTATGGATGATCGTGGATGGGTTTCTTGTTGGGCTAAGGGAGATGGGTTGGACGGTGAAGGGGGATGTCGATGGGTAAAGAGATGGGTGGACGATGATGAACCGGGGAAGAATATCATTTCTCCGGCTACCGGATCTCGGCTCGGATACCAAACCAGCGCAGCCCCTCATCCTAGATCGGAAGTGTAGATCAATCTTGAAAAGATTGATCGTATCCAAAAGGATTCCAGCCCTAAGGCACAGCACAAACCATAACACAAGTGAGAAACTTACGATAACTTAATTAATTGAATAAAACATAAGCATTACAGTTGGGTATCCTCTGTATATATAGAGTAGCATTGTTCCTAAATAAGCAATAAGGAAGTATCCAATCCTAATCAGCATGAAAGCAATTCTATTAAGCAAACTAAGCAATATTACTAATCTAGAAAATCAGAGAATCATGTGGGATATGTGCACCCCATCAGAAGGGTCCATTAAGGCTTGTGGGTCCTGGACTTGGATCGGG
>QPKB01000009.1:19467150-19562410 GCA_003546025.1 Camphora micrantha
TGCAATTGGAGAGTTATTGTTAGACCCCCACCCAAGATTAACCCGATTATTGTATTCTTAATGCGTGCTTAGTCATAAGAAGGTTTAGTTACCGTTAGGTTAGAATATATTTAGTTTTAGTCCTGGACATAGCTTTAGGAATTTTGAGAACGTTTTATGTTAATTAGACACACTCAGTAAGGCCTGAATGTACGTGCAAGCGTGGGAGGATCCTGTTGATTTTTGTGTTAATCATGATTTCGATTTCATTTAGATGGATTAATGATTAACTACAATTTTTGTTTTTAGCCTGTCTGTGTTTAAAGCTCAAAAACCCAAGTTTTGGCCCAAAAGGGTAAAATTATCTTTTCACACCCAAACCTGGACACACTTTTTGAAATCTTAAAACCGTGTCAAAAATATACTTTTTGGAAACTAGATATTTCGAAGATCATTTTATCCTTCTTGGTCAACTTCATTCGAGGCCCGCAAGATCATGTTTTCATCCATGCAAGAATAAGCACTAATGGGTCTCATTTGCAAGATACTTTATCACTTTCCCATTTCCCCTTCTTTCCATTCCCAAATCTCTGCAATTTTCAAGACCTAGGGCTGAAAACCTTTTTTCCTCTTCACTTTCTTCTCTTGAATGCATGAACTAGAGATCTCCAAATGAAATTCTAAGACAACAAGTTTCTTCCTCTCATCACAAGCTTTCTATTGATATCATTTTCTTAGGATTCCTAGTTGGACAAGCTCTCCATTTTCTTCCTTGCTTCTTGTTTGGGCATCTGTAGGTAAGAGCTTCAACCCATCTCTTCATTGGAGTCCTTTTGACTCATAAGAATCTTGTTTTTCTAACTTTCAACACCCATTTCGAAATGGCTTCGTTGTTTACAAATATTGGTGAGTTTTTGAATGATTTTCTTGGGATTTTTGTAGTGTTTGACTTAGCTCTTGGATTAGTGTGCTTGAAGAAGAGTTGTTTGGCATTTGGGCAAGGCAAGTATTCTCTATAGATTAAATGTTACATGTTAGTTATAGATTGCAAATGTAACTTTGAAATTTTATAGTTTTCTCTTTAAACTTTATTATATGTTTTCCTTAATTTTCCTCATGTGATGTTTTAGATTCGTGGATTGAATGATATGGAAATGTGGATTTATCCCTTGGAGTGCATAAAGGCTCAGGGAATTGCCGGTGCTTCAGAAATGAGAAGAAGGGAAGAAGAAATGTAAAAAAATCTGACTTGAAATGCACTGCCCGTGCAGTGTCGGTCAGCCTGGCGGTTAGCCGCCACATCCCACTTCTGCTAATTGCGAGCCAACCGAATTTGGCGGTTCCTTTTCCAGAAGCCTACATATCAGCGGCTAGCCTGGAGGTCAGCTGGCAGTTAGCCGCCACATCCCACCTCAGCTAACTGCGAACCAACCGAAATTGGCGGTTTCATTTTCAGAAACCTGCATTCCAGTGGTCAGCCTATCGGTCAGCTGGCGGCTAGCTGCCACATCCCATTGCGGCTAGCCGACAGCTGACTGTGAGCTAACCGAAATTCACAAAATGCCCTGTTTTTGAAGAATTTCTGTAAGAGTGAAAACCAGAACATGTTAAGGGACTTTTAGCCTGATATTATGCACTTGAAAACCTGAAATGTCTTTCAACTTCGGGGGCACCGATTCCCTTTTTAATTTCAACATTTGGGTTCTCAATTACACAAGGTCAACCAAAGGTCCTTATATGTGCTTGATAGACCTTGTTCTCGTATTTTAGTTTTGATACAATAAGTATCATCGTATACTCGTTTTGAAATTCAAGTTTAAGCTTGTTCGAAGATTTTTATCAGGTATCTAATGGGATCACTTCTAGAGTTGTGTGCATATATATTATGCCTTTTGCTAGTCTTGCCTTATCTTGTTTTGATAAGTTATTTTTTCCCTTTATTTCGACGTATTTAGACCGTGTTTTTGCGTGTTTTTGTGCATTCATGAATCCAAGTGAACACCACTGAGCTTGGACTGCCCTTTCAGTCTTATCCACTGTCCGGGGGTCCTTAAACATGTGGACTATCTACAGATTAGTCGTGTATTTTATTACACATCGTGCGTGTCCGGTTCCGCGGCCGGAATCCTGTATTATGTATTGTTTATATTATGTACATTTTGTTCGTCGTGCATGCTTCCTCTTTTCATTATATATGATAGAGAAAGGATGGGCTCTTTGTGGAATTTACTATTCATGATATATAAGTATTCATGCTAGGTTGTTTTTATCTTGAAATGTACCTTAGTCAAGTAATTGTTTTAAGTTTAGTAAACTGTTTTAACATGTTTTCATTAAACAATTATTATTTCATGCTCACGCCTAAATTGATTTCCTACCAAATCGTCGTGTTTGATACTTGTTGTTTTGGTGCCCAAATGCAGGCGACATTGCCCCTGAGGAGTGTCCCGAGGAGGTTGTTGAGGCACCCCCAGCTCCTGAGTGGCAGCCCGACGACGTCATCTAGACGTTAGGCGGGATCTTGAGTTCCGATTTAATATGTTTTGGGTTTCGTTTATACTTTTGAATTGTATTGGCCTTTGTTGGCCTCTTATTTTGGGTTGTAATAGACTTGATATACTTTTGATTAACCTTGCAAATTAAATTATGATGGGAATGTTAGGTTATAATTCCTTTTCTGATATTTTGGTTTTGATGCTATTTTACTCATGTACTTCATTATATTGTCATTTATGACTAGCTGTGATGTGATTTGCTTCACGCTTCCGCATACTTGATTGTGTGAGTTAGATCTTCCGTGTCTCAGAATCCTCACCGCGGGAACCTGTGGGTAATTATCAAACGTAAATTATCTCTTCAATCATCGTCGTGGGCTCGAGTCTCGGTCTGGGGTTGCGACAGGACTGGTATCAGAGCGGGACTTGTTTCAGACTCTTAAAAGAAACTAAAAAGATCTTAGGATCGTGGCAAGGATTCGTGAGTTCGTTAGATTCATTTAGTATGACATCTAGGAAACCATCTGTAAGACCCCAACCCGAGAGACCCTAAGTAGTGTTAATTAAGTCATGTGTTAGCTCCAACTGTGTTTAGTGGATTTTGATTTAGTTGGGTTTAGAATAGCTTTGTTATAGCTTTGGAGAATTTTGAGTGCCTTTGTGATTAGTGGGGCCCTTTGGGGTTCCTTTTATGACTTTGCGTTTACTTGGGGGGTTACTTGAGATTCCATTGATTTGTGTTTTTATCCCGTTTTACTAATCTTGCTGGTCTCTTCAACTTTTATGTTGATCACGTTCCCGTCCTGAATCCTGAAACCCTACTTTCCTAGCCTCAAGGGCAAAACAGTCTTTTTACACTAAATCTGCACCTAATGTTTGATATGTTGGAAATAGGTGGGCCTCATGGATGCGATTTCAAAACTTTTGACCCACTTGACGCAGGGATCAAACGCCCATAAGGCCATTAACCATATATAGGATGCAATCCCTCATACTCATATACCATGTACAGCAATATTATAAGCAACACCATGCAAAATAATCTACAAAAGATTAGAGAAGCAGATTATACCTTTGCTACCCGGTTGTGCTTTAATGGAGAAGAAAACTACTTTAGAACTCCAAGACCTCTTAGTCTTCCACGCTATAACCCGTACCAGATCTCTTCTCTAAATGAGATGGGTGGGATCTCCTAAAGAAAAGAACTAGAAGCTCTAAAGGAAACTAGAAGAGAACTAGAAGAAGAAGAGAAGTATGTGCAACTCTTGCACATAGGGGGCTGGGCGTGATTTCCAAGGTCGTATATGTCTCAGCCCCTTTGTTACTCCTTTTATAGCATCAAGCAACCTCCTTCTCTTGTACTAATTGAAATAGAAGTCTCACTTCTACACAAAATAGTAACATTACTGTTACCACTATTAGAAGTCTCACTCCAAATAGAAATAGTAACTTCCTAATACCTTCATCTTAGAGTTCTAGTAGGATTAGTATCTTTCCAATAACTTGGGCTAGCATGGGGACCACTAGGGATTCCATAGAAAGCTGGCTCCAACTGGGACATCGTGACCCCACATCTCATGTGCAATCCGGGCCCACAGTTAATTGCAAATAACACCACTATATAAATACAATTGCACTCTAGTCTTAGGAATAAATTATAATGAAGACCCTAAACTTCCCGATTACCACAATTAAGCCCCTCTATCAATATCCATGGATTAACTGGACTAAAACTGTCCCACCAATTTAGATCCACATCTTATTATCCTTCAGCCTTAATTAATCACAGTGATCATCAGTACCATCCAATTAACTCTTAGTCGAGATGGGTGCGCACTTACTAATGATAAATCCATTAATTGGCACAAGGGGATAATATAGATAGATTCCATATTGACCATTGGATGTTCTCACAGTCCTACTACCACGTACCCAAGACACCTAGGTGTTGACCTATAGTTGGCCTCACTCATTGGTGACTCAAAGCAAATGAATAGATAGAAACTTGAGTTCATCAGTGTCTCAGGATTGAAAGCCTATTGCTAGGGAATTATGAGAGCAAACCTCAAACTCGAGACAGTATTCCATAAGGTACTTTTCATGGTCCTTCAATACATCCAATGTACCAGCACCGTGATCCAAAATCTTACATTTTGATGATCGAGACAAATCATACTATCTCTTAGTGATCGAAGTGCTGCAACCTTATCAGATGAGATGCCCAGTCTCATCATCGGTTGTGAAGATGTTTAAGTATAAGATTTGTGACAAATGTCTCCCGTGTGTGGATCTCATCCATACACATATATCACATCTAATATACTAATGGGACCCGGTTCATCTCATGAACCATTTATGTCATATGTGTTGGTCATGTGTATTAAGTAGTAAAACACCATTCATCTCATGAAAGGAAAACATGATATTATTGATAAATAAAGAAATTAATCAATTTATTACATCATCTGATGGATTGTGTCGATACAATCTAACATGATATTCCCGAAATCCACGAAACATATACTCTTTGGAAACTAGAATTTCGACGAACAACTTTCTTTTCTTCGTCAAATCATTTGAAGCCCTGAAAGACAAGATTTCAGCATTCCAAGTTTTCTAGTGGTGGAACCCACTTGCATTTGCTATAAAAGAGAGCTATAAAAGAGAGCCCTTTCCTTCCTTCTTCCCTTTTCCAGCACAAACCATCTTAAGCTAGGGCTTTTTCTCTCTTTCTTCTTCTCCTTACTTTTCCACCACTAAATAACTACCAAACCTTGCTCAAGTGAAAGAATGGAGGTTGTCATCTCTTCCCTCTTTTTGAAGGCTTTTCATTGATACCACTTTTGAAGAAAACCACCCATCACGAGACCTTCTTTGAGCTAACTCTTGCCATTAGAGGACCTTCCAAGTAGGCTCTCTCCCTAATCTCTTAGATATGTGTTCTTCTAGCCCTTGAGAAGCTCCATTTTCATTATTGTGAGTTCTCTCTTCTTCTTCATTGTTTTGACCCATTTTAGGGTTTGTTTTGGGGGTTTTTGTAGAGATGTTGATTTTGAGCTTGAGAGAGTTATTAGAGATCTTTTTGCTAAGCTTGGACCTAAGGCAAGTGGATGATTTGATATTATGAGCTTTCAATGGTTTTTATGAGAAATGTATATAATTTCACTATTCTTTCTTAACTTGCATTGAATTTTTGAAATAAATGCTCATGCAACTTGTTAGCTTATTTAACCCTTGAAAAATGTGACATTATGTCTTTTCATTTATTGCTTTTCATGGCTTAATTGAATGCTTGTGTTTGGTGGATTTCTCCTCTCTTGTGGTTTAATGAGTTGAAGAAGGAAGTGAATGCTAGTTGGTTGTGAAAGTTTTGATATGGAGGAAGTGTTGAATGTTGTATTAAAGGAGCATTTTTAGCTCATTTTATTACATGAAGTTGAATTGGAATGAAGGGAAATGGTTTGAGGGAGAAATGAGCCCAAATCTGGATATAGTGGGGGTTTTCCGTACCTAGCAGTTAGCTAGCGATCATCTGTGGGCTAGTCGCCTGATGACCGGCGGCTAACCGCCAGCTGACCGAACCATTGTGATCACATTTCCAGAGAGTACATCTTCGCCCAGAATCCGCGGTCAACCTCGCGGTTATCCAACGGCTAACCTCCGAACCCAGAAACTGTGAAATGAAGGGAAACAAAGAGGGTTTTGTTCCCAATCAATTGTACACCCTTTTTTAGAATGATGGGGACCGTTCACCTTGAGATATGTACGGAGTCCGTTTGAGAAAGAAACCATATCACAAAGATTCATTTGAAGCCTTAAGAAAAAGCCTAAGGTGTATAAAGAGCCCGAAATGTCTCCAAACTCAAGGAGTACTAATTTATATTGAAATTGCCCTTATTTACCTTAATTAGTTTTCAATCACGATATTTGTCCTGAAAATTATGAATTATGATTTATCATTCCCGAAAGCATTGAAACAGTATTGTAGCATTTTGCTAGTCCCGATATGCACTTCCCGTTTGAAATGATATTTGTGCCTTTAAGAACCCCGTCCCGCCCGTCATATATATGCATCATATGTATTTCATACTTGTCTTGATTTCTCTTATTTGACCTATAAGTCGGCACCACTAAGCTTGGATAACCTTGTTAGTCTGATCCACCGACTTGGAGATCCCCCTCCCGTCCTGCCAGTTGCAGTTTCGATCCCACTACCCGGTTATTACCGTGGTCTTGTCCGATGCCGCAAATTGCTACTGTGGTTCTCGATGCCCGATTCGCTACCGTGGTTATGTCCCGTATTATTATTATGTATATGTATATGTTACTTATGTTGCATCTCCTCACTTCGGTGACTGAGATCAACATCCTGATATGCTCATGTCACTTCGGTGATAGAGGACTTAGCTTCGTGTGGTTGCCATCTTGCTTGTTTCCCGATTTCCTTGGATACCTTACATGTTTCATATTATATATTGTTTTCAAGTAAATGATTATTCTATTTTATGAGAATTATTGTTTTAACAGGTTAAAATGTTTTCTAAGGTAATTTCTATTATTGTCATATCTTTTCACCCACCTGCCAAACCGTCGTGTTTGACCATTGCTTTGGTACTCACGTCCTGTTGTTGGTTTCCCCGAGGAGGAGTTCGAGGAGGCGGTCGGAGAACCGCAGCGTCTAGTTGAGTGGCACGCCGATGATGTCGTTTAAACATTTAGTTGTCCGAGATGCGTAACATTTTGGTTTAGGTTTAACCATTCTTTTGGGAACTTGATATTTTGTTTATATTGGCCTTTGTTGGCCTCTATTTTTAGGATATGTAATTAAATGATTTTGATGTATACTTTAACTTACTTTGGGAAATAGCTAATGATCATTGTTCATTTTAATACTGGTTTTAGATATGTTTTAATCTTGTCATCTTGGACATGAATATATGAATTAGATTTGCTACACGCTTCCGCACTTAAGAGAAATATTCATGTTGATGTGAATCCTCACCGCGGACATCTGTGGGAAATCGCGTGTACGAGTGGCATCTTATATGAACTCGTATATGTATTGGTTAAAATAAATTCATAGTATTGGTATGGATTTGGTATTTATCATCATCATTCATCCAATTTAGTCCCGATCTCGGATTAGGTCGGTAACCCGATTCGAGGTCGTGACACCATCAGACCATATTTATTATGTACCAACTCTTTGTTTTACAGCATCATGCTTCCAAGAAAGGCTCCTACCAACAATGCTTCAGCTAGTAATCAGAATGAGATAGATCCGATTGGTACACCCACAGCTACTCAATTTCAGAAACTCATGCAAGCCATATTAGAACAGCAGAGACAAGCCAATGAAACACAGGTTAGATTCCAAGAGTAAATGGCCAAAAAGGATGAAGAAATGGCCCAAGTTCAGAGGCAACTTTTAGATGTTGTACAGAATAGGCATCAAGCTCAACCTGTAGCCCCAAATATTGTCATCAACAATAGGGAGCATGACCCTAATCTGTTATTTGAGAGGTTCAGAAAGAGCGCACCAAAGGAGTTTTCAGGAAACGAGAACCCGTTAGTGGCAGATGACTGGTTGGCAAACACTGAGAAGATCTTTAATGTCTTCTTGCGCAGGAAAGCGGAAAGTCAACCTCACAGCTTCGTTATTCTATGGGCTTGCAGATCAATGGTGGCAAGCAGTCAAGGACCCATATATGACAATGGCTAATGAAGAGGCATGGGCAGCCTTTAAGACTCAATTCCAAGACAAGTACATCCCTTCCTATATCAAGAGGCAGAAAGCTATTGAGTTCCAGCAGCTCAAACAGGGTAACATGACGGTTCTAGAGTATGTCACCAGATTCGAGAGACTAGCCAGATATGCTACCGAACTTATTGACACTGAGCAGAAGAAGATAAACAAGTTCTTAGAGGGACTGAATCCCATCATCATGAGAGATACCATTGGAGTAGTACCACCAATAACTTATGATGAAGCTGTCAAGCGGGCATACAAATTTGAAGACATTAACAACATGATCATACAAGACAGGAAACAACACTATCAGCAATAGAGTCAGAGGAAACAACACCATAATAAGAAGCCAAAGCAGGAATAGAATCAAAGGAGACAAGGCTGTGCTCACTGTGGCAAGAACCATGAGGCACATGAATGTCGCAAGGCCACAGGTGCTTGCTTCAAGTGTAGGGCAATGAACCATACAATCAAGGATTGCCCACAACTCTAGACGCAAGCCAACAGGAACCAACAGCAGAGGTAAGCAGTTCCTCAATACCAGGTACTAATCCAAAATCAAGCTAGACCACCTCAACAGCAGTAGCAGCAAGCAAGACCATCAGTACAAAATCAGAATCTTCATCCTCCTCAACTGAATAGAAATGCCCAAGGCAGGCAGAACCAAGCACAAAACAAGCCACAGTAGCAAGGACGTTTGTTTAATCTCAATCGTACGGACACTGAAGCTGCAGGAGACGTGGTAGAAGGTAAACTTCTTGTTTGTGGAGTAGAAGCAAAGATTTTATTTGATCCTAGATCAACACACTCATTTTTATCTCCTATTTTTGCCAAAATGATTGATGCACCACATAGTCAATTGGATTATATTTTGATTGTTACAACACCAATAGGTAAACAGGTTGAGTGTAGAATATATTACCTTAACTATCCAGTTTTGTTAGGAGATGTTAATTTACCAGCCAACCTTATTGTGCTCGACATGCATGATTTTCACATAATCTTAGGTATGGATTGGTTAGAAGCATATCATGCTACCATGGATTGTTTTAGCAAAACCATAAAATTCAGATTGCAAGGAGAACAGGCAGAACTAATGTTTCAGGGAAACAAAAAACAAACTAGAGCATGATTTATTTCAGTGCTCAAGGCAAACAGATTGATACAGAGTGGATGCGAAGCATTTATTGCGTTTATCATGGAGGATAAACAGTCCCAAGGGGTGGAGGAAATCCCCTTTGTGTGCGAATTTCCGGATGTTTTTCCAGAAGAAATCCGAGGATTGCCACCAATCAGGGAAGTTGAGTTCACGATTGAGCTTCTTCCAGGGATAACTCCAATCTCAATTGCACCGTATAGGATGGATCCAGCAGAATTGGGTGAATTGAAACTTCAGTTGCAAGAGTTGTTGAACAAAGGCTTCATTAGGCCAAGTGTTTCACCATGGGGAGCACCGGTTTTATTTGTGAAAAAGAATGATGGAAGCTTGAGAATGTGTATTGACTACAGAAAATTGAATCAGATGACCGTCAAGAACAAGTACCCGTTGCCAAGGATAGACGAATTGTTTGACTAATTGCAAGGAGTAGCATACTTTTCGAAGATAGACTTGAGATCTGGGTATCACCAGTTGAGGGTTAGAGTTCAGATGTACAGAACATGGTTTTTCGAACAAGATATGGGCATTATCAGTTCTTAGTGATGCCCTTCGGATTGACAAATGCACCCGCAGTCTTCATGGCTCTCATGAACAAAGTATTTGCACAGTACTTGGATCACTCTACAGCAGTGTTATGATGACGTCCTCGTGTATTCCAAGAGTAGAGAGGATTATGAAGAACACTTGAGGATATCATTACAGCTCTTGAGGGATAACCAGTTATATGCAAAACTCAGTAAATGTGAATTCTGTTTAGAGCAAGTTGCTTTTCTAGGCCACATCATCTCAAAAGAAGGTTTAGCAGTTGACCCAACCAAGATAGAAGCAGTTATTGATTGGAAGAGACCGAACAGTGTGACTGAAATCAGAAGTTTCTTGGGGTTAGCAGGCTACTATTGAAGATTTGTTCAAGGTTTCTCATCCATTGCAGCACCATTGACCAAATTAACCCGGAAGAATGTTCCATTTGTTTGGACCGAGCAGTGTGAAACGATTTTTCAAGAGTTGAAGAGAAGATTAACCATAGCTCCAATCCTTACATTACCATCTGGCAGCGGTGGATTCATTGTGTATACGGATGCTTCAAATGTGGGACTGGGTTGTGTATTGATGCAAGATGGCAAGGTAATTCTTATAACTCAAGATAGTTGAAGGATCATGAGAAGAACTATACAACTCATGACTTGGAATTAGCAGCAATGGTTTTTGCTTTAAAGATGTGGAGACACTATCTCTATGGAGAGAAATTCGAAGTCCATTTCGACCACCAGAGTTTGCAATATTTGTTCTCACAGAAGGATTTGAATATGAGACAGAGAAGGTGGATGGAATACATTAAAGACTATGACTTTCCAATCAAGTATCATCAAGGCAAAGTGAACGTGGTAGCTGACACGTTGAGCAGAAAATCAGTGACCATGGCCAGCTTGAGAGGAGTCAGTGTTTTTCAACAATTTGAAGAGTTAGGTGTGAAAGTGCAGTCCCTAGAATTGGGTGTAATGTTAGCGAATATGACAGTGTCTGAACCTACTTTTATCCGGAAGATCAAGGACAGTCAGTTGTAAGACCCAGCTTTGGCAAAGATTGTAGAGCATATCGCAGAACGTCCAAATTTCAAGATGGTGAATGGGATATTGTATTTTTGTGATCGGTTGTGTATGCCAAATGTGGATGACTTGAAGAATGAAATAATGACTGAAGCCCACAACACAAGATACTCCATGCATCCGGGGAGCACAAAGATGTATCAAAATTTGAAGAATTGATTTTCGTGGAACAACATGAAGAGAGAGATAACAACTTTTGTATCTCGTTGTTTAACTTGCCAATTAATTAAAGCAGAACATCAGAAACCCCTAGGTTTGCTACAACCGTTGGAGATTTCGAAGTGGAAATGGGAACACATCACCATGGATTTCGTCTCCGGTTTACCAAATACTAACAAGGGGAATAATGCAATGTGGATTATTGTAGATCGTTTCACAAAGTCTGCTCACTTCATTCTAATGAAGACAGGAAATATGATGCATATGGCACCACTTGCAAAATTATTCGTTGATGAGATTGTTGGTAAGCATGGAAAGCCCGTCTCCATCACTTCAGACAGAGATAACAGATTTGTTTCAAGGTTTTGGAAAACTCTTCTTGAATCCATGGGTACCAAACTCCAATTCAGCACAGCGTATCATCCTCAGACAGATGGTCAGTCAGAACGGACGATACAGACTCTTGAAGACATGTTATGTGCTTATGTGTTATATTTCAAAGTTTAATGGGACGAGTACCTACCACTTTGTGAGTTCGCTTACAACAGTAGCTACCATTCCAGCATCGGTATGGCACCTTTTGAGGCACTCTATGGCAGAAGATGCAAAACTCTAGTATGTTAGGAAGAAGTCGGTGTACGCCATTTTCATGGACCGACAATAGTTGGAGAGACAAGTGACAAGGTCAAGTTGATTCAGGAAAGTTTGAAGGTCGTCCGAAGTAGATAGAAGAGTTATGCTGACACTCGCCGAAGAGATTTGCAGTTTCAAGTGAGTGACAAAGTGTTCTTAAAGGTTTCACCAGTCAGAGGGACTCTGAGGTTCGGACAGAAGGGCGAATTGTCAAAGAGGTTTATTGGGCCGTATGAGATTTTGAGCAAGATTGGAGACGATGCTTATAGACTTGGGTTACCGCCAGAAATCTCCAGGGTGCACAGCGTATTTCATGTTTCCATGCTGAAGAAATATGTTTCTAGTCCTTCTCATATTCTACAGCACGAACCCATGGAGATTTGAGAAGATGCTTCATATGTGGAAAAGCCAATAAAAATCATTGATTCCAAAGAGCAAGAATTGAGAAACCAAACTATTCATTGGGTCAAGGTGCTTTGGAAAAATCACGAACCAGAAGAAGCCACATGGGAATTGAGAGATCAAATTCAGAGGAAGTATCCACACTTATTACCAAAGGTAAAAACTTGTTTTATTTGGTGGACTAGATATCCTAAGGGGTGGAGGATGTTAGACCCCCACCCAAAATTAACCCGATTACTGTATTCTTATTGTGTGCTTAATCATAAGTAGGTTTAGTTACTGTAGGATTAGAATATAATTAGTTTTAGTTCTGGACATAGCTTTGGAAATTTTGAGAACGTTTTATGTTAGTTAGACACACACAGGAAGCCCTGCCTGTGTTTGAAGCTCATAAACCCAAGTTTTGCCCAAAAGGGTAAAATTGTCTTTCCACACCCAACTTGGACACACTTTTTGAAATCTCAAAACCGTGTCAAAAATATACTTTTTGGAAACTAGATATTTCCATGATCATTTTATCCTGCTTCGTCAACTTCATTCGAGGCCCGCAAGATCATGTTTTCATCCATGCAAGAATTAGCACTAATGGGTCCCATTTGCAAGATACTTTTTCACTTTCCCGTTTCCCCTTCTTTCCATTCTTTAATCTCTGCAATTTTCAAGACCTAGGGTTGAAAACCTTTTTTCCTCTTCACTTTCTTCTCATGAATGCATGAACTAGAGATCTCCAAATGAAATTCCAAGACATCCCAACCTTTCTGTTGATATTATTTTCTTGGGATTCCTAGTTGGGCAAGCTCTCCATTTTCTTTCTTGCTTCTTGTTTGAGCATCTCTAGGTACGAGCTTCAGCCCATCTCTTCATTGGAGTCCTTTTGACTCATAGGAATCTTGTTTTTCTAACTTTCAACACTCATTTCGAAATGGGTTCCTTGTTTACAAATATGGGTGAGTTTTTGAATGGTTTTCAGGGGGTTTTTGTAGTGTTTGACTTAGCTCTTAGATTAGTGTGCTTGAAGAAGAGTTGTTTGGCATTTGGGCAAGACAAATAATCTCTATAGGTTAAATCTAACATGTTAGTTCTAGATTGCAAATGTAACTTTTATAGTTTTCTCATTAAACTTCATTATATGTTTTCCTTAGTTTTCCACATGTAAGTATTAGATTCATGGATTGAATGATATGGAAATGTGGATTTATCCCTTGCAGAGCATGAAGGCTCAGGGAATTGTAGGTGCTTCGGAAATGAGAAGAAGGGAAGAAGAAATGTAAAAAAATCTGACTTGAAATGCACTGCCCGTGCAGTGTCGGTCAGCCTGGCGGTCAGCTGGCGGTTAGCCGCCACATCCCACTTTGGCTAACCACGAGCCAACCAAATTTGGCGGTTCCTTTTCCAGAAGCCTGCCTCTGAGCGGTCAACCTGGCGGTCAGCTGGTGGTTAGCCGCCACATCCCACCTCGGCTAACCGCGAGCCAACCGAAATTGGCGGTTTCATTTTCAGAAACCTGCATTCCAGCGGTCAACCTGCCGGTCAGCTGGCGGCTAGCCGCCACATCCCACTGCGGCTAGCCGACAGCTGACTGTGAGCTAACCGAAATTCACAAAATGCCCTGTTTTTGAAGAATTTCTGTAAGAGTGAAAACCAGAACATGTTAAGGGACTTTTAGCCTGATATTATGCACTTAAAAACCTGAAATGTCTTTCAACTTCAGGGGCACTGATTCCCTTTTTAATTCCAACATTTGGGTTCTCAATTACACAAGGTTCAACCAAAGGTCCTTACATGTGCTTGATAGACCTTGTTCTCGTATTTTAGTTTTGATACAATAAGTATCATCGTATACTCGTTTTGAAATTCAAGTTTAAGCTTGTTCGAAGATTTGTATCATGTATCTAATGGGATCACTTCTTGAGTTGTGTGCATATATATCATGCATTTTGCTAGTCGTGCCTTATCTTGTTTTGATAAGTTATTTTTTCCCTTTATTTCGACGTGTTTAGACCGTGTTTTTGCGTGTTTTTGTGCATTCATGAATCCAAGTGAACACCACTAAGGTTGGACTGCCCTTTCAGTCTTATCCACTGTCCGGGGGTCCTTAAACATGTGTACTATCTATAGATTAGTCGTGTATTTTATTACACATCGTGCGTGTCCGGTTCCGCAGCCGGAATCCCGTATTATGTATTGTTTATATTATATACATTTTGTTCGTCGTGCATGCTTCCTCTTTTCATTATATATGATAGAGAAAGGATGGGCTCTTTGTGGAATTTACTATTCATGATATATAAGTATTCATGCTAGGTTGTTTTTATCTTGAAATGTACCTTAGTCAAGTAATAGTTTTAAGTTCAGTAAATTGTTTTAACATGTTTTCGTTAAACAATTATTATTTCATGCTCATGCCTAAATTGATTTCTTACCAAACCGTCGTGTTTGATACTTGTTGTTTTGGTGCCCAGGTGCAGGCGACATTGCCCTTGAGGAGGAGTGTCCGGAGGAGGCTGTTGAGGCACCCCTAGCTCGTGAGTGGCAGCCCGACGACGTCATCTAGATGTCGGGCGGGATCTTGAGTTCCAATTTAATATGTTTTGGGTTTCGTGTATACTTTTGAATTGTATTGGCCTTTGTTGGCCTCTTATTTTGGGTTGTAACAAACTTGATATACTTTCGATTAACCTTGTAACTTAAATTATATTGGGAATGTCAGGTGATAATTTCTTTTCTAATATTTTGGTCTTGATGCTATTTTGCTCATGTACTTGATTATATTGTCATTTATGACTAGCTGTGATGTGATTTGCTACACGCTTCCGCATACTTGATCGTATGAGTTAGATCTTTCGTGTCTCGGAATCCTCACCGCGGGAACCTGTGGGAAATTATCAAATGTAAATTATCTCTTCAATCATCGTCGCGGGCCCGGGTCTCGGTCTGTGGTCGCGACAGTTATGAATGCCTGAAACTGGTTCGAGGGCTATGTTGATGGGATATATACTATGTAAATGGATCGTCTCATGTAAATTGAGGTACTAACATAAAAATCTATTTGTAAAAGGAAAATGCTTGATTTCGAGAATATATCAGATGATAATCATTTTATCCCAATGGGTAACTGAAAGCATTGCATTTAAAGTTGTTTGAGTTCGGTTGGGATCCTTTATATCCGAGCAATTGGATTTTTGACAAGCAATCATGTACTGCTCCTCGTCTTTTCTTGCTCTCTATTTGAGGTCCACATTTATCTTCACAGATGCATTCCTCGGTTACCTCTTTTCTAGCTAAGCGAGTCATATGTGTTTTCGATTTTTCAAATAATCGCATTAGAGGATAATCAGAGTCCGAGTATCCCAAAATTGCTCGGTTATGTAGGGCCGTGCAATTAAATATTGTCCGAAATATCAAGACCGTGCAGTATAACAAAATTAGCCTCTTTAAATAAAACGATGTACTGCATCATTAAAATATATGGAAGGTTCTTTTATAACAATACAAGTGAAAAAGTTACAACAATGCTCATATTCATTGAGAAATAAAATATTACATCTATCGACATACTTGTAAAATAAAAAAATCATTCAAACTCGATGGTTTTGCATGTGACAACTGATGGACTAATAATTTCTCTGAATTGTTGTATCGGGGATTGATAAGTTGTATCTCAACCATCTGCTGAAGGGTGATGGTGACGTCGCCAATTAGTAGCAATGAGTGGAATTGGATGACCTTGTACAAGGAAAACCTACACAGGACAATTAGTTCAAATGAGTCACATTACCATTTCAGGAAAAATAAGATATGTACATCTACGCATATACTATTATCACCTGAGCAAAGTGGTTCTGATTGACAAAACCGATTGCAATCTCCCGCCTAGCAACAGTAGGAATAGGCACCGATCGAAGTGGAAGAAAAACCAGTCACTGTTCTACTGACAGATGGATAAGACAACATTATAGTTCGATGAAATAAGATGTCTCATTTCCGGCATTGTCATCCACCGATCATAAGGATGGCAATCCCCTTGGTACGATATGATATAGAGAAGTTCATCATTCCTTTGGTGTGATCCATACAATTGTCTGTAGTGTTCTACATGAGTAACTAACTCTCTTGAAAGACCTTTTTGTACCTGTTGCCACGAATCCTCACCAAGTCCCATCAACCCTGCAATGGCTCTAAAGCCACAATTGCCATTAGTAGTGACATCTCTTACATGATAAATATAAGGCCTTAAACCATCCGGGAGTGTGTTAATATAAGAAACTGGCTTCAAATTTCGAGTGCGAATGACCTTTTTGCTTAGGCATCAACCTCTTTGTGGGCACGAAGGAGGCGCCACTACCGACAATAGTCTCTTCGATTTTCAAGGCAGGGGAGTAACTATCCTAGGCAGACTCAACAAATTCAAAGGCAAAGGGGTCACGTTTAGTAGAATTATGTAACCCTAACTTTAGTTTTCACATCTTGTTTGATCAATGAAGTGGTCTCATGCTTTGTTAGCTCCCTAAGATTATTTAAGATTTGTAACTTCTTTCTCGAATCGTAGATTTTGAACTGCTCAACAATTAAATCTATCTCTGGCATGCAATCCAAATGAAGGCTAGAGTCTTGGGTAGAAGCAGCAGATAGCAAGTCAAGCTTGCGCCAATGTGTATGCATGCAATCTAAAGGAATAGGGCGCCCACCACTTATGTATTCTGCGATCTCATGAGCACATGGTAAACCATGTGTGTGTCGCATTACACAACCACACACATCTCGATCAATACCAACTGACGAGGCTCTCTTCATTGGCCAAGATCTTCTCTAATGCACTTATAGAAACATTCCCACGAAATTCCTTGAATTCGGAAGGCTTAAAATTATGTTGCACAACCGTCTTACTTTTTTCAAATGATGCCTTTATATGAGTATGTTGCAGCTAGAGTAGGTTGTGAATCTTCGTCCAAGAGTCTTCAAAAGTCTCTTGGCTTGATCTAAGTTGCCCTTCATCTATGCATGTGAACTCTCCACCCTATTTGTTGTAGTGTTCCCAACATGCATGACCTTGTCTGTCCAGGAAGCCACAAATCTTCCTTGTACGCATCTAACCAAGACACTCTAACATACTGAAGTTGTTAACACCAAAAATGTCACTATGTCCCTTCAACACCAAAAGCTACATGGAGCCACATCCTGCCATAAATAGGAAGGCGCCACTTCAAGCACCAGATCTTGTCAGAATCAAATAAAAACTGCAAAATCCTTCAAAGCAACCAAAAGAGGGGTACACATGAAGTTTCGGGCCATTTCGACGTCATTTGGCCTAACTTCACTCCTCCGACAGCCAAACAGGAGCTCCCGGCAGCGACAGTGTCGAAGACTTCAAAACTTCGATCAGAGCCTACGGATGGTCTCAAAATACCTCCAAAAGGCCCCCTGCCAAATTTCAAGTCAAACGGACAACGTTTGACCCTTCATCAACTCTTGGGAAGCAAAAACAGGCCTACCGGCGACAGAGCACCCCGGAATCATGACATCCAAATTGGAGCTAATGGATCATCTCAAAATGACTCCAACAGGTCCCCTGTCAAGTTTTAGGTCAAACGGACATCGTTTGGCCTAGTTTCAAAGCTCGGCATTTTCCTCGAGGTGAAATCAAGGCGAGCATTTGCGGGACCCCAAAAGACTTCAAAGCCCAAACCAAAGCCCATGGTTGGTCTTACTTACTACTCAGGAGGCTCCCTGTCAAATTTCAGGTCAATCGGACATCGGTTGACCACAAGTCAAAGCTCGGCATTTCTCTCATGGCGAAATTAAGGCAAGCATTTGCGGGACCCCGAACGGCTTCAAAACTCAAACCAAAGCCTATGGTTGGTCCTATCTACTGCCCAAGAAGCTCCACGTCAAATTTCAGGTCATTCCGACATCGTTTGGCCTAGTTTCAATGCTTGACAAAAAATCGGCAATACCGCACAACAAAGTCTTCGACTTTCCAGAAAAATAGGAAACTTTGTGCTCCGATTTGCGTGGCTTCTCGTCGGGTTTTCTTCAAGAGAATCAAGCCAATAAATGAGGGGAAATTTCAGAAAAAATACAGAAGAAAAAAGAATGAAAAAAGATCGAAAAATGGCGAAGAAACGGCGACCGAACGACGGCCAAAAAATGGGCCCAAGGCCCATGGTCGCCGGCGACCATGGAATTCCGGCGACCCAAAAGTCGCCGGAAACCCCTTTTTTCGGGTCCTTTTCGCGTTTCGAGTTGATTGGCCCCTGTGATTTTTCCAAAATCTGATTTTTCGTGAATGAAATCCGTCGATCTTCGTCAACATCACGGATTCGCCGCCGAATTCATTGGATGATCATTAGATGCCTCGAAATCGCCAACCGGCCGACAAAGAAAGCACACTTTCCGCCCGCCCGATCGTGAAATCGACAGGACAGATGTTGCCGGCATGTTGATATTAATCAATGTCTGAAATTGCATCGCCATCCGACATCAAACAACATGTGAATCCACCGGCGGTCATCGCAAGAAGAATTCCAAAAGACGCGGCGCGGCCCGCGACTCTTCAAGCAACTTGGCGACCAATTAATGAGGTTAAATGAGCCGTTTTATGACAAGTTAATGCGGTCATTAACTCATTATTTTGGACGGCCCAATCAAAAGCAAGCAAATGGGAGTTACAAGTCAAAGGATTTATGGCATTAAAGCCATGAAACTCCTCCCATGATGGGGATTAAAGGCAATTAAAAGCCCATTATTCTCCATCGGCCAATCAGATTCAAGGAAAAAGGAGTTACAAAACAAATACTTTAAAACTTGTAACTCCTCCCATTATGAGCATTAATGCATTCAATACTCATAAACCCTCCTAAATGGCTACCAAAGGCCTATAAATAGGAGGGCATTCCAAAGGGAAAAGGGATAAAAAAAAAAGGGACGAAGAACGGAAAAAGAATCCAGAGAATTGCCCGGAAAATCCAGAGGCCCTACAACTCTGCTGCAAAGACCACCCAAAGGTGATTGAAGCACCCTTGGGGGGCCATCCCCCCAAGGACCTCTCTTCTTCTACCAACATGGCTAAAACGTGGCTTTTCAGCCCGTTTACTTAGCTTTTTATCGGACATAAAACCTTCTCTTGGTCTTTGTCCTTTAAAAATCTGAGGTTAAAAAGCCAAGCCAAGAATCCAAGCATCGTGTTCTTATCTGCATGGACGATGGAGGAGCCCATACATGACTCGCGATCGTCGATCTGAACGTGTCCCCACAATCGAATGAGAAGTCAGATTCCTTTTCTTGATTTCTATTGTACTTTATTTTTCTTTTAGAGACAAAAATCACAACTCTTGTCTTTCATAATGGATAAGACTTGTAAATCGCCTTTCACGGCAACAAATGAAATCGCCTTTCACGGCATATAAAAAAACCTTTGTCTCTTTTCTTAAAATATGTGTGCAATGGGAAACTAGAAAAAGTTTTATTTCCCTTTTCTACTTGTGAAGGTGGATCTTCGGATCACCATTCCAAGATTCCAAGTGGAAAAGTGAAATTGGCATACCCGTACAAAAAGAAAGAAAGATGTTGATACCCTTTACTTTTCTTCTCCTCCCCTCCGCCGTACCCCGAAAGACCCGGGGCGGAGGCAGCGGGAGAGAGGGAAGAATCAGGTCCATCAGAAGTGTTGTCGGATAGGTGATGAACTCCTTCAGAAATAAGTTAAGTTGCAAATTGTAATGTTCCTCTGTGGACGAGGAGACCAACATGTTCCGGCTCATTATAAACCGATCCCACTTTTCCTTCGTCTCAAACCACTTTTCCTCTTCTATTTATAGTACACAAGAGGGCAGTGCGGGTGTTTGAGCCCTTCCTCAATTTTGTTTTCTCCACTTTTGTGCAAAGAAGATAAGTTTTAGGGATTCTGGTGGGTAATTTAATTGTTTATCCTTTTGCCCCTCCTCAAATGTTCTTTTGCTCTTTCAAATAAGAGAGAATTAGTAAATGATAAGGTTATTCTTTTCTTTTCCTTTCTTTGAGAAATATAAAAGTAAGTAGATTATCCTATCTCCTTTTCTTTGGGGCTGGTAGTTTTATTTATTATTCTCCTTGCATCATACATACAGAATTTATTCAAGTAGAGTTTTATTAGACTGTTTGAATAGAATCCACTTAAAAAAATGAAAACCCCTTTGTCGGGGTTCTCTTCCATGGATTCATGCATGTCTTCTTCTCTACCAAGGCAAAGCACCAAGAAATGAAGAAATCTAAAAGATCCTAACTTGTAGATCTAGGTTTTTGCACTTCCATAGGGCCCTAATTGATAATTCAAATTGGTCAATATTCTTTTATTAATGATAAACGTTGGTATGTTTATGTCACGCCCCAAAACCGGGATCCTGCAGTGATCCGATCTCGGGGAGCGTGTTTTGGGGTTAATTAAAAAAAAAAATTTCCTTTCCCCAAGATCCGCGTGTGTGAGGATTACAAAATTCCACACAACCTGAAATTTTCGCGGAAGTTGATGTGGCATTGCGGCTCGGAGCCCGTGGCCATCGGGTTCCGTGTCGCACTCAACCACTAACATAAAGCCATCAAATCAAGGATCATAATCAGACTGGAACAAGTCAAGAATCATAAAATACTAAGCTGGCAGTAACAGGACAATTCATTTCCCACATATGTTCAAGTTACAAATTATACAAATATATTCATGAAAAAAATCCTAAAAGAAAAAGGCTAATAAAAGCCATCAAAAAATAACCAACTAAACAAAATGCTACCCAAATTACGTTACGAACTCCGGCGCCAAAAGCGACATCTAGATGACATCGTTGGGCAGCCACTCACGTCCAACCGACGGCTCAACCGCCGCCCCTACTCAAACCGTCTAAAAGGCAATGGGGGGTCGAAATTTGGCACCAAACAAGAGAGTATCAGACATGACGGTCTGGCAAGCAAATAAACAGATAAAGGGTGACAAATATTTATAAAACATTATGAAAAACATTATAAAACAATTAAAAGCCTAGACATGAATATCAATGAAATAATTAAACAATTTCTAAACCATTAATAATTTTAAAGAGACATAATAAACTGAGTAAAAACACTAGCAATCCACATATAGCTATATTCTCCTATTACCGAAATAACAAGAGCAAACAGAAACCGTGGCCACTACCTGTGGGACCGGAACAAACAGAGCCGTTGCCACATAAAGTGGGACGCAAATCAGAACCGTTGCCACTACCCGTGAGACCGGAATACAGAACCGTTGCCATGGCCGGAGCAGACAGAGTCCAAACTGCAGTTGGCAAATAATTTAAAGATCCCAAGTCGGGTGATCAGCCCAATAAGGCAACCTAAGTTTAGTGGTGCCTTTAAATTTCAAAACCTGAACCGATACAAGTCAAATCATAATAATTTATTTCTAAAATCGATAAAACAACTACTCCTGAACAAATACATACACACTTGTTCTCCTTGGCTCATGGGCTCGCACTACAAAGCTCTGGCCCCATCTTGCCTTGAGATTTTATTTTCAAAATAATAGTCCATTTGGCTCATGGGCTCGCACTACAAAGCTTTGGCCCCATCTTGCCTCGAGATCTTGTTTTCAAGATAATAGACCCTTTTCAAACATGGCGAACCATTCACTTCATTTCAAAATAATTTGTAGAAAATATACAAATTTCCATGGTGAACCATTCAAATCTATTTCAAGTCGATTTGTAGAAAAATATACGAATTCATGTGGTAAACCACTTGATTCTATTTCAAATCACCGATGCTTTCAAACGTGAGGAATCACTCAAATCCTTTCAAATTAATTTGCCGAAGAATACATATACATTTTCTAACTTGGAATGAAATAGTGTATAGTGAATTTATGGCCTACCAAGGGATACCTTAATGCACACTTATTTCTTAGAGGTTAATATATAATGGGTTTGGTACCAATGAAAATCCACAACACCTAAGGTTAATAAGTGTGCCTTAAGATTCACAAAATTTCCCGGGTAAGATTCCTATCAATTCTTTCTCTCATCTCTCCCATTCAATTTACACATCCCAAAGTATTATAATTTATCAAAATTCATTAATGGGCTTATACACATTAGAAGGAAATTTACGAGCCTCAAAACAAATAGGAGAGATGGGATGAAATGGGCCTAAAACAGGTCTAGGAATGACCCACAAAACAATCCCAAACAGGCCCAAAAAAAAATCAGAAAAACAGTCCATAAATAGCCAAGAAAATGGGCCCTGGACAGACCTGGGCTCGCTCGAGGGGGCCCAACTCGCTCGAGCGGGCTGTCACAGAGGCCAGGCCCGCTCGAGCGGGCTGGGCTTCTGCCTAGCCCGAGAACAGTCAGCTGAATGCTGACTGTTCTGTTCCTTCTTCCTGCTGACTGTTCTGTTCCTTCTTCCTGGTTCAAACTTCATTCTTTTCTCTTCTTTGATTTCAGAAATTCAACACTAATTAGAGGAAAACATTGAAATCCCAATTGGCCTCTCCATGCACATACTTGTTGCAGAAATTCTGATACTAACTAAGCTGAAAACAGAGATTTAGAGAAGGATTTCCAGCATTCTTAAAACATTAGTAAACCAGAAATTTTCCTATTAATATAAACAAAACCATATAAAAGGGCTGAACATAAATTCATTGCTAGGAAACTTCTGCAAATCAGACCATACATGGCTCAAATAATCATTCAAATGAACTAACATTTTCAAAACAGAATTTAACATCATAAAGATATAAATTCTGAAATGCATCCTCACTATCTTAAAACAAAACAGAAACTTTAATGAGAGAGGTTCATGTTGCTATAACAAACAATATGTCAAAACATAGTATTAGTCATCACTCAAAACATTTCTAATTCAAATCTCAGTAATAAAGAACCCATTTAAAAACATCGGAGTTGCAAACAAGGAATTTAAAGAAGAACAGATTTTTCATATCATGCACCACATAATCTGATTATTCACTTGCCTGAGACAAAATGGGTCACAAAACAGCCCAAACAACTCCTATTCAGTTCAGCTGCAGTCCTACACCAATGCCATGGAAAAACCCATTTAAAAACTCAATATTTTGGAAAGAGAAGAAGCTATCAAAGAGCCTCCTTGCATGCATGAAGAAGAGCTTCCAAAGGGTGTGAAAAATCCATATCTAAAAGAAGAAACAAAACCTTACCTGTAGGTATAAAAATCAGTAACAAAAGCTTGAAAAATGAAGTTGGTTTTAGCAGAAATTTCACACAAATGATGTCTTTGGGTTGCTCATTGCATGAGGAAGATGATGCTAGAATCAGAATTTTGATTTGGGTTGAATTTTCTAGGCATGCAAGTGGAAAAGAAGTTGAGAAGGAAGAGAGGAAACTCTCTGGTTCGTTGCAGGAATGGGATAGGGAAGATGAAGTTCAATGAAAGCCTCTTTTATAAATGGGTTTAAGTCAAAAGTGTGGGTCCCAATGGCCATATAACTTCAAGGCTTTAAAACTCCCTTTTGTGGGTCCCGAATGAAGTCGACGAAGAAAAGAAAAATGATCGTCGAAAAATCTAGTTTTCAAAAAGTATATTTTCCTCATGGTTTTCAAATTTCTAAATTTATGCGTAGATTTAGTGTAAAAAGACGAATTTGCCCATTTTTCTCGAAAAACGTGATTTTCGAGTTTCAAATTCAAACGGACAAAACATGAAAGTTGTTAAGATCAATAAAACAAATCGAGAGGAGTAAAAATTGTAATTTTTTTGAAATAAAAGAATAAATTCCCATGCGAACACAAATCATACGGGCCACCACTGGCCGGGTCAAAACAAGCTCCCGGCTCTCAAAATTCTCCAAAGCTATGAAAAATCTAACTAAACTTACAAACGAAGCCAAACAACCTATAATCTCACTCATAGCTAATCCACAACTAAGACGACACTAAACACAAGAATTAGGGGTCGGGGTCTTACAGTTTAGTTTTTATATCTTAATTATTTATTAATTTTGAGAAATTTGAAAAAAGCCCAAAAATCTAAATCGATCAAAAAAAGTTGGATGTACTCGGTTACTCATTAAATTGTTGATTTTGACAAACATAATAATGTTTTTCACAGAAGCCCCTTTGTTGAGTTACGGTGCTCATCTCATGATGAGCGTTAGTGCTTGCGGGCCCACCTTCAGCCCCACCTAAGCATGGGACCTAAGGGATCGAAAGATCCCCCCCAACACAGCCCGTGTACATTGACAGAAGCTCTGATCATCACTGGACCCACTTGGTCCATGGCCAACAAATTTTTAGCATCCATAATGAGTGCACACTTGAACCAACGGTCCAGTTCATTTGGATGAGTGCCAAATGTCGAGACCCATGACTATTAGGGGTCTCTATTTTATTGTTGACTCAAGATGGATCAAACGGTGGGCCCCACCACGTGTTCCTGAGCACCATCTGTTTCACATGTGTAACATTTGCAAATGAAAATTTTATAAGTACTGTTTTGCATATGTAAAACTAATTTTTCTATCATGTATAAAAGGCAAACAACCCCTTAAAGAATCATTTATTAGGATGAGGCTCTAGCTACTGCAACATATATTTTAAATCAATCCTCCCCAAAAAACTACAAATGCAACACCGTATTAACTTTTGACCAATAGAAAGCTAGACCTAACCAAATCACAAATTCAAGGGTCATTTGCTCAAGTTTGGGTAGTTGGTCGAGTTTGTAAAAAACTATATAATAAATCAATCAAATGTACTTTAATAGGAGTTGCGAAAAATTCATAAGGATACAGATTCATAAAACATCATACTACTTCCATTTTTGCAGTTGAGAAATCTTGCTTTCGGAACTCCCCATAAAAAATAAGGCAAAAGGAAAAATCATTTCTGTCTTTTCCCACACTTGACTGTTGCACCAAAAGATGGAAAAGTGGGCGACGACAAGTTAGTGAGGGTATTAAAATGTTAATCTATTGTGGGATTGTAGGCACTCGTTGTCACTCACTCACTCTTCCTGTAAAAATGGTGTTGCGGTTGCAGGTAAACTTCCATTTTCAGAAAAAATGGTCCAAGAGTATTGGCATTTTGTGGATAGTCCAGTTGGGATTGCTTTATTTATGAGATTCTGCTAGTGCAGGAGTTGTAACTGAAATTAAAGTTCTAGAGCCTCCTGACTCCTGAGACCCACTGAAACTAGGGTCCATTCTTTCCAACAGTGTGGTAAAAAGTATGACGTACAAGGCCCAAGTGAAGCTGGGACAAGCAGAAATATCACAATTTTTTTTTACTGATCAAACAATCTCATCCGTTTAAACATGGACATGAATCCAATCGAGTGGTTAGGATCATTAAGCTAGTGTCCCTTTTAGAATGCCACCCCAATTAAGGTAATAAGTTCATTAGGGTCTGTGTGGTTATGGGCCGAGTCCGAGTAGGCCAAAAGTTTTTCCAATGCCAGTCCATTTAATTGTTAGGTCAGATGTAAGACCCGCCTGTAATGCATCCTGTCACATGAGAAGGAGGATTTGCCTTCCAAAATTTATGTACAATAAGATCATCCTAACCCTTCACTTTAGCACCTCAACATTCAACCATTTTGTAAGTGCATTTTTATCCCAATTCAAACCAGTGGTAGATGATGGTCCGGCCCAGTTTCTGCAGCTAAGTGCACAGGAGGGTTTGGATTGATCATAAGTAGGTTAATTGGACCTGGGTAAATCATAGATTTCAGCTGCCCAGTACAAAAAACAGAAAACCAATCCAGCCCATTGTCCAGGCCCATGAGCTGCCCTACCACTATTTTGTGTGGTGTTGTAGTCAGCAGGGACACGCAGTGTGGACAGGGATGTAAGAGATAAGGACCTTCCTATCCACCAAATATGAAAGGCAAGTGCAATATTCTTTCCTTGTCCATAAGATTTTTTTTTTTTTTTTTTTTTTTTTTTTAAGTTGGTGTCCATAGGATCTTTCCTAGTCTGCTGATTTAAAACTCTGTGAATTAACTCTTGATTTAGCCGAGTTGTATCATTTTGGACAAGGGCCGACTCAAATCCAATGAAGACTCGGTATCTAAAAAATATTACAAGGTTTTTTTAATTCTTCTCCCTTTTCTGTTTTCCTCTTCTTTTGGGTTAAATATCATGAATACAAGTGAATTAATATATATTTATGATTTATTAACATTTAATCTATTTCTAAGAAATTAAATAGTTTAAATGAAGATTTGCACAAATAGAGTGACTTCAACTCCCCTCAGTCAATCTAATTTTAGTTGGGTGAGTCGAGTCTTAATTTCGAGTTTTCGCAACAATAACATTTCATTTAGTGGATTTAACGGATCCCCCAATATTCGAATACCCAAAAATGGAAGAGATAGGAGCTTATGGATAAATATCCGATTTTTTTTATTTTTTATTTTTTCACAATGGCCCCCCAAAGCCTTTATCCTGATTCAACCCCTGTGTAAAATGGAGAATGGGTCCAATGGTTGAAAGCTGGTGGTCGACCATCACACCCCTGTCGGCACTAGTGGGTCTCACAACATGCCATTTGTCCATTTTTTTAATAGAATCATCACAGTGTCATTGATTACATAATTTTTGAAAGAGAGAGCCCACAAACACATGGGAAGGCAACCCACTCAAGTGGGAAAAGAGCCTGCACAAGCAGAAAGAGGTGATGTACCCAGAATTCAAACCCCAGACAACAAGGTAAGAACTACGCTCCTTACTACTTGGATAATGAGCCGTTCTCGTATATTATTGGGCTATTGCATGATAATAACAATCGGGTTCAAGTTCGGGCACTATTGGGTTATTGCAGGAACACCAAATTAGCCAAGTATATATAATAATATAAAATAATACATATTAGATTAATAATAGTGTGCAATTATATGAAAATACATAATCGATATAATATACTTGGGTTTGAGTCAAGCTTGAAGGTTGGTCCAGTCCCTTCAACTTTGGGCAATTAGGTCTATACATGTTTTTATGTCTCTATACATAGCCATTAGTTGGGTCAATATTGTGTCCAGACTCATCCTAGACTTGACCCATTTAAAGCTCAAACAAAATTAAACAACTAATGGTCAGGGGTGCGCGCAACTTGGCTTACTCTGCTCTCGAATCCACATGGCCCTACCTGGCCAAAAGCGAGCTTAGGGGCCAGGATCTGGGTTGAGTCTGGTTTTGCCGTTTGGGTTCCCATATTGGACTCGGTTACAACATAATAAAAATACTATATTATACCTAAATCCAAAATATTTGGGTACCTAATTCTCCTTGGGTCAATGGTAAACTTGCATTACACTCTAATAGGAAATTTGTAAATTGAGTAAGCTCAGGTTCGATTCCATGTCATATCGGGTTACCAACATGCAATTCGAATTAGGCTTGGGTTAACTTAATTAGGTGAACACCCACCTTCACCCATGCAACTCAATTTCACTCCAGTAGGAAATTTATAAATTGAGTGGGTTTCCATTTGATCTCGATCAAGTTATCAACATACAATTCTGACTGGGCTTGGGTTAAGTGGATGCCCACCCAGCCTCAACTACAAGCAAGGAAATCCAACTAAACACAAATCAAGCCGGGTTCGATTTCCGTTCGATCTCGTCTCCGTTTACCTACAATCAATTCGTATTGGGCTTGGGTTGAGTGGAGAATGGAGATCCAACCTGATCCACACAAGCAGGCACAGCTGCTGCCGGTTGAGATTTGTTTTGTGAAGACACAGGTTTCGGGTCCCACACATCAAGACCCACCAAATGGATGGCCTATATTCACAAACCTAAAGACTTTAAGAAACAAACAAAGATGTTAGAATCACTCGACGAACTGAAGTAGACGTCTATAAATATCAGCGCGAAATGCGGTTGTGTGGACCACATTTTGCCCGGGATTTAAGCAAAGTTGCTCAGAATTTATGAATCCTCTGAGAATCTTTTGAAGTTTGTTTTCTTCATCTTTACAGCATCATTCCCAACTAATGAAGTGGAAGTTCTACGAAAGGTACTAATAAAGATCTAAAATATTAAGGTACTCACATTTAAGGGGCATTTTGGAAATTCTAAAAAAGAGCGCTTATTTGATGATTTAGAATTTATTTACATGTTAGAGCACTAGTTAAACCTCTAATTGTAATTTCTTTTTTCTTTTAGAGTTTATTTCGTTGCATATGTGAGTTGTTATTACCTCGCGTGTGTGAATTATGTCTCTTTGCACGTGCGAGTTCCCATCACCTCTCATGTATGAATTGTATCTTCTCGAATGTGTGAGTTCCCATCACCTATTATATGCGAGTCTCACGGGTCCTAACCTCTTAGATCTGATTTAAAAATAAAAAACATCATCACATAAAATCATATAATTGGATGCATAAGAGGAGCTTACATCTGGCCAACAACTAAATGGAATAGGATTGGAAAAGTTTTGGCCTGACCTGAATTGGCAGATAACCACACACATATAATTGGGGTAGCTATAAAAGGGACACTGGCTCAATGGTCCTAACCACTGGATCAGAGTCATGCCCATGTTTAAACGATTGAGATTGTTTGATCAATGAAATTTTGTGATATATATTGGAATGAATCGATACTTTTAGTTTGAGTGGAAGGAGTAGTACTACTCTAGAATTTAATTTTAGTTGGAACAACCCAGTAAAATCCAATGTAATCAAGCTTTATAAAAACTCAGATACAATCCAAACTAATCCCACCATGATTTATCATGACATGTCAAAACTCTCCTGAACCTTTTTTCGAAAGTGGAAAGTAATGGGTCAGGCCAGAGTGACTCAGTCCACAATGATGGGTTAGGCCCAAGTGACTCGGTCCACAGTGACAGGTCGGGCCCAAGTGACTCAAGTCCGTGATAAGTCCAGGTCCAAATCCACCTATTAAAGGCCAGGTCCAGATCCGCGTAGTGACGAAGTCAGAGCAGCCGCGTCGTTCCTTTAATCCGCTTTTACCAGGTCCTGCGGAGGAGATCCTACCTGCCTCGTCTGTTGAGGGCAGTTCGAAGACTCCACCAGAATGGAGCACCCGTTGCTAAAGAGTCGTCCCCATCTGTTATGGGAAGACTATAAATCAAAGAGCCCGACCGGCGTTGGAGGGCAAGTAATTTTCTTTGCACATTTATTGTATTCTCCCGACCTGTAATCTCTACATCGAAGAAGTAAAATCATCAGTTTGGAGTGGACGTAGGACACACTGACCGAACCACTATAAATTCTCTCTCTCTTTCCTTCAATTTTCACCTTAATTACTCATTACTTGATCGATGGTGCCCGAAATCAGTTTTTGGCATCATCAGTTTGGCGCCGTCTGTGGGAACATCAAATTCTCACTTCATAACACTTCCTCTTTCAAAACTATGGTGACCACTACCAGATCAACGAGACGACAAGAGGACAATCCCAGGCAAGAGGGCGAGGATGATCCTCCACCGAATAATCCTCCTCCAAACGCTATCGCTCCTGCTCCCACTCCTCAATAAATGTTGGAGACAATGCAGGCAGCTGGTAACTCAAAACCAGCAGATCCTATAGCTCATACTCACGGGGCAAGGAGGAGTGCAACTTGAAGGAGCACCTCAAGGAGCGCAACTTGAAGGAGCACCTCAAGGAGCGCCTCGCCAGGAACATCCAACGGCTCCTCGCAGGGGAGCGCCTCGCCCGGGTGGCCATCCACATGGCGCGCAGGGGCTGGGCGCCCATCAACATGGCGCCCAGGGCCTGAGCGCCCATCCTCATGTCGCCCCTGGCCTGGGCGCCCATCAACATGGCGCCCAGGGCCTGGGCGCCCATCCCCATGGTGCAAGAGTTTAACATGGCGCTCAGGGAGTTCCCCATGGTGCCCCTTCTTGGAGTACTATTGGTCAACCCTCAAGGTCGCGCCCATCACAGAATTCCTCCGCCCCCCGGTGGAGCCCAGCTTGGAGGACCCCCACCTCCAGGTGGAGCAAATCATGGCAGACTTCCGCCTCCTCCCTCTATTTCTAATGGGGAGGAACCTCATTTCCAAGAGGAGGAGAGCGAAAACCGAAGCATAGAGGTAGGGAGTCACTTCTATGATCGATCCAGGGAACCAGGCAATCACTGGGAGGAAAAGATCAAAGAAATGCAGGATCAACTGGGCAATGTCTTCAACGCCATAAGGGCGAAGGCACCGGAGACGGTAGATTATTTGGTCGGGCGAGCGAATACACCGTTCAAGCCCGACGTGGTGAACTACCCACTCCCTCTGAAGTTCAAGATGCCATCCGTGGAGACCTTCGATAGAAGGAAGGATCCATTGGACCACCTAGAGACGTACAAAACCAAAATGCAGCTGCATAATATCCCTGACGAGATAATGTGCAGGGCGTTCCCAACTACATTGAAGGGCTCCGCTCGACAGTGGTTTGCCAATCTCGCCCCAACCTCCATCGCCACCTTTGGAGAGTTGAGCAAGTCATTCGTCTCGCACTTTATCGGAGGGCGCCGCCACCAAAAGCCTGCCACACACGTGCTCAGCATAAAGCAGGACAAGAATGAGAGCCTCAGGAGCTACCTCACTCGTTTTAACGAGGAGGTACTTCAGGTCGAAGAACCTGACGACAAGGTCTCTATGACAGCCTTCCTGGGAGGCCTTCGCTCGTCAAGCTTCCTCTTTTCAGTGATGAAGCGGCCGCCAAAGAGCTTTCCGGAACTGCTGGCAAAAGCCCAGAAGTACATAAATGCTGAAGACATCACAAGGGCCAGGCGAGGAGAGTCCTCCAGACCAGAGGGCAAGGGGAAGGAGCGGGACAGAGATGAAAAGAAGGAAACAAGCAACAAGCGAAGCAGGACTGAGAGAGTACCTGTCAGGGACTGACTCGGTCCTGCCCCGCACAGAGACAGACAAGTGTTCACTCCTCTCAATGCCACTATTGAGCACATCTTATTCCAAATACAAGATGACCCTGCCATAAAATGGCCTGGGAAGATGAAGTCTCCTCCGAACCGCCGGAACCCGACCAAGTACTATCGCTTCCATTGCGACCATGGCCATGACACCGATGACTGTTATGACCTCAAGCGGCAGATTGAGGATCTCATTCAGTGTGACCACCTACGCCAATATGTTGCTGGTAGGGGGCAAGCACTGCCACCACCACCACCTCGCAATCTGGAGGACCAACAACCAATCGGGGAGATCCGAACCATCTCGGGAGGAATGGCAGATTCGCTCTCTGCCATGAAGGCCCACGTCAGAAAGGCAAGGCATCATGATGAGGCACGCCCGTCCAAGGCGCCTAGGCTGAGCACTAACGAAGTCATATCCTTTTCAGATAAGGATTTAGAAGGGATCCAGCACCCCCATGATGACCCTCTAGTGCTCACAATGACCATCGCCAATTTTCAGGTACACAGAATCTTGGTAGACAGTGGTAGCTCTGCAGATATCCTATTTACAGAAGCTTATGATAAGCTGAAACTGGGCCGGGAAAGGCTGCAGCCTGTCAAATCCCCCATCATCGGCTTTTCAGGAGAGAAAGTGTATCCCTTAGGGGCAATCACACTTCCAATCACAGCCGGGGCGGCACCCCGAAGTTCCACTACAATGGTCAACTTCCTGGTGATAGATTGCCCCTTAGCCTATAACATCATACTGGGACGGCCTACTCTTAATGCATTAAGAGCCGTCCTCTCCACCTACCATCTCATCCTCCGCTTCCCAATCCCGAACGGAATCGGGGAGATAAGGGGGGACCAAGTAGCAGCAAGAGAATGCTACGTCTCCTCAATGAAAGCCACGAAAACGCAGGAGGCGTTGCAAGTTGAAGTCTTGGACCCAAGAGTCGAGGCCACTATAGAAAGGGGAGAACCAGTTGAAGCACTCACCCCTGTGGTCTTAAATGAAGACCTCCCTGATAGAATAGTATACATTGGCTCTTCTCTTCCCAAGGATCTGGTCCGTCGCTTGACCAACTTTCTGAAGAATAACATGGACATCTTCGCATGGTCACATGCGGATCTTGAAGGGATTGATCCCGAAGTCGCCACTCACCGCCTCAATGTCAACCCTCACCACAAGCATATCCGACAAAAGCTACGGGGCGCCTCCACTGAAAGGGCCCAAGCAATGGACAAGGAGGTCGGGAAGCTAATAGAGAATGGAGCTGTCAGGGAGGTAGCATACCCTGAATGGCTTTCGAATGTCGTGATGGTGACAAAGGCGAATGGGAAGTGGCGCCTATGCGTCGACTTCACTAACCTTAACAAGGCATGCCCAAAGGATTGCTTCCCGTTGCCCAGGATTGGTCTCCTCATCGACGCCACAATAGGACATGAACTCCTCTCCTTCCTGGATGCTTATTCTGGATACAACCAGATCAGCATATATCCCCCAGATCAAGAGAAGACGTCGTTCATCACCCCGAAAAGGACCTATTGCTATAGGGTCATGCCTTTCGGGTTGAAAAATGCAGGTGCAACCTACCAACGCCTAGTGAACAAAATGTTTCACTCACAGATTGGGTGGACCATGGAGGTTTATGTGGACGACATGTTGGTGAAGAGCCTCGCTGCCGCAGATCACATCGACCATATCCAAGAAACTTTCAGTATTCTCAGGCTCTATCACATGAAGTTGAATCCTGAGAAGTGTGCCTTCGGTGTGGGGTCGGAGAAATTCTTGGGGTTCATGGTCAACCAGAGGGGAATAGAGGCAAACCCCGATAAAATCAAGGCTATATGGACATGAGGTCACCCACTTCCACCAAGGAGCTGCAGTGCCTCAATGGAAGGGTTGCAGCACTTAACAGATTTGTTTCCAAGTCTGCAGACAAGTGCTTGCCTTTTTTCAAAATCCTTAGGAAAACTTTCGAGTGGGGACCCGAGGCTGAGGAGGCATTCCAAAAGCTTAAAGCCTACTTGGCCGCTCCCCCTCTTCTTTCACATGCTGCACTTGGCGAGGTGTTATATTTGTATCTCTCTGCTTCTCCCTCAGCAGTCAGTTCTGTCCTCATCAGAAATCATGATGGAGTGCAAAAGCCCATCTATTATGTAAGCAGAGCATACCGAGGGGCAGAGCCCAGATACTCAGAGTTGGAAAAACTGGCGCTCGCCCTCATCTCGACGGCAAGGCGGCTACGACATTATTTTCAGAGCCATACAATTGTTGTAGTTGCTAATAAGCCTCTGAAGAGAATACTCGGAAAGCCGGACGTATCCAGGAGACTTGTCAAGTGGGCAGTAGAACTAGGCGAGTTCGATGTCCAGTATCAGCCAAGGGCCGCCATCAAAGCACAGGCCCTGGCCGACTTCGTAGCTGAATTTACATACTATGTCGACCCCGGCGCCCAAGTCAATCTGCCACCTACCGAAGATATCCAGAGGGGGATCCAGGGCTCCCAGCCTCTTCCACACTCCAAAGCCCCGGACACACAAGACCCCCTGGGCGCCCAGGAGGCCTCCCCCTCAGCCTGGGCGCCCAGGGGACCTCCTCCTCAGGCGCTCAGAGCCTCCTGGGCACCCAAGAGGTTTCTCCCTCAGGCCTGGGTGCCTAGGAGACCTCCTCCTTAGGCGCCCAGGAGGCCTCCCCCTCAGGCTTGGGCGCCCAAGGGACCTCCTCCTTAGGCGCCCAAAGCCCCCTGGGTGCCCAGGCTCTTTCGGGTACCCAGGGGACCTCCTCAGCAAACGCCAGAGACCCCTTGCGCGTCCAGCCTCATCTAGGCGATCAGATTCTCTCGTCACAGCCGCTTTGGAGACTATATGTTGATGGCTCGGCAACCAGTGAAGGAAGTGGACTGGCTTCGTCCTAATCAGCCCTGATGGTACGCCCATTAAGTAAGCAGTGAAACTCCATTTCATTACCTCTAACAATGAAGCAGAATATGAGGCCCTCCTTCTGGTCTGAGATTGGCGATAGAGATGGACGCCTTGTCCCTTGTTGCTTACAGTGATTCACAATTGGTGGTCAATCAGATAAATGGAGAGTTCGAAGCAAAAGAGAAAGAATGCAGGCGTACCATGGCATGGTGAAAAGATTGATCCCGCGTTTCCAATGCTTCCAGATCTATCACATCCCTCAAGGGGAAAACATGGCAGTAGATACCCTTGCCAGGCTCGCCTCATCGTTGGAGGCCTCACCGGCCGAGCCAACATTCATTGGGCACCAGTTGGAGCCGAGTAAGTTAAATGTAAGTACTACAAACATCAACTGTGCAACGGATGAGTCAAACTGGATGACCCCCATAAGGGCTTACCTCCAAGAAGGTACTGAGCCAAATGATCCCCTCAAGGCCAAAAAACTTAAGATGAGGGCTTCAAAGTTCACTCTCCTACAAGACACGCTCTACAAAAAAGGTTACTGCTTACCTCTGCTGCGCTGCCTTTCACCTGAGGAAGCCGACTACACCCTCCGTGAAATTCATGAAGGGATCTGCAGGAATCACTCTGGAGGGCGCTCCCTTGCCCACAAAGCACTAAGGCAAGGATTCTTTTGGCCTACCATGGTGAAGGACGCCAAAGAATTTTCCAAAAAATGCAACAAGTGTCAACGCTTCGCTACTGTGCCAAGGCAGCCACCGGAGGAGCTAACTTCAATTTTGAGCTCGTGGCCTTTCTCCAAATGGGGCATTGATATCTTGGGCCCCCTTCCATTGAGCAGAGGACAGTGCAAGTTTGTAGTCATCGCCATTGATTACTTCACAAAATGGGCGGAGGCAGAACCCTTAGCAAAAATAACAGACTCAAAGGTAAAAGACTTCGTCTGGAAAAACCTAGTCTGTCGCTTTGGGATACCTCACGCCATTGTTAGTGACAATGGCAAGCAGTTTGATAACAAACTCTTCAACACCTTCTGCTCCGACCTCCATATAAAGCTGCCTTATTCCAGTCCGACACACCCACAAGCAAATGGGCAGGCAGAAGTCATGATAAGAATGGTCCTTCGCAACCTGAAGACAAGGCTCGAAAGAGCGAAGGGTCTTTGGGTTGACAAGCTCCCAGGAGTGTTATGGGCCTATCGAACCACGCCGAGAACTCCCACTGGGGAAACCCCTTTCTCTCTCGCTTTCGAGACTGAGGCAGTCATCCCCGTCGAGATAGGTGTACACTCTTCAAGGGTCCATCACCATGACCCTGTTACCAACGAGGAAGGACTCCGCATCAACCTCAATTTGATAGAGGAGGCAAGGGAGATGGCTATGGTCCATAATGCGGAGTACAAACGGCGCATGGCAAAGTACTACAACTCGAGGAGAAGCCTCGTTCCTTTCAACCGGGAGACCTAGTCCTCAAAAAGGTGATCCTCGCCACAAAGGACTCTCGTGAAGGAAAGCTGGGACCAAACTGGGAGGGGCCGTACCTCATAACAAAAGTAATAAGGCCAGGCACCTACAAAATCCAAAATTCTGAAGGAAAGGTCTTACTCCATCCATGGAACGCGGAACATTTGAAGAGGTACTATCAGTGACATTTTAAAAGAGCCAGAGTAGTGAAGGTGTGGGGTTTAAGTTGTTTTTTGTTGTTTATACTTTTTCATTGACATTGTTCAAGCAGTAAGGAATGGAGGAATAAAACACTACATTTTGTGATAAATAATCCTTGTATTTTTATTCAATTACCAAAAGTTAGGCTATAAGTTGCCTTTCTAAAAAATAAAAAAAATAATAAAAAAAGAAAAAACAAAAGAGTACAGCAAAAGCCCCTGCCCCCTAATCACTCTCAGAGCTGCCCTCTTCATCCTCATCATCATCCTCATCATCATCCCCAACATCATCATCATCATCCTCGTCGGAGCGGCCACTGCTATCATCAGGCGCCTCAGTCGGCACGAAGCCTGAGAAATCAATGTCTGGAAAGGCAGTAGAGATCTTCCCCCGAAGCTCCTCATAGCCATCAATGAAGGCATCGGCGAGACCATCCGCTAACTCCTTTTCAGCCTGAGAAGCTCTATCGTGTACCGCCTTCATCTCTGTCGCCATGACACTCTCTCTGAGCAACGCCCTCTCGCGGGTCTGTGCAAGCTCAGTCTCAATGAGCGAAGCCCTCTCGCGGGCCTTCACTAGCTCAGCCTCACTGAGTGAAGCCCTCTCGCGGGCCTTCACTAGCTCAGCCTCTGCCCTGGTCACCCTCTCGCGGGCTGCCGAGAGCTCAGCCTCTGCCCTGGTCGCCCTCTCGCGGGCTGCTAAGAGCTCAGTCTCGAATCTGGTCGCCCTCTCGCGGGCCGCCGCTAGATCAGCCTCGGAAGCTCCTCTAGCAGCTTCAAGAGCAGCAATCTTCCTTCGAGCAATGGAGAGCTCCTTTTGCATACTCTCATTCTCCTGCTTCAGCTGACTGTTATGTCGGGCCCTTGACAACAAGCAGATGGACGCAGTGGAAGCCTGGAGCAATAAGAGACAAAGAAAATGAGAGTACACATATATAAAAAAAAATGAAAGTCTGGAGAAAAGGAAACAGTAAGCCTTTACCTGAGCCAGACCCTCTAAGAATTTGTCAATGACCCTCTTGGTACCCAAAGCATTGATCTGCGTAACCTCAGGAGGAAACACAAATCTCCTGAGCTTTTCACGAATCACCAGCGGATTGCCCAGCATGGGACCAACCCAAGCTGGTGCCCCTGCAGGAGCCCCCGAGTGTGAGGGAGACGAATGAGTGGCAGAATGTACAGTCGGAGAAGAAGACTCTGGAGCAGCAATCGTGGCGGAGGAGCTCGCTGGCTGAGGAGACGCTGCGGGAGAGGCCGCCCGATGAGAACACGGTCGTGCCTCCGCTGAAGGGGTGGATGCGAGAGAGCTCACCTTGAAAGTCACTGGTGGAGAGTTCCCCCTTGAGGTGCTGTCTACCATCGCTGCCTTGGAAGGAGGGGCACTCCTACTCGAAGGGCGAGCCCCAGAAGGAGGGGTACTCCTACTTGAAAGGCAAGCCCCAATCACCTCTCTGTCTACTGCTGTAGAAGTAAAAGTGTTACTTAGGTATGGAATATCAAGTAAATAAAAAAAAAGGCAGAAGTCAAGTACGTTTTCTTTTCACAGGAGATTTCGGAGTATGGCCACTAGCTCCACTACTCTCTTTGGGTAAGAGAACCCCCAAGTCTTTCTCAGGACAAGCCCTCACGGCCTGCAGCTTCCATTCCTGACTCATGGAGAGCACTGGCGCCTCTACAAAAGGGTAATGGGTAAGCACATAAAAAAAAAATAAATAAAGAGAAAGAGCAGCAAGTGAATGACTTACCAAGTTTCTTGGCGTCGCCACATCGTGTTGGCACCAAAGCCCGGTCTGTCTCAGAGGCCTACTCTCCACCAATAAAGAAGAAACGAGATTTTCAACTATGGCAGTTGGAACGCAAACCCGTAAGCAGCTTGCCACCCCTAGGGGTGAGATAGTATCATCCCCTATTAGAGGCCGGAGACTCAATCCGGTTGTAGGCAGCATGGAACTCCACAGGCGAAGCATCCTCGTTATGAACCCTCCTCCATAATACAAGAAAAAAGCCACACTAAGAATGGTGCTCACCTTGGATACGTCGTCGTCGACAACCACTTTTCCTCGATACCTTTTGCGATGAGAACTTATCGTACCCACTGCCGCGGCGCCCGTATTCACCTCTCCAGACACCTGATGGACACTACCGCCCTCGCCCATTGCCTGCATCAAGCCCATCGCAGCAGCAGGCTGGGCGCCCAAGGTGGCGCCCCAGCCCCATCTTCCACCAGCATCAAGCTGGGTGTGCGCAGCAGCTCCAGCGCCAGGGGCGGCGCCCCGTCCATCCGCCGCGCCAGCAGCAGGGGCGCCCCGTCCGTCGTCCGATGCCACAGTGGGCGCTGCAGCAGGGGCGCCCAGGGTGGCGCCTCGTCGATCTCTCATCGTAACAGCAGCAGGGGCGCCCCGTCCGTCATCCGACGCCACAGCAGACGCTGCAGCAGAAGCAGGGGCGCCCATCGTAGGGGCGTCCCACCTGTCTCTCCCCTCGGCAGTAGGCGCAACGGCAGGGGCGCCCTGGGCGGCGCCCCGCCCGCAATCCACCGCGTCAACAGACGCTGCAACAGAAGCAGGGGCGGCCATCGCAGGGGCGCCCCGCCTGTCTCTCCCCTCGGCAGCAGGCGCAGCGGCAAGGGCGCCCTGGGCGGCGCCCTGCCCGCGGTCACCGCGGTAGCAGCTGCAGGGGTGCCCAAGGCGGCGCCCCGTCCACCATCTTCCCAGGCAGCAGCAGGGCTGGCAGTGGCCAGCCCATCCCTTTCATCATACACCTCTTCTGCTTCTTGTCGATCCGGAAACTCCATGGTGGCTGCCTTCTTTCTTTTTTGAACAAGAGGAGAATGAACAACCACAAAGAAAAGAGAGTTAACAACTTCAAGGGAGGGTAGAGAAAAGCACTCCCTATTTATAGCCTAGGGTTTTTAAAGAGGGAAGGAACCCTAAGCCAAAAGAACTCTTCTATGAAATTCAAAGAGGGAAAGAACCCTGAGCAAAAAGAGACGGGCAGTGTCTAGGAAGGTTAGGAGTGCTCAGAATGAAGAAAGCCTGATATTCAAAATGCCTCACTTTCAAAGTTTCCTTTGGCGCAAGGCATTGAGGGGCAAATGATGGGTCAGGCCAGAGTGACTCAATCCACAATGATGGGTCAGGCCCAAGTGACTCAGTCCACAGTGACAGGTCGGGCCCAAGTGACTCGAGTTCGTGATAAGTCCGGGTCCAAATCCACCTATTAAAGGCCAGGTCCAGATCCGCGGAGTGACAAAGTCAGAGCAGCCGCGTCGTTCCTTTAATCCGCTTTTACCAGGTCTTGTGGAGGAGATCCTACCTGCCTCGTCTGTTGAAGGCAGTTCGAAGACTCCGCCAGAATGGAGCACCCGTCGCTAAAGAGTCATCCCCATCTGTTAGGGGAAGACTATAAATCAAAGAGCCCAACCGGCGTTGGAGGGCAAGTAATTTTCTTTGCACATTTATTGTACTCTCCCGACCTGTAATCTCTACATCGGAGAAGTAAAATCATCAGTTTGGAGTGGACGTAAGTCACACTGACCGAACCACTATAAATTCTCTCTCTCTCTCCTTCAATTTTCACCTTAATTACTCATTACTTGACCAGTGGTGCCCGAAACCATTTTTTGGCATCATCAGAAAGCATAAGAAAGTAGGATCTATTGAGAAGGGAGTTACAACTCCAGTTTTTACTGGGGAATGACAACCTGGCCTAGAATGCCAACATTAGATGACATTATCCTTGCTTGTAAGGACAGAGATGGTGACTGTCCAATTAAACAAAATGGAAGTCCTTTGATCCAATTAGGTTCCATTGTGTAATGCCTGGGGACCACGTGAAATCTATGTGTTGTATTGTGATTAGGGGGTATAATGGGCCAGACCAGCCATGCACGGCACAGCCCAGCGAAAAAACCCGTGACTAGGCCGTGCCCGGTCCATTGACAGCGTTAATTGGGCTTGTCCGGCATGGCATGAACCAAAAGATGGGACTTGCTGGCCAAGGAGCCCTGGTCTTGGTACGGCATGGCATGGGCCACGTACTTAGATGTGCCATGCCGAGCCAAGCAAGGCATGACATGACATGGCATGGCACAGCCCAGCACGGCCCGGCATGACAATTATATATAAAAAACTTAATTTTCTTATATAAATAAAATGTAAAATTTAAAATAATCAAATATTTGTTTTTCATTTGTAAATCAGCATCAATGTTTGTGCACTTATTTTAATAGTCTCAGTCTTATTTCAAGTTGAGAACTCCTAATAGTCTATAAAGCTCATTTCAATTTATATAAGAAAATTAACAAGTTTTTTTTTAAAAAAAAAATAGAAGTGGCATGTGGACCAGCCCATGAGCAGCACGGCCTAGTATACATGACCTAAGCCGTGTCATGGCTGTGCTGGCCAAACCCCAAGTCAATATGGGCATGACACGACATGGCCCAGGCACGGTTGACTAAAAAAAGAGGGATCTGATCTTGGAGCCAAAATCTTAGATAGAATGTGAAATGCATTAGTATAATTGAACAAAAGGGTATCAAAATAATTTTGTTTCTAAATATACAACTAGGGGTATTAAATGGTAAATGTAAAAGCTAAATATATCCTCAAATACTAATATTACTTCCCTTAAACTTATATATATTTAATATGTTATGTAATTATATCCTATGTTGAGATCTGGATCCGAATACAAATTTATCCAGAATAAAAAAAAACTATTAGGGCCTGTTTGGCATTGTTTCTATGTTGTTTCCAATTCTATGTTGAGGCCGGGTTGTGCTAAGACTATTCTACGTAGAACTTGTTTGGTAAGACTTTGTTAGTTGTTCCATTGAAAATATGCTGCTGGGAACTTGTTTGTTAACATCATAATTATTTTTTTTTCAGAAAACAAAATCAAATTTTGCAATATTGTTGAATTTAAATCAATTATAAATATTCATAAATTCGTCTTAAATATTAAAAAAATATTAATGGCCGACTCATATAGGAATACAACAATGTGGGACCGCTTGAAAGAATTAGAACCAATGTAGGAATCCTTGTACATGAGATCCGCCTCTAGACTTCCAACTTGAACCCTCTATAAATTAGAAGATATGGATCACCATGATAAGGTTTATAACGTGGCACATCTTTATAGGATTTACAAAGTTAGCCCACCTTACTATTCATAATTTTTTTCTTTTATCAAGGTGAGGTAAAATCCATTTTATTATTATATTTATGTTTTTTTCTTTGTCTTTTATCAAGGTGAGATCAAACTCATCATATAATTATATTCGTATTTTTGTTTTTGATCAAGGTGTTTCAACTAATTAGTGGACAATAGATGAATTGGCCATTACAAGTTTTGTGTGTGCACCGAGCAATAGGCGTGATCAGTCTCTATATTCGGTGAGAGTGATGAATGATCATGTTAATCTTACATCACATTAATTCATGATCTAAATTATCATTTAATCAGGCAATAATAATCAATATAAATCATATAAAATGATCACTAGTGACCTAGCACAAAATCCATAGGCATAAAACAAATCCAATCGTGCTTAATAAGATCATTGATCAACTAATTTAAATCTAAATTTGGGTGAGAGGGGGGTGTAGGGTATTTGGTTTCATGGCTGAAAGAGACATTGTGTATTTGCACTTAAAGAAAATTGGAAGAATAACAGTAACACTTCAAGCCATGAATGTTCTAAAGTTGCTCAAATGACCGGTAACAGTATAATTAGAAAAAAAAATAGTTACAAAAGATAAACCATCAAAGAACTTATGCACAGAGAGATATAAATGAGAGGAGGGTAGGGGAGTGAGAGAGAGAGATGTGTGGAGTGAACTGAAACTGCTAGAAAGAGAGAGAAGAATAAGGAGAAAGAAGATAAAGAAACAGATAGAGATAGAGAGGTTGATGGGCAAGGTGACGATGGCATCTAGCCTGGGAAAGAATTAAAGAGAGGAGGATAGTAGGGAGAGAGAGAGAGAGAGAAAACCGGTATGAGAGTATTGAGAGAGTAGGAGTGGTCGGGCATGGGGTATGGTAGGTTGTGTGACGCCCCAGAGTCCCATATCGACTATAGAGAGGAAAGTAAATGAGGGTTATTTGTAGAACTTATACCCTTGCCTTGCACGAGGCTTTTTGATGAGCCTATTAAAAACAAAACTGTGAAGCCGGTGGGATAAAGCGAACAATATCATGCATGCGGGTGGATTGTGACGAATAGAGAGAACGTGAAAAGAGGCATAGACTTATCCTACCAACGAAACGTTCCGGACAAAAAACGATGTTTGCCGGCAAGATAACTTTTTATGGAACGATCCAGCGAAACCAATATATGCCCTGAAGACTTTGAATATTCAGATAATTAGATACCCATTTACAATCATACAGCAAATATCTCTGCAATAGGGAAACTTTATATATTTTTGTTCTTTTACTTTTGAAATCATGGACTGTTCTCTCTTGAACTTTTATACTCTACGGTCCAATGGATGGGTATGGTCATCAAGGGCAATCCGGTAAAATTTAGAAGGGTGGGTACACTTAGCATTTTGGCCAGTCGTCTGTAACATTTTGGCCTCACATTGACCACTGTGACCAGATTTCTAATGGGGTGGGTACATTTAGCATTTTTAACCCACTTAATAAATGGATTGGGTTTGGGTCGAGTCCCATCAGTAGTTTTACTCACCAAACCAACCTGACTAAGTGCACTATGATGTATGAATCTATCTAGAACCCTGCTGCTTAGTTAAGGGCTCAAGTTCAAGCTTCTTTTAGCTTTTTTGGATATGTTTGGATTGACATCTCCGAATCGATTTATTTATTCATCGGCAGGTACTGGAGAACCTGATCCATTTTAATTGGGTCAAATTTATCAACCGGACCCAACCTAAAAGTATAAGTGATCAACCTGAATCTTGAATTATTGGAATAGAATAAGGTTGGGTCACAGGTCACTTGAAACTGTTTTGAAATATACGATTGAAAATCATCAGTTTAAAAGTAAAAAAGTCAAAATAACTGAACTTATTGTGTGACCTGTTGAATGCAGTTTGACCAAAATAATAAACTTCAATAAGTTATAAAGAGAACTAGGGGTTGAAGAATAGTTTTTAATACTATAGAAATTTCATAATATTTTATTAAAAGGAATGAATCATTGAGTACTTTTTCCAAAACAATATTTATAGGAAAATTCTCCAAAATGTCCATTTCCTTTGATTCCTTCTCCTCTTGTGCTGACTTCAATCCGTCCAAATTAGAGATGGCCAACCTCATATAAGCCACTGAATTCGACCCATAATTAACTAACATCATAACCTAATTCGCATTTGACCCATAGCTTATATGGGCTGAATGTGGATAAGGAAACTATGATCCATACCTGCGTAGGTTGAGTCAAATTTGACCCGTCTAATAAATATATAGCTCGAAAATAAATTTAGATTCAACCCACGAAAATGAGTTGCATCTTATATGGTCATATGCAGGTCCAAAAAAAAAAAAAACATACTAATGCAGTTGTGTCAAGTTTGACCCACCTAATAAATGGGTTGGATAGTGGTTGGCCCTCAATCTAAAGATTTTCCCTCCCACCTATCCCACTGGTGGCCACTACTCCAAACAAACCCAATCCATGAATTGCTTTGATCTGAAAGTGAAGCTTGTCTGATTGAGTTACAATAAATCTACATGATGTAAATGTTAAGGCCCTAGATTAAGGTTTGGATCATTTGATCCGGCTGATATTGGTCTCTCCTATAATCTAATTCCAGAGCTATCCATTCTCATTCTCTTGATTGTGATTATAGAGATGGCAATCAGTTAGGTTGGTTTAGTGACGATTGTTAATGTTAGAAACGAGTAGAAACCAGGATCTTTAGACATTCCGTACAGATCACTTCGGAAGTAAAACTAATATGATTAAATCACACCAGCGAGATCTCTCTGATTTGATCTCGGTCTTACAGCAATCCAAAAATTTCAAAATCTTCTAATGTATTCCTATATGCTGGAACTTGGACTAGGGAGTAGCCTCTTCTGCAAATTCTCCTCTGCTCTCCAAAAATCGAGATTTCTCTCTTAGTTTTCTTGTTATTAACCTAAAGAGCAGTAGCGCATATTTATAGGCTAAAATAGGGACCTTAAGGGAAATAAGGATAGGCTCCTTATGGAAATAAGAAACCCTAATTCGACCCAAATTAAAATCTAGTTCCATAAATTATAATTCAGTCCACTAAAGAATTATAATTGCACTCATGTCCTTATTATCAAAATAATATTTCGAGCTTCTTGTTATTAAATGCTTATCAATCTTCCTACGTTAAGATTTCAGATATCCATCGATTAAATAATTACTGACATCTATATTCAATCAATATCTTTATAATTCATTGAGACCTTACACTTAACTTATTTGATATGTCGGACATAAAATCCACCTGCAAAGTTTGACATAATCAAAACTTAAAAGCTTCATTAAGGGGATATCATCAATCCCTATTACAGGACATGGATTCCATTAATAAACTAATATCCACCATACACGTAGTGTAGTCATCCAATTCACTGAGATTATTGACCCATAAAAGATCTTACTCCTTTGTAATTCAAAATACCAAACACTAAATGTATGTATCTATTATTTATGTCGGGATTAAGAGTACAAACACTCATAATAACCATTTGGGTGTTCATCATCTTATATAGTCAGTACAAAGACAATAAATCCAAAAACACGGTCATGTTCAATACACACATAGTGTACTAGCATAATGAGTCGAAACTATACCATTTCCCACAGCCAATACAAGCCTGCTGAAATATCATATTACTATCGTACAGATGGTGTATCCAAATCCATTTAGATTGTGAATAACAACTTATATTATATAAGAATCGATAAATAAGCCTTCCATGTACAATTAAAACTCTACACACCAACTTGTCTACTTTATAGAATAAAAGACACTCACATGCATAATAATGCAATTATTTGCCCATACAAAATCTCAATTAGATGAGAAGACAAAATATACTAAAAACGAATCAGTCAAAGACAAATACATAAAGTATATTTTTAATATAAATTTCCAACAGCCAAGCACTACAAAGTACCATGTATGATTTCAACCCAATCAAAGAGAGCAAGAATTGGAGAGAGTGAGCAAGGCAATTATATATATTGAGTGATGGAAGAGTCTCCTAAGGAGGAGTCTCTTGAAAATATAATTTATGTGCCGTTTTTTAATAGGAATTGAAGTCCTAGGATTTTAAAGCAGGGCCTTCTCACTGAAGGAGTTGAAAATCAACTAAGGAGAGGATTCTTTAAGATCATGCCATCAAATAACATTCCTTCACATCTATAGAGTTATTCTCTATTTCCTTCTGGTCTGTTTCTTTACATGGAATTGAATACATACAAATTCATAATAAAAGGGATCAACAAAGATTATTAAAGATGTTAGAGATGTATCCAAGAGGACCGGGAGCTTGACTTACCTAGTATTTCAAATACTAATGTGATGGCTGGGAATGAATTTCTCATCAACCCTTCACTCATTTTCTATTAAAATAGAAATTATTTGATAGCGACGTTTGGATATTCACCTTTTTGCTTTTATTTTTAACCACTTTATGGGATAAACGTATAAAAATTCCTATGAATTCATTGCATGAAACAAATGAGCCTTAATTAGTATTTAATTCTTAAAAGAGTGATGATCCCATTTACACCTAGGCCTTGAACCCTTTCACCCCACCTCTGTCATTTCTCCTTGATAAAACTCACTAAGAATTCCTACGAATTAGAGTGCCGATCGGAAAACTCTTATTTGTATGAAACAGAGCTGGTGCAATTAAAGGTGTTTGAAATATATATGACCCATACAGACACTCATAAGCCAAAAAAAAAAAGAACCCACATTGTTCGAGTACCATGGAGTTAATGCTAAAAAATAAATGAGTTCCCCATGGGCTATACCGGCCCTTAGCCCGCATGAATCCAGTCAGTCCATCATGGGCCATATTAAAGAGTGCCCGCAAAATGAATAGTTCCAATAGTTATGTTGGGCCTCATATTTAATACTAAGGCTGATAGGACCATTGCTTCATCTTGCACATTACTCCAAAAGCATCATCACGTTGACATTCAGCTCATCATCTATTGTCATTGGAGTTTAAAAATTATCCAATTCACAAAATTGCCTTTCTGCCATGAAGTTGATTTACACTAATTGATAGCGACAAAAATGGATCCCCTAGTACTGAATATCCAAGGACCTAAATTGAAAAGAATCCGGGAGTGGTCCAACGCTTGGAACCATATTTGATTTTTGCCAGGGCTTGGATACCTTTGTGGACCTGTGTGCATGTGCTTATTTATGTGCGGTGTAATTTCCAGAGACAGCCAATCCATCCTTGAAACCATGGAACATAGCATGTTCTCTGAGGCCACCTGGTCATTCTATAACGCACTCATCTTAATCTTGACATTCGTTTCAGCCTTAAAGGCCCATCGGTTGGTCATGCAAAGTTGGCACCCATGTGACCTTGTGATCAGGAGGCTCTCACTTTTGGCAAGAGGTAGGTAATTAATGAGACACCTATCAAACCCCCTCCATGGTTAATTGGGGTGTTTTTAAGAATCAATTAATAGTAATAAATGATAGCATATGCATATTAATACTTGTAATTATATATATGACATATATATATATATATATATATATAGTTGTCTATGCACATCAACCATCATTTTAATTAAATGGGGTACACTTGGATGCACGACAATCATGAAGAGTGAACGGAAGAAAAGATTTGATCCTCACTTACGAATGGGCAAATAACCAGCCTCATCACAAATTATCAAAACTCCTTGATCTTTGGCCCTCTAAGCTTTTTCTATGAATCATCAACATTGAGGGAGAGTCAAATTAGTGTCAAATTGGGATGGTCACCAACTCACGTAGGGTTGACAGGTGGAAGGAGGTGGATGGATCATAGGTGGCCCAGATGACCGAAATTTGGAAGGCATCTACCTTGTTTATATTATCGTGTGCTCCATTCATAACAAATCATCAGTCAGAATATAATATATAATTATCTGAGGCTAGTTGGCTGGAAACCCCACGTGTCACCAAGCTGCCTAGAGAATGATTCATGGATGTGCCACTCTTTTAATGTGTGTGGGGTATCCTTTGCACTTGTGTGAGCTCTCTTGAGTAGGGTACTAAAAAAGATTATAAGTATCTAAGAATTGATTCGTTAGTTCCAAGTCTAATATGATCAGAATCTGGTCTAGATTTAGGCATTAATTCAATTCAAGTTGATCAGGTATACATAACCTGGACCCAAGTTGGATCCAGGTAAAGTATCACTCACCGGTAGTTAGACCAACTCCGAGCGGCACTGTGTCGGGCATGAGATGAAGCTTCAACGCATTTTCATGACCTTAGTTTGAAACTATAGAATTTGAATGCCGAGTTCTTACGTGAGAATGACATTTGTGCCACAAATGTCACCAACCCATTAATGTCTATGTATGTCACAAGATGGGCGGCTTAATTGCTTACCTTAGAGGGTTGTATTAAGGACATAAACAGCTATTAACAGTTTATGTAATTTGCAAGAAAACTATGACAAAAACATATGGGTTCTCCATAAAAACACTTGTTCTGTAAGGCTCCACCACCTAACTACGAAAAACGACATGGCAGCCAAAAATTGGCATCTCTTTATAAGGGTGAGGTGGTCAGTCATTCATTCATGCAATATGCTTAAGTGAGCAAAGAGAGACCATAGAGAGTAATAGTCCGAAAGATAGAGAGCAGAGAGAGAGAGAGAGAGATGGTGTCATGGGTTCGGGTTATTTTGGTGCTGATGGCTTGCTTCACTCTTCCTAGCATTGTAGAATGCAGGACTCGACACTACAAGTTCAATGTAAGTTTGATAACTTTCTTTCTTTTTGGCACGTTGCATGAAATGGTGCACCATGTTTTACCATGCAAGCTAAGTTTGTGTAATCGAAGGAAATATTTTCATTTTTTTAACTCAATCTCATACTAAACTTTTTGTACAGTAATGGAGTAAATTTTGTCATAATGACTGAAAAATGGGCTGCGACGGACATCACTGTTTGTAGTTCAAGTGGGTATGGGCTGAGATTTGGCGTTTTAAGCTGAAATATTGAACTGGATCATCCATGTGAAAAACTAGAATAAAAATGCTGGACCTTGGCAGATTTCTTGGCCCAGATCACGATCTTGCTTGGCAGTCGTAGAAACTCAAAAGACACCAAATCTACTTGAATTAGCTAAGATTGAGACGAAGAGAGCATATTTGTGCCCTCCAACTCAACTCGACCTCAAGTGATATATGAAAATATTGCAATAATTTTGTGAGATATACCTAAAAATCTGTTTTTCTATAATATCATGATATTTTGAAAATATCACTAGAAAATGAAAATTCCCTGGATAATCACAGTCAGAGTAAAAATAAAATGTAGTAAAAATCTAGTGAATGTTTTAAAAATTATTATATATTTATTTTCTATTTATTTGATGAATCACAATCACTTCTTTTTTACATTTTGACCTTTTGGGTATCAAAGATCCTATGTATGGTCCTGATAATCCCTAATTGCTGGTATGGGAGATAATTTTATTAAGAAAAGACTCAGGATCTTATTACAAATTAATTGCTTTAAATTCCTTTGTTTTCTAGAAACCATTTCATTTCTTTTCTTGTGTCAAAATGGAATATGTGGTACAAAAATGGAAAATCTATTCCCATATTTCCCTAAGAAATGATCTTTGAGATTGTGTAATGCTTACTATTTACCTCTTTTTTAAAATTCTTTTTTTCTCTCTCTCTTCCTCTTGAAGATTTATGACGTGATTTTGGATGTTATTAATAAAGAAATATGAGGTTTTCCTCCAAGCTTTCATAGGATTTTCTTTCTCTATTCCATACAAAACTATGAGAAAAATGGTTAGGGAAATTTATTTATTTTGAATTCGAAAGGGAAATCTCAATTAAGTGATCAGAAGAAATGGCCAGAGGAGGATTCAAACCCTTTGTACAAACAACTCTTACAATGAATTAGCAATCCGCCTCTTTAATCTGCTCAACCATAATCTCTCCCAATTTATGAAGGAGAATTCATATTTGAAGCATAAAGTAAACATTGATAAACCTTTCCATATATTTCTTTAATCTATCAATACAGACGAATTTTTGTGATCATCATCCCATTTTGATGATGATTTGAAACAGATATCTCCAATGGAAAGAGTACGTCTTTGATTTCGTCCAAAAAGTTCTTTCTAATTTTATTCTCCAGTCTGGCTAACATTTTTAAATATTTACAATTCAAAAATATCCAAACAATTTTTTGTGGAAGATCGTAAATTTCCAACAACGATATTTGTGAGGACCCGTCCAAGTGGATTCAGGGTTACATCCATTTGCACCGAACCAGGACCGTTGCCATCAATATTGGCACCCAAAATGTATATTGGACTCCACCCAGAATAGATTCCAGGGGCATGTTTGTGAGTAACACTTTCACCGAAAAAACATGCTAATCAAAAGTTTGGTGTAGAATTTTGATACAAGGGTAAGACTTGTGATTTTTTTTTTTTCTTTCTTTTTCTCTTTGAAAAAGGAAAATGTACTCTCTCTTTTTCCTCTCTTTCTAGTGCACCCCTGAGATTTGAATTCCACACAAAATGAAATCCATGGAATTTCCAGAGATGCTCTCTACAACTAATTTGATGTGGGTAATAATGTGTGCAGGTGGTGTTGAGAAACAAAACAAGGTTGTGTCATACAAAGCCCATAGTGACTGTCAATGGAAAGTTCCCGGGGCCCACTCTCTACGCAAGGGAAGGTGATAACGTAGTCGTGAAGGTCACCAATCATGTACAATACAACGTTACCATCCACTGGTGAGTTTCATAAATCAAACCACCCTACATTGACATTGACATTGAAAACCCAAATGACCATGTCTACGCCCTGAATAATCACAACATTTGGAAGCCCCAGGGCAAAATCGCCATTTACAAGGCTACCCACAAAATATTAACATAAGTGGTTGTTGCATGAGCATGACTGGTTTGACCCCTCGAACCTTGTGGGTCACACTTGGAGGGGTGATCATGGGGGACCCAACAACCCCCGGGCCGACACAATCCCAGCCGGCATTTTGATAGGTATAGAATATAGTCTATAATTTTTAGCTCATAGGCTGGGCTGGGCTGGGCTGGGCTGGGCTCGGACATAATTTTCTGTATTCGACAGTTCAATGGGTAAGGGCTTAAGTAACTGGCCTGCCCAAGATATTTAGTGAAAAGGGTCAGATTCAAGGCAGAACAATGGTGGATCCGGACTCAGATCCAGATCTGGTTCTATATTGGATCAGGTGTAAGATGTGGAGTGTATTAATATGAATGGATAAAAGAGCTTCGAAATAATTTTTTTAAGAACAGAAGTGGCGATATTAAATGGTATATCATTAAGGCCGCTAAGTAGACTCTCAAATGTGAATATATCTCAAGGTATGTAGGCCCTTAAACCTATATATATATATATATATATAATAGATGAATATAATTGTAATTGCTCACGATCTGAATATAGGGATCCCACTTTGGATGTGAAACATTTGGATTCAATATATATATATATATATATAGATCCAGATCCGGATTTCTATTAAATCCAAAAAATAGGTTACATACCTACTTTTTTCGGAATCATAGACATTACTGGGATAATTAGACACCCATTTGCAACCCTAGTTAATCTAACTACTAAATGGGCTGTGCTTGGATGCACTTCACCCTGGCCCAACCCAGCTGATGAACATCCACACTGCCCCACCATTGAGTCATTAATTAAGAAGAGTTATATAACAAAAAAGATGGAAACTATAATAGAATTTGTAAAAATGTAGTGTGTGATAAATATGTTTTGTTTTTGCAGGCATGGGATCCGGCAGCTCCGAACGGGTTGGTATGATGGGCCGGCATACATCACCCAATGCCCGATCCAGACCGGGCAGAGCTATGTGTACAACTTCACCATCACGGGCCAAAGAGGCACGCTCTTGTGGCACGCACACATCCTTTGGCTAAGGGCCACAGTCCATGGTGCCATTGTCATCCTTCCCAAGCTCAATGTTCCCTACCCATTCCCCAAACCCGATAAAGAAGTCGTCGTCATACTAGGTGAGCTGAAATTGTGCTCATCATTTTTTTTTAGTATGGAGTGGCATTTCTCACCTGACTACTGCCTAGGGTTTGAACTAGCTTGTGTGGGCTTTCTTTCCACATGTGCAGGCTCCATTCCCACATCAGTGGACTGTCTTCCGGTGTGTGTGGGCTCTCTTTTGGATCCCAGCCCCCATGGCTGGGGTACCAAAGAAAAACTATGCTCATCTTAACTAGGTTAGTGGTGTTGATCAACTGGATCGAGTGAAGCCAAAGATTTCCAAACCCAGCCTAAAAATTTATTGGGCCTCACTATCTGGACTCATTTTGGACTATGGGCCAAAAGTTTGGTCCTGGTCCATCTTATTTGCAAAATACACATGCCCCTTTGTGCAAAATGTGGGGTCAGGCAAGAGATCAGGCACAGCCTACTTAAACGGCTGAAAATTGGGCCTAAGGCCGAGTCCAATCTATTGTGAGTCCGACTAAGCTGTGCTGGACCATTAGCTCCCTAAATTCAATTGCCTTTTTCTTTAATGTGGGCCTATATTCACTCCATTAGTAGTTTGGGCCACTACATGTAATCAAAAGGTAAAAGCAATGAGACTGAAGTGACATTACTGTTTTTGCATGTGACCAATCTGATGGTGTCCCAACTCTAGTTAGAGTTAAATCCGTCCGGCATTAATACAAACAGCCTCTGATTTTTAGTGGCTTAAATTTAAGAGGTGGGACTCAAAGAATCCGGGTTCTCCTTTCATCTTTTCTGTGCTTCTTTTGTTTTCTTGGATGAAATTTCGATCAATTCCCTTCAATTGCAGGAGAATGGTGGAATTCGGATGTGGAAGCAGTCATCAATACCGCAATGCAAGCTGGTCTCGCCCCCAATGTATCAGATGCGCACACAATCAACGGCTATCCTGGACCACTCTCAAATTGTTCTACAGAAGGTTAAAAAAAATTGCTACAAGAGCCTTTCTTTAAACCCCTTAAGTTCAAATATCAAATGCTTACCACTAGGGGTGGCAATGGGTGTCTGAGTCACACTCATGTTAGGTTGATCGAGCCCAATCAGTTCGAGTCCAAACCCAACTCCATTACTTTGTTAATTGGGATCAAAATATGGAACATAATGTAAACCTTCGACTTGGGTAATTGAGAAGAAGCAACTCGCCATAACCTAAACTCCCTTTCTATGGACTCAACCTAAATTCGATTCATTTATTAATCGGGTTGAAAATATTAGCGGAGGTTGGAGAACTTGTTTATCAAAATTGTCACAATTGTCTGTGATGCGTGCAGGGGGCTTCACAATACAAGTTGAGAGTGGAAAGACATACATGCTGCGCATCATCAATGCTGCCCTCAATGAGGAGCTCTTCTTCAAGATTGCTGGGCATTCGCTCACCGTCGTTGAAGTGGATGCCGTCTACACCAAGCCCTTCAAGACTAACACTGTGCTCATCACCCCTGGCCAGACCACCAATGTGCTTTTAACTGCAGACCAGGGCTCAGGCAAGTACTTGCTCGCGTCCTCCCCATTCATGGACACACCAGTTCCAGTTGACAATGCGACAGGCACCGCCATCTTACACTACACGGGCACACTTGCCACATCGGCCACCACCTTTACTAATCCTCCTCCTGTAAATGCCACTCCTGTCGCGACAAGCTTCACAGTTGGTCTAAGAAGCCTGAATTCGAAAGCTTTCCCTGCAAATGTCCCATTGACTGTGGATCATTCTCTCTTCTTCACAGTCGGCATGGGCGTTAACCCATGCTCGACTTGTACTAATGGGAGCCGGGTCGTTTCCTCAGTTAACAATATTAGCTTTGTCATGCCCAGAACGGCGCTCCTGCAAGCACATTATTTCAAAATAAGTGGTGTGTTCACAGAAGATTTTCCGGGCAATCCTCTAAACCCCTTCAATTACACTGGTACTCCCCCAACAAATTTGCAAACCATGAATGGGACTCGACTTTACAGGCTATCCTACAACTCTTCGGTGCAAGTTGTGTTACAGGATACAAGTGTGATTGCGCCAGAGAACCACCCCATCCATTTGCATGGTTTCAATTTCTTCGCAGTTGGGAGAGGGTTGGGGAATTTCAATCAAAGTACTGATCCTGCCAACTTCAACCTTGTTGACCCTATTGAGAGGAACACAATTGGAGTCCCCAAAGGCGGATGGACCGCAATCAGATTCAGAGCCGATAACCCAGGTAAAAAAAAAATACTAATCTCCCCTCTATACTGATTAAGGAAAATTATGCCCTAGGTGCTGAGAGAAATTGGTAACGGATATCAAAATCCCCCCTTATAAAGGTGGAATTGCAACTTTGAGGGCCGGCTGATACAGTGAGATATTAGCCATTTGCATCTTTAAAGATAATGTGCCTTTTGTTTTGCACAACCAAGCCCAAAAGAGAATAGGCTGGAATACCAATCTCCTAGACAAATAACCCTGCTGATCCAAAGTGTTGCAATGTGATTAATTGTGTCCATATATAATTATACTACACATTATCAGTTAAAGATACTGGATGAGACCTCATTCATGGTTTTCTCTTCTATGGTTGTAGGTGTTTGGTTCTTACATTGTCATTTAGAAGTGCATACCACATGGGGACTAAAGATGGCATTTGTTGTGGACAACGGTAAAGGTCCAAATGAATCGCTTATACCACCTCCAAGTGACCTCCCAGTGTGTTAGATAGCCCAAGGGTACAAAATCATACAATTATATGAAGAGTCTTCAGGTAAAGAGGATGGTGAGATAATTAAGGTTTCCTTGATCAATGAACAAGGGAAGAAGCAAGCGTCCAACTTCATTTTGTTCTGTTCTTTTTTCTCATTTTGTTTCCATTGTTATTATTTTGGGTGACAGTCAGATGTAATCTATGGATGTATAACTATTGAAGTTCCAAGGAATTTGAAAATAATTATTTGACATGTTCGGTATGTTATCATTTAGGGGCCACCAATTCTCAAATTGGTAATGTGACTTGAGCTCGTAACCTCAAAGACGCAATATTAAGCACCTTCCAATGTGCCACAAGGTCTTATCCAAATTCAGAGGCAACATCCATCTACTCCTACACACTATATGCCTAAATTGTAATTAATGGGGTAACCCGGCAACTAAAATATGACTACTTTATTTACTACATCAATTATGCCCATGAAATTATGAGATTTCTCATTTGGAGAATTTGAAAATAGCTAAATGCTATATCCCACATGGAACCTCATGGCCCATCCAGCAATTGAAAGATTGGAATGATAAGAATTTTAAAGTTATTTGTGACTTTTTGGGTGGGTTAAAATTCAGAATTTCAGCTATGAAGCATAGTATTTGAAATGCTAAGGAGACATATATCATATCAATGTGTGAAATTCCTAACATGAGAAGTTTTTGTTAGAAAGATGTCTCAAGAAACAAGTCATTTGTCATAAAGCTTACTACACCACATTTTAGCTAGGGCAATCAAAGGAAGGAAAGGGCCGGGCCAAGCCTAGGGTTTTCCCAACCCTGTCCTCAAAATATGTGGGGCCGGCCTAGGTTGGCCAAAGCCTTTGAAGGGCCTACACTACCAAGACCATTACCTACCTTGAGGGTCAGGGCAGTGCCAAGGCAAGGGCACAAGGCCTAAAAATAAAAAAATCATTTTTTTTTTTATGTTTCTTCTATACTACCACGGTGTATCAAGTATCAACCAAGCATTATCTTTTCTTCTCCTTCTTCTTCCTTTTTTTTTTTTTATGCGTCATGAGTATCATTGAGGTCTTTGACCCAATAGAACTAATCCTCTAGGTGGCCGCCACTAAAGCCACACAAACACACTAAAGTAAAATGACACATGCCCATCTCTTTATCCCTATATGCATAATTTCAAAAGCTTGATTTCATTTTCTTCTAATTGACGGTTACTATAGTACATTTAATAGGATAATAACCCTTTGATCAAAAAACAATTCAATATGAGGTCCATTTCATTAAATCTAAATCAATCATAACCTAAGACCTATAATTGGTTACAATTAACCTAATCCATGCATGACCTACTATTGGGTTGATAAAATTTATACAATTATTATATATTATAGACATAGGCATCGATTCCGAAATTGGAGTCCGATTTACTAAACGATTGCAAAATTGGACTCTAAACTCAAATAAATTTGAAAAATTGGATCTCAAATCAATTTTAAGAGATAAGCTCTATCAATCAATTCAACTGACGTATCCAACTCACAATAGCTTTCAATTTTGCAATTGGTTTTATTTGATTGAGATATTTTGATCGATTTAAAGAGTCCCATGTAAAAAAAATTCTTTTCAAAGAGTCCGATCTAAATAAGAGAAATTATATCTCACCATAATGAGAACTCTTTTGATAAATTCCAAAATCCTTTTCATATCCTAAAATCTCTCTACCTTTTTAATTGATTCCTGAAATCTCTCCTCATATATTAAATAAGTAATTCCCTAATTTCTCCAATTTCAATCAATTCCTAAAATCTCTTTACTCTAAACTTCATATCTCCACATTAAAAATCAAGCTAAACCATCAGCTTTTGAAAAATACACTTAATGGATTCAGTTCAATTAAACGCACACTAAATAAGATCAACCATGTGGGCCCTGGTAAACGCACCAGTGGGGTCCATACCATGAAATCAAAACCATAAAGATCACTATCTTATCTTATATTGGAATTGAGATCAAGTTTCAATTTATCTAGAGTTATCCTCGCCGTCAGATTGATTATGGCTTGAACTAGTGATCTTATAGTTTTAAGTTCTATCTTAATCACATTTCTAGCCGTTACTTTTTTAATACAAGGGGCCTCGATTTTTTTGTCGATGGTGATTGATTATCATCAAGTAGCCACTTGCTTTCTCAAGGACCATGGGCAAAATATTCTGCCACTTGGTCAATTTCTCTATCCTTTTTCTTCTAGTTGCTAATATTTATTGTTCTTTTAGGTGAGTTTTTTGCTTTTAACTTTTGTTGAGTTTTTCTTTAGTATTGAGTTGTAGCAAAACTCTTTGAACTAACTTGAATTGAAGGGATGAGGCTTTGTTAATGATTATACGGCAATGGCAAGAAGGTTTGCTTTCTATATCATTTCCTTCTTTTGCTAATATTTGCTATTCTTTTAGGGTTTTTTTTTTTTTTTTTTCGCTGTTAACTTTTGTTTCTGTTTTTTGGTGTTAAGTTGCATCAAAACTCTTTTAATATCGTAAATTATATTGCCCGGGATTAGCGCGGGCATGTTTAGCTAGTACATTATTAGGCTTCATGTGCATGAGAGAGTTATTGAAAAAGAAAACCATTTGGACTTGAGATAAAGTAATAGTGTTTTTTATATATAATAGCACTCATTTTTGTTTTATGTGTAATAACAGAACTATTATTTTATAAAACTTCAATTTTGTGGTTGCCAATTCTTGTTAGGACTATTGATTTTTTTTTTTTAGCTTTTTGTATATACCCCCCTAAGGTTTGTAGGATTTGTAAATAAGCCCCTAAGGTTTTAGTATTTGCAAATAGGCCCCAGCATTTCCATTTTAATACCTTATGTGTCCCCAAAATCAATAGTCTTCTAACCGCCATATGTTTTTAGAGTGAAATGACATTTTTGTCCATCACTTTTATCCTTATATGCATAATTTCAAAAGCTTGGGCTCAATCTTTTTTATAAAGCATATAACATTAACTATTTACTTAGTGGGAGAGAAAAAACCCTATATAAATTTATTCTTTTTATAAATACGGGTCTCATTTTATTAAACCCACATTGATCATGACGACAATAATACCTATACTTATAACTAGTCATGATTTTTCAATCCATACATGACTCACCATTGGATTGATAAAAGTTTCAACATACATGATTAAGCTTCATGTGTAGGGGGTGTAAAAAAATATTGGGGGAATGAACAAATGTAAAAATATATATTAAATTTTAGAATTTGTGAGGGGGTGGTGTTTGGCTCTATGTAAAAGAAATATTGGGGAGAGGGGCAAATGATAAAAACATATTAATTTTTAGAATGTGCGAGGTTCTTAAACTTTTCTCAACTATGGGCAGGGTTTAATTCCTCATGCCTTTGTAGGGGTGTACACGGATCAGATTGGTGCGGATTGGGCCAAATCCGTCACCAATCCGTTATTTACGGATTGACGGATTTGGAATCTGTCACCAATCCGTGGCTATTAAAATGCGATCCGTGGAGGACGGGATCGGATCGGATTAACCCGTTCAATCTAATGTTAAATGAAAAATATCAAACATGTTGTAAAAAACTTACATTTTGACCCATAAATTTTTTTTTCTTATTTTATATTTAGACATCGTAATTTATATTTAGACCCCGTATAATTTTTTTATATTTAATATTAACGGATCGGATCAGATTGAATCTACGGATTGAGAGTGGAATTTGCCACCGATCCGTTGCTAACGAATTATAAAATTCTTAATCCGTTACTAATCCGTTTACCTTCGGATCAGATAAAAATCCGTGGATTGGATCGGATTTACAGATCTACAGATTTTTTGTGCACCCCTATGCCCTTGTACCTAGGTCCACCCCCGGTCATGTGCATGAGAGGATTATTATTGAGAGAGACCATTGGGACTTAACATAGAATAATGGTGCTTTTGCAAATAAAAGTATCCTTATTTTTGTTTAATGGATGTATGGGCAAAGCTGTCATTTATATAAAAATCCAACACAAATCTCATGGTGGATATTCATTCTTGTTAGGAATATTGATTTTTGGGACAAGAAAGGTATTGAAAAGAAAAGGCAGGGGCCTATTTACAAATACTAAAACCTTAAGGGCGTATTTACAAATTCTACAAACCTTAGGGGGGGTCTATACAAAAAGCTCTTTTTTTTTGGTAAATCGTTAGGATTATTGATTTTGGAGACATGGAAGGTATTAAAATAGAAAGGCAGTTATGTATATTTGAAACTATAGGGGCTTAACTACAAGTTCTATAAAGCTTATGGGGGTATTTGTAAGACCCTGACCCGACTGAGCTCGATTAGTACTAATTAAGTCGTGTGTTAGTCTTAAACATGATTAGTGTATTGTGGTTTAGTTTGGATTAGAATAGCTTTTATAATAGCTTTGGGGAATTTTGAGTGCCTTGGTACTTAGTGGGACCCTTTGGGGGTTCCTTTCATGACTTTGTGTGTACTTGAGGGATAACTCGAGACTCTTGTAATTAGTGTTTTAACCCTGTTTTACTCATCTCGTTAACTTTATAACTTTCATATTGATCCCATCCCCGTTCGAGACGCCATGTAAGACCCCAACCTGAGAGATCTCGATTAGTGTTAGTTAAGTCGTGTTAGTCTTAAGCGTGATTAGTGTATTTTAGTTTAGTTGGGATTAGAATAGCTTTGTTATAACTTTGAAAAATTTTAAGTGCCTTTGTGATTAGTGGGGCCCTTTGGGGGTTCCTTTTATGACCTTGTGTTTACTTGGGGGATCATCTGAGATTCCTGTGATTTGTATTTTATCCCGTTTTACACATCTCATTAATCTCTACGACGTTCATGTTGATCCCATTCCCGTTCAAAATCCTGAAACCCGACTTTCCTAGCTTCAAGGGCAAAACAATCTTTTTACACTAAATCTGTACCCAAAATTTGATATTCCCGAAACCTGTGAAACATATACTTTTTGAAAACTAGATATTTCAATGAACAACTTTCCCTTCTTCGTCGATTTCATCCGAGGTCCCGATAACCATGATTTCAGCCCTATGAGAATTCTAAGGAGTGGAGCCCATTCCCCACTTGTATATAAGAAAACTCTTCTCTTCTCTTTTCTATTTTCCAACACAAGCATCACCCACCTAGGGTTTTCTTCACTTTCTCTCTTCCTCTAGCTTCTCCACCTCAATCACTACCCAACCTTGCATCTCTTGAGAAATGGAGATCACCACTCTCTTCCTCTCATTGAGAGCTCTTCATTGATAGCATTTGTAGAGGAAACCACCTGCTCCAAGACCTCCTTTTGAACTAACCTAGCATTTTGAAGAACTCTCATGTAAGTAATCTTTTCCCTCTTTTGATATTGTGTTCTCCTAGCCTAAGGGAATCTCCATTTCCATTATCAAAGCTTCTTCCTCCCCATTCCATGTTTTGACTCTTTTAGGGTTTGTTTTTTGGGGTTTTTGTTGTAGCTTGGATCCTTGGCTTGAAGAGGTGATTAGAGGCTTGTTTTGCTTAATTAGACGCCTAAGGCAAGTGGATGAATGGATATGTTGAGATTTGAATTGTCTTTAAGAAATATGAATGATTTTTACTATTCATTATTGACTTGCATTGATTTGAAACAAATGCTCATAAACGAATCTTGTTAACTTGTTTAACCTTTACAAATGTGGACACTTATAGTCTCTTGTTTTACACTTGTTTTAACATTAATGAATCTTGGTGATTGGTAGATTTTATCTTTCTCTTGTTGTGGTTGTTTAGGGTTGAGAAGGAGATGATTAGAGGATGTTGTAGAAGTTTTTATGGTGATTTGAAGGATGTTTGAATGAAGTTTTGAGCCTCTCATTTTGGTGAAAGAATGAGGCTCAAAGATCTTTTAAGAAGATAAAATGAGGAGAAGCAGAACTGTCCTGGAATCAATTCCTGGACAGTTTGCTCGAGCGAACTTGAGTGACCTGTCCAGAAAGGGATTCCTTCCATCCAGTAGACAGTTCGTTCGAGCGAACATATATTCGCTCGAGTGAACCCTCCCAGAACCCTCTCAGAACTCTCACAAAAACTTGTTAATTCGAGCGAACGTATTTTTCGCTCGAGCCAACATGTCCGCTCGAGCGAACTATCCCAGAAAGCTCATCGCTCAAGCGAACTTCTTGTCCGCTCGAGTAATGGACACTGTTCATCTGGGACTATTTTGGGGACAAAATAAAACGTTTCAATGATTGAGAAAGGTTCGTTGGGAACCATATTATGATGGAAGATTTATAAACATTGTTTGAAACCAATCGAGGAAGAAATTACATCACAAAGATTCATTATATGTTTTTGAAATGACCAAGGAATATAAGGAGCCCGGAATGTCTCAAAACTCAAGGAGTACCAAGTCTATATTAAAATCGACATACGGGACCCTTATTTACCTTGATCTAATTTTAAATCCCGATACTTGTCCCGAAATTCATGATTTATGATTTATCATTCCCGAAAATACTGAAATTACAATTGTAGCATTTTGCTAATCCAGATATGCACTTCTTGTTTAAAATGATATTTATGCCTTTGAGCTCCCCGTCCTGCCTGTTTATATAAGTGCATCATATGTATTCTGTACATGTCTTGATTTCTATTATTTGAGACCTATGAGTCGGCACCACTAAGCTTGGATAATCTTGTTGGTCTGATCCACCAACTTGGAGAACCCCCTCTTGTCCCGCCAGCTGCAGTTTGGATCCCGCTACCTGGTTATTACCGTGGTCTTGTCCTAATACCACAGATTGCTACTGTGGTTCCCGATGCCCGGCTCGCTACCGTAGTCATATCCCGTATTATTATGTATATATATATGTAAATTTTGTTGTACCTCCTCACTTCGGTGACTGAGGTCAACATCCCGATATACTCTTGTCACTTCGGTGATAAAGGACTTAACTTCGTGTGGAAGCTATCTTGCTCGTTTCCCGATTTCTTCGGATACCTTACATATTCTATATTGTATATTGTTTTTCAGTAAATAATTCTTTTGTTTTATGAAAGTTATTATTTTAACAAGTTTAAATGTTTTCCAATGTAATTTCAATTATTGTCATATTGTTATATCCTTTCACCCATCTGCCAAACCGTTGTGTTTGACCCATTACTTTGGTACTCAGGTCCCATTGCCAATTACCTTGAGGAGGAGCCCATGGAGGCGGTCGAAGAACCGCAACGATTAGTTGAGTGGCATGCCAATGAGTTATTTTGACATTCGAATGTCTGAGTCACGTAACATTTTAGGCTATGGTTAACTATTCTTTTGGGATTCATAATTTGTTTATATTAGCCTTTGTTGGCCTCTATTTTTGGGAATGTAACTAATTGATCTTTTGTATAAACTCTAACTTTTCTTTTGGGAAAAGCACTAATGATCATTGCTCATTTTGATATTCTATTTTATAAATGCATTATCAGACTTGCTATCTTGGATATGAATATACGAACTAGATTTGTTACACGCTTCCACATTCAAAAAGAAATATTTATGCTGTTGTGATGTCCTCACCGCGGACACCTGCGGGAAATCGCGCATATGAGTGGCATCCTTTTATTGACTCATATACGTATTGATTAAAATAAATTCATGGCATTGACAACCGTTCATAATCCAATTTCAAAATTAGTCCCGATCCCCGATTAGGCCCGCTCGGTGACCCGGTCCAGGGTCGCACTGTCAAGAAAACTATTCAATCATTGAATACGTATATGTTGAGAAGCTTATTCAGATCATCGATATGAAGGAACAAGAGTCGAGGACACGGACTATTCAGTGGGTAAAAGTACTTTGGGAGAATCATGGACCAGAAGAAGCAATGTGGGCATTGCGAGATCAAGTGCAGAAGAAGTATCCACATCTACTACCTGAGGTGAGTTGTATTTTATTTGGATGACCAAATGTTCCAAGGGGTGGAGGATGTAAGACCCCAACCCGAGAGACCTCGATTAATGTTAATTAAGTTGTGTGTTAGTCTTAAGCGTGATTAGTGTATTTTGGTTTAGTTGGGATTAGAATAGCTTTGTTATAACTTCGGATAATTTTGAGTACCTTTGTTATTAGTGGGGCCCTTTGGGGGTTCCTTTTATGATCTTGCATTTACTGGGGGTATTATCTGAGATTCTTGTGACTTTTATTTATCCCATTTTACTCATCTCGTTAATCTCTACGACGTTTATGTTGATCCCGTTCCCGTTCGAAATCCTGAAACCCGACTTTCCTAACTTCAAGGGCAAAATAGTCTTTTTACGCTAAATCTGTCCCAAAATTTGATATTCCCGAAACACGCGAAACATATACTTTTTGGAAACTAAATATTTCGACGAACAACTTTCCCTTCTTCGTCGATTTCGTCCAACGTCCCGATAATCATGATTTCATCTCTATGAGAATTCTAAGGAGTGGAGCCCACTCCCCACTTGTATATAAAAGAACCCTTCTATTCTCTTTTCCATTTTCCAACACAAGCAACACCCACCTAGGGTTTTCTTCACTTTCTCTCTTCCTCTAGCTTCTCCACCTCAATCACTACCCAACCTTGCATCTCTTGAGAAATGGAGATCACCACTCTCTTCCTCTCATTGAGAGCTCTTCATTGATAGCATTTGTGGAGGATACCACCTGCTCCAAGACCTCCTTTTGAACTAACCTAGCATTTTGAAGAACTCTCATGTAAGTAATATTTTCCCTCTTTTGATATTGTGTTCTCCTAGCCTAAGGTAATCTCCATTTCCATTATTGAAGCTTCTTCCTCCCCATTCCATGTTTTGACTCTTTCAGGGTTTGTTTTTGGGAGTTTTTGTTGTAGCTTGCATCCTTAGCTTGAAGAGGTGATTAGAGGCTTGTTTTGCTTGATTAGACACCTAAGGCAAGTTGATGAATGGATATGTTGAGATTTGAATTGTCTTTATGAAATATGAATGATTTTTACTATTCATTATTGACTTGCATTGATTTGAAACAAATGCTCATAAATGAATCTTGTTAACTTCTTTAGCCTTTACAAATGTGGACACTTATAGTCTCTTGTTTTACACTTGTTTGTAACATTAATGAATCTTGGTGATTGGTAGATTTTATCTTTCTCTTGTTGTGGTTGTTTAGGGTTGAGAAGGAGGTGATTGGAGGATGCTGTAGAAGTTTTGATGGTGATTTGAAGGGTGTTTGAATGAAGTTTTGAGCCTTTCATTTTGGTGAAAGAATGAGGCTCAAAGATTTTATAAGAAGAGAAAACGAGGAGAAGCAGAATTGTCCTGGAATCAGTTCCTGGACAGTTCGCTCGAGCGAACTTGACAGGTCGCTCGAAAGGGATTCCTTCCATCCAGCAGACAATTCGCTCGAGCGAACCCTCCCAGAACCCTCTCAGAACTCTCACAGAAACTTGTTAGCTCGAGCGAACGTATTTTTCGCTCGAGCCAACATGTCCACTCGAGCGAACCCCATATCCGCTCGAGCAAACCATCCCAGAAACCCATTCCAGAGAGCTCATCACTCGAGCGAACTTCTTGTCCGCTCGAGCGATGGACACTGTTCATTTGGGACTATTTTGGGGACAAAAATAAAATATTTAAATGATTGAGAAAGGTTTGGTGGGAACCCTATTATGATGGAAGATTTATAAACATTGTTTGAAACCAATCGAGGAAGAAATTACATCACAAAGATTCATTATATGTTTTTGAAATGACCAAGGAATATAAGGAGCCCGGAATGTCTCAAAACTCCAAGGAGTACCAAGTCTATATTAAAATCGACATACGGGACCCTTATTTACCTTGATCTAATTTTAAATCCCGATACTTGTCCCGAAATTCATGATTTATGACTTATCATTCCCGAAAATACTGAAATTACAATTGTAGCATTTTGCTAATCCCGATATGCACTTCTTGTTTAAAATGATATTTATGCCTTTGAGCTCCCCGTCCTGCCTGTTTATATAAGTGCATCATATGTATTCTGTACATGTCTTGATTTCTATTATTTGACATATGAGTCGACACCACTAAGCTTGGATAACCTTGTTGGTTTGATCCACCAACTTGGAGAACCCCCTCTTGTCCCGCCAGCTGCAGTTTGGATCCCGCTACCTGGTTATTACCGTGGTCTTGTCCTAATACCACAGATTGCTACTGTGGTTCCCGATGCCCGGCTCGCTACCGTAGTCATATCCCGTATTATTATATATATATATATGTAAATTTTGTTGTACCTCCTCACTTCGGTGACTGAGGTCAACATCCCGATACGCTCTTGTTGTTAGATTGTATGGACTCAATCCATCTGATGATGTAATAAATTGATTAATTTCTTTGTTTATCAATGATATCATGCTTTCCTTTCATGAGATGAATGGTGTTTTACTATTTAATGCACATGACCAATACATATAACATAATGGTTCATGAGATGAACTGAGTCCCATTAATATATTAGATGTGATATATGTATATGGATGAGATCCACACACGGGAGACAGGTGTCACAAATCTTATACTTAAATATCTTCATAACCGGTGATGAGATTGGGCATCTCATCTGATAAGGTTGCAGCAGTTTGATCACTATGAGATAGTGTAATTTGTCTCGATCATCAGAATGTAAGATTCTGGATCACAGTGCTGGTACATTGGATGTATTGAATGACCATGAGAAGCACCTTATGGAATATTGTCTTGAATTTAAGGTTTGCTCTCATAATTCCCTTACAATAAGCTCTCAATCCTGAAACATTGATGAACTCAAGTTTCTATCTATTCATTTGCTTTGAGTCACCAATGAGTGAGGCCAACTGTAGGTCAACACCTCGGTGTCTTGGGTAGGTGGTAGTAGGACTGTGTGAACATTCAATAGTCAAGATGGAATCTATCTATATTATCCCCTTGTGCCAATTAATGGATTTGTCATTAGTAAATGCGCACCCATCTCAATTAAGAGTTAAATGAATGATACTGATGATCACTGTGATTAATTGGGGCTCAAGGATAATAAGATGTGGATTTAAATTGGTGGGACAGTTTTAGTCCAATTGATCCATGGATATTGATAGAGGGGCCTACTTATGGTAATTGGGAAGTTTAGGGTCTTCATTGCAATTTATTCCTAAGACTGGAGTGCAATTGCATTTATATAGTGGTATTATTTGCAATTAACTGTGGGCCCGGATTGCACATGAGATGCGGGGTCGCGGGTGTCCCAGTTGGAGCCAGCTTTCTATGGAATCCCTAGTGGTCCACACGCTAGCCCAAGTTATTGGAAAGATACTAATCCTACTTGAACTCTAAGATGAAGGAATTAGAAAGTTACTATTTCTATTTGAAGTATGACTTCTAATAGTGGTAATAGTAAGCTTACTAATTGTTGTGGAAGTAAGACTTTTATAATAATTAGAAAAAGGGAGAAAGTTGCTAATTTGTAATAGGAGTTGGACTTCTATTTCAAATAAGAAAAGAGGAGATTTGCCAAGCTATAAGTAGGGATGAAAAGGGGCTGGGGCGTCTAGCAATTGGAGAAGCACGCCCATCCCTCTTTTGTGTGCAAGAGTTGCACATCTCTCTCTTCTCTTTCTCTTCTAGTTCCTTGTAGTTTCTTGAAGGGTTTTCTCTTGAAGTTTCTGTCGCGACCCCGGACCGAGGCCGCGGCGGTTAGTTAAAAATTTTGAAAGATTAAAAGACCTCCCACAGGTTCCCGCGGTGAGGGTTCCAAACAAACACGCATGGAACAACCCACTCACACGATCAAGTATGCGGAAGCGCGTGGCAAATCACATCTTGTCATATCATGTCACAATAGGAAACATAATGACATCGAGACATAATATCAGAATGAAACATAACAAGGCATTCCCATAATTCAAGTTGTAAAGTTAACAAAATAAGTTAAGTTATTACACTTCCCAAATAAGAGGCCAACATAGGCCAATACAATTCCAAAAGTATATCAAAATCCCAAAAAGTGATCCAACGGAACTCATGCACCACCCCAACGTCTAGATGACGTCATCGGGTTGCCACTCACGGGCTAGGTTGGGCCCAACGGCCTCCTCCTGGCACTCCTCCTCAAAGGGAGGGTCTCCTGCACCTGGACACCAACACACAAGCATCAAACACAACGGTTTGGCAAGAAATCATTTTAAGTGAAAGCATGTAAAACATCGTTTAATCAAGAACATAAAGAATTACTTTGCTGAACGTAAACAATACTTACGAAACACTTTCTAAATCGAAGACAAAATAGCATGAATGCATACATATATATCATGAATAGTAAATCCACATAGAGCCCATCCTTTCTCTATCATTTATAAATGAAAAGAGCAAGCACGCACGACAAGCACGAATATACATAATATAGCACGACACGATTCCCACAAAAACGGGATTTCCGGCCGCGGAACCGGACACGCACGATGTGTAATAAATACCCTACTAATCTGCAGTTAGTTCACATGTTTAAGGACCCCCAGACAGTGGATCAGACTGAAAGGGCAGTCCAAGCTCTGTGGTGTTCACTTGATTTCATGAATGCACAAAACACGCGAAACACGATTCAAACATATCGAAAATAAAGGGGGAAATCACTTGTCACGACAAGACAAGACACGACTAGCACGATGCATAATATATATGCTCACAACTCATAGAAGTGATCCCCATTTAATACTTGAAACACATCTTGAAACATATCTTGGAAATACTTGAAACACACCTTGAAACATATCTTGGAAATACTTGAAACACACCTTGAAACATATCTTGGAAATACTTGAAACACATCTTGAAACATATCTTGGAAATACTTGAAACACATCTTGAAACATATCTTGAAAATAATTGAAACACATCTTGAAACATATCTTGAAACGAGCTTAAAGACTTGACTTCAAAACGAGTACACGACATAACTTGCGATCTTAAATCCACTTTCAAAACACAATAATTTTATAAAGTACAAGCTTAGGCTATTCATTGGCCATTGGTTGATTGGAACTCTATATTTAAAATACAATGATTGGTGTCCCAGAAGTTGGTATATAGCGTGGAGTTCCAGTCACACAATGTCCATTTAAAGTCCTTAATATAGCCTAGTTTTCAAATTTTAAAAAGAAAAGCAAATGGGTAAAAATCTGCATAAACAGTGAAAATCTCAGTGTGCCCGGTCGACCTGGCCCTTGGCCGGTCGACCGCGTACACTGCAGAGACAGAAAATCTCAGTGCAGCAGGTCTTCTAACTGGGACCAGACCCAGTGTGCCCGGTCGACCGCGCCTCTTGGCCGGTCGACCGCGCGCACTGCGGAAATCAGAACCCAGTTCTGATTTCTGCAATGCACTGGTCCATCTTCCTTCCTTTCTTTCCTTTCTTTTCTACTATCTTCCCAACCTAATTAGCAAGTTAAAACACATGCATGTACATGCTATCAAGGCTCACATTGGGGCATTCATTTCATACTTAACAAAATCCTTAACTTAGCAACCCATTTTAAAACCCTTGAAACCCTTTCTTATCAAAACAAATCCAAACTTCAACCAAAACAAAACTTGCTTAAAAGATATGAAATCTGAATGTTTGGAAAGCTAATAAACATGCTTGCATTATCTAAAGTAAGATTACCATCATAAAGACCTAATAAATCACAACCTTAGTACCAAAATACAAATCCAAGAACACACATGCACTACAACTTAAATAGATCACTTGCCTTAGCCAAATGAACACAAGATCTTTCTTCAAGCACTCCAAATCAAAGGTCAAGCCAAGAACTACAAAATCCCATGAAAAATCCATTCAAAACTCACCCAAAAACACAACCAAGCAACCCATTTAGAAATAGGTGCTATAGGTTAGAAAAACAAGATCTTTGGAAGTAGAAAGAACTCTATTGAAGAGATGGGTTGTAAATCTTACCTAGAGGTGCCCAAACGAAATGCAAGGAAAGAAATGAAGATCTCTTCCAACAAGAAACTTCAAGAAAATGGTACCAATAGCAAGCTTGAGATGAGAGGAAGAAGGTGATGGTCTTAGAATTCCATTTGGAGGTTCATAGCTCTTGCAATCATGAAGAGAAAGAGAAGGAAAAAGAGGGTTTTCTTTCACTCTAGGGCAAGGAAAAGTGCAGAGATTTTGTTGTGGAATGGGGAAAGGGAAAGGGGAAAGTGACTTTAGAGCTTGTAAGTGGGTCCCTTAGTGCAAAACTTGCATGAGTCAAAACATGATTTTATGGGCCTCGAATGAAGTCGACGAAGAAGGATAAAATGATCCTCGAAATATCTAGTTTTCAAAAAGTATAATTTCGACATAGTTTTGGGATCTCGAAAATCGTGTCCAGATTTGAGTGTGAAAAGGCTATTTTACCCTTTTGGCCAAAACTTGAGTTTCTAGGCTTCAAACACAAATGAGCTAAACATGAAACTTGCACATAATCATAAAACCAATCAAATGAGATAAAAATCACGATTCACACAAAACCAAACACAATCTTTCCACGCTTGCACGTACACCCAGGCCTTCCTGAGTGAGCCTAATAAACACTAAACGTTCTCGAACTCCCCAAAGCTATAACCATGACTAAAACTAATCACATTCTAACCCACGATCACTAAACCCAGATCAAGACTAAGCACACACTAAGCAAACACTATTGGGTTAATCCTGGGTTGGGGTTTGACATCCTCCACCCCTTAGGATATTTGGTCCACCAAATAAATCAAACTTTTACCTCGGGTAACAAGTGTGGGTATTTCCTCTGAACTTGCTCTCTCAATTCCCAAGTGGCTTCTTCTGGCTCATGATTTTCCCAAAGTACCTTGACCCAATGAATTGTCCGATTTCTCAGCTCTTGCTCCTTGGTATCAATGATCCTGATCGGTCTTTCCACATACGAAGCATCCTCTCGAATCTCCAAAGGCTCGTGCTGCAAAATGTGAGAAGGACTAGTCACATACTTCTTGAGCATGGAAACATGAAATACGTTGTGTACCCCGGAGAGTTCCGGCGGTAACGCAAGCCTATATGCCACGTCTCCAATCTTGCTCAAAATCTCATATGGACCAATAAACCTCCTTGACAACTTGCCCTTCTGACCGAACCTCAGGGTTCCTCTGACGGGTGAAACCTTCAAGAACACCTTGTCACCCACTTGAAACTGCAATTCTCTTCGGCGAGTGTCTGCATAACTCTTCTGTCTGCTACGGGCGACCTTCAAGCGTTCCTGAATCAATTTGACCTTGTCACTAGTCTTACCAACTATAGTCGGTCCATGAAAGCTACGAACACCGACTTCTTCCCAGCAAACCGGAGTTCTGCATCTTCTACCATAGAGAGCCTCAAAAGGTGCCATACCAATGCTAGAATGGTAGCTATTGTTGTAAGCGAACTCACAAAGTGGTAAGCACTCATCCCACTGAACTTTGAAATCCAACACACAAGCACGCAACATGTCTTCAAGAGTCTGTATCGTCCGTTCTGACTGACCATCTGTCTGAGGATGATACGCTGTACTGAACTGGAGTTTGGTACCCATGGACTCAAGAAGAGATTTCCAAAACCTCGAAACAAATCTGCTATCTCTATCTGAGGTGATGGAAACGGGTTGACCATGCTTACTCACAATCTCATCAACAAAAAGTTTGGCAAGAGGTGCCATATGCATCATATTACCAGTCTTCATCGGAATGAAGTGAGCAAACTTGGTAAGACGGTCCACAATGATCCATATTGCATTATTCCCCTTCTTAGTATTAGGCAATCCGGAGACGAAATCCATAGTGATGTGCTCCCATTTCCACTCCGGAATCTCTAATGGCTGTAGCAAACCTGGAGGCTTCTGGTGCTCTGCTTTGATCAACTGACAAGTCAAGCAACGAGACACAAAAGCTGCTACTTCCCTCTTCATGTTGTTCCACCAAAATCTATTCTTCAAGTTCTGATACATCTTCGTGCTACCCGGATGCATGGAGTATCTTGTGTTGTGGGCTTCAGTCATAATCTCTTCCTTCAGATCATCCACATTCGGTACACACAACCGATCACGAAAGTACAATACTCCATTCACCAACTTGAAGTCTGGACGCTCTGCAATATGATCCACAATCCTAACCAAAACTGAATCTTGCAACTGACTGTCCTTGATCTTCTGGATGAAGGTAGGCTCAGACACTGTCATATTTGCTAACATCACACCCAACTCTAGGGTCTGCACTTCAACACCTAACTCTTCAAACTGCTGAAGGACACTAGCTCCTCTCAAACTGGCCATAATCCCTGACTTTCTGCTCAACGCATCAGCTACAACATTCACTTTACCTGGATGGTACTTGATTGGAAAATCATAGTCTTTGATGTACTCCATCCATCCTCTCCTCTGCCTCATATTCAGATCCTTCTGAGAAAAACAAATATTGCAAACTCCTATGATCTGAATGGACTTCAAATCTCTCTCCATAGAGATAGTGCCTCCACATCTTCAAGGCAAAGACTACTGCTGCCAATTCCAAATCATGAGTTGCATAATTCTTCTCGTGGTCCTTCAACTGCCTTGAGCCATAGGCAATCACCTTGCCATCTTGCATCAACACACAACCTAATCCCACATTGGAAGCATCTGTAAAAACAATGAATCCACCGCTGCCCGATGGTAATGTGAGGATTGGAGCTGTGGTTAATCTTCTCTTCAACTCTTGGAAACTAGCTTCACACTGTTCTGTCCACACAAACGGAACACTCTTCCGGGTCAAAGTAGTCAAAGGTGCTGCAATAGACGAGAAGCCTTGGACAAATCTTCGGTAGTAGCCTGCTAACCCCAAGAAACTCCTGATTTCTGTCACACTGCTTGGTCTCTTCCAATCAACTACTGCCTCTATCTTGGCTGGATCCACTGCTAAACTTTCTTTTGAGATGATGTGGCCTAGAAAAGCAACTTGCTCTAACCAAAAATCACATTTATTAAGTTTAGCATACAACTGATTATCCCTCAAAAGTTGCAATAATGACCTCAAGTGTTCTTCATGATCCTCTCTACTCTTGGAATACACAAGAACATCATCAATAAACACTACTACCGAGTGATCCAAGTATTGTGCAAACACTTTGTTCATGAGAAGCCATGAAGACAGCTGGTGCATTGGTCAAACCAAAGGGCATTACTAGAAACTCATAATGCCCATACCTCGTTCGAAAAGCCGTTTTCTGCACATCTGAATCTCTAACTCTCAACTGATGATACCCAGATCTCAAATCTATCTTGGAAAAGTATGTTGCTCCTTGCAATTGGTCAAACAATTCATCAATCCTAGGCAAAGGGTACTTGTTCTTGACCGTTACTTGACTCCTGTAGTCAATGCACATTCTCAAGATCCATCCTTCTTCTTCACCAAATAAAACCGGTGAGGGTGGCCTCACCAATTCTGGCTGGAGAAAAAAGAGACAGGGGTTTTTTTGAATGCCGTGAAAGGCGATTTCATTTGTTGCCGTGAAAGGCGATTTTGCCGTAAAAGGCGATTTACAAGTCTCATCCATTATGAAAGACAAGAATTGTGATTTTTGTCTCTAAAAGAAAAATAAAGTACAATAGAAATCAAGAAAAGGAATCTGACTTCTCATTCGATTGTGGGGACACGTTCAGATCGACGGTCGCGAGTCATGTATGGGCTCCTCCATCGTCCATGCAGATGAGAACACGATGCTTGGATTCTTGGCTCGGCTTTCTAACCTCAGATTTTTAAAGGACAAAGACTAAGAGAAGGTCTTATGTCCGATAAAAAGCTAAGTAAACGGGCTGAAAAGCCACGTTTTAGCCATGTTGGTAGAAGAAGGGATGTCCTTGGGGGGGTGGCCCCCCAAGGGTGCTTCAATCACCTTGTAGTTGCTCTTGCAGCAGAGTTTCTTTTCTTCAAATTGGCAGAGGTTCTTCTGATTTCTCTGGATTTTCCGGGATTTTCCGAGCAATTTTTCTGGACCTTTCGGGATTTTCCGAGCAATTTTTCTCTGGCCTTTCGGGATTTTCCGAGCAATTTTTCTCTGGCCTTTCGGGATTTTCCGAGCAATTTTTCTCTGGCCTTTCGGGATTTTCCGAGCAATTTTTCTCTGGCCCTTCTCCTTGGAAAAGCCCTCCTATTTATAGGCTTTTGGTGGCCATTAGGAGGGTTTATGAGCATTTAATACATTAATGCTCATAATGGGAGCAGTTACAAGTTTTAAATGATTTGTTTTGTAACTCCTTTTTCCTTGAATTTGATTGGTCGATGGAGATTAATGAGCCTTTGATTGCATTTAATCTCCATCATGGGAGGAGTTTCGTGGCTTTAATGCCATAAATCATTGGATTTGTAACTCCCATTTGCTTGCTTTTGATTGGGCCGTTCAAAATAATGAGTTAATGACCGCATTAACTTGTCATAAAATGGGTCATTTATTCTCATTAATTGGCCGCCAAGTCGCTTGAAGAGTCGCGGGCCGCGCCGCGCCTTTTGGAATTCTTCTTGCGATGATCGCCGGTGGATCCACATGTTGTTTGATGTCGGATGGCGATGCAATTTCAGACATTGGTTAATGTCAACGCGCCGGCAACATCTGTCCTGTCGATTTCACGATCGGGCGGGCAGAAAGTGTGCTTTCTTTGTCGGCCGGTTAGCGATTTCGAGGCATCTAATGATCATCCAATGATTTCGGCGGCGAATCCGTGATGTTGACGAAGATCGACGGATTTCATGCACGAAAAATCAGATTTTGGAAAAATCACAGGGGCCAATCAACTCGAAACGCGAAAAGGACCCGAAAAGGTGGGTTTCCGGCGACTTTTGGGTCGCCGGAAATTCCATGGTCGCCGGCGACCATGCACCCATGGTCTTTAGGCCCATTTTCCAGCCGCCGTTCGGTCGCCATTTCTTCGCCGTTTTTCGCTCTTTTTTGATGCTTTTTCTTCCTGTATTCTTCTTGACATTTCCCCTCATTTATTGGCCTGTTTTCCTTGGAGAAATCCCGTCGAGAAGCCACGGAAATCGGAGCACAAAGTTTCCTATTTTTCTGGAAAGCCGAAGACTTTGTTGTGCGGTTTTGCCGATTTTTTGTCAAGCGTTGAAACTAGGCCAAACGATGTCAGAATGACCTGAAATTCGACGTAGAGCTTCTTGAGCATTAGATAGGACCAACCATAGGCTTTGGTTTGAGTTTTGAAGCCTTTTGGGGCCCCGCAAACGCTCGCCTTAATTTCGCCTCGAGGAAAGTGTCGAGCTTCGAAACTAGGTCAAACGATGTCCGTTTGACCTAAAATTTGACAGGGGACCTATTGGAGTCATTTTGAGACGATCCATTAGCTCCAATTCGAATGCCATGATTCCGGGGTGCTCCGCTGCCGATGGGCTTGTTTTTTGCTTCCCGAGAGTTGATGAAGGGTCAAACGTCGTCCGTTTGACTTGAAATTTGGCAGGGGGCCTTTTGGAGGTATTTTGAGACCATCCGTAGGCTCTGATCGAAGTTTTGAAGTCTTCGACATTGTCGCTGCCGGGAGCTCTTGTCTGGCTGTCGGAGGAGTGAAGTTAGGCCAAATGATGTCGAAGTGGCCTGAAACTTCATGTGTACCCCTCTTTTGACTGCTTTGAAGGATCTTGCAGTTTTTGTTTGATTCTGACAAGATCTGGTGCTTGAAGTGGCGCCTTCCTATTTATGGCAGGATGTGGCTCCATGTAGCTTTTGGTGTTGAAGGGACATAGTGACATTTTTGGTGTCAACACCTGCTCTAGAAGGTTTCCTGATCCCCTGAAATACCAATTCTGCTTGCTCTCCTTGCAATCTGAATGTTATGATTTTACTGAAACAATCCATGGTGGCATGATATGCTTCTAACCAATCCATGCCTAAAATGATATGAAAATCATGCATGTCTAGGACAATAAGATTGGCTGGTAAATTTACATCTCCTAACAAAACTGGACAGTTAGGGTAATAGGTTCTACACTCAACCTGCCTACCCACTGGTGTTGTAACAAGCAAGATATAATCCAATTGACTGAGTGGTGCATCAATCATCTTAACAAACATAGGAGACATAAATGAATGTGTTGATCCAGGATCAAATAAAATCTGTGCTTCTACACCACAAACAAGAAGTTTACCTTCTACGACATCTCCTGCAGCTTCAGCATCTGCACGGTTGAGGTTGAAAAGACGACCTTGTTGCTGAGGCCTGTTCTGATTCTGATTCTGCCTGCCTTGGACGTTTCTATTCTGCTGAGGTGGACGCACATTCTGATTCTGCCTTGCTTGCTGCTGTTGCTGAGGTGGCCTGATCTGATTCTGATGTGGTGCCTGATTCTGAGGAGGTGCTTGCCTCTGTTGCTGGTTTCTGTACTGCTGATTTTGAAGCTGTGGGCAATCTTTAATGGCATGGTTCATTGCCCCACATTTGAAGCAAGCTCCCGTGGCCTTACGACATTCATGTGTCGGGTGGTTCTTGCCACAATGAGCACAACCTTGGGCCACTAAATTCTGCTCTTGCTTTGGCTTCTTGCTATGGTGCTGAGATCTCTGATTGTGCTGCTGGTAGTGCTGCTTCCTATCTTGAACGATCATGTTATTAATATATTCAAACTGGTATGCCCTCTTTACAGCCTCATCAAAAGTAGCTGGTGGAACTACCCCAATGGTATCCTTCATGATAATGGGATTTAGTCCCTCCAAGAACTTATTGATCTTTTTCTGCTCCGTATCAATAAGCTCGGTGGCATACCTAGCCAGCCTCTCAAACTTTGTAACATACTCCAACACTGACATACTGCCCTGCCTGAGTTGCTGGAACTCAATGGCTTTCTGCCTCTTGATGTGTGATGGAATATACTTATCCTGAAACCGGGTTTTGAAGGCTGCCCATGCCTCCTCATTTGCCATGGCCATATAGGGCTCTTTGACAGTTTGCCACCATTGGTCTGCTAGCCCATAAAACAGAGAAGCTGTAAGGTTCACCTTCTGCCTGCCAGTGCAAGTGAAAACATCGAAGATCTTCTCTGTATTGGCTAACCAGTCATCAGCCACTAGAGGATTCTCATTGCCCGAGAACTCCTTGGGTTCTCTTTTTCTAAACCTCTCAAACAATAGGTTGGGATCATGCTCCCTATTGTTTATGACGATATTCGGAGCCACTGGTGGAGCCTCATTCCTGTTCTGAAGAACCTCTAACAGTTGCCTCTGCACCTGTTGCATCTCAGCATCCTTTTTGGCCATTTGTTCCTGAAATCTGTTTTGGGCCTCATTTGCTTGCCTCTGTTGGTTCAACATAGCTTGCATCAGCTCTTGAAACTGATTTGCTGTTGGTATAGCAGCCTGATCATTCTCATTTTGGTTACCAGCTGAAGCATTGTTTGGTAGAACTCTTCTTGGAGGCATTGCTGTAAAACAAAATGTTAGTACACAATAAATATAGTCACATGGTTCCCTAGACGTCACACTTAACAATTCTAACGAATTCACGAACTCTCACCACGATCCTAAGATCTTTCTAGTTTCTTTTAAGTGCCTGAAACAAGTCCCGCTCTCATACCAGTCCTGTCGCGACCCCGGACCGAGGCCGCGGCGGTTAGTTAAAAATTTTGAAAGATTAAAAGACCTCCCACAGGTTCCCGCGGTGAGGGTTCCAAACAAACACGCATGGAACAACCCACTCACACGATCAAGTATGCGGAAGCGCGTGGCAAATCACATCTTGTCATATCATGTCACAATAGGAAACATAATGACATCGAGACATAATATCAGAATGAAACATAACAAGGCATTCCCATAATTCAAGTTGTAAAGTTAACAAAATAAGTTAAGTTATTACACTTCCCAAATAAGAGGCCAACATAGGCCAATACAATTCCAAAAGTATATCAAAATCCCAAAAAGTGATCCAACGGAACTCATGCACCACCCCAACGTCTAGATGACGTCATCGGGTTGCCACTCACGGGCTAGGTTGGGCCCAACGGCCTCCTCCTGGCACTCCTCCTCAAAGGGAGGGTCTCCTGCACCTGGACACCAACACACAAGCATCAAACACAACGGTTTGGCAAGAAATCATTTTAAGTGAAAGCATGTAAAACATCGTTTAATCAAGAACATAAAGAATTACTTTGCTGAACGTAAAACAATACTTACGAAACACTTTCTAAATCGAAGACAAAATAGCATGAATGCATACATATATATCATGAATAGTAAATCCACATAGAGCCCATCCTTTCTCTATCATTTATAAATGAAAAGAGCAAGCACGCACGACAAGCACGAATATACATAATATAGCACGACACGATTCCCACAAAAACGGGATTTCCGGCCGCGGAACCGGACACGCACGATGTGTAATAAATACCCTACTAATCTGCAGTTAGTTCACATGTTTAAGGACCCCCAGACAGTGGATCAGACTGAAAGGGCAGTCCAAGCTCTGTGGTGTTCACTTGATTTCATGAATGCACAAAACACGCGAAACACGATTCAAACATATCGAAAATAAAGGGGGAAATCACTTGTCACGACAAGACAAGACACGACTAGCACGATGCATAATATATATATGCTCACAACTTATAGAAGTGATCCCCATTTAATACTTGAAACACATCTTGAAACATATCTTGGAAATACTTGAAACACACCTTGAAACATATCTTGGAAATACTTGAAACACACCTTGAAACATATCTTGGAAATACTTGAAACACATCTTGAAACATATCTTGGAAATACTTGAAACACATCTTGAAACATATCTTGAAAATACTTGAAACACATCTTGAAACATATCTTGAAACGAGCTTAAAGACTTGACTTCAAAACGAGTACACGACATAACTTGCGATCTTAAATCCACTTTCAAAACACAATAATTTTATAAAGTACAAGCTTAGGCTATTCATTGGCCATTGGTTGATTGGAACTCTATATTTAAAATACAATGATTGGTGTCCCAGAAGTTGGTATATAGCGTGGAGTTCCAGTCACACAATGTCCATTTAAAGTCCTTAATATAGCCTAGTTTTCAAATTTTAAAAAGAAAAGCAAATGGGTAAAAATCTGCATAAACAGTGAAAATCTCAGTGTGCCCGGTCGACCTGGCCCTTGGCCGGTCGACCGCGTACACTGCAGAGACAGAAAATCTCAGTGCAGCAGGTCTTCTAACTGGGACCAGACCCAGTGTGCCCGGTCGACCGCGCCTCTTGGCCGGTCGACCGCGCACTGCGGAAATCAGAACCCAGTTCTGATTTCTGCAATGCACTGGTCCATCTTCCTTCCTTTCTTTCCTTTCTTTTCTACTATCTTCCCAACCTAATTAGCAAGTTAAAACACATGCATGTACATGCTATCAAGGCTCACATTGGGGCATTCATTTCATACTTAACGAAATCCTTAACTTAGCAACCCATTTCAAAACCCTTGAAACCCTTTCTTATCAAAACAAATCCAAACTTCAACCAAAACAAAACTTGCTTAAAAGATATGAAATCTGAATGTTTGGAAAGATAATAAAGATGCTTGCATTATCTAAAGTAAGATTACCATCATAAAGACCTAATAAATCACAACCTTAGTACCAAAATACAAATCCAAGAACACACATGCACTACAACTTAAATAGATCACTTGCCTTAGCCAAATGAACACAAGATCTTTCTTCAAGCACTCCAAATCAAAGGTCAAGCCAAGAACTACAAAATCCCATGAAAAATCCATTCAAAACTCACCCAAAAACACAACCAAGCAACCCATTTAGAAATAGGTGCTATAGGTTAGAAAAACAAGATCTTTGGAAGTAGAAAGAACTCTATTGAAGAGATGGGTTGTAAATCTTACCTAGAGGTGCCCAAACGAAATGCAAGGAAAGAAATGAAGATCTCTTCCAACAAGAAACTTCAAGAAAATGGTACCAATAGCAAGCTTGAGATGAGAGGAAGAAGGTGATGGTCTTAGAATTCCATTTGGAGGTTCATAGCTCTTGCAATCATGAAGAGAAGGAGAAGGAAAAAGAGGGTTTTCTTTCACTCTAGGGCAAGGAAAAGTGCAGAGATTTTGTTGTGGAATGGGGAAAGGGAAAGGGGAAAGTGACTTTAGAGCTTGTAAGTGGGTCCCTTAGTGCAAAACTTGCATGAGTCAAAACATGATTTTATGGGCCTCGAATGAAGTCGACGAAGAAGGATAAAACGATCCTCGAAATATCTAGTTTTCAAAAAGTATAATTCGTGTCCAGATTTGAGTGTGAAAAGGCTATTTTACCCTTTTGGCCAAAACTTGAGTTTCTAGGCTTCAAACACAAATGAGCTAAACATGAAACTTGCACATAATCATAAAACCAATCAAATGAGATGAAAATCACGATTCACACAAAACCAAACACAATCTTCCCACGCTTGCACGTACACCCAGGCCTTCCTGAGTGAGCCTAATAAACACTAAACGTTCTCGAACTCCCCAAAGCTATAACCATGACTAAAACTAATCACATTCTAACCCACGATCACTAAACCCAGATCAAGACTAAGCACACACTAAGCAAACACTATTGGGTTAATCCTGGGTTGGGGTTTGACAGTTTCCACCAGTCTTCTTGAGAAAAGAGATCTAATACGGGTTATAGCATGGAAGACTAAGAGGTCTTGGAGATCTTAAGTTACTTACAAAGAAAGAGTTTCTTCAACTAGCAAGTCATCTTCTCCATTAGAGCACAATCAGGCTCTAAAGGTATAATATGCTTCTCTATTTGTTGTAGATTATTTTGTTGCAATGTGTTGCTTGTTTTATTGCTGTACATGATTGATGAGATGGAGGGATTTCTTCCTGGATGTGGTTGAATGACCTTATGAGTATTTGATCCCTGAGTCAAGTAGGTGAAAAGTTTTGAAAACATATCCACGAGGCCCACCTAGTTCCAACACTTGTCACTTCGATGATAGAGGACTTAGCTTCGTATGGATGTCATCTTGCTTGTCTCCCGATTTCCTTGGATACCTTACATGTTTTATGTTGTATATTGTTTTCCAATAAATAATTCTTTTGTTTTATGAAAGTTATTGTTTTAACAGGTTTAAATGTTTTCCAAGGTAATTTCAATTATTGTCATACTGTTATATCATTTCACCCACCTGCCAAACCATTGTATTTGAACCATTACTTTGGTACTCAGGTCCCATTACTGGTTACCTTGAGGAGGAGCCCATAGAGGCAGTCGGAGAACCGCAACAATTAGTTGAATGGCATGCCGATGATGTTGTTTAGACATTCGAATGTCCAAGTAGCATAACATTTTGGGTTATGGTTAACTATTCTTTTGGGATTCATACTTTGTTTATATTGGCCTTTGTTGGCCTCTATTTTTGGGAGTGTAATTAAATGATCTTTTGTATAAACTCTAACTTTTCTTTTGGGGAAAGCACTAATGATCATTGCTCATTCTGATATTCTGTTATACAAATGCATTATCAGACTTGCTATCTTGGATATGAATAAATATACTAGATTTGCTATATGCTTCCGCATTCAAAAGAAATATTTATGTTGTTGTGATATCTTCACCGCGGACACCTGTGGTAAATCGCGTATACGAGTGGCATCCTTTTATTGACTCGTATATGTATTGATTAAAATAAATTCATGGCGTTGACAACCATTCATCATCCAATTTCAAACTTAGTCCCGATCACGGATTAGGCCCGCTCGGTGACCCGGTCCGGGGTTGCGACACCCCAAAACCTGACTTTCCTAGCTTTGAAGGCAAAACAGTCATTTAACACCAAATCTGTACCCATTATTTGATATTCCCAAAACCCTTGAAATATATACTTTTGGACACTAGATATTTGGGCGATCTTTTTTCCCTTCTTTGACGAACTTGTCCGAAATCCCGAAAGCCATGATTTCAACCCCACAAGAATTTCAAGTGGTGGAGCCCATCTCATTTGCTATAAAAGGAAAACCCTCCTTCTCCTTTTCCCTTTTTCCAGCACAAAGCTTGAACTCCAAGCTAGGGTTTCTCCTTTCCCTTCTTCCTCTTGCTCTTCCATCTTCCAATCTCCACCAAACCTTTACCATTTGAGAAATGCTTGGCTTCACTCTCTTTCTCTCCTTGAGAGCTATCTCTTGATACCATTTTGGAGGAAATCTCCCATACCAAGACCCTCTTTGGAGCTAATCTTGTCTATTTGGGAGCCTTACGTGTAAGCAATCCCTCCCTTTCTCTTTGATGTGTGTTTTCCTAGCCTTTGGGAGCTCCATTTTCATTATTGTGAGCTTTCCTTCTTGATCTTTTTTTAAACCCATTTTAGGGTTTGTTTCGGGGGTTTTTGTGTAGCTTTTGTTCTTGGCTTGGAAGAGGTGATTAGAGGCTTGATTTGCTTAATTAGAGACCTAAGGCAAGTGGATGATTTGATATTTTGAACTTTGAATGGTCTTTATTAGAAAATATGATGATTTATTATTCATTCTTGACTTGCATTAATTATTGAAAAAATTGCACTTATGAGTCTTGTTGGTTTGTTAAACTCTTAGGAAAGGTAGCACTTATAACCTTTCATTTAATGTTTGTTTTTTACTCAATTGAAAGTTAGTGATTGTTAGATTTCTTCTCCCATTTGTGGTTAAATGTGGTTGAGAAGGAGGTGGATGGATGGTTGTATATGGAGGATTGAATGGTGTTTTGAATGATGTTTGAAAGTAGTTTGAGCCTCTTAACTTGATGGAGAAATGGAGCTCAAAAGAGACTTGTAAAAGAAGAAAAAGAAGAGAAGCAGAACTATCCCGGAACCAGTTTCTGGACAAGTCGCTCGAGCGAACTTGACAGGTCGCTCCTGTCCAGGAAAGGGTTTCGATCCATCCAGAGGACAGTTCGCTCAAGCGAACTCTCCCAGAACCCTCACAGAGAGTTGTTAGCTTGAGTGAACTGATTTTTCGCTCGAGCGAACCCTTCCAGAAAGCCATTCTAGAGACCACTTCGCTCGAGCAAACCTTTGGTCTGCTCGAACGATGGGTACTGTTCAACTGGGGCTATTTTGGGAGTGAAAATGAAATGTTTAAATGATTGAGAGAGTTTTGTTGGGAGCCCTATTGTGATAGGAAGACTTATAAACATTGTTTAAACTCGTTTGAGAAAAAAGCCACATCACAAAGACTCATTTGAAGTTTTAAAAATTCATAAGGTGTATAAGGAGCCCGGAATGTCTCCAAACTCAAGGAATACCAAGTTATTATTAAAATCGACATACGAGAGCCCCTATTCACCTTTGACAAATCTTGAACTTCGATATTTCGCCCGTAACTTCAAAAGTTAAATTGTACCCTCTTGTTCCTGAGTTTTAAACTACATGACTTGTTATCTCCAAAAGCATTGATATTGTACTTGTTATAGTTGCTAGCCCGAAGTACATGACCCGATACAAAATGAAAGTTATGCCTTTGAGCATCCTTGTCCCGCCCGATTATTTACTTGCACTTGATGTATTTATACATGTCTTGATTTTTGTTATTTGACCTATGAGTCAGCACCACTAAGCTTGGATAACCTTACCGGTCTGATCCACCGACTTGGAGGTCCCCCTCTTGTCCCGCCAACTGCAGTTTGGATCCCGCTACCCGGTTATTACCGTGGTCTTGTCCCGATACCCCGGCTTGCTACCGTGGTTTCCGATGCCCCGGCTTGCTACCGTGGTCATTTCCCGTATTATTATATATCTATATGTAAATTTCGTTGTACCTCCTCACTTCGGTGACTGAGGTCAGCGCCTTGATATGCTCTTGTCACTTCGGTGATAGAGGACTTAGCTTTCATGTGGTTGTCATCTTACTTGTTTCCCGTTTCTTTGGTTACCTTTACATGTTTTACCTTGCACATATGTTTTTGAATAAATGATTCATTTCTTTTATGAAAATTATTGTTTAAACAGGTTTTTAATATTTCCCAAGGTAAATGTATTTACTATTGATTTGTCATATCTTTTCACCCATCTGTCAAACCGTCATGTCTGATCCATTTATTTGGTACTCAGGTCCAGTCGTTGGTTATCCCGAGTGTTGACACCAAAAATGTCACTATGTCCCTTCAACACCAAAAGCTACATGGAGCCACATCCTGCCATAAATAGGAAGGCGCCACTTCAAGCACCAGATCTTGTTAGAATCAAACAAAAACTGCAAGATCCTTTAAAGCAGCCAGAAGAAGGGTACACATGGAGTTTCGGGCCATTTCGACGTCATTTGGCCTAACTTCACTCCTCCGACAGCCAGACAGGAGCTCCAGGCAGCGACAGTGTCGAAGACTTCAAAACTTCGATCAGAGCCTACGGATGGCCTCAGAATACCTCCAAAAGGCCCCCTGCCAAATTTCAAGTCAAACGGACAACGTTTAAGGTCAAACGGACATCGTTTGAGCACCCCGGAATGTAAAAACAGGCCTACCGGCAGTGGAGCACCCCGGAATCATGGCATCCAAATTGGAGCTAATGGATCATCTCAAAATGACTCCAATAGGTCCCCTGTCAAGTTTTAGGTCAAACGGACATCGTTTGGCCTAGTTTCAAAGCTCGGCATTTTCCTCGAGGTGAAATCAAGGCGAGCATTTGGGGGACCCCAAAAGGCTTCAAAACTCAAACCAAAGCCCGTGGTTGGTCTTACTTACTACTCAGGAGGCTTCCTGTCAAATTTCAGGTCAATCGGACATCGGTTGACCACAAGTCAAAGCTCGGCATTTCTCTCATGGCGAAATTAAGGCAAGCATTTGCGGGACCCCGAACGGCTTCAAAACTCAAACCAAAGCCAATGGTTGGTCCTATCTACTGTTCAAGAAGCTCCACGTCAAATTTCAGGTCATTCCGACATCGTTTGGCCTAGTTTCAATGCTTGACAAAAAAATCGGCAATACCGCTCAACAAAGTCTTCGGCTTTCCAGAAAAATAGGAAACTTTGTGCTCCGATTTGCGTGGCTTCCCATTGGGTTTTCTTCAAGAGAATCAGGCCAATAAATGAGGGGAAATGTCAGAAAAAATACAGAAGAAAAAAGAATGAAAAAAGATCGAAAAACGGCGATGAAAAGGCGACCGAACGGCGGCCGAGAAATGGGCCCAAGGCCCATGGTCGCCGGCGACCTTGGCCCATTGTCGCGACCCCGGACTGGGTCCCCAAGACAAGGCGGGCGTAATCCGGGATCGGGACTAATGTGTATGTATAATTATCATTGTACATGAATGAATTTAAACCAACCCAAAAATACCAAAACGTATACGAGTCCATCAAGAAAGATGCCACTCGTACACGCGATTTCCCACAGGTGTCCGCGGTGAGGATATCACATCGACATGAACATTTCTTTTATGTGCGGAAGCGTGTAGCAAATCTATTTCATGCATTCATGTCCAAGATACAAGAGTAAAGCATATTTCATACTAGTATCAAAATGAGCAATGATCATTAAAGCTATAACCCCAAAATAAAGTTAAGGTTTACAACAAAGTAGTTTAATTACATTGTTCCCAAAAATAGAGGCCAACAAAGGCCAATGAATAAAGTATCAAGTTTTCCCCAAAAGAATGGTTAGATACAACCCAAAATGTTACGTCACTCGGCACCCGAATGTCTAAATGACATCATCAGCGTGCCACTCAACTAATCGTTGCGGTTCACCGACCGCCTCCTCGTGCTCCTCCTCGGGGAGACCAACAACGGGACCTGAGTACCAAAGACAAGGGTCAAACACGACGGTTTGGCAAACGGGTGAAAAGACATAATAATAAAGAAAATACCTTGTAAAACATTTAAACCTGTCAAAACAATAGTTTCATAAAACAAGAGAAACATTTATGCAAATACATATGCGATATAAAACATGTAAGGTATCCAAGGAAATGGGAAACAGACAAGATGGCAACCACACATAGCTAAGTCCTCTATCACCGAAGTGACATGAGCATATCGGGATGTTGTGTCAGTCACCGAAGTGAGGAGATGCAACATAAGTAACATATACATAATATAATACAATACGGGACGGGACCACGGTAGCGAACCGGGTATCGGGACAAGACCACGGTAATAACCGGGTAGCGGGATCCAAGACTGCAGCTGGCGGGACAGGAAAGGGTCTCCAAGTCGGTAGATCAAACCGGCAAGGAAAGTCAAGCTTAGTGGTGCCGACTCATAGGTCAAATCGTGTAAAACAAGACATGTACAAATCATGTATAATGCACTTAAATAAACGGGCGGGACAGGGTGCTCAAAAGCACTAATTTTATTTTCAAACGGGAAGTGCATGTCGGGGCTAGCAAAAGCTCTAGTTTCACATTCAATGTTTTTGAGAATGATAAATCACATTTCTTGAAATTCGGGACAAGTGTCGGGATTCGATAAAAATCAAGTGAATAAGGACCCCGTATGTCGATTGTGATAATCACTTGGTACTCCTTGAGTTTAGAGACATTCCGGGCTCTTTATGCACCTTAGGGATTCAAACCCTAATCGAGTTTTAGTTAAACAAAACCTAATAGAGATGGGATCCTAAGCACAATGTTAATCTAGTAGTACCTTACAACCTACTCATTCGTCGAAGGGAAAACGGATTCGCGATATCCAAACAACCCAATTTCGCGTTTAGATAAAAGAAAGGATATCCCGTCGTTCCGCACCGTTCAAGATTGAATTAGGTTAAGTACCGATACGACCGGATTAACCATGAGGAAATGTCGGTCCAACCGTCCTCAAAAGAAGTCAAACGGGTCCACAAAAGGGTCACTAAGTTCCATCTAAAGTCCATCTAGTCATAGGGAAAAAGTCAGTTTTTACAACAGGTTTTCAGTTGGGCCGGTCGACCTGGCCCATGGCCGGTCCACCGCGTACACAGGGGCTCGATCGACCGGCCAGGGCCAGGTCGACCGGGAGTTGTAACTTAAAAATGGGGAATAGTGTTTTGGTCAGGCTCCAGAGAGCCTGACCTCTGTGTGGCCGGTCGACCGCGTGCACTGCGGAGCAGAGAATCCCGCAGTGCAGCAGGTCTGCTAACTGGGGGCCTGTTCTAGTGTCGCCGGTCGACCGCGCCCCTTGGCCGGTCGACCGCGTGAACTGCGTAGCAGAACCCAGGTTCTGTTACAGCAGTTCAGGGGTTCTTCCACTTTTTCCTATCTTTTCTTCACTCTTTCCAAACATGATTAGCAATCTCATATGTGATTAAAACAAGCTTTTAAGAACTAAAATGAGCATTTATTACCAATCTAAACAAGTCATTAATGCCTCAAAACATTAGGTAAAAACATAAATGCATTTCATTAAAACTCATTCAAAGATAAAAGAGTCAAAACATCCACTTGCCTCAAGTCTTCAATCAATGAAAAACAAGCTCTAGCACTCTTGCAAGTCAAGGAAACAAGCTCTAGCACTCTTGCAAGTCAAGGAAACAAGCTGTACCAAAAACCCCTAAAACAAACCCTAAAATGGGTCAAAACAATGAGGGAGAAGAGAGAGCTTTCAATATTGAAAATGTAGCTTCTCTAAGGCTAGAAGAACACTAATCTAGAAGATTAGGAAGAGAGCTTACCAAATGGTTCTCCAAATAAGCAAAGCAAGCTAGAAGAGGATCTTGGAGAGATGGGATTTCCTTCAAAATGGTACCAATGGAGAGCCCTTGAAGTTGTGAAGAGGATGATGGAGTCCAAATAGATGTTGGTGCAAGTTTGATGATGCTTGATGAAGGAAAAGCAAGGAGAAGAAAGGGAAACCCTAGGCTCAAAGAAAGATTGCTGGAAAAGAGAAAATGAGGGAGATGGGTTCTCTTTTATAAGCTACACAAGTGGGCTCCACCTTCTAGTAACCTAGTTGGGCTGAAATAGTGGTTTTCGGGGCTCCGGATGAAATCGACGAAGAAGGAAGAAATGATCGTCGAAATATCTAGTTTCTAAAAAGTTCATGTTTCGCGGGTTTCGGGATTAACACTAATTTGGTACAGATTTGGAGTAAAAGTACTGTTTTGCCCTTAAAGCTAGAAAAGTCAAGTTTCGGGGTTCCGAACGGGAACGGGATCAACATGAAAGTTGAAGACAATAACGAGATAAACAAAACGGGATAAAATGCAAATCAAGACTACCAAGATAAAACCTCAAGTACACGTAAAGCCATAAACAAGGGACCCCCAAAGGGCCCCACTAATACCAAAGGCACTCAAAATCCCCAAAGCTACTTCCAAGCTACTCTAAACCGACTAAACCAAATCCACAAAACAAAACAAGACTAACACGCAACTAACTAAGCACTAATCAAGATCACTCGGGTCGGGGTCTTACACCCATGGTCGCTGGCGACCATGGCCCAAGGTCGCCAGCCCATGGTCGCCGGCGAGCATGGGTGCATGGTCGCCGGCGACCATGGAATTCTGGCGACCCAAAAGTCGCCGAAAGCCCATTTTTTCGGGTCCTTTTCGCGTTTCGAGTTGATTGGCCCCTGTGATTTTTCCAAAATCTGATTTTTCGTGCATGAAATCCGTCGATCTTCGTCAACATCACGGATTCGCCGCCGAAATCATTGGATGATCATTAGATGCCTCGAAATCGCCAACCGGCCGACAAAGAAAGCACACTTTCTGCCCGCCCGATCGTGAAATCGACAGGACAGATGTTGCCGGCACATTGACATTAATCAATGTCTGAAATTACATCGCCATCCGACATCAAACAACATGTGGATACACCGGCGATCATCGCAAGAAGAATTCCAAAAGACGCGGCGCGGCCCGCGACTCTTCAAGCGACTTGGCGACCAATTAATGAGGTTCAATGACCCATTTTATGACAAGTCAATGCGGTCATTAACTCATTATTTTGGACGGCCCAATCAAAAGCAAGCAAATGGGAGTTACAAGTCAAAGGATTTATGGCATTAAAGCCATGAAACTCCTCCCATGATGGGGATTAAAGACAATTAAAAGCTCATTATTCTCCATCGGCCAATCAGATTCAAGGAAAAAAGGAGTTACAAAACAAATAATTTAAAACTTGTAACTCCTCCCACTATGAGCATTAATGCATTCAATGCTCATAAACCCTCCTAAATGGCTACCAAAGGCCTATAAATAGGAGGGCATTCCAAAGGGAAAAGGACGGAGAAAAATCCAGAGAAATCGCTAGAGAAATTCACCCGAAGTCCGGAGAATTGCCCGGAAAATCCAGAACTCCTGCAACTCTGCTGCAAGACCACCAAAAGGTGATTGAAGCACCCTTGGGGGGCCACCCACTCTCCCCCCCCCCCCCCAAAGGACCTCCCTTCTTCTACCAACATGGCTAAAACGTGGCTTTTTCAGCCCGTTTACTTAGCTTTTTATCGGATATAAGACCTTCTCTTGGTCTTTGTCCTTTAAAAATCTGAGGTTAAAAAGCCAAGCCAAGAATCCAAGCATCGTGTTCTCATCTGCATGGACGACGGAGGAGCCCATACATGACTCGCGACCGTCGATCTGAACGTGTCCCCACAATCGAATGAGAAGTCAGATTCCTTTTCTTGATTTCTATTGTACTTTATTTTTCTTTTAGAGACAAAAATCACAACTCTTGTCTTTCATAATGGATAAGATTTGTAAATCACCTTTTACGGCAAAATCGCCTTTTACGGCAAACAAAAGAAATCGCCTTTCACGGCATATAAAAAAAAAACCCTTTTGTCTCTTTTCTTAAAATATGTGTGCAATGGGAAACTAGAAAAAGTTTCATTTCCCCTTTCTACTTGTGAAGGTGGATCTTCGGATCACCGTTTCTAAATTCCAAGTAGAAACTTGAAATTGGCATACCCGTACAAAAAAAAAAGAAGTTGATTGAGAGAGGGAAGGATCGGGTCATCACCCTTTGGGGACCCAAAAGGCTTCAAACCCAAACCAAGCCCATGGTTGGTCTTAACTTTACTACTCAGGAGGCTCCCTGTCAAATTCAGGTCAATCGGACATCGGTTGACCACAAGTCAAAGCTCGGCATTTCTCTCATGGCGAAAATTAAAGGCAAGCATTTGCGGGACCCCAAAGGCTTCAAAACTCAAACCAAAGCCTATGGTTGGTCCCTATCTAATGCTCAAGAAGCTCCACGTCGAATTTCAGGTCATTCCGACATCGTTTGGCCTAGTTTCAATGCTTGACAAAAAATCGGCAAAACCGCACAACAAAGTCTTCGGCTTCCAGAAAAATAGGAAACTTTGTGCTCCGATTTGCGTGGCTTCTCGTCGGGTTTTCTTCAAGAGAATCAGGCCAATAAATGAGGGAAATGTCAGGAAAAATACAGAAGAAAAAAGAATGAAAAAAGATCGAAAAACGGCGAAGAAACGGCGACCGAACGGCGGACCAAAAAATGGGCCCAAGGCCCATGGTCGCCGGCGACCTTGGCCCATGGTCGCCGGCGACCATGGCCCAGGAAATGGTCCGGCGACCCAAAAATTCGCCGGAAGACCCTTTTTCGGGTCCTTTTCGCGTTTCGAGTTGATTGGCCCCTGTGATTTTTCCAAAATCTGATTTTTCGTGCATGAAATCCGTCGATCTTCGTCAACATCACGGATTCGCCGCCGAAATCATTGGATGATCATTAGATGCCTCGAAATCGCCAACCGGCCGACAAAGAAAGCACACTTTCTGCCCGCCCGATCGTGAAATCGACAGGACAGATGTTGCCGGCACGTTGACATTAATCAATGTCTGAAATTGCATCGCCATCCCGACATCAAACAACATGTGGATCCACCGGCGGTCATCGCAAGAAGAATTCCAAAAAGACGCGGCGCGGCCCGCGACTCTTCAAGCGACTTGGCGACCAATTAATGAGGTTAAATGACCCGTTTTATGACAAGTTAATGCGGTCATTAACTCATTATTTTGGACGGCCCAATCAAAAGCAAGCAAATGGGAGCTACAAGTCAAAGGATTTATGGCATTAAAGCCATGAAACTCCTCCCATGATGGGATTAAAGGCAATTTAAAGGCTCATTATTCTCCATCGGCCAATCAGATTCAAGGAAAAAGGAGTTACAAAACAAGTAATTTAAAAAAACTTGTAACTCCTCCATTATGAGCATTAATGCATTCAATGCTCATAAAAACCCTCCTAAATGGCTACCAAAGGCCTATAAATAGGAGGGCATTCCAAAGGGAAAAAAGGAAAGGATCTAGCCTCCGGATCGCTCTCGCTCTCCCCCGACGAAGACAAAAAAATCCAGAAGGCCCTGCAATCTGCTGCAAAGACCACCAAAAGGTGATTGAAGCACCCTTGGGGGGCCACCCCCCCCAAGGACCTCCCTTCTTCTACCAACATGGCTAAAACGTGGCTTTTCAGCCCGTTTACTTAGCTTTTTATCGGATATAAGACCTTCTCTTGGTCTTTGTCCTTTAAAAATCTGAGGTTTAAAAGCCAAGCCAAGAATCCAAGCATCGTGTTCTCATCTGCATGGACGATGGAGGAGCCCATACATGACTCGCGACCGTCGATCTGAACGTGTCCCCACAATCGAATGAGAAGTCAGATTCCTTTTCTTGATTTCTATTGTACTTTATTTTTTCTTTAGAGACAAAAATCACAATTCTTGTCTTTCATAATGGATAAGACTTGTAAATCGCCTTTTACGGCAAAATCGCCTTTCACGGCACAAATGAAATCGCCTTTCACGGGCATTCAAAAAAAAACCTTTGTCTCTTTTCTTAAAAATATGTGTGCAATAGAACTCGAGTTACAGAACTCAGCGATTATCTAAGCTCGGTTGTGGAGCTAGCTATTCAACTCACCAAGTTACAGAACTCGGCGGTCATTTCTGCTCGGATATAGAACTAGCTATGTAAAACGGCTTCAGTTTGATTACAAAACCAACTATATGCTAACACCCTATTACAGAACTCGATGGCTTCAACTCGGTTACAGAACCAGCTATAAAAAACGCCAAGTTACTGAACTTGACAAGCAACTTCAGCTCGGTTATGAAACCAACCATATGAGACGACTTTGTTGCAACTTCGGCTCGGTTATGGAACCAGCCATATGAGACACTGAGTTATGGAACTCGGCAAGTATATCAAGCACATGTAATTCTCAAATAAATATTTGATTGCAAGCATGGGAAAAGGGAAAATTTGTATTCATTGAATGAAGAAGTACAAGGCACAGTTATAAAGGAGAAGAAAAAAAGAAAAGACAACAAAACAAAGTCTTTACACAGTTGTCCTAGAAGCACTGATCTCGACCTCGGCAGACGGGGCTTCAACAGGAGGAGCTTCAACAGGAGTTGGGGCGATCTCAGGAGGAGCTTCAGCAGGAGGAGTTGGGGCGATCTCAGGAAGATGGCAGAACTCGGCTCAGGGATGTCATCTGAGAGCTTGGGCAGATCCTGATATATTGGGTGGTCCTCTGGGATCCCCGCCTTCTTCAATGTAGCTCGACATCCAAGCTCAAACAAACAAGGACTTAACTCCTCAACTCGAGCGTCATAGTCCTTCGTCGCCGCCTCTACCCCATCACAGAAGGCAGCATCAATTTCAGCTTGAGTTAAGGCTTCAAGGTTGGCTTTCGCCTTCAGCGCAGCTTCGAGCTCGACTTTCTTTTCTGCCAGCTCAGCTTCAAGTTGGGCAACCCTCTTCGCCTTAACTTCGGCTGCCCCTTTCAGCTCATGGGATTCGGCCTTTAGCCTGTAGATTTCGGCCATTGCCAAGTCAAGATCCTTCCCAAGGCTGACGGCCTTCTCCTCCGCCTCCTACTGCTTTTGACAACTACCCTCCAAGGCTGTCAAGAGTTTCTTCTTTTCTGCCTCCAGCTTCTCGACCTTGGAGTCTCTTTGCTAGACCCTGTCCAAAGCCATCTTAACCCTCTGCACAATCTAAAAAAAGGACCAAATGTCAAAAAGAAAGGACCAAGCTCAGATAATGCCAAAAATCTGTGACGAGAGGGGCTTACGAGAAGGCAGACTGCAACGAGGTTATCAACAGCGTCTCGTCATTTGCTCCCTTCAGCCGTTGCATGTCAAGCAGCAGGGCATAGGCGCTGGCGAACGCTGCGGCAGCAAGAGGGTTGCCGTGAAGACGGTCCTCCACCGTCACTGGCCTCCCAAGCCCAAGTTGGAGAGCTGGCCTCCACAAAGCCGGCTCTGAAGGCTGAGGTGCCGGAACTTGGCCAGAGCCCTGCTCCACCGAGCCCTCGGCCCCGGGTCTCTTCTCCGAAGCCTTATCCCTCGTTTCCTAAGCAGGACACTACCGATCTGCCAAACCAGGCCCCTCGGACCTGGGCCTTTTCTCTGGCCGAGCCCCTCCCCTTCCAGTCTCGGCAGGGCGCTGCTGAACTGAACCAGACGCACTAGCAGCGAAAGAGGCCCCGGCAGCACCCGAGGCCGCGGAGGCGGGATTTGGATCGGCAGAAGGGGGGTTGGAAGCAGAGGGAGCTTCTTTTCCAAGGTATTTGGCCCTCAGCTTTTTAGTCTGCAAGGGAGGTCGGTTTCGCTGCATCCTCTCTTCTCCTTCTTCCGAGCTCGGAGAGGTGTAGGCTTCAACAACTTGCTGTAAGTCTGTGGCTCCTGGGTCGGCGCCCGATGTGGAGGCTTCAGCACCTGAAGAACTTCAACCCTCAAGGTCGGTAGAGGCGACCGCGGACTCCTCCTCTTTCAAGGGTTTGTCGGGCTTCCTCTTAATATAAGTACAATACTTTGGTTCGTACCCAAGGAAATCCCAAGCAGCTCGGCAATGGTGACCTTTGTAGTTGCGCACAGCATTCAGCCAAGCGTCGTTTTGCCTCTAACCAGCTAGGCAGGCCTCACGTTTTCTTTGGTCGATCTCTGCATGACAAGTGAAAAGAGTGTCAGATCGGCAAAGCAAGTAAAAGTTAAATACGAAGACTTAGAGGAGGTCGGTTTTTACTTGGAGGAATCCCGAAGTGACGAGGGATCCTGTATAACCTCTCCGCCGCGGTCTCATTTTCCCCGAACTCCCAGTTGCCGGAGATGAACAAACGATCATCCCCGACATGTCTGCTCGAGTCCTCTAGGTCGGTAACGAACTGCTCCCGCCTCAGCCTACCCCGGAGGTAGTAGCAGTGACCGTCCCCGACGAATTTGCATACATCGTATGCATCCTCGATGTCTTGGACACCGAGGTTAATGCCCAAGATCCTATCAAGCTCTACGGCACCCCATTATTATTTTATAGCCATTAGGCATTAGTTGACAAGGGCCGAGGTGCCATGTCGCCAAGCAAGCTCTGAGAAGGGGGTGAATTGGGAATCTAACCCCAACCTTCAACTATTGAGATCAGAAGAAAGGGCCTTCAGCCATTACGGAAAGAGTAGCCGTAAAAAGGGTCCTCAGGTTTATCTAATATGGTCCAGACATCGTCTGGGATACCATACATCTCCCTGAACCCAGCCATGGCCTCAGGGGTGTCCAGCCAGTGCCTATAGACTCCCATTTTCAGACGAGAGGCAGAAACCCTAAACAGAGGGTAAAAACCCTAAAACGAAGGCGAGAATGTAGGGAAAGAAGGGATGAGGGAAGAAGAAAACTCATGAAAGCTAACGGCGGGACGAACTCCCGACGGCGACATAAACTTTTCTTCTCTGCTCTCTCCTCTGCAAAACCCTTCTCTAAAAAAAAAGATGCAAAAGTAAAAGGAAGTGAAGGGCAGCACCCCTATATATAGATAAAAGGGCGTCCTTTCGAATTTTGAGGGCGCATGTGCGAAGCGTCACCGCGAGCACTCCACACACCCCTTCGAAGATACTAGAAGGCCCATCAGGCAGCGACACGTGGTACTGTCAGTTCGCTTCCCGCATTGATCAAGACGCCTCATTTATTACCTCATTGATTATCTAAGGTGGACGAAGCGACAACAGCGTACTAATTGATCACCTCGGGCAGACGAAGCGGCAGCAACATTAATCACCTCGGATAGGTGAAGAGACATCGACATCTCATTAATTCCTCGGATAGTTGAAGCGACGCTATGATAAGGATCAGACGTTAACGACCAGCACCGAGATGAAAAGCTTCGAACCCAACACTAAAGATCTCCCTTCATGATACTTAGCTCCAGACCTCAAAGAGTTGGAGAACTCTACGAGGTCAAGAGCTAAGGGGCAATTGTGTGGGGGCATTTCCGTAATGCCGAGATATGCCTTGATTTCGGTAAATGTACCAATTGGACTTATCTTGATCTCGGATTCCTGAAGCTCGGTAGCGGTATTACTTTATCCCGGACTTGAGCTAGCTTTGGTAAAAGTACCAGCTGATCTCGTCTTTGTCTTATAGAGCTCGATAATGGTTCCAACCCTGCGCAGTTCGGCAACAGTGCCAAGATGCGTCATCAAACAAGGCTGTACTTGACTTCGGTATCTCCCTCAGATCGGTTGACTGAGATGGGTACTAGACGTCAATCGGCATTGATAAAAGTATGGCTATGTTGCAGAACGTGCTAACAGATAAGATGGGCGCCAGATATAGATAAGGGGTTTTCCATATTCGACGGTCACATAGACAATCATGCAGAAGATCAAGGTATGGTCCGATGGGACATTACCTCCACCTACCTCCACTAAGGAAACGAGGTATGGTCCAATGAGACAGCATCTCCACCTACCTCCACTGAGGAGGGATTTAAGGTGACCACCGCATATATATATATGTGCATGAGGTAAAACCACCAAAGGTATGCAAACACAATACACTCATAGCTCTCCATTCTTTTCCACTCATTCACCCTTTGTTGAGTTATTGAACTTAGGCATCGGAGTGCCTTCAACTGACTGTAGCCAGGCCCTCTAACCTTCTTCTTTCCTTTTCAGGCTTCATGAGTTATTGTCTTTCTCAAAAACTTTACAGCAAATCTTACTTAACTAAGTCCGTATTATTTTAGGCACTTACAACTTCCAACCACTTTGTGAGTTTTCTTGTTGAGGTATAAGTTTTGAAGACCTCATGCCTGAGCTATTACATGTTTCTGAGGTACATAATGAAGGTGCTTGTGAGAAACTTTGTGAGAAACTTTCATCATCCCTGTTCACCTTCCAGTTGGTCTAGAGAAGAAATAACTTGAATCTTCTTAAGCCATTGGTCACCCACTGGCCACTATAGACATATCTCTGCGGTAGAAGCCAATTTGATTGCTGAAATGGTGTCACAATTGATAATTGCATTTGCAGTAGTCTACTTATTTAATATGCAAACCATGGGCATAGGTACAAGCTCAACGGTTGAGTTTCATATAATTTTTCACTCAGAATTATTTTTATCAAAATTATACTATTTGTGATGTAAATCTTATGGAAAATTATCGAATCTTATGCTTGATTCTCTTTTTTGTGCATCTTATGATTGCAATTTATTCCTTAGGAAAGCAAGTGCCATGATTGTTTATACAACTCTAACAAATGGAATTGACTTTTGTCATTCCCTTTTTCTCCTTTTTTTTTTTTCAAATTTGTTTGAGGATTTTTATGCCCAAATGCCCAATCAATATCAAACTTATATTAATCCTTCATAGAAGGCTTAGCCTAATTTAGTCTTGAACTAAGACAATATTGAAATGTGAATAAAGCATGTGAATAATGCACTAGTTAGGCATCTCTCCTTATAGTAGACCCAGATCTGAGCTCGTGTTAGAGACTCTATGAACCAAAAAAGAGTTAGAAAGTAAGAATTAGAAGTTGGCATCAATAGAAGATAATGGAAATTTACAATCTGATGATTTATGATTATGATTTTAGTTGCTTTTAAATTTACAGTCCAAATCAATTTTTATGGCATTGTTCACAAATGTGTTGGTTTCTGAATAATGGTTATCATTAGTAACATATGCTTTCTGTCATCCTGCAGTGATGCTAATGGGTACACTTGTCTATGGTATTAAATACACGTTCCCCGAGTATGTATGCACTTTCCTTGTTGCAGGAGGTGTGATCATTTGCACTTTTAAAGGTAAGATCTCTTGTAGGTTGTGATGGTGTGCCATATTTGAGTTTCAACTCAGTAGTGTTCTTATTCATTTGGATTGGTTGCAGACAAGCTCAAAGACGATAAGCAAGCTTGCACACCTGAATGCCCCCCTTGGCTATGGGTTGTGCTTTCTTAACTTGGCATTGGATGGATTCACAAATGCTACTCAGGATTCCATTTCATTAAGGTATGGTTTAGCAGTTGACCACTTCCCTTAGGGAACTTCAGTGTTTGATTCTTGAAACCAACTCATCTGTGCTTGCAAACAATCACACCTTGAACAATGCATACTCATTGCAGGAATATAATCTATGATGCAGCTGATACTTCGAATGTGGCACATATACAATTTGGTTTACATGTTTGCTTGGCCGCATGGGGGGTGGTTTGAGGCCTCATGCAAGGTCGATGTGGGACTCTGGGTGTCACAGTCGACCCCCCTAAAGGGGTACGCCAGACCACGGTAGGGGACCCACACTCGAACTAGTCGAGAGTCTTTAATCCATCAAAAGGCCTCATGCAAGGTAGGCTGTAAACTCTACATATAATCCCAATCACATCCCTCTCTATAGTCGATGTGGACTCCGTGTCACAATCAGTTTTGCAAGCAAGCATCAAGAAGTACCATGGGACATCTTCCTATATGCCTCTGTGGAGCAGTGGCGCAGAACTTCATCTTCCTGACTATCAGCCGCTTTG
>QPKB01000009.1:19562510-19677000 GCA_003546025.1 Camphora micrantha
CATGGCATTAACCATTCTTTCGTTCGTATTATATCCAAACATTAGTCCCGATCCCGGATTAGGCTCGTGGACCCGGTCCGGGGTCGCGACAGACTGGTATCAGAGCGAGATATGTTTCAGGCAATTAAAAGAAATAAAAAATCTTAAGGACGTGGCGAGGATTCGTTAGAATTTCCGTTAGCGAGCATCGTGTGAGCAATGTGTGACCATTTATTTGTTATTATGTGCTAACAACTTATTTTGTAGCATTATGCCATCTCGTAAGAGACCACTAAACGGCAATCCCACCGCAAGCAACAACGATCATACAGGGCCAGTTTGGGAAGATACTCCTGAAAACACCATACAGAATCAGTTTCAACAGATGATGCAGGCAATGCTTGATCAACAGCGTCAGGCAAATGAAAACCAATGCTAGACTACAAGAGCAGATGTTTAAGAAGGAAGAAGATCATGCCAAAGAGTTGACAGAGATGCAGAGGTAGTTGTTAGGGGTATTGCAAAGAAGGCCCAAAACGGTTCAAGCTCAACCCGCAATTATCATAAACCAAAGGGAACATGACCCGAATGCATTATTTGAGAAGTTTCGAAAGAGAGCTCCAAAAGAATTTATCGGGACAGAGGATCCCTTGGGTGCAGATGACTGGCTAGAACACACGGAGAATATCTTCGAAATCTTCTAATGCACGAGAAGAAAACGAGCCAAACTTGCAACATCTCTCTTTACCGATTCAGCGGATATTTGGTAGAAGACTGTCAGAGAAGAATACAGAACTATAGCTGACGCAGCGGCTTGGGCAAATTTCAAGAAACAGTTTGGGGATAAGTATGTACCCACTCATTTTCAAAAGGCTGCACGTCAAATTTCAGGTCATTCTGATGACGTTTGACCAGACTTTGATGCTAGAGAACAAAATCAAGCCTACCAGCGGCGGAGCTTCCCGGGACCATGACATCCAAATCAGAGCTAATGGATCGTCTCAAAATGACTCTAATAGGCTGCCTGTCAAATTTCAGGACAATCGGACATCGGTTGACCGTACATCAAAGCGCGGCATCTTCCTCGTGGCAAAATCAAGTCTAGCAGCGACGGGACCCTAAAATGCTTCAAAACCCAAACAAAAGCCCATGGTTGGTCCTATCTACTGCTCAGGAAACTTCACCTCAGATTTCGGGTCATTCCAACATTGTTTAACCTAGTTTTGACGCTTAACGGAAAATCAGCTACAAAGTCTTCGACTTTTCCAAAAATAGGAAACTTTGTGCTCCAGTTTGCACGGCTTCTCGTCAGGTTTTCTTCAGGAGAATCAAGTCAATAAATGAAGAAAAATGTCAAGAAAAATACAGGAGAAAAAAAGAAACAAAAAGATTGAAAAATGGCCAAGAAACGGCGACCAAAAGGGGAAAAATCCCCCATGGTCGCCAGCGACCATAGCCCATGGTCGCCAGCGACCCTAGGTGCACGGTCGCCGGCGACCCCGGAAATCCGGGTTGCCGGATTTCGGCCAGAAGGCCCGTTTTCCGACTCTTTTTGCGGTTCGGGAATTCCAGCCCCTATGATTTTTTGAAAATCTGATTCTTGATGCTTAAAATCAACTGATCTTCGTCAACATTTCGAATCCGCTGACAAGAGCATGAAATCATCATTGATCGCTCCAAGATCGCCAATCGGCTGACAAAGAAAATACACTTTTTGTCCGACCGATCGAGAAATCGACAAAACAGATGTTACCGACCCACTGGTATTAATCAATTTCTAAAGTTGCATCACCATCTGGCATCAAACAACATGTGGATCCATCGGCGATCATTGCAAGAAGAATTCCAAAAGATGCGGTACAGCCGCGACTCTTCGAGAGCCTTAATAAAGTTAAATGACCCGTTTCATGATAACTTAATGCATTCATTAACCCATTATTTTGAATGGCCCAATTAGATTCAAGAAAAAAGGAGTTACAAGTCCAAGCAATCATGGCAACAAATCATGAAACTCCCCTCATCATGGAGATTAAGGGCAATTAAATGCCCATCAGTTTCCATCGGCCATTCACAAGCCAAGAAAAAGGAGTTACAAAATCAAGAAATAAAAACTTGTAACTCCTCCCATCATGGAACATCAATGCCATCATTTGTCTCATCAATGCCATAAATCACCCCATGGCTACCAAAAGCTTATAAAAAGGGGGTCATTCTAAGAAGAACAGGAGAAATCCAGAAATCAGATAGACGTATACCCAAGTAAGAGGGGGAGAAATTCTGAAGAAATCTTGTTACTCTGCTACAGCAAACACCACAAGGTGATCAAAGTCCTTAGGGGGCCACCCACCCAAGGCAAGGCCCTCTCCCCTTCTATCCAACATGGCCTAGACGCGGCTCTTCAGCCCGTCTACTCAGTTTTTTATTGAATATAGGACCTCCCCTTTGTCTTTATCCTCTAAAAATCTGAGGTGAGAGCCAAGCCAAAAGAATCAAAGCATCACATGTTCTCATCTAAAGGACGATGGCAAAGCCCATACACGACTTGCGACCGTCGATCTGAACGTGTCCCCACAATCTCCTGAGAAGTTAGACCCATTTTCTTCCTTTTTCTATTGCATTCTGTATTTTTCTTAAAGAGACAAAAAAATCACAATTCTTGTCTTTCATTATTGATGAGATTTGTAAATCGCCTTCTACGGCAAAATCGCCTTTCACGGCAAACAAACAAAAAAACGGCCTTTCACGGAAAACAAAATGAAATCGCCTTTCACGACATTTAAAAAAATTGTGTCTCTTTCTCTAAAATATATGTGCAATGGAAAGTTAGAAAAAAAGAGTTGATTTCCTTTCTACTTGTGAAGGTGAATCTCCGGATCACTACTTCAAATTCCAAGTATAATAGAAAATCTGGCATACCCGTGCAAAAAATGTTGATACCTGCCTTTCTCTTTTTCCCTTCATTTGGCCTTTCGGCAGCCCCAGGGACAAATGAGAGAGGAAAGGAAGAAACGGGTCCATCAGTGATATTCTCACCGCGAACACCTGTTGGAAATCACGTACACGGGTAATATCTTATCCTTCATTGACCCGTGGACGTATTAACAAATTTATTATATGTCTCATGGCATTAACCATTCTTTCGTTCATATTATATCCAAACATTAGTCCTAATCCCGGATTAGGCCCGTGGACCCGATCCGAGGTCGCAATAGTATTAAAAAAAAAAAAACTCTTTAGATAATTAAGATAGTCTTATTAAGAAACTTTAAATCAAATTAGAGGCCCTCTGTTTTGGAGTGGGGTAGGAAGAGATCCTCATCCCAGATAATAGACTAACCAAATGAATAATTTTGATTCATATTTCCTTGTTAATCCAGTGCAATTAGGATGGGAAGAATCAATTGGAGAAAATTTAGGATAGTTTAGATTTTAGTCGATCAAATTCTTCTATCCTTATCTGGCCGTTATCTTTTTGAAATACCCATGGAGTCTCTGCTCGTTATCTATACAAATTTCACGTTTTCTCGATAAGCATAAGAGATTCAAATGAGTTCTACTTTTGCCAGTCTTTAAATCTCTAAATTCCCTCCAAAAAAAATAAAAATGACCTCAGAATTTTGCTTTTGTCCTTTCCTACAAAAAAAATCTAGAGCCAAGTTTTTTGTAGAAAATTTGGTGAGTTGGTGATTCTTTATAGCTAGCTATGAAATGAGTTGGTTTGCATTTTTTTTTTCCCAGTTGTTAGTTTCTTGGGCAAGAATGTTGGTTTTTTTTTTTTTTTTTTTTTTTCTTCTCTAGATATTTTATTTGGTTTTTCCTTCTCCATTCTTTGTTATTTCATTTTTGTTGAATGTTTGGTTCTTCCATTGTGGTTTGGAAGTGTTGTAGATTTTGGTTTTTTATTTCCCTTTTACTTCTGTTACTTGTCTTGAATTTTGTTTGGGATTTGGTTATCTTTCTTTAGTTTCTTCTTGTGGTTTTGTGGGGTATTTTGGTCTCCACAAGTCAAGGAGATTTGGCTAAATTCTCATGTTTCAAATCTTTGTTAATTATGTGATTCTTCATTTAGAAAAGCCCCATGATGCATTGGGATTATTTCATCTCTCAGATTTTTCTTTCTTTCATTTATTTTTTCATTTTCCGGTTAGAAATTCATGGTGCAACTGTAATGCCAATTTCTGAATTTAGGTTCATTCTAGATGTGGACCAAACTACTCTAGATCATAAGTTTCTTCTTTCTTTTTGTCCAAATGATGAAAAGTGATATTTCTAGTTTTTCTTAGACAACTCTAGGGACATGAATATCTTCAAGAAAGAACTTACCCCCATAGAAGTATTATTTCTTTTTGAATGAGGTATTAGGAAGGCTCTAGTCTCGTCTTTTCTATTGTCATGTCAAAATAAAATTTGAAGGTTTGTGTACCAGACTATTGAAATTGAGTTTATATATATATATATATATATATATATATATATATTTACACACACGCACACACCAACACACTAACGCCACCCTAAAGACTCAGGGATCGATCCCTGGTTGTACGTGTGGATAGAGAATTGCTTCAGCTCTTGCCGACCAAATTGCATTTTTGGTAGCCTTCTTTCAAACGAATTTTCCATTACCTTGAACACCTGATTTACAAAAGAAAGTTCACTCTTCGCTACAAATAAACATTTTATAACTGATTTTTAAAATGTTTGGAGAAGCAAGTTAATTCTTAGTTAAATGTTTAATTTTCTTTGTGACGTAAAACAAAGCAATGAAGAGCACAGAGAAATGGGTGTGCCAATGCAAGCCAGACAAAGCTAATGTCTTCTCTCTTCTTCTTTTTTTCTTTTTTTGAACGGCAAACTCCATTCTTAACCAACAATAGCAGCGAGGAGATGGGCCAAACAAAGTACATATGTCAATGCAAACAGACGCAAAACATCATTGAACTGACAGCAGCAGGAACTAAAGCCTACAGATCCCACACCCATTTACAGGCAATCACAAGGAGCAAATTTCCATCAAAGCAGATACCAATCTCCAGGTTGGTTTCTAGTTGCAATTCAATAGAAAGAAATGTTAATTGCGGTATCATCTGTTACTTTGTTAGTCTTTTGATATGACTCAGCTAATGGAAACTACTTGTTTACAGGTCCTAGGCATCCAGCATCTTCACGGGTGTAGCAAAAGCAGCCACAGTTTTCATATTCTTGCCCTTACAAGTATTCACAGTCCGCGTATTCTTGCCCTTACGAGCAGCCACAGTCTGCGTATTCTTATGCTTATGTACAGCCACTGTATCCATCTTCTTATGCTTATGTACAGCCATTGATTCCATCTTCTTATGCATATCAGCAGCCACAGTATCAATTTTCTTATTCTTATCAGCAGCCATAGTTTCCATCTTCTTATGATGCTTATCAGCAGCCACAGTTTCCATGTTTTTGCCCTCACAGCTAGTACACCGACGCACCGTCGCCACCGCCAACTGTTACTTTGGTGCACCACCAACTACCTTAGTGTTGGACTTATAAGGTCATAAACCACATCCAGGATCCAATCACTCAATCTCATCAATCATGTACAGCAATAAACTCTATCTATAAGATAGAAACCAGCAATAATCAAGCAACCAAAAATCTACAATATATAAGGAAGTAGATTATATTTTTGGAGCCCGGTAGTGCTCTAATGGAGAAGAAGACAATTAACTTCAACAAGAACTCTTCTTGTAGCGAATTAGAATCTCCAAGACCTCTTAGCCTTCCACACTATGTTACCTTTGGAGCCCGGTACTGCTCTAATGGAGAAGAAGACAATTAGCTTCAACAAGAACTCTTCTTGTAAAGAATTAGGATATCCAAGACCTCTTAGCCTTCCACACTATGTTACCTTTGGAGCCTGGTAGTGCTCTAATGGAGAAGAAGACAATTAGCTTTAGCAAGAACTCTTCTTGTAGCAAATTAGGATCTCTAAGACCTCTTAGCCTTCCACGCTATGTCCCGTATCAGATCTCTTCTCTAAAGGAGATAGGTGGGATCTCCCAAAGAAAACAACTACAAGCTCTAAAGGAATCCGAAAGAGAAACTAGAAGAGGAAGAGAGAGAATGTGCAACACGTAGCACAAAATAGGGGTTGGGCGTGATTCCCTAGGTGGATAGTAGCTTAGGACGTCCAAGCCCTCCTCTCCTCTACTTATAGCTTAAAGCATCCTCCTCTTTTACTAACTGTTGGAAGTAGGTGGGCCTCATGGATAGGTTTTCAAAGCTTTTTGACCCACTTGACTCAGGGATCAAGTACCCATAAGGCCATAAACCACATCCAGGACGCAATCCCTCAATCTCATCAGCCATGTACAGCAATATAACCTATCTAAAAGATAGAAATCAACAGCACCATGCAACCAAAATAATCCACAATAAAATGAGAAGCAGATTATACCTTTGGAGCCCGGTAGTGTTCTAATGGAGAATAAGACAATTAAGCTTGTATCACGAACTCTTCTTTAACCAATTAGGATCTCCAAGACCTTGTTATCTTCCACGCTATGACCCTGCTATCAGATCTCTTTTCTCAAGAAGACTGGTGGAAACTTCAAGAGAAAACCCAACTAGAAACTACAAGCAACTAGAAGAGAACAAGAAGAGAAAGATGAGTTGTGCAACTCTTACACAAAGGAGCTGGGCGTGCACTCTTTGTTATGGGCGTCCAAGGGGTTGAATGTCCTCCTTTTATAACACAAAATAGCCTCCCTTTACTAATTAAAATAGAATTCCAACTCCCATTAAGAATTAGTAACTTTCTCCTTTTATAATTGCTATAGAAGTCTCACTTCCATAACAATTAGTAAGTATACTATTACCACTATTAAAAGTCCTACTTCAAATAAAAATAGTAACTTTCTTATTCCTTCCTTTTAGAGTTCAAATAGGATTAGTATCTTTCTAATAACTTGGGCTAGCGTGGGGACCACTAGGGATTCTCAGTCTCAACACCGGTTGTGAAGATATTTAAGTATAAGATTTCTGACACATGTCTCCCGTGCGTGGATCTCATCTCATCCATATACATATATCACATCTAATATACTAATGGGACCCAGTTCAACTCATGAACCATCATGTCATATGTATTGGTCATGTGCATTAAGTAATAAAAACATCATTCATCTTATGAAAGGAAAGCATGATATTATTGATAAATAAAGAAATTAATCAATTTATTACATCATCTGATGGATTGAGTCCATACAATCTAACAGGGTGGGATCTCCCAAAGAAAACAACTAGAAGCTCTAAAGGAATCCGGAAGAGAAACTAGAAGAGGAAGAGAGAGAATGTGCAACACGTAGCACAAAATAGGGGCTGGGCGTGATTCCCTAGGTGGATAGTAGCATAGGACGTCCAAGCCTTCCTCTCCTCTACTTATAGCTTAAAGCATCCTCCTCTTTTACTAATTGAAATAAAAATCTCACTTCCATAATAATTAGTAACTATATCACAATTAGAAGTCTCACTTCAAACAAATATGATTAGTAACTTTCTATTTCCTTTCCCTTTAGAGTTCAAGTAGAAAAAGTAACTTTCTAATAACATGGGCAAGCGTGGGGACCACTAGGGATTCTATAGAAAGTTGGCTCTAACTGGAACACCACGACCCCACATCTCATGTGCAATCTGGGCCCACAGTTAATTGTAAATAACTCCACTATATAAATGCAATTGTACTCCAGTCTTAGGAATAAATTACAAAGAAGACCCTAAACTTTTCAATTACCACAACTGGGCCCTTTATCAACATCCATGGATCAATTGGTCCTGTCCACCAATCTTAGATCCATATCTTATTATCATTGAGCCCCAATTAATCACAGACTAATGATAAATCCATTAATTGGCACAAGGGGATAATATAGATAGATTCCATCTTGACCGTTGAATGTTCCCACGGTCCTACTATCACGTACCCAAGACACCGAGGTGTTGACCTACAGTTGGCCTCACTCATTAGTGACTCAAAGCAAATGAATAGATAGAAACTTGAGTTCATCAATGTCTCAGGATTGAGAGCCTATAGTTAGGGAATTATGAGAGCAGACCTTAAATTAAAAAAGACGGTATTCCATACCAGAATCTTATATTCTGATTATCGAGACAAATCACACTATCTCATAGTGATCAAAGTGCTGCAACCTTATAAGATAAAATGCTCAGTCTCATCACTGGTTGTGAAGATATTGAAGTATAAAATTTGTGACACATGTCTCCCATATGTGGATCTCATCCATAAACATATATCACATCTAATATACTAATGGACCCGGTTCATCTCATGAACCATTATGTCATATGTATTGGTTATGTGCATAAAGTAATAAAACATCATTCATCTCATGAAAGGAAAGCATGATTTTATTGATAAATAAAGAAATTAATAAATTTATTACATCATCTAATGGATTGAGACCATACAAACTAACAATCTCCCACTTTGGCTTAATGCCAGTCAGGGTTGCATCTCATGCCCATCCCGTCTACAAGTTGCTCAAAGACTTTGGTAGTTAAAGGCTTAGTAAAGGGATCTACTAGATTGTTCGCAGAGGCTATCTTATTGATAGCAATATCACCTCTTTGCACAATCTCTATGACCAAGTGATACTTCCTCTGTACGTGCTTTTGTCTCTTATGGCTTTGACATTTAGGTTGATATGACCTAGCCTCAGACTTGCGGTGCATAAGGTATATGTATCCATATCTTAAGTAATCATCTGTGAAAGTGATGAAGTACTCATATCCTCCTCTGGCTCTGACATTTATGGGTCCGCACACACAACAGTATGCACTAATTCCAATAAATCTTTGACCCTATTACCCTTAGATGAAAATGGTCTTTTGGTCATTTTGCCTTCTAGACAGAACTCGCAGACAGGCATTGGTTCTACCACCAATGAAGGCAAGATACCATTTTTCACTAGCCTGTCAATCCTATTTATGTTTATATGACCTAGCCTCAGGTGCCAAAGTTTTGTTGGATTAAATGAAGGTGACTTTCTCTTTAATGATGGCCTATTAATTGTTTCAGTATCATGTATCTCATACATTGTGGGAGTTAACAAATAAACTCCATTGGTTACCTTGCCAAAACATATAAAAGTATCATTCCTCTTTATGACAACTTCAGTACCAAAAGTAATAGAATAACTTTTATTCACCAAACTAGAAACTGAAATTCAATTCCGTCTTAAAGACGTTACATATAAAGTGTCTGGCAAAATCAATTTATTATCTGAAAAACATAAAGTAATAACTCCCACTGAAACAACCTCCGCCTTAGCATCAGATCCTAGGTTGACAATGATTTCTCCATCACTAAGCCTCCTGGCTTCCCTGATCCCCTGCAACGTATTACAGATGTGATTAGTTACACCGGAGTCAACACACCAGGATTCTGAAGTACCATTTGCAAAACTAACTTCTGAAATAAGTGACTTAATCATACCTGAGATCTTCTTCTTAGATAGATAATTTGGATAATTCATTTTCCAATGTCCCGTCATACCACAATGGAAACACTTTCCATTTGCTCCCAAACCCTTAGCATTGGCCACATCACCATTAGGACCATTCTCCACCTTAGGACCCTTCGGAACTGATTTCTTCTTGCATTTCCGCCCTTTACCTTTCCGCTTGGACTCTGACTTTTCTGTCATCAGAGCAGTTAGCTTCTTCTTCATAATCCCCTCAGTCGCTACCTGCTGGCTAGACAGCTCAGCCAAAGTCAGATTCATCTTATTCATGTTATAATTGACTTGAAATTGTTGAAAGAATCTAGCAGCAACTCAAGGATTATATCAATCTGTGATTCTGCATTAATCGCAGCCCCCAGTACATCTAACTCATTCAATGTGTCCATCATTTTCAGCATGTGGTCCTGTACTTGTGTGCTTTTAGCCATCTTGGTGCTAATAAGCACCCACATAACAGGCCTGCCCTGTTCCGCAAACATCTCATTTTAAGTTTGATATAATATCATTTGCAGTCTTATAGGATTGATGTTGGCGCTGTAAAACACTAGACATGGATGCCTGTATGTAACATCTGGCCATCTCATCGTCTTTGACCTATTTGGTGTAAAGTTCATTTTCTTCCTGTGATGCATCTGGCCCTGATTCATCAAGGGGGGATTGGTAAGGACATATTTATATCCTAAAGCAGTCAAGACAATATCCAGGTTCCGTTTCCAGTCAACATAGTTGGGTCCCACCAACTTATTCTGATTGAGGATGGTCGCAAGTGGGTTGAAAGTATTCGAATTCATGCTCGAAAAACTGTAGGACATAACCATACATTCATTTAAAGAATATAAATGACATTAAGGTTCAGTATTCTACCAAATTTATGTGGGAATCCCCATGACCACTAAATTCATAATACATCAAAATCCTAATCCCTTGGGGTAAGCCTCCTTGGGGAGTGCGAATACCACACAGATTGGTGCGGATCAAAGTTGGTCAAAATTAGCATTAAGATTAACTATCCATGATCCCCATCACTTATTATCATCTAGGTATCTCATACCAAATAATGTATGACTCCCTATTAGCTTCGGATTCTAAAATACATGAGACAAATCATTGGGGATACTACATCATTATTTTAGTTAAGTGTGACCCACCAACTAGAATTGCATGACAACTGTTGCGGGCAGCTCCTCCTTGGGGAGTGGGGCCCCACTCCGTCTCACCAACACTATCCATAGGAGATCCATATCTAGTAACTAGATAAATAAAAGCCTTCCGTGGGGAACGACCATTCTCAAGATGACACAAGGCTAATACTTTCCTTACAATGGTCCTATGGTGGAAAACTATGGAGATTTCTAAATTTAATTGCCCCGCTCCCACTTAATATTTTAGAATTGAGGATTTCCTCATGTGTATATGGGCCCACAGATATAGACATCAAATCATCTCATGATATGACCAATGATTGGTTCCAAGTCAAGTTATTTTAAGGAAAGTCTAGTTTCTAAAACTAGTGTTACCAATGGATCCATCTCATGGGTTCACCAACACTAATTAGAAGTCTTTCCAAAAAATTAATTTGATTTGATCAATTTTGGAAACTACTATGTTTGGATCAAATTTGGAAAACATTCTATAAAAGCAATCATCCACAAATAGAAAGTGAAAAAATAGAAACTAGTCATCTCCTCCACATGGCCCAAGTGGAATAGACTTCTAGACTTTTTAAAACTTTGGAATTCCTCAAACTCTTTGGGCATCTCCAACAACACTTTTGGTAATCTTCAAACTCTTTGATTAGTAGTCAACTTCACTTTCCTCATTCGTCTCGGACATCACTAGAATTTACAAATTTAGAAAATTTACATAAATTCCTATGCCTCGATGATGAGACTTACATGGTAATATAAACATGGAAATAAAGGGTTGTAGGGAAATTCACCATGCCTTGCCTTTTCATGGGAAACCAAGGAAATCATGATGCCCCTTACAAGTTGCCAAAAATAAACCATCAACCATAGAAAGTAAAAGACTTATGGGCCACATGGAGAGGACAAGGTCGCCTGCAAGTTAGTATCACATACAACCAAGCAACTCACAAAACCAGGCTGCCGAACCATAGTGGAAAGCTAGCATGCCGAAGGAAAAATTTGAACTAAAAATATAGAAATTTCCTGTCTACAGTCGGCTGGCCGACCTGACCAACACCCAAAATCTTAACCAACTAATCCCAAACTCTTTCTAATGATTTCAAACAACATCTAATAGCTTCCTACCATCCTTCCATCATAGTTAAACCCTTTTGTGACATTCCAAAGCAAACTCAATCAAAACTGATCCTTACATAGCCCTAGGTCTATCCTCATCGCATCTCATGCAAAGATTAGATCTAGATTGCTGATCTAACATGATTAAAGATGAGGTATAGCTCTAATACCAACTGTTAGAAGTAGGTGGGCCTCGTGGATAGGTTTTCAAAACTCTTGACCCATTTGACTAAGGGATCAAGTACCCATATGGCCATAAACTACATCCAAGATCCAATCACTCAATCTCATCAATCATGTACAGCAATAAACTCTATTTATAAGATAGAAACCAACAACAATCAAGCAACCAAAAATCTACAACATACAAGAAAGTAGATTATACCTTTGGAGCCCGGTTGTGCTATAATGGAGAAGAAGACAATTAGCTTCAACAAGAACTCTTCTTGCGGCGAATTAAGATCTCCAAGACCTCTTAGCCTTCCACACTATGTCCCGTATCAGATCTTTTCTCTAAAGAATCGATGGGTGAGATCTCTTAAAGAAAACATCTAGAAGCTCTAAAGGAATCCGGAAGAGAAACTAGAAGAGGAAGAGAGATAATGTGTAACACTTAGCACAAAATAGGGGTTGGGCGTGAATCCCTAGGTGGATAGTAGCGTAGGATGCCTAAGCCCTCCTTTCCTCTATTTATAGCTTAAAGCATCATCCTCATTTACTAATTGAAATCGAAGTCTCACTTCCATAATAATTAGTAACTATATCACAATTAGAAGTCTCACTTCAAACAAATATGATTAGTAACTTTCTATTTCATTTCCCTTTAGAGTTCGAGTAGAAAAGGTAACTTTCTAATAACATGGGCTAGCGTAGGGACCAGTAGGGATTCCATAGAAAGCTGGCTCCAACTGGGACACTACGAACCCACATCTCATGTGCAATCTGAGCCGACAGTTAATTGCAAATAACTCCACTATATAAATACAATTGCACTCCAGTCTTAGGACTAAATTACAAAGAAAGCCCTAAACTTCCCAATTACCACAAGTAGGTCCCTCTATCAATATCCATGGATCAATTGGTCTTGTCCACCAATCTTAGATCCATATCTTATTATCCTTGAGCCTCAATTAATCACAATGATCATCATTACCATCCAATTAACTCTTAATTGAGATGGGTGCACACTTACTAATGATAAATCCATTAATTGGTACAAGGGGATAATATAGATAGATTTCATCTTTATCATTGAATGTTCTCACAGTCCTACTACCACGTACCCAAAACACCGAGGTGTTGACCTACAGTTGGCATCACTCATTGGTGACTCAAAGAAAATGAATAGACAGAAACTTGAGTTCATTAATGTCTCAGAATTGAGAGCCTATTGCTAGAGAATTATGAGAGCAAACCTTAAAATAAAGACAGTATTCCATAAGGTGCTTCTCATAGTCCTTCAATACATCCAATATACCAGCATCATGATCCAGAATCTTACATTCTGATGATCGAGATAAATCACACTATCTCATAGTAATCAAAGTACTGCAACCTTATCAGATTAGATACTCAATCTCATCACTGGTTGTGAAGATATTTAAGTATAAGATTTGTGACACATGTCTCCCGTATGTGGATCTCATCCATACACATATATCACATCTAATATACTAATGGGACCCAGTTCATCTCATGAACCATTATGTCATATGTATTGGTTAGTGCATAAAATAATAAAACAATATTCATCTCATGAAAGGAAAGCATGATTTTATTGATAAATAAAGAAATTAATAAATTTATTATATCATCTTATGGATTGAGACTATACAAATTAACAATTAGATGGTAGGTCACTGCCCGGACAACCATATCAAGGAGCATCATATATTCCACCAGATGCTGAACATTGGAAGCAATGCAGAAACAGGTATGCTTCAGTTTTTACTTTCAATTTCATTTCTAATGAGCTTATCTTGTAAACTGCTAAACACACTGTATTAGATCAAGCTGCCTCCTCAGCAGAGGCGGAACTGGGGGGCCATGGCCCCCCCCAAAGATCTGAATATCTCTGAATATCTCCATGTGGAGAGATCCTCTCGCCGCCACCCCCCCCCCCCCCCCCCCTACCTATTTTAAAATCTGATTCTCACAATCTTAACTGATTTTACCAAGGAAAGAAATAAAAAAGGAATGAAGGAAAGGGGAAAGAAACGGTGGGAAAGGAATGATTTGCAATACAAGGAATGGAAAGACAACCTTCTTTCTTTCCTGCGTCCAAAATCAGATCAAGAGCAACAGGCCTCTGCAACTCTTCTTGATCCTCTGGCCCATCCCCCTCTGCAAACAGCAACCCACTTCTGCATATCTACTAGCAAATCAAAGTCCAGCCCTCTGCAACTCTTCTTGATCGTCTGGCCCATCCCCAGTACCTTCATTCACCCCAAATCAATACATCACCCCGAGGAAACACCATCACCTTGGCCAAACCCTTAACTTGATGAACATCACTAGATAGGCTTCCAGAAAAAATCTGATGGAGAGAAACCCTTGAAATTGCATATAACATCACATCAGAAAGTCAAAGTGCTTTATTGGATGGTTTAGTAGTGGGCTCCTTTGGTTGTGGCTTTATTTCATAATTTGATTCACTCACTTCCACTCTCAATCAAGATCAAATCAAGTGGGCCTTTGTACACAAAGGTAAGTAGTTAGATGACCCACTTTGGCCTTTATCACTGTATGCATTTGCATCCGATCTTCTTATCAAATGAAATCAAATATTCAATTGTTTATGGCCATTATCTTCGTGAATCGTGCTTGATAATTCTAGCTTCATTCAAATGCTTAGGATCTATGATCAATGGTTGGATTTTAATGCCCTTGATGATTTTTCTTCAAATCCCATGATGCTTTATATGAACTTGTGAGTGCATGAAATTCATATGCTAGTTGATATGATGATTCACTGCTCTATTTTGGATTTCATGTTATATAAATCACATGATTGGATATTTCATATTTGTGCATTGTATTTTCTTTATTTTATAATAATGATTTGAATTCTACTTTTTTTTTTTTTTTCATTTATTGTAGTCAATAATAATTTTTCAATTTTTTTATATGATTTTAATTTCTGGTTTTTTTTATAGGAGTGCCGACCATGGTTAAATCATCAACTATTGATTCTTTTTTTAAGAGAAAAAATGCTCAAAATTTAGAGGATAGTACAATATCACCCTCTAGTACCAATGATTTATCTCATGAACCACAAAGTTCACGCCCTTCAAAATCTCCAAGAGTTGAATCTATAGAAATTGATACTGCTCCTTTAGAGCGTGATCCAAGATTGCGCCGTCAAATTTGGGAATATCCTCTTGCTAAACAAGATGAAATTAGACGTGCTTACATCAAAGCCGGGCCTTATCAACATATTATTTCTGTCTACCCGCTTTCTAGATCAGAAAAACATCAACGACGATTTCAATCTTCTTAGTTTAGAATATTTCCTTCTTGGTTAGAGTATTCTCTGGTGAAGGATGCAGCATTTTGTCTTCCATGCTTTCTCTTTAATAAAAAGACAATTGGACGTTTTGGAGCAAGTGCGTTCACCATTGAAGGATTTCGTAACTGGAAGAAAGTCAATGATGGAAAGAAGTGTGCTTTCTTAAATCATATGGGAAAAGATCCAAACTCACCACATAATGCATCTGAACAATCTTGTAGAGATTTGATGAATCAATTGCAACATATTGAGAAGGCACTTCATACACAGTCTTCTACCCAAATTACAAATAACAGATTACAACTGAAGACCTCTATAGATGTTGTTCGATGGCTTACTTTTCAAGCGTGTGCTTTTAGAGGTCACAATGAACATCCAGACTGTAAGAACCGTGGTAATTTCATTGAAATGATTAAAATATTGGCATCATATAATGAAAAAGTTGCGGATGTTGTGCTAGATAAAGCCCCTGGAAATGCTACATATACTTCACCTAAAATACAAAAAGAAATCTTACATATTTTTTCAAAGAAAGTTCAAAATGCAATTCGAGAGGAAATTGATGATGCAAAATTCTGTATTATTGTGGATGAAGCTCGAGATCAATCTAAGAGAGAGCAAATGGCTCTTGTTTTAAGATTTGTTGACAAAGAAGGTTTTATACGTGAGAGATTTTTTGGTCTTGTTCATGTTAAAAATACAGCATCACAAACTCTAAAAAAAGAGATATCAGCGGTCCTTTCTCGTTATAATCTAAGCATTCAAAATATTCGTGGGCAAGGATATGATGGTGCAAGTAATATGCGCGGTGAATGGAATGGGTTGCAAGCTTTATTTTTAAATGATTGCCCATATGCATACTATGTTCATTGTTTAGCACATCGTCTTCAGTTGACTTTGGTTGCAGCTTCCAGTGAAGTTATTCCATCCAACAGTTTTTCTCAAAACTAAATTTTATCATCAATATTGTTGGTGCATCTTGCAAGCGTCATGATGAGTTACAAGCCGCTCAAGCTGCTGAACTTGAACGTATGATTGCAATTGATAAAGTAGAAACTAGTAAAGGGCTTAATCAAGTTGGAACTTTGCAACGGCCAAGCGATACTCGTTGGAGTTCTCATTATAACTCTTTATGCAGCTTATTGAATATGTATAAAGCAACATGTTCAGTTCTTAAGAATATCATTGATGATGGATCTACATATACTCAACGCGGGGATGCAGACTCAGCTTATGATTCAATAACTTCTTTTGAGTTCATCTTTAACTTGCATCTTATGAAAGAAATATTAGGAGTCACTAATGATTTATGCCAAGCTTTACAACTCAAATCCCAAGATATTCTAAATGCTATGCACTTAGTCTCCACTACAAAAGGGATCATTCAAGAATTGAGGGAAAGCGGCTGGAATAAATTACTTGATAAAGTAATGTTATTTTACAAAGAACATGACATAAATATTCCTGATATGGATGCTCGATATAATGCAGGTAGAGGCCGAGTTCGCCGTCAACAATATCCAATTACAATGGAGCATCATTATCGAGTAGATGTCTTTACTGCTGTAGTGGACTCTCAATTACAAGAGTTAAATAGCAGGTTTAATGAGCATACTGTGCAACTTCTCATTCTTAGCTCTGCCTTGGATCCCAGGAATGGTTACATGTCATTCAAAATTGATGATATTTGTAATCTTGTGAACCAATTTTATCCTCAAGATTTTAACGATCAAGAAAAAATTCATTTGAAGTTTCAGCTACAACATTATGAGCGTAATGTACCTCACCATCCATATTTGAAGGAAATGAAGACTGTAGCTGAACTTTGCAGAGGATTAGTAGAAACAGGAAAGTCAGATATCTATCCTCTCATATATCGATTGATATGTCTTATATTAACTCTTCCAGTTTCAACAGCAACAACAGAACGTGCATTCTCGGCTATGAAGATTGTTAAAACTGCACTTCGCAACAGAATGGAAGATGAATTTCTTACAAATTATTTAATTGTATATATTGAAAAGGAAATTGCAGTGAAGTTTAGTACTTCAACAATTATTGATGATTTCAGTTTAATGAAAGAACGTCGAGCACAACTTCAATAATTTGATTATTGCATATTTTATTGCTAAATTTTGTAATTTTTTTTAAAGTTTTTTTTTTTCTTTGGCCCCCCTAAACAAAATTCCTGGTTCCGCCCCTGCTCCTCAGGCAGGCCACCGTTGATGTGGCAACTGATAATGTCCTCAGACGGGGTTGATTGGATAAAGATGAAACAGTTCAAATGAGTAGTTCATCAGCTGTTCAACCGATGAACCGTAACATTAGGAAATTAGAATAGTCCTTCGGATTAACAGTGTATGATGCCAAATGAAGAGAAACCACTTTTCAATGTGTAGATCAACAGTAATTTTACAGTTGCTGCAATCTTTTGGTAATGTAAGATGTTACCTACTCTAATAGAGCATTTACAGTCAATACTGCGTTGAGAGTACTAGTGGGAGGGGGATTGCTGATTTCATACCAATGCTAATATTGTCAGACACTTTCATTCACAGAATGCCCATATGGACATCTTGCATCAATGAAATTTCTCCACATGTGCAGTCTTTTGGGCAAAGAAAATAAGATGATCATTTGTTGTATATTTCCTTTTTTTGAACATGTACATGCCATGGTGGACCCAACCATTGAGAAGCTTAGATCTCATGCTTGTGTGCCCTGTTCACACATGTGCTGCAACTGTAAGGGTGTGTGGGAGAAGCATTTATTATGCAGAAAGGTTTAGCAAAGTACAAGTTTTGAATGTGTTTAAAAAAAAAAAAAAAAAGGTCTCATTTTCTGAATCTTGTGTCAAAATAAATAAATGAAGTGAAGCTCATTATTTTTTTATTTATTTATTTTTTTTTTTTTTTTTTTTTTGTCGTCGTTAATGCAGGCTACTCGTCTGAGAGAAGAACTAGATGATTTGCAGAATAGGTTTTCATCTCTGAAGGCACATCTTGATTCAACTATGGACAGGTTTATGGGTCCCGGTTCTGCTCCAGTTGAACAAAAATCAGAGAGAGGAGAGACATCTAAGAGAGTTTCAGCAGCCACCATCTCTAATGTGACACAAGAACTAGCTGAACTTCAGAGTTTACTAGTGAGGGCTGACACTGAGGTTTCTTCTTTGAGTGCACAATTTGATTCAAATATGGAGATGTCCCTGGGCGCTTCAACAGAGAAAGAAGAGATGTGGATTGAAATATGAGGAATGGGAATTCAGAAAGCATACCAGCTCTGATGTGATAGAGATAATAGGAATTGAGTTTAAAACTTAAAATAAATTTTATTTTGAATCCAGGTTGACTTTTGAGTAGATTTGGATTTTTTCTAAGCTTCTTTCTCTCAGTTCTCATAATGAAGTTGCGAATTTTGCAAGGCCTAGAATGCATTTTGGGGTACTTAATATAGTGTTCCTGAGACGTAACGGTTTGTTATGTGCTGATCTTTTAACATATTTTATGTCAAATGTTCTCGAACATACCCAAGGTTCAGCCATCATGAGATGATTTCGACCCTGGTCTTTCCAAAACTTTGTTCTAGATCTACATGTAGAGTATTGAGTATTAAAACACAACTTCCTCTATCTATTTGTTTTAACTCATTTCTCATTTGCAATAATAAGCAAAGGAGACAATGACATTCATCCATCCCATTCAATTAGTACTTAACAACTCAAACAATACTTAGAGAAATTAGAAGAACCCAAGAGGTTATTCCCCTTTGATTTGGGGTTATTATATCAGGGTAAACCTATCTAAAGTTAACTTTCTAAGAGAGAACCAGTATGAGAAGACCTAGGCCCCCTCAAATTGATTTCTACAGTAGCGATCTTCACAGGTTAATTTTAAATTTGAATATTCTGATGATATCTCCTTAACAATTACAAATTCAGCAATTAAATACAACATCCTGGATCATTGACCAGCACGTTACAGTGTTTCTAATTTCTACAAATCACAGTGCTTGCTTGGTCAAACCCATTGCTGGAACAGTGCAACTGAATCAGAAGTGCCAGTCATCAAAACATAGCAAGAAACAATCAGTAAAGTAGTGGTAAATGAAGTGATCAGCCGTGATGGCTGTATCCATATGCGATACAGATTGAAGCCATGGTTGGCCAATAATCACGCAGGCTGGAAACTCACCCTCGATCACTTGACCCAACATTCAAAATGTCTGAACACCAAAACAGTCACAGGACCATGCGCACATAAATCCATTAACAAAAGTCTTCTACCAAAAATCTAAAAAGAAGTCTCACATACAATAACCATCAAAAAGCTCTGAAACCGCAGGGTAACTCCTGTTGCAAAAGAGAATTAGCTGTGCCAAAAACAGATAAGGAAATGGAAAGGATCCATTGTGCCATAAGCTCACCACACCTTCAATGGTTAGTCCACCACAGCAGCATGCTTTCTAATTACAGCGTAGATTTTATTACATGAAATTAAAGACTCGGCGATCGTAAATGATACACGAAAAAAAAATAACAAAAATGAAAATTCTATTGACACAACACCTTTCCAGAGCATTCAGACGACAGACGTGGAAGGAAAAGGAGGGGATATACAGTCAAGAGTGCTCGAATGACGACGGAAACAGAGGGACAACAGTATCAGGATAATCTGCTCTTTGTCCCGCAAGGGAATAGTATGCAAGTATCTGTGCTGGCTGCTCGATATGGCCAGCTTCAGCAGGAATCCTCCTCGGAGGAATGAATTCTATGTTCCAGTACGGGCGGATCATTCTCAAAAGATCACTGCCTCTTGGAGACGATTTGTATCCCTGCACCCATATGTATCTCAATGAGCTCAATTGCAGTACAGCCTGTGCCAATGCACGCTCACTGAAGCAACAGCCTCTCATTTCCAGTTTCTGCAAGCTCGGACAGCCTGTTGAAAACTCCAGAAGCCCAGCATCAGTTTCTCCGACGTAACCAAGAAGCATCCACCTTATGCTGCTGCTGTATTTTCCAATATAACCAAGGCCAGTGTCCGACAAACCCCCTGGCCGAAGATAAAGAGCAAACCTCCGGAGCTTCAGGCAGCCCATCAACAGAGCTCTAACCCCATTGTCTAGCGGTAAATCAGTTATTGTGTCTTCCTTGTCAAGCAGAACCAACCGAAAATCACAGAGGTTCTTGCAGAAATTGCCAAGAGTTTCCAATGCAGCATTTGTGAGATCTGATACATAGACAGCCAGGTATTCCAGTTCTGGGCAGCCTTGAGCCAGTGCAATTAGTCCTCTCTGAGAAACAACTCCTTGTTCATCCTCCATGCCTTGCTCATCCTCCCCACGCTCGACCCTAAGCCTCTTTAGTTTCTTACAGTTACGAGCAACAATTTCTAATCCACTGTCTCCAATAACATTCCTTACCTGCATAAATTCAACATAAAGTGCCACATCATCCCATACAGTCAACAGAGTTAAATGAGCAAATGCTTAGAACTGACTCATTTACCATTGCAAATACCTACTGTCACCTACTTCATTTCTATCATTCATCTCACCTACTGCATAAATAATATTTGCACATTATGCCAAATGGGGCATTCCGCACATTTGATTCTCAGCATTTCTTCATCCGGCAACTGTGCTTAATACAAGAGAAAACAAATTGAAAAGAATTTGAGCAACACACTCTTAACTGTCAGATATCCAAGCCTCAATCAAATCAGGCCCATTGTAAACATGGGATGTAAAAAACCGACAATTGACTGATTAGTCACCACAATGTGGACATTAAATATGGGCTACTCATTGTGTCTCTCAATATCCTTACTTCTTGTACATTAGCGACCCCCTAAGTAATGGACCAACTAGATTTTTGTTTGATCCAACACATTTTCACAGCAGACCAGCTACGTAATGTACTGCTAGATCTTTGTTTGGTCCAAGCATATTTCCAATGGGGCCCATCTGATAAAGGGCTCAGATCTAGCACATGTGCCAATGCTTCAAATGTATTAATTTATCTTGAGTATCATAGCATTTAATACAGAGATAATAATGGAAACCAGTTTATGACAGCTACCTCAAGAATTTCCAAATTGGGGCAACGTTGAATCAACTGGCAATGATCCTCAGTGTCAAGAAATGTATACTGCAGGTCCAGCTTTTTTAGCAAAGACGTGCATGGGAATAATATGCTCATCTCATTCTTCCCCATGAAGCTCAGACCCACTCGGCATAGCCTGGGAGGAAATGCCACAGCTGAATATCTATCAACTTCTCCTGCTTGGTCATTGAAAGAACCTCCACCAAACTCTACTAAAGTTGTTGCTGCACGAAAAAAATTAACTAGCTCCAGGATTTCGCAATCACTGATTTTTAAAGAGACCAACGAGCGACAATTTCTTGCTATCATTTCAAGGTCTTGGATATTGATGAATTTGAGCTCGGTCATATAGAAGTTTAAAGCTTCAAGAACAGTGTTTCTCACTGCTAGTTCATGGAGCCACTGTCCATCTCTCTCGGTGATAGAGCTCTCTTCCAAAAACAATGTTTTTAGACCTCTGTAGAAGCATGAAAAGAATGGATGTCCTTTAGGTCAACAAGGTGAAATAAAAAAAAAAAATCTAAAAGTGATAAAAATTCACAACAAAATACTAAAGTTCACAAACTGGAAGTCCAGATCGAATGCATTCTGCAGTAACCTTTACAGCAAATGAGGATAATGTTTGTTATCTAAAGTAATTCCAAAAACAATGTTTTTAGACCACTGTAGAAGCATGAAAATAATGGATGTTCTTTAGGTCAACAAGGTCAAACCACAAAATATCTAGAAATGATAAAAATTCAAAACATACTAAGTCTACAAATCAGAAGTCCAGATCGAATGTATTCTGCAGCAACATTTACAGCTGAGGAGGAGAATGTTTGGTATGTAAAGTAATTCCTGATATCACTCTTCTTTTTACCTCGTAAGATGACTACATTATATTGGCAAATATTAAAAAAAAAAAAAAAATTAAGACTCCCATTTTTCCGAACAAGATTAAGTTGTAAAGGTCAGTGTTGCAATGTTATTATTGATGGTGGTAGTGCTATGAATGTCATATCCAAAGAAGCAGTTGATAAACTTCAATTGTCAACTACAAAGTACCCAAAGCCTTATAGAGTAGCATGGGCAGATGATTATTCTATTCCGATCAATCTACAGTGCATTGTTCCTTTAAAGCTTGGCTCATATGAACAGTGTTAAATGTGATTTTATTCCAATGAATGTCGCCCACATCTTATTTGGTCAGCCTTGGCTCCAACGTCTTAAGGTCATCACCGACCATGTGGATAAACACCTACACTTTTAAATGGAATAGACGGCGAATTGAATTGAAGCCCATGGAGACTCCATTTTCATCACCATTAGTTACTCCATCTCATCACATTCTTACTATGCGCAAATGTGAAGTTGAAAGCAAAGAGCACCAGGTGTGATGTATGTTTTGGTTACCAAGCAGGTATCCGAATCAAAAGAAGACTCAAGGTCATCTATCCCCCAAGAGGTATAACCATTGCTCAATGATTTCTCTGATTTAATTCTTAAGGGCCAGTTTGGCAACTCTACTAATAGAGCCAGGTGAAGTAAAGTTGATTTTGAAGAAAGAATAAAATATAAGTGGGTTATGATGGTATTTTATTTTTAGTTGTTTCTTATCAAAGCTTTTTGACTTTTTTTGCAAAAGATGGGAGAGAGTTTTGAATTAAAGTGCTTTTTATGTGGCATCTTGTCTGAAAAATGGAAGCTTTACTTGACTTTTACTATGCTAGTAAAGTGCCAAACTAGTCCAAAGAACTTCCAAATGAGTTGCCACCAATGCGAGACATACAACATGGAATAGATTTAATTCCTATAGCATCTCTCCATAATCTTCCTAGAGCATTTGGAAGAACTTCCAAATGAGTTGCCATCAATGCGAGACATCCAACATGCAATAGATTTAATTCCTAGAGCTTCTCTCCCTAATCTTCGTGCTTATTGGATGAGTACATCCGAACATGCTAAACTAGAAAAAGGTTGATATTTTGCACTGGGGATATATTCAGGAAAGACTTAGTCCATGTGCAGTACCAGCTCTCCTCACACCAAAGAAGGATGAAAGTTGGCGTATGTGCGTGGATAGTCATGCCATCAGTAAATTCACTCTAAAGTATCACTTCCCCCTAGACTTGATAATATACTTGATTTTATATGACTAGAGCTTCTATATTTTCCAAGATTGTTCGTTGGAGTGGCTATCATCAAATCAAAATTAGGTCAGGTAATGAATAAAAAACACCCTTCAAAACTAAAAAGGGTCTTTATGAATGGATGGTTATGCCAAGGTCTCACTAATGCTCCTAGTACATTCATGCATTATGAGTCAATTGATGAAGCCGTTTATTGGTAAGTTCGTTGCTGTATAATTCAATGATATCTTGATTTACAGCAAATCAAGAAAGGAGCATCTTGATCACTTGAAGAGCATTTTTCAACTTCTTCGCCGAGAACACTTTTATGCTAATATGAAGAACTACACTTTAATGAGCAATTATGTGGTTTTTCTTGGCTTTGTTGTATCCTCTAAGGGCACAGAGATGGATCCGTTCAAAGTTCAAGATATTCTTGATTGGCCTATTCCGACTACTTTTACTAAAGTTCACAATTTTCACGAACTTGCTACTTTCTATAAAAGGTTCATTCGAGATTTCAACAATATTATGGCCCCCCTCACTGACTGTATGAAAAAGGGAGAATTTAAGTGGACAAGTGCAGTAAACTCGAGCCTTTGGACGAATTAAGCAGAAGATTGCAGAAGCCCCTGTATTGCAACTTCCAGGTTTAGACAAAGTCTATGAAGTTTCATGTGATGCTTCCAATGTTGGCATTGGAGGAGTTCTTAGCCAAGAAGGTCACCCAGTTGCATTATTTAGTCAGAAGGTTTCCAATCCCAAGTGCAAATATTCACCATGTGACCTGGAATTCTACACCGGTGTGCAAGCATTGCAAAACGGGCGACATTATTTGGTAGAAAAAAGACTGTCTTATATTCTAATTGCGAAACATTAAAACATCTTCAATTCCAGCAACATATAAGCGATCATTGAGTCAAGTGGAGTGCCAATCTTCAGGAATTCACTTTCGGTCTCCATAAAGCAGGCAAAGACATAATGGTGGCTGATGCATTATGTCATCGGAAACATCTCCTCACCACTATGACAGTCACAGTACCAGGTTTTGAGCAAATCAAGCAGGAGTAAAGACCACAAAGATTTTGGCACAATTTATTAAATTCTTCTTAATGGTGAACAGGACAAGCACGCACTTTACAACATACATGATGGTTTCCTATTCAGAGGTACCAAACTTTGCCTCCCTGCCACTTCTATTCAAGAACATGTTGCTCGAGATTTACATTCAGGAGGCTGTAGTAGTCACTTCGGACATGACAAGACACTAACACTTGTGGATGATCGCTATTATTGACCGCACATGAAGGTTAATGTTATCAGCATTTGTGAAAGATGTCGCACCAGTCAGTTGACAAAAGGAAACAAAAGGAATACAGGGTTATATCAGCCATTGCCATTTCCAAATGCCCCAAGGGAAGATATCCGCATGGACTTTGTGATAGGTTTACCAAAGGCTGCAAGAGAAGTTGATTTCATCTTTGTTGTTGTTGATCGTTTCTCCAAAATGGCACATTTTTTTCCATGTACCAAGACAGTGGATGCCTGTCACTCTTTTTTCTTTTCTCTTTTTTTTTTTTTTTATTTACAACGGTCAATTTTATTAAAGAAAAGAACCAAGCAAAACAGGAACCAGACTAAAGAAAAGAAACAAGAAAAACAAAATGACTATACATCAAAAGAAATATTTAACCAAAGAACTCCATCCCTTGCTAGACCATCCGACATAGCATTAGCTTCACGTGGAATTTGATTAAAAGAAGCTTCTAATTGAGTCGAGATATCTTGCACCTCCTCTACCAAATCTACCTATCTCCATGGGAAAGTAGATTTTTCAAAGGGCAGTTGAATTGGTGAAAATGAGTCACCTTCGATGATTGATTTGTAGCCTCCCAACTTACACAATTCAAGTAAAGCATAAACTTCAGCACCATCGGAATCTGACGAACTCACTAGACCAGAAAAATGTTTCATAACAACCCTTGAAGAGTCTCGAATTACACCTCCGATCCCTACCAAATGGATATGCTTAAAAGAAACTTCCATCAAAATTCAACTTTAGGAGACCAGCTAGAGGGTTCCACTTAATTCTATGCAAAATTTTGGAGCAGCATCCCCCCATTAAATTGGCTGACCAAGATCTATTCAAATCTTCTAAAGAAACTCCTGCAAATTCTGCCTTCTTACTTGCCCACTCCGAAACATTCCAAACAATAGACTGAACAATCTCATCAGCAGAGTTGCTTTTATTTTTGAAAATTCTATTATTCCTCTCCAACCAAATCTTCCAAAGGCCAGCATAATGGGACAACGCCATAATATACGTATCAACAAATGATTGAAAATCCGTCAAACATATCAATAATTGAAAATCATACTTAATGCTCAAAACTACAATGAATCACCAAATGATTAGTCGTTTCCTCATTTAAACACAACGGGCATCAGTTGACAATGATACGATTTTTCCTTCTTAATTGATCCATTGTAAGAATATTTTGCAAACTCGCCACCCAACAAAAAACCAGAACTCTTGGGGGAACGTAAGAGTCCCAAAAATGCCTCCAATCAAACATCCTAGCATTAACACCAGACAAGACATTATAGGACAACTTAACCGAAAATTGACCCTTTATGTCAGGCTTCCATAATCTTTCATCTTTTCTCTATCTACAGAAAGATAAATCCATTCTAGCAAATAGAGCATTCTCACTAAATCAATAACCTCATTATCAAGCAGATTTCAACGAAACAAAAAATCCCATACTATAGAACCGCCCACTGATTGAAAATTTTCTACAATAGCGGCATGTTGCCTCCTATCCAAGACAAAAAGACGAGGAAACAGACTCTTCAAGTTTGACAGCCCATTCATCATGCCAAAAAAGAATATGATGTCCATCATGGACTCTGTTCCTTATCCACTGATTAAAATCATCCTCAACAAACAGAATAGACTTCCATAACTCTGGACCGGAACAGACCACTGATCCTTACCCAACTTATACTTATCAATAAGAATTGTTTTCCATAAACCCTGAGTCGAATCACCCACCCTCCATAACCACTTCCCAAGTAAAGCTTTATTTGTATTTTCAATGAAACGAATACCCAATCCGCTTTGAGAAAGAGGTCAGCCTGTCACTCAATTATTCTCCACAGAAGTTGTCCATCTGGAAGTCCCCAATGGAGGAACAGCGATCTTCGGAGATGGAGGAAGAAAATGAGAAGTGTGCAGATCTAGAGACAAGTTCTCAAAGATGATTCAGAAGTCCACCTGGGGAGACCTCTTCCACGCAGGATTCTGAAGCTTGGAGAAAACTCATTCTCCTTGTTTGTATCCAGCATATCAGAGGATATGTCAAAAACAGAGCTGGAAGCAATGTTCTGTAGGGGAGGGAAGATCCTGGATTCTTTCATACTCATTAATAAGAACAGCAGAAAAATGAGAGGGCTTGCTTTGAACCAACACACTCCCAGTAGGGAGAAGGTTTCTTCTCACCATACATTCAGGGGAACTCCTCTAAATCTGATCCAAACCTCACAAGGGGGGCTACCCAGAACTTCCATCCATCTTTCCAGGACCTTGAATGGAGTGTTGTCTGAGTGAACAGCTAGCTTAAGGACCTCTGAGACTTCATCTTCCGACTGCATTTCCATCTAAACCATCGAGGGTCCAAGAGGCCTGATGTCTCTGGGCATTTTACCCCCGACCCCAGAACACCAAGAGGCGATCTGAGATACTCTTCCTGCCCCTTCTTCTAAGAAACCCACCAAACTGAAAATGAGATTTTCTTTACCTTCCTTGATGACATTGGAGGCTATTCTAACCCCTAATACGTCTCCATTTCTCACGATCCATCCTACCTTTTTTGATGGTGTATCCTCCTTCATGAGCCCCTTTAATCCAGCGTTCCAAGCCTGCCTAGCTAACAAAGGATTTGCCTGCCTAGCTGACCATGGATTTACCTGCCCAACTGACCATGGATTTGCCTGCCCATCATTCTTCCTATGAAGGTTTTCATTCTCTTAAGCTGGATTAGGGACTTGTTTATATTTAGATAGCTGAACCTGTATTTTCCTTCCTCCCCATGATCTGCCCCTCGCCAACTCCACAGCTTTCTCTGCTTCTTGCATGGAACTAAATCTGACAAAAGCAAACCCCCTTTTTTTTCCGCTGTTCTTATCAATGGGTATGAAAGAATCCAAGATCTTCCCTCCCCTGGAGAACATTCTTCTCCCTACTAGGAGTGTGTTGGTTCAACAGTTGAGGTGGACCCTCTGACGTCTAACAAGGAGATGCTGATATATGGAAGGGTGAAAGTCTCCAGAGATGCAAATCAGAAACTCTCCCAAAGGAACTATCTTTGGTTAGATGACCTCTGTGTGCCCATATATGTGGAGATGGAAGAAATGTTAAAGAAGAAGCATGATAAAGGAAAGGTAGAGGACTTCCAGTCTGAAGAAGAAAGTTGCAGCTTCTCTTCCTGCTCAGAGACTGGGGAGGAAGATGATGATGTCACATCAGATTTTTTAAATTCAAACTTCCCCCTACAGAAGCAAAATTCCAGTTTTGGCGCACTGGATTTGGACCTGATCCCATGGGACCAAGTCACAGTTGTGGATAATGGGCCAGAAGTGAGATTGGGTCCCATATGGACCATGGATTGGAAGATGGTGTTGGGCACATGCCATTAGTTGAATAAAAAAAGGCTGGGCCCATCGGGTTAAGTCAGAGTATCAATACCTCTTTCGAAAGGGGAAAGTTATACAACACCAATTCACCAGATGCTAGGGAAGAGGACTGCGGAGCTGATCTCTCTCTCGCGACGGTGAAGGAGACCATAGACATCCCAATGGCGAAGGAGACAACGGCAAACACAGCCCCCAGTCCGGTTCAAGTTCTACAAGGGTAGGCCGGAGCCGATCTCATTCAAATGGACAACCTGTGATTTCGATGCAGGAAACCCCAAAAATCGATGAACATGAGGGATCGGGCAGACGTAAGAAGGCTGGAAAGATGCACTACTACACTGCGACTAAGCTTGTTGATGAAGATCAAGCTGAGAGGGCTTCAATGATCTTCGATGTGAACGATGTCTCCCCACTGGCCTGTCTACCTTCAACAGAGGTTGACGACCTTCATGCCACACAGCTAGAGACCCAAGAGTTTCATCAGAACCTGCAGGAGGGCAGGATTGCAGTGGTGAAAAATCATGGGAAGCGCAACGATTGAATCTCCAAAAGTGATTGTACGTCAGTTCGGTCATCATCGAGTCCACCAGTTACAGCGAAGCAAGAAGCTATGACTGTGAACAAAATCAAGAAAAGGAGTGGCAGAATCCTTCCTATCTGGTGAGTCTAATCCAAGTGAATCGTTGAATTCTAAGATAATGCTTTGTGAGAAAGCTGTGGGTATAACAGTGGGAAACAATGAGAATGATTGAATTTGCTCAGGGGCGCTGATTAGAGCCCTAATATTTGATTGATCTTGTGCTAGTTCATAGTTGTTTTATTTGATTTTACATAGTTTTTGTTATTTTTTATGCAAAGGTCAAAAGGAGCAAAAAGAGAAGAATTCATGAAGAAAATGATGGGCATGAATCACTAAGGAGGGCCATGGTGGGTCCCATCCAAGTTGTTTCAGATTTCAAAGACTACTTTCTAATTCTTTGGGAACCTAAAATTTAAATTAGAAGAAAGAATTGGAGAACAAGAAAGTAATCACGAAAGGAAAGTGAAACAAAGAAGAAAAAGAAGGCATTCCCAAGTGTGTTGCACGCCCAAAAGGGGGCCCCACAGTCATTGCAAAAGCTGAAATTCAGAAATTAGAAAGTCCTATTCAAGTTCAAGTGGAGCCTAAGAATGGAGAAGGAAAAGGAGAAAAATAAGGAAAGTTTAAAGCTAGTATTCAAGCCAAGTTAGAAGTCAACAAAAAAGGGTCCCACACTCATTGTGCATGCATCATATGGGCCCACTTTTATTATAAAAGCTTCAGATTTAGTTATTGCAATTAATTCTCAGATTAGTGGGTCCATGTGAAGAATTTTCTAGAAGATACAAGTGGGACCAGATTTAGAAAGTCTTACTAATCAAGAAAGAAGACTCCTATTTCATTCTAATTGGGAAGCCTAATTGTAAAGCAAGATGGATATCTAAATCTACAAGGGAACTATTTACTAAAGGGGCTGTAGCAAAAGTATAAAAAGACATCCAAGGGGGTGGACGACCATCCATCATACCAGCCATCATCACACCAAGCATAGCAGCCGTACTGCCCTATTTGAGAGCTTTTTGGAGCAAGGAAAATTGAAGCAAGCTGCTGGCCGACTTCTTCTTCTACTTCAATCTTTTAGAGTTTTTCCTATGACTTTATTTTCCATTTTATTTTTCATTAAAGACATGAGTAGCTAATTTTCTTAGGGCTAGGGCGTAGTTGAAACCCTAGCCTAGTTTTATGTAGTCTCTTTTGGCATCTAATTAGGAATTCAGTTTTATTAGTTGCGATTCTAAACCATATTTTTAATTGATGAGTTGTGTACGTGTCATGCCAACCATGCCATGTTCAATTAAATTTAAGAGTGGCTAACTTAATTTTGATTGATCTTGATGTTAAGCATCTAAGGTTTAGAACCATGAATAATCTAAGTATATGTCATGCTTAGACTCATGCATTTATCATTCTCATTGTTTTTATGCATTATGTGTGTTTTAACTAGGACATATGCCATGCTTAGTTTTTGCAACATGATGAACAATTCATGTAGTATGCCACTCATGAATTAGGTTTAGGGGTATAATAAACTAGATACATATGCCATGGTCTAGGTTGATAGATGTCACTAATAATTTTGATTTTTGATTAAAGGATAATAAGGGACATGCATAGGATAGGTTAGGGAGAGTAGATGAAACCCTAGTTCGTTCATTTTTATTGTTTTCAAACCTAGTACTATTCTTGTTAGGTTACTTTCCATTTAGCTTTTGGTTATTTTAAATAGATTAATTTACTGTTTTTTAGTAGTTTAATTTAGTCAATCAGCATTCAATCATCTTTTTCATTTATTTAATATTCTAATTTTTAGTTGCTTTTGACATTGTTTTATCAATAGTCTTCGTGGGATCGATCTCGTACTTACAATTCATTATATTTCATAGTGATCTTGTGCGCTTGCGATTTTAAATTGTGTGCGTATTAAGTAGCTTATTTCTAGGTTGCTTGGTGCATATCAGGCGAGACGGGATTAATATTTAATACCATTGCCAGGGAAAAGGAGATCTAATAAAAGGGTTGTTAAAGAACTACAGAGTCTGAGGAGTCCAATAAATTATGAGAAGGGCACAGGCAGGTCAGCAGTAGGAAAGGGTTCCGTTCAAAATATCCAGAGTTCAAAGGTGCAATGTAAAGGTCGCCAATGAAGATATTATCATGGAATGTTAGGAGTCTTGGCAGCTCGGAGCGAAGAGCAGTAGTAAAGCAGGTAATTCACAACCAGAAAGCTGCTGTGGTGATAATTCAAGAGTCTAAAAACAATTCAGGGAAGGAGAAAATAGTGAAGGACATTTGGGGGAGTAAACACATAAACTGGGCTACCTTGAAGGTGGCAAGTGCCTCAGGGGGCATTTTTCTGTTATGGGATACCTGTAAGGTTAGCTCTAAAGACCAATGGGTGGGAGTCTTCTTTGTCTCTGTTGTCTTTGCAGACCTGAAAAATAATAAAGAATGTATAATATCTGTTGTTTATGGTCCAAATGCTAATCAAAGAAGAACTGATTTTTTGAAAGAGTTAGACACAGTTAGAGCCAAACGGAATGGTCAATGGTGCATTGGGGGAGATTTCAATATTATCAGATCACCAAAAGAAAATTTGGGTGGATGCTGGATAACACCAGAGAAGACTGTTTTTTTCAGATTGGATTAACAACCAGAGTCTGTTAGATTTGCAGCTAAACGGGGCTTCTTTCACGTGGTCAAACCACCAGGTGCCACCCGTTATGTCTCAGTTGGATAGATTTCTGATTTCAGGGGAATGGGCTGACCTATATCCTCATTCAATTCAGGTGGCGCTCTCAAAACCTACTTCTGACCACTGTCCCGTTGTTTTAGATTCAAGGCTGGATTACTGGGGCCCACAGCCTTTTCATTTTGAGATGATGTGGCTTGAAGAAAAGGGGTTTTCTGATCCCATTCGCTCGTGGTGGTCTGATTTTCATATTCAAGGTTGGGCAGGGTTCGGGTTAGCATCAAAGCTTCGGAAGCTTAAAGGCAATATCAAAGGCTGGGTAAAGACCAATGTCAAGACGGTTGAAGCTGTTATGGCTGATGCATGGTATTAAGGAGATTGACTGCAAGGGAGAAATTGGACCTCTATCAGAGTTTGGTCTTAATCTTCGTCAGAAGCTTAAAGATGAATTCCAATGTAAAGCAAGGGAAGAAGAAATTAAATGGAGGCAGAGATCCAGAGCTTTGTGGCTGAAGGAGGGAGTTATGAATATAGAATTCTTTCACAGTTTTGCCTCCGAAATGAACCAGACGAATAGAATCTCCACACTTCTGGATGGTAACAGAAGACTAGAGAGCAAAGAGGAAATCTCAGGCCATGTGGTAGACTTTTATACAGACCTTTTCACTAAAGAGGATTGCGATTGCCCCTCCCTTGATAATTTGGAGTTCATATCGTTAGACGCAACCGACTCAGACTGGCTTGAAAAGGCTTTTGATTAACAGGAGGTGAAGGCAGCTGTCAATATGGAGGGAGATAAAGCACCTGGACCAGACAGATTCCCTTTAGCTTTCGTCCAGCGCTTTTGGGAGGACATAAAGGTGGATGTTATGGACTTCACGACAGTTCCATGCGAGAGGTAAACTTTCTAAGCACATTGGGGCTTCTTTCATAGTTTTAATAGCTAAGAAGGTTTGTGCTGAAAGCATTAGAGATTTTAGACCCATAAGCCTCATCGGCTCCGTCTACAAAGTGTTGGCCAAGGTATTAGCAAGTAGGATGAAAAACATTCTCCCCAAGATAATTTATATGGCTCAAGGTGCGTTTGTGCGGAGGCAAATCCTTGACGGGGTCCTAATTGCAAATGAATGCATCCACTCTAGAAAGAAAGAGAAGAGGCCCGGCCTCATTTGTAAACTAGATTTGGAGAAGGCGTATGATAGGGTGGATTGGGATTTTCTCCTATACTTAACGAGACGGATGCGTTTTGGAGTAAAATGGAGGGCGCGGATATTGGAATGTTTGAGCTCAGCTACCTTTTCAATCCTTATCAATGGCTCTCCAACAGGTCACTTTTCTGCATCAAGAGGTCTTCACCAAGGGGATCCCCTTTCCCCCTTTTTTATTTTTCATCATTAGAGAAGCCCTTAGTAGCATGTTGCATACAGGAGTTAATGCAAAGCTTTTTGAAGGCTTTCGGCCAGCCAATACCAATTTGGAGATTTCTCACCTCCAGTTTGCAAGCTACACGCTGCTTTTCTGCAATGTTGGTGAAGACCAACTTTGTAATGTCAAGGCTATTCTTTTCTGTTTGAAGTTGTTTCAGGTCTTCGTGTGAATTTTTCAAAAGTCAGTTAATTGGTATCAAGGTGAATGAAGACCAACTGAATAGGCTGGCCAACATCTTTGGGTGTAAGTCAACGCTCCCATCCACTTATTTGGGCATCCCTCTTTGTGGTGGGACATCCACTAAATCCCTATGGTCTCCGGTGCTAGAGAGGATGGACAAGAAGCTCTCTCTATGGAAAGCAAAATACTTGTCGCTAGGTGGGAGAGTTACTTTAATTAAAGCTGCGTTGACCAATCTGCCAATTTAGTTCATGTCCCTTTTTAAATGTCCGGTGGAAGTAATGAACCACATTGAGAAAAAGCAATGCGACTTTTTATGGTATGGAAAGGAGAAGAAAAAATTCCACTTGATTAAGTGGTCTCAAGTGTGTAAGCCAAAAAAGGAAGGAGGTTTGGGGATCAAAGCTCTAAAGAAGTTAAATTTAGCTCTTCTTGGTAAATGGCTATGGAGGATAGGAGATGAATCTAAGGGGCTGTGGAAGGAGGTCATTTCCTCTAAATAATACATCTCTAGGAATAGTTGGTTTGTTCGAGATCGTTCTCCTCATTCTTCTGGCTTGTGGAAAGGCATTCTTGCAACAAAGGATGTGTTTATGAAGCAGGTAAGGTTACGAGAGGGCAGCACTAGGACAATTTGTTTTTAGACTGATCTATGGGTTGGGGAGAACATGCTGGCCTATACCTTTCCAGAGTTGTTCAGCACCAAGAAGCTAAAGTTATCAAATACATGGAGAGAAAAGGTGATAAAATCAGCTGGTGGCCTATGTTCAGAAGAAATTTAAAAGAGGTGTAACAGTCCCAATTCCGCTCGATGCTAACAGTCCCTAGGAGTGTCTTCATCCCTAAGGAGGGCAAAGATAGAAGAATCTGGATGGCTTCCTCCGATGACCTTTTTTCAATGTCTTCCTTCTTCTCTTCAATGTCTGAAGTGGTGGCAGAGAGCTATTCTTTCTATGACAGCTTATGGAGCATTAAAACACCGCCTAGAATAATAGCATTTGGATGGACTGCGTTGCTTGGTGGGATACTTACAATGGACAAACTTACGTCAACGTAAAGTGATTGTAGTTAATGCATGTCCGATGTGCCTCGCAAGTGAGGAATCTATAGACCATTTGATTCTTAATTGTTCCGTTGCCCAGTGTATTTGGAGATCGATATTGTCTTGGTTCCATTTTTGTGGCTCTCTTCCAAATTCTATCCCTTCTATGTTTGACTTTTGGAGATTAGGGGTAGGTTAAAAAAGAGGAAGGGTGATGTGGAAGCTTTCGTTCTTGGCGAAAATTTGCTCCTTACAGAAAGAAAGAAATTTGAGGTGATTTGAAGGAAAATCCTCAGATGCTACCAACATAGTGGATAATTGTCAAGCATCTTGTGGGTCTTTGGGTCTCCCCTCTGCCTTTATTTAAAGGAATCTCGATAAGCTCCATTATTCACAACTTCCCTAGATGGCACCCGCCTCCACATGGAGCTTTGAAGCTAAATTTTCATGGAAGAGCTAGTGGTAATCCGGGTATGGGAGGTGTTAGTGGTGTTATCCATAACGAAGACGGGATAATTATTCCGTCTTACTCCGGCTAAGCAAGTATTTGTTCAATCAATAAAGCGGAACTACTTGCATTAAACATTGGTCTTCGAGAAGCTTCCCGCTTACAACCTCAACGACTCCTTGTAGAAAGGGACTCTTCTTGTGTTATATAGTGCACTACTCGGTCTTCTCCACCTCCGTGGTATCTGGCAGACATTCTAGAAGAGGTGCTTCAATTGTCGGGTGATTTGAACATTTCGTTCAATCACATTATGAGATCCACAAATGCGGAGGTAGATAAACTTGCCAAAGAGGGAGTTCTTAAACCTTCTTTGCTCATTTCAGCCCCTATTTATTTTCTTTTTCTTTTTTTTTCTTTTGTTGCCCATTGCTTTGAGCCTCGAATCTTTTTGTCTAGCTCTTCCCCATGATTTTGTAGGGTTTTTTCTTATCGGTATAGCCCTATTATACTGTATAGTCTTTGAGCAATGAAAAGTCACCATTAAAAAAGAATCCATCTTCATGGACTTTCCAAGACAATCGTCTCAAATTGTGACACCAAGTTCATGAGTTACTTTTGGAAGGCTTTGTGGATGATAGCCAAAACAAAACTTCACTTTTCTACTGCTTACCATCCTCAAACTAATGGCTAGGCAAAGGTAGTCAATCGAAGCCTTAGACAGTTGTTATGATGTCTTGTTCGCAATCATATCACAACATTGGCGCAGCCCCAGACCTTCGATCGAGTAGGCCAACCTCTCAGATGAGGTTCATCGAATCCAATGAAGGGATTCCACACAAAAGAACATTCAAAACCACATACTCCAGAATAACTCACGATAGTTTATTGATTGAATAAGCATAATAAAACAATAGGTCTCTTCTCTATATATAGAGGATCAAGATACTGGAAATAGTAACATACCTACTCTTAATCAAAGTAGAATTTTAGAAAACAATTCCTATTAAGCATTCCTATTAAGCAACTAATTGATATTACTAATTTAGATAGATAGGGATCTCTAATTGAATCAGGGATCATGTGGACCCCATTAGATGGTCCATCAGAGGGGCCTGCGGGTCCTAGTCTTCTGTCGGGCTGCATCAACTTTCCCCGACTTGAAAGAACTTGACTCCGGCGAGTTAATTGACCGATAGCGCTCATAAAGATCTAGATTCAAGCATTGAAATTTTGTTGCAATGATCCATGTAGCATCAGAGAGGACGATTCTTCCAGCGGACATAGAACTTTTGAAAACCTCCTTAACAAGTGGAAACAATCTGATCATCAAGCACATCAACAATCTCGTCAACAGGTGGAAGATTCGAAAGTAGAGCAATAGTCTGCTCTTCAGTTTCACCATCATTGTCATGACCACGGTAGAGTGTAAGATCCTCTACGTTGAAAGTAGAATTGACACCTGAATCGGATGGGAGATCAAGTACATAAGCATTGGAGCCAATCTTTTTGAGAATCTTGTATGGACCAACATTCCGTGGATGCAACTTTTTATAAGCTCCTAGAGGCATACGTTCTGGACGGATACGAACCATGACCACATCTCCTTCAGCAAATTCAATAAATCGACGATGCTTGTCTACTTGCTGTTTATAAGTGGCATTACCGGCAGATATATGGCGGCGGACCTCATCATGCACTTGTTGCATGTGATGAAAGAAGTTTTCAGCATCAGCACTTACTCGGGCATCTACCAGCAAAGGGACAAGATCAAGTGGTCGAACCCCTGTAACAGCTTCAAATGGAGAAGTACCAGTAGACCGATTAACCGAATTATTGTATGCAAACTCAGCCATAGGTAATGCTTGATCCCAAGTTGTGATGTGATCACGAACAAGGCATCATAACAATTGTCCAAGACTTCAGTTTACCACCTCCGTTTGGCCATCAGTTTGAGGATGGTAAGCGGAAAAGAACTTGAGCTTAGTATTGGACAGCATCCATAAAGTCTTCCAAAAATAACTCATGAATTTGGTGTCTCGATCCAAAACAATAGTCTTTGGAAGGCCATGTAGACGCACAACATCTTTGAAAAAGAGCTTGGTAACCTTGTAGGCATCACTAGTGGAAGTACATGGAATAAAATGTGCCATTTTTGAAAAGCAATCAACAATAACAAAAATAGAATCAACTTTTCTTTGAGTTGTTGGCAAACCTAGTACAAAATCCATGCTAATGTCTTCCCAAGGAGTATGAGGAATAGGTAAAGGCTGATAAAGTCCAGTGTTCTTGTTACCTTTGGCTAGCTGGCATGTCCGACATCGTTCGCAAATGCGAATAATGGTAGTCCTCATTCGGGGCCAATAATATCTATCGCTGACAAGAGCAGGAGTTTTGTCACGTCCCAAATGGCCACTACATCCTCCCGAATGCAACTCTCAGACAACATATTCACGAATGGATGTGGCAGGGAGGTAGAGTTGTGTACCTTTAAACAAGAAATCATCATGAATGCTATAATGAGGATGCTTACCAAATCACCAATGTTGATGTCTGCATAGCCAGAGCCAAAGTCTTGGTCACCCGCATAATCTAGTTTGAGTCGGTCAAAACCCGGTACACTAACAGACATGGTTGTCAACAAATGCCGTCGTCGACTGAGTGCATCAGCTATCAAGTTTTCTTTTCCTGCCGTGTGGCGAACACTGAAACTGAACTCCTGTATATATGCGCTCCACTTGGCACGGTTGGCACTGATCTTCTGCTGTGAATGTCGATGTCGCAAAGCATCATTATCTGAGTAAAGAATAAACTCATTGCCAATCAAGTAATGTCTCCAATGACGAAGTGATTGTACAACGGCATAGAGTTCCAAATCATAAGAAGAGTACTTTTTCTTGGCATCAGAAAGTTTCTCACTGAAAAATGCAATCGGGTGTCTCTCTTGACTTAGAACACCTCCAATGCCGACATTTGAAGCATCACAAGCAATTTCGAAGACCTTCTCAAAATTTGGAATTTGTAAAACTGGTGCCTCTGTGATTTTACGCTTTATTTCTTGAAAGGCTCTAGTGGCACAACTAGTCCACTTAAATTCACCCTTTTTCATGGATTATGTGATAGGAGCCATAATACTGCTGAAGTTTCGAATGAACGTCTTATAAAAGTTTGCAAGACCATGAAAGCTTCGAACTTCAGTGAGTGTAGTAGGAATTGGCCAATCCAGAATTGTTTTGACCTTCTCAGGGTCCATTTTAATTCCTTGTGCCATCACAACATATCCCAAGAAGATAACAGAATTACTTAGAAAAGTGCACTTCTTGAGATTAATATAGAAACGCTCCCGGCGAAGGAGTTGGCAAATTGTATCCAGATGTTGAAGATGTTCTGCTTTTGTCCTGTTGTAGATTAGTATATCGTCTAAGTAAACGACGACAAACTTTCCAATATAAGGCTGCAATAACAGTGTCATGACCCGCATAAAAGTACTAGGTGCATTAGTTAGCCCGAAGGGCATAACCATCCATTCATAAAGACCATCTTTGATCTTAAATGCAGTTTTCCACTCATCACCTGGCCTCATACGTATTTGATGATAACCACTTCGCAGATCAATTTTAGAGAAAATACATGCACCAGTCATCAAATCTAGCATATCATCTAATCTGGGGATTGGGAAGCGGTACTTTCACCATAATTTTATTGATTACACGATTGTCCACGCACATACGCCAACTTCCGTCTTTCTTTAGAGCGAGAAGTGCAAGTACTCCACAGGGACTGAGGCTTTCCCTGATATATCCCTTTTGTAAAAAATCTTCAACTTGCCTTCTTAATACTGTATGCTCCATAGGACTCATCTGGTGTGTAGGCAAATTTGGCAAGGAAGCGCCGGGGACAAGGTCAATGGCATGTTGGATGTCACGTAATGGAGGTAGCTCCTTAGGCAGCTCATCTGGAACTAGATCAGCAAATTTCTTCAGAAGTGGCTCTACTTCTAGTGGGACAGATGTAGCAGGAGATTCTTTTGGAACTTGCTTTCATCTTCAAACTTCCGCATGGTCAATATAGGAAGTGTTAGAGCTGTATCAAATGTGGAGGAGGAAGATTTAGCGGGCAATGGAAGCAACCTAATCTTGCCTCCTTTCCAGTTGAAAGAATAAGTATTGTGCTCATGATCTGTGATGACCTTAAGTTTCTTTAACCGTGGTCGTCCAAAGAGAATATGTGTAACGTTCATTGGAATGATGTCACAACGAATTGTATCTTCATAATTGCCGACTCTGAAAGGGATGACACATTGCTTACGGACAGGAATGGAGTAATTATTGACCCATGCAACTTTATAAGGTCTTGAATGCTTCTCGGTTAGTAGCTTGAGTTTCTCGACTGCCTCTTGAGAAATAACATTTATCGCGCTGCCACCATCAATGATCATGTTGCAAGACTTGCCCTTGCAATTGACTCGTGACCGGAAAATGGATGCGTGATTCCAGTCTTCATTTTCTTCCATTGAATCAGCTACTAGGAGACGACGATCAAGGAAAAGTAGTGGGGTGCCGTCATCAGCTTCTGTATCTAGGAATTGATCTACTGTGGTTTCATTTTGAAGCTCTACATTGGACGGCTCTACTTCTATTTCCTTATCATATTGTTCATCATCTTCTGGCTCATTAGTAGCATATAAATTTCTATGGGGACACTCGGCTGCATAATGCCCTTTTTGTTTGCAAGCATGACAAACGATTTCTCTCTTATCTATCCTTCCGCCAACACGGTTATCATTCTAATTCTGTTGCACCCGCTGATTTGGCTATGGCAAAGCTTGTCTCTGCTGGATGGCTTATTGTGGCCTCGGTGGTGCTTGCTGGAATGGTTGAGGAGGAGGTGGACGAAAACCTTGCGTCTGAGTACGGTTAAAAGTAGGTTCAGGTCCTCTTCTAGTGGAAGGCTCCCCGACTTGAAAAATGTTTCGTCTCCGCAACTGGAGTTCATGCTGAGCTTTCCGGGCTTTACAAAATACCTCATCAACTCTGGTGTAATCAAGCATAGCAACTTCCCGTCTGATATCATTGCGCAATCCATCTCTATATCGAGTGATAGTGAGGCGATCATCTGTTTTCAAATTACAACGAACAATATATTCGCGAAATTTGTTCGTATATTCTTCCACAGATAGATTGCCTTGCTAGAGAGTAAGATACTCTTGGTGCAGTGTGTCAATGTAATCAAAAGGAAGGAAATTGCTCTTGAGCCTTTCTTTCATGTTGACCCATCTGGTAATGGGCTGTTCCAAAGCAAGTTCATTATTTTCAACACCATACCAGCAGATTCTAGCAGGACCCTTAAGTTTAACCTTCGTAAAGGCTATCCGCTATTCATCATTCATGTTATACCAAGCAAAATAGTCTTCCAGGGAATTAAGCCAATCAACAAAAACTTTCGGACTGACATCTCCAGAGAAATCAGCCACATCAATTTTAACTTTCTTAGTGATATCATCAGTGCATTGTGCAACCATGGGACCCTGGGTGTCTCGTTCAGCGATGAGACGCTGTACAAAGTCACGCATGGATTCACGCTGCTCGGGCCTTTCTGTTTGGAAGTGTGTGACTATTTGTGCGGTAGTGGACGACCCTTCCTTTGCAACCAACTGTGTATTTTGCAATTCAGTAAGTGCAGTATCTATTGTGCGTAGACAATCCATTACTTTGTCCATATCTTGGCCCAGTTTGAATAATTGTTCATCACGTTCCTTGTCCATGAGCCAATGACTGAGATTGTCACCTCTTCTAGGCATGGCTGGATTTTTTTATTTTATTTTTTTTAAAGAGGGTTGGGTCAGGTCTGGACTCAATTCAAGCCCAACAGCAGGTCAGGCCCAAGTTTTGGCCCAGTGCAGTGCTTCCGACCCACATGTTAACAGAGAAAAAAGAAATCTCCTCTCCTCGGCTTCTGTGCGCATAGAAAATAAGAGAAAAGGGCTGGGAGTGCTTACTGTTTGGATGAAACAAAGGGAGGGTGTGGGAAGATGAAGGCCAGAGGTGAGGTTCGTCGTGCGACAATGACTAGGTGATACTGCTTTGCTGCGATGAAGATGGAGTTGCAGCGAAGATGAAGAACAATGGCGTTGCTGGCGTGCGTGCTTGTCGTCGGTGTACCGCCTTCCGATCTCAAGTCCTCCTTCGCTCTTCATTTCTGCTTTACTTCTCTCTCTCTCTCTTCTCCTTTTTTTTTTTTTTTTTTGTTCTCTGGTGTGGGGAATTCCGACGAAGGGTCTGGGCGACTGCTGGGTGGGATGTGCTGTCGCTGAGAGATGAGGGGGTGCGCTGGGGTTTCGGATTAGGGAATTAGGGTTCAGGATTCTTTTTCTTTTTTTTTTTGGGATTTGATTTCGGTAGGGGTGGACGGTGGATTAGGGTTTGGGAAGGTGGGATTGGTTGTCGGTATTGATGGGACGTGGTGGAAGGGGTTTCGATGGTCTGTTTGGGTGGCTTAGGGTTTAGAAGAAAGTTGGCACAGAGAGAGGAGATGGGGAAGGGAAGAGAGAAACGGTAGATATAATCCGAGGAAAATTATTGTTTCCCAGGCGACCGGATCTGGGCTCTGATACCAATTTGGTGCAGCCCCATACCTTCGATCTAGTAGGCCAACCTCTCAGATGAGGTTCATCGAATCCAATGAAGGGATTCCACACAAAAGAACATTCAAAACCACATACTCCAGAATAACTCACGATAATTTATTAATTGAATAAGCATAATAAAACAATAGATCTCTTCTCTATATATAGAGGATCAAGATACTGGAAATAGTAACATACCTACTCTTAATCAAAGTAGAATTTTAGAAAACAATTCCTATTAAGCAACTAATTGATATTACTAATTTAGATAGATAGGGATCTCTGATTGAATCAGGGATCATGTGGACCCCATTAGATGGTCCATCAAAGGGGTCTGCGGGTCCTAGTCTTCTGTCGGGCTGCATCAAACATGGGATCAAGTTCTACCCATGGCTGAATTTGCTTATAACAATTCAGTCAATCGCTCCATAGGCATCTCACCATTTGAAGCAGTCACACGTGTTCATCCGCACTTGCCTATTGACTTAGTCTCATCACATCTTGAAGTACGCCCAAGTGTTGAAGCGGATAATTTCACCATACGCATGGAACAGATACATGATGAAGTTCGACGCCATATTGCCGCTATAAATAACAGTTACAAGGCTCATACGGACAAATGTCCCTGTTTCCTTGAGATTTTTTTAAGACATATGGTTATGGTATGTATCCATCCAAAACGATTACCACCAAGAGCTAATAAGAAGATACACTCACATAATGCGGGTCCATTCAAAGTGTTGAAGAAGCTTAGCTCCAATGCCTATACTTTGGAATTACCATCAGATCTTGGTATTAGTCTCACCTTCAATGTTGCAAATCGCACTCTACCGTGGGCATGACAATAATGCAGACTCCGAAGAACAAGCCATTGCCTAATCAGCTGCTCCTCCACCAGCAGACAAAATCATTGATGTTCTCAATGATCAGATTGTTTCTACTCGTCAAGGAGGATTCCAAAAGTTCCTTGTCTGTTGGCAGAACCGCCGATCTCCGATGCTATATGGATTGCCGCTACTGACTTCCAGTGCCTAAATCCAAATCTTCAGGAATATTGTCAAGCTATTAACACGCCGGAGATGAGTTCTTCTAAGATAGGAAGAGTTGACGCAGTACGAACCCGGCCCAAGAAAGTAATTGGTCCCACACATTGACCTAGATGTCAAACCGGTGTGGGTTCAGCCCATAGGCCCAATTGTGACTGAGAGCTACTATGAGAAATTAAATTTATCCCTATTTCTATTTAAAGACTATTTCTAATTTTTGTTCATTGTTTTGATTAGGATTAGAAAGTTTCCTATTTTATTAAGTCTTGTTTGCTAGGAGACAATCCTACTTGTCTATATATAGTTGAGTCCCCCTTTGTAGATACTTATGCTTATTATCAATCAATCGATGAATTCTTAGTTTCTCTTCACTTATGGAGTATTTCATGATTTTGAGTGTGCCCTAGTGCTGGAATCCACCCTTGGATTCGATCAATTTTTTGGGTGTATGATTTATTCATCGATCGCGGATTCAGGCTGCGCCTGTAAGAAAGTGTTGGGATACCTCTATATACAAGAACAAAGGAGATATATAAAGTTGCACCAATTATTGGGGGATTAAATTTATGAGTCACTACGAAATTATGGAAAAGAGTAATGGAGCAAACATGGAGATGATTTGGGCATGTCCAATGCAGGCCGATAATGGCGCCGGTAAAGGAAACATTTGGCTATGCAAGGTGATGACCAACCAAGGGGAAAGGGAAGGCTGAAGAGGATGTGGATGGAGACAATACTTATCTGAGGATCTGGCTCAAGATATATCGAAATAGACAAACAAAATTCATGTAGCCAACCAACATAGTTGGGACAAGGCTTCGGTGGTGATGGTGATGATGGGTAACAGAGCAAAAGCTTAGACAAAATCCAAGATATTTGAAAATCAATTTAGTTCCATGCAGGGAAGTCAACTATGGAAGATATCTTCTCATTAAAACAATTAATAGAAAAATAACAAGAGAAGAGGAAAAATCTTCATATGGTCTTCATCGATCTACTGAAATTCTATGACAAAGTACCTAGAAATTTGATTTGTTGGATAAAAGAAGTGTCCAAAGAGGTTATATTGACATCATTAAAAACATTTATAAGGAAGTAGTAACAAGTGTAAGAACTACTTGTGGAGAGATGAGTGAGTTCCCCATGACCATAGTTTTGTATCAAGGGTCAACTTTAAGCCCCTATCTTTCTACACTAATTATAGACGAGTTAATTGCTCATATTGAAGAGCATGTACCTTTGCGTATGTTGTTTGCAAATGATATAGTGTTAGTGGATGAATCGAGAAATGTGTGAATGCAAAACTTAAGAGATGACAAGAGGCTTCAAAATTCGCCGCCAAAACACCATGTAGCGGCATAGTGGTGCGATTTGAAAAAATCGTCAAAAAATCTGAAAAAAAAATTGTAGAAAATCTAGAATATTAGAAAATGAGCGAAAATGTGTTTTTCTTTTTTTTTTTGCAGAAGTAATTAAGATAAGGGGGCGTAGCAGTCCCTTTGTTGTATGAGATCCTGTCTCACTATATAAATAGAAAATAATAGTAATGATCATTTTTTTCATATGTATTCATGTTGCTTAGTTATGCTAACTTAGAAACTAATGAAAGGCTCATAAAAAATAAAAATAAAAACTATGTCACAAAGTCAAGACTCAAGACTTAAGAGTACCTAGAGAAAAGAATACATCTACCGAAAGGGTGTCTAATAGGAAATACCTAGAGAAGAACCCTGAGAAGAACTCTCTGTATCGACTGTAATTCGGCGAAATCACGTGCTTTTTAATTTTTTTTTAAACACAAAAGGGTAGAAGAGTTGCGTAGAAATGTAATTTGGAAAGAAAAAGAAAAGAAATAAGTCTTATTATGTATTTTAAAAAAATTTGAAAAGAAGGAATCTATTTCACTCCATAGCGGCCCCGTAGCGGCTGCTACAAATGTGAACAGCGCTAAATGCCATTTGGACAGCTACGCTCGATATAGTGGCCGATATTTTGATCCATGTTGATGAGTGTCAGTTGTTATCTATGGAGCCTTGGAATTCTTTCTTTGATTGCTAGAATTCCAAAAACCCAACCGTTTGAAGCGTTACTTTTAGCCTTTCAAATTCTCCAAATTTCAACATTTTGAATGAAAGGATGCACTGAGGGACTTATGAAACCCGCTAGGGGAGAGCATTTGGATAATTCAGTCAAAACGAATTCTTCGTATTCTAGAAAACAAAGTCCTTAAGATTATTTTCATAATGACTATGAGGGATTAGCCAAATACTATATGTACTTGGATTAGTAATTCCTAGACTCTGGAAACCAGAAGAATGTAATTCAACCAATCAAAGGGAATATCCAAATATTTCATTTTTACGAGGGGAGTTATTCCTTTCAAATTGGTGTGCCTCCATAAGACTTGGTGTACCCCAGGTGCCAAGCTTTCGGGCATATATCCCTTAATTTGAAGATCAAAGTGCAATTTTGAGGTCCAGTACTAAAGCCAAACCAAACGTCTACCCTTTTTTTACTGCTAAAAGAAAAGGTCATGTGAACCCAAAAAATGCTGGGTCTGATTGAGGTTGAATTGGAGTAGGTTAAGAAAGAGTGACCGCGCCAGTGAGCCTAGATCTACTAGATGAACAACCTGGATTACCGCATGGAAAGGCATGAAGGGCCTGAGTTTCTTCACAAAGTGAGGTCATTTATTGAAACAACCAATCAAAGGGAACATCCAAAGATTTCACTTTTAAAAGAGGACTTCTTCCTTTGGAAGTGGTGGGATTCCATACAACTTGGTGTGCCTCTAAAGAACTCAAGGTGCCAAGTTCCTAGGCAGATATCCCCTGGTTTGAAGATCGAAGTGCAACTTCGAGATACCATACTGCACCAAAACCAAACCTCAAAGTTTCTCTTCTTTTTTTCTTTTAAAAGGACACAACCCAAACCCTAAGTTACTGGTTCAAGATCGTGATGGGTTCAATGTAGGTTAAGAATTGTCCCCACCAAAGTCCTAGACCTTTTTTTTTTAATGGTACCAAAGTCCTAGACCTACCAGATGAATAACCTGGATTACCACATGGAAGGCATGATGGGGCATTCCATGAAGTTCTTCACAAAGTTAGGACAATTCTTGAAACATTAGAAACAAATAAGAAGCCTTGAATTACAAATCAAAACGAAATGAAGCATAAATTTAGAATATACACTACAACAAATTATTAATGATCGTAATTCATATGCTACGACAAAACACCAGATACATAGTTATCTACAAGTTCACTGTTATCCAAGATAGATGCTGGAATGACACACAAAGAAGCCCTAAACCAGAGAAAGTAGAATGGTAGAATCATAGAGCTAATAACCATATATGGATAGACTAAGGTACTAATGATGATGGTGATCATTGTTATCATCTTGGAAATCTTATACTCATTACATCATGAAAAATGGAATAATACGAAGTTTCCCATATGTATGTATAAGACAGAAATAAGGGTCATAACAAAACTTAATATTAAAAGCACTCCACGTTAGAGAGTAATACTTCTTTTTAGAATCAGCTGTGAGACGTATTGAAATGAAGATAAAATACAAATGTGTTGAAAGAAAACGAGGGGTCTGACGGTTTTGGGCTCCTCTCCACCCCCAAAATAAAAACACTTCTAGGGTAGAATTCCTTACAAGCAATTCACTCCTTGCGACTTCCGGCTCAACAAGTGCATTAGCCTCATTCAACTCTCTCAAAATATGTGAGAGCATCACAATCCTCAGAAGACACCAACACCAAAATACCAATCATATCTGAGAGGCTAAATGCCATACTAATGCATTAATTATATTGGCCTCCACCAACAATGAAACCCAGATATCTTTTTTGAAAACACTTACAATCCCTCCTTAATGGCCAAGATCTCCACTTTTCCAGCATCACCAACCCCATTGGTCTAGAAAACTGCAGCACAGTCTCCCATGTTTTCTTTCTAATGTACCTCCATATCCCAACAGCTCCATGTTTCTGTCTGCATTTCCATTAGTGTTAGTTTCCACCAAAGGATCCTGATTGCTACCTACTAAAACTCACTCGCACCTACTTTTTTTTTTTAATGGACCTTACTCGCACCTACACTACATGTACATACCCTATGATCACTTATCTCTCATTTCCACTATGAATTCGTATGGTTGATGCCAAAAGGTCATACAATTAAGTCTCAGTGAAACAGCAAGGGTGTTAATGTTTGCCGTCAGTGAAACAAAGTAGCATTCTCCACATGATTCGGCCTCTTCCTAGAAAAGGGTCCCAGCACCGTGCATCATTAAGGGACCAAAAGGAGGGAAGGAAAGGATAAAAGATACACCAAATGGAACTAGAGTCTCACAATGGACAACAAGATGATGAATCAAATGCATCATCAACCAACACATGAAACAAACTTTGGCAAAAGAGAGCTATAATCTTCTAGATGATTTGAAGGAACAATTTTATTCGCCTATCTGTCCACCAAGTACCTTCTCCTATGAGGGTAGCTTCAACAAGGCACAACTAGTATTGACATTCAACAGGCTCTTGCCTATATAATTTGGGATCTACTTCCATTGATCATGAACACTCATTGGAAACAGCAAGCTTAGCACGACCGTATGCTCCTCCAAATATTTGCAGTTGCCATCATCATCTACAAAGCTTTATCAAAACATCACCATCACAGCCATACATTCCCCATGATCATTGCAAACATACACTCCTCTCAAGATTCTATTTCAACACCCATTTAAGTCCCTTCCCCTTATCTACATCTGTGTCCTTTCCCGTATTTGGGTATCATAAGTAAAAGATCTAGCTGGCATAAACCAATCCAGCTCTTAGAAATATTCAGTAATTAGTATAGGCATTAGAACGTTAGTCTGTCCCTTAAGTTTCACCATCGCTCATTCATTTAGTAGCTAATATAGTTTGTACAGTACTAATGTCCCCTATATTCATGTAGAAAGGAACCAAAGCACCCTCTATTTGTAGAGTATTCTTTTAGTTAAGAATTTTGTTGATCAATTGGTTGACGAACAAATCCAATTTCAACAACAACAAAAAAACAAGAATTTTGTAGGTATATCATCTGCTGCTCCTAATGCCCTATTTTTCTTCATCTTGACTAAGGTTTTAGTTAAAACTGTTATAAAAATTTTGGTTCTGATTCCTAGATTTTCTAATTCATGATCTACTATATTTGCATATATACTATATCCTACCAGTCTTTAAAATGCATCTTCCATTTGTCCAATCCTCGTCTTTTTTTTTTTTTTTTTTTTTTTTTTTTTATGAAGACACTTAGATTTTCAATGCATCCTCCATTTGTTCCAAACCACATCTTTTTTTACCAAGAATCTTAGATGGTCCTCTTCGCCTTACGAAATCTAAGTCTCTAGTTCTACTTCCATCTTCTCCCAGCACTTGATCTTACATATTTTCAGCTTCACCTTATGATGCAAGTCGAGCCAGACCCAAGTCCATTGGGCCTAACCCGTGAGCTATCGGGTCAATCAGATCCAACCCATTGGCAAAAGCCCACAAATCCAATGAGGCTTAACAGGCTTAACCGACTGTTGTGGAAAGCTATCATATTTTAAGTAGACTTCTAATTACTCTAGTATTATTAGAAATTAGTAGGTTTCTTTAATTTGAGTATTATGAGATAGGAAAGATCGTAGGAATTCTATTATAAATATGTAAAATCCCCTTTTAGGGATACACATGATCTTACTATTGAATTGAAATTGAGTTCTGATTTGTTATTGATTTGGTTTGTTTACACTGTGCATGAGTCTTGGCTGTAGAATCCTTCTGGATTCGACCAAATCCCTACTATGGGTTTGGTCTTCTTCCCTGGCTGCATCACCTTACAAAATATAGGCCTCCACTTCCACCTTCATCTTCTCCTCACACTTGATCTTACTTATAGCTTTTTAACTCTTTAACTTACAAAATCTAAATCTTTAGTTCTCCTTTCAGCTTCTGCTCACACTTGATCTTTTTTTTCTGTTTTCTTCTTTTTTTGTATGAGCTCACACTTGATCTTACTCTACAGTTCTCTCCTCGCACTTGATCTCACTTGTAGCCATGGTTTAAAATTCCAGTGGCGGTTTTCATGCCGGATGGGACTGGGACGAGTCCGTGCCACCCATGCCAGTCTTTGCCAGACTGTTACAGCCGCGACAGTCCTAAAAGGTGTCAAAATTTTAAAAATATGCAGAAAAAATAAAAATATAGAAAACAAATAAAATATGAAAGTTAAGCTATATAGGTAGTATTCTATCTCAAATATAGTGATGTTTCATGATCGCTAAGTAGCTGATGGTGTAACATATAACTCCTAGTTTTTATGGATAGGAAACATAAATAGCTTTTGTTTCAGATTATCAAATTTTACTAACTCAAGTTAATTTAATAGACCTTCCAAAAATAAAAATTTAATTTAATGGGCCCATTGGGATGAATAAACACTAGGAAGCATGTTGATTGAAAGGCTTGGATGTGGATTACAAATATGTAATATCAAGTCATTCAAATGATTCTAACCTTTGATATTTAGTACTCTTAGTTTAAGGGGAAAATTATCTTTTAATCAAGGGATAGGACATTTGATTTTTATTTTTAAGGATAAATTGGTCAAAAACAAAAAAAAAATTTGAAGGGTCCCGTTAATTTTTTGTCCAATTTGATAGTTAATGAAGGGATGTTTAAATAAAAACATGAAAAAGGGGCCCTTTCAGATTGTGTCAAGGTCCTATTTGTTAAAATTAAAAACCCTTAAAAGCAAAAACTTTACTTTCCGTCAAAGAGGAGACTCAAACTCACCACGTATGCTGCCGCAGGTCCCTACCAAGGGATCTAGGGCATTCCTATTGTATACAGATACAATCTATAATACGAAAGCACATATTATGTTCTGGAATTTACTGGTCCTGATACACAACCCGACTCAAACGTGGCCAGCACGGGGGACTGGGAGTTTAAACCATGCTACGCTCTCCCCTCCTTAATTCCCAATTGAACATATCCCACTGTAACCCCCCACCAAATCTCTTCCCCCCTCTTCACTTTTTTCTACTTCTCTCCCTTCCTCACCTCTCCTCTCCTCTTCCTTAATTCACAAGCGTATGTCTGTCTGTCTATCTATCCCCATTCTTAATTCCCGATTGAATATATTCTCCCTCTCATTAATTCTCAATTGAGAATATTCCCAATTGAACATACTCCCCCTCCTTAATTCCCAATTGAAAATACAATTTTATTAGCAATTACTTGCTACCTATCTATGGCTATCATTCTAAGTATTTTGTACCTTACGTTTCTGCCACTCTTTAATAGCATCATCTTTTCATCAATAATTGTATTTTGGACGTTTACATCCCATCACCAAGTTTCCTTGATGTGTATGGCTCTTCTTCATTTAGAACTTCACAAACAAGTCTACAGTAAATATAATATTTTCATTATTCTGAAATATCATTATGCTTAAAAGTTTTGTATTAATATTCATCCACGATGGCCTGAAAAGCTTCAGTTATGGGACCTCCATCAAGTTGTAACTATAATAAAAATAAGTGAAGCCACAACTAGGATGGTCAAGGGATTGCTGCCAGTGCCTCAATCAGATTTGTGGCCCAAGGATGAATTTGGGCATGAATATAGGACTTGATAATTAAATGAACTAGTCTTTAGATTCTTCAATGAAACTTTAGCCCAGCGCATTTGCATCACTAAACATAACCAGCATTGCTTGCATTTATGGTTGATAAAAAACAAAAGCTTGAGAACCCAAAGACCAAAAGAAGACCCACAGGCAGAGACACTCCAAAAACTGACACCAGGTGCAACAAGGATGATGTAAAGTGTAAACACACACATTCTGAAGAATTGAGAGATCAATTAATCACTTCTTTACATTTTTAAAATGTAGTTAGTCAAAGTGCAGCTTAAATAAATATCCCAACCAAAACTTCAAAGCGCTTGAAAACAATAGTACCTGCAGAAACGTGCAACATGTAGAAGGCCATCTGTAGAAAACCCAGAACATTTATCCAGCTTAAGCGATTGCAGCGTACGACCACGAGCTCGGGCAAGAACCTCCAGATCCGAGTCCCTAACAATCATCCTCCGGAAATGAAGTGCCTTGAGGCAATTAAAAGCCTCAGCAATCTCCTTGACCCAAGGCGTTACATATCCTCCCCAATCCTCCGGTATGAGATTAAACATAGCAGCTCGAGGTTTCCCCTTCAATTTCAACGACTCCAGGCGAGGAAACCTAGTCTTAAGCCGGTCAGGGGTGGTTGTATAGCACATAGCAATAGTTATATGCTTTCGCGTCATGGCATCAACAGCATACCATTTCCGGCACACCAAAGAAACAGCATCCCGGTCACGTGGATCATCTATATATGACATTACACATTCAAGGGCCAGGTCTGGAATCCCTCCGAAGCTCATGATCCTGCTTAAACTCCGGTGGTCCTCCATAGATAAAATTTCACAAATAAACCAAATTCACCGCAGACGGTACAGCAGAAAACCTATATCAAAATGGATGCCCATATCAAAAATGGATGCACAAAGTGTAACTACACAAAAGAAGAAAACAAAAAAACAGCTTCCACAAGTAGAAAACCAACCAAAAAGCAATACAGACAGTAGATGCTGAAATGGAAAACTTCACAGTCAAAGTCTTTCCTCAGCTGCTCAGACTCTTAAAAAGCTTCAGAACAAATCCTCTCCTACCAACAATCAACAAAAGCCCCCAAACCAATTAAGAAGACAAACATCTGTTATCAAAACCTAAACAGAAACAACAAAAATCAAAGCAGAAGTAGCAGATTCCAATCAAAAGGCGATAATAAACACAGCAAGAATCATCAATCACCTTCAAGTTTTAGTCAAGACACACAACCGATCGTGAATTGCACCAGCTCAACATCATCAAACTCGCTCCAAAAACTGAAAAATCAAACTACAGGAAGACCTCAAACACACAACAAGAACAAAAATCTTCAATCACACGAAAACCGATCCGATCACTACTCGCACGCAGTCTTCAAGCTCCACGGATGAAACGAAAACCATCGAAACTTGAGATTCGAAGCTCGAAACCTCCAACCAACTCAACGACCCCTCAAAAAAACCACCGGATCCGCCATTGAAACAGCCTTCAAAGAGCTTCAAACAATCAGATCTCCGCCGAAAGGAGAAGCTTCTTTAATAACCTCGAATCTCGAGAACTAGGGTTTTTGGGCAAGGAATCAGGAGCAGCTGAGATCGCTCTGCTGCAGCAGCAGCCAATCGGGTCGGCCATAATTTCGACGATTTCTGAGATGGAGATCAATCGATCGAGATGAGAATCTACGGACGAGATTTCATTTGGGGATGTTATTGACGGTCGTGTTTGGAGGTCTAAAAATGGATGATGATTTCTTTACAAAGAAAGAGAGTAGGCGAGAGAGAGAGAGAGATATGGGTCTTGGTTTTGGTTTTGGTTTTGGATTCTTTGTGCCAAAGACACATCAGCCACAGTCATAAACCACTCGATCCATTTTTAATGTTTTTTTTAATAATATTGTAAGGGGAGGAATATGTTTTAGGGTTCATATAGAGTTGAGGATTTTTTTTTTTTTTTTTTTTTTTTTTTTTTTTTTTTTTTTTTTGAGGATGAGAGAGGGAGAGAAATGACAGCTGTAGGGCACTGAGGCGGAAAGCGTCACAGTGAGCGGCTCAGTACTTGATTTTTTGGAATGAATTATACTGTGAAGAGGGAGAGAGGTACTCTTCTCGAGGAAATATCGAGAAAAAACGGACGATGAGTGTCCTCTGTTGTTGTTGGGACCATCGAAGTCCTTCTCAGGACTTGACAAGGAGAATCCCAACACAAGGAGTGAAATTTCACCGCTCCCAAGCGTGTTTGGATGGACGCGGAAATTACGTAAGTGCCTGTTTGCATGGTGAATAAAACTATAGTGCGGTGGAGCATTTAATTAACAGATAATAAAATATAAGGGGATTAGCGACGGGACATGAATATTTCACTTCATTGTCTTAGGTCCGCAATCTTTTCTTATAATATGATAGGTCCTTTTTCCACATTTGGAAACCTAAAATGTCTAATTTACCATTTCTTCAAATCATATCTCATGATTAGTGGGATAAGCCATTAATAATGGTCAACTACCATTAAATTAGGCATGATTAATAAAATTCCACTAATGAGATTTTCAAATAAATTTCAAAAAAACACAAATAAGTTTCAAAAAATAGGAAACAAATTTCAAAATAAATTTCTAAAAATGAAATAAATTTAAAAAATGCACATAAAATTCAAAAGAACACAAATAAATTTCAAAAAATGAAATGAATTTAAAAAACCCAAATAAATTTCAAAAGAAAGCAAATAAATTTCAAAAAACGAAATAAATTTTAAAAAAAATGATAAATTTTAAAAAAATCAATAAATTTCAAAAGAATGCAGATAAATTGAAAAAGACACAAATAAATTTCAAAAAATATAAATAAGTTTCAAAAGACGAAAATCAATTTTAAAAGATCCAAATACATTTCAAAAGATCCAAATAAATTTAAAAATATATATATAAATAAATTTCAAAAGGCTCAAATAAATTTCAAAAGAAGTAAATAAAATTAAAAAATGCAAATACATTTGCCAAAACTAAGACATCGCCGGATTTCCAAATTAGCGAATAATGTGGCAAAAAACTCAAGCCTTTTTTGTCAAAAACTAAGTTAAATTTATTTCGAAAAATACAAATAAATTTCAAAAGACAGAAATAAAATTCGTAAACACAAATAAATATGCCAAAATCTCATATAGAGTTGTTTATAACTTAGATAGATTTGTTCCAGAACTCAGATAAATAGCGTAAAACTCGGATAGATTTGTCCAGGACTCAAATAAATTCATCCAAAACTCAAATAAATTCATCCAGAACTCAAACAGATTTGTCCAGAACTCAGATAAATTCATCTAGAACTCAGATAAATTCATCCAGAACTCAGACTGATTTGTCCAGAACTCAGATAAATTAGCCAAAAGCTCAGATAAATTTGTTCAGAACTCAGATAAATTTGACAGAAACTCATATAAATTTGTTAAAACTCAGATAAACTTGAAAAAAACTTAGATAAATTTTACAAACACTCAGATAAATTTTATTAAAACTCATATAGATTTGTCAAAAGACTCAAATAAATTTTTCACGAGTTAGGTCAACCTGGGCTTGACCAAAACTGGACTGGTTGGCTACTGGGCTTTTTCTGCAAACGGGTCAGGCTTGATCCAACCTGACCTGCACTGGAACCGACCCAAAAGGGTCTTCTTCCTCCTTTGTTTCTCTGCAACAGGAACCGGTATCATTCCTCTTCCGGTCTTCTTCTCCTTCGACGGTAACGGTGCAACATTGCTTATTCTCCGGCGACGGGGGCGGACACGCAGCGGCGGCAGTGAAGACGCCGGAGGTTGGGCCCAGTGAAAAATGTTCTGCGGTCAGGCTACGAAAACACGTCTATTCCTTCCAACGATCGGCGACCAGAGCAGCAGTGCTGCTCTTCTTCTCTGGCGACATTAGGGAGACAACGCCCAGATCGATCTCGCTCTTCAATTCTGCAAGAAGGCAAGTCCGTGGCCCATTCAAGATCTCGAAACCCCGATCTCAGAAACCCCGATCTCGTCCTCTATTTTTCGATTCCGGCGTGCAGTTGACGAGTGATACCAGTCTCTTACTCTTCTTCTTCGGCGATCGTGACACACCAATCGATCTATCGATTTTCGCACGATCAGTGGCCCTTTCGAAGTCCGATTCAACGGATCTCCTCCAATCAGGTGGAAACATTCAATTTCGTTTCCCCACTCTCTGTTTTCCTCTTCCGGTGACACTCAGTCCTCTTCTCTGACAGCGATAGTAATAGAAAACCCTCACAGTTTTCTTGCCTGTGCTGGTTCTGCTGCGATCTTCTGTGACCAGAACAGAGAGCTTTGAAACTAGTATCTGTTCCGCGATCGTGACCCACCAATCGATCTATCGATCTTCGCACGATCAGTTGCACTTTCGAAGTCCGATTCAATGGTTCTCCTCCGATCACACCAAACAACAATAACCCGTTTCTTCATCTGCAATGGCAGAAACGGGTTCCTCTGTTCTGGGTGATCAGTTTGGATTAAATGTTTTTGCAGAGACGTAGAGATCAGATCTGTGATGAAGACGATCTTTGGTTCAGATTTTGCCTAGGAATGAGGTGGGGAAACGGAAGATTTGAAATTTTGAAATTTCAAAATTTTATGCCTAAAATGGTTGAAATGGTAAATCAGTCATGAGAATTGTATCCATGGACTTCTGGCTGCAAACAGTCTAGCTGTTTGGACCAGAGCCCTTAAAAAAAATTCGTCTGGACTGGAAGCTGGAAACATTCAATTCTAGGGACCTTTGGCTAATTATCTCTAAAATATAAGGTATTATGATGGTGTTTCATTTATAGTTATTTTGTATGAAATTTTTTTGACTTTTTGTATATAAAAGTGGAGTATTTTTGTCTTTTAGTGGAACAGGATAGATCTACATTAGATCCATGGTGCAACACGATGGAGGAATTGATACTGATGTAAGTTACAGGATTCAAGCCGGGTGGACCAAATGGAGGAGTGTTTCGGGCGTCTTGTGTGATCGGAAAGTATTATAAGGTGGTGGTCCCAGCGTTATTATATGAATCAGAGTGTTGAGCAGTAAAGCATAATAATGTTAAGAAGATGGAAGTTGCGGAGATGAAAATGCTAAGATGGATATGCGGGATCACAAGGAGAGATAGGATTAGGAACATGGAGATTAAGGGCAAAATAGGAATAGCACCGATTGGAGATAAAATAAGAGAAAATCAACTGAGATGATTCGACCATATTAGAAGGCATCCAACGAAGGCACCTGTTAAAAGGTGTGAAAGCATGGAATTGTCAGGAGTAGCAGAATGAGAGGGAGACGCAAAAGAAGTTAGAAAAAAAATATTAAACATGATCTTGTCTACATGGATTTAACGGAGAACATGGCCTTAAACAGATTTGATTGGCGTCGTCAAATCCATATAGCCGACCCACCTAGTGGGAAAAATGCTTGGTTTGATTTAGTTTGGTTTAGTGGAAAAAAGATGTTGCTTTTTTGACATTTTTTGAAAAAGATGGAGGGAATTTTAAAATTATGTATCTTTGATATGAACCATTGTCTTTTCTTGTTTGGATAATAGAGACTTTACCTCACCTCACCTCACTTCACCACACATCCAAACACGCCCTGAAGTGAGGTGCAACGTGAAATTAGAAGAAAATAAAATATAAACGATTATAATGATCTGTTGTGTTTTAGTAGGTTTACCGAAATCTTTTTTTATTTTTTGTGTAAAAAAGTTTTTATTTTATTTATCATTTAGTTGAGAAAGTAGATTGATTTTTTACCTTTATTTTTTTTAAAGAGAAAATCGTGAATTTCTGATGTGACCCCTTATCTATTTCTTGTCTAGATAATAGAGGCTTTACTTCACTTTAAGCCTACTAGTAAAGTCCCAAACATGTCTATTAAAGTGGTAGTGAAGTAAAGCTTTTATTTGTTAGACATGAAAAGAGTAGGGGTAACATCAAAAGTTAACAAATTTAAAATCCCCCCTATTTTCAAAAATCAAAAGGCAACATTCTAAATCCACTAAATGACAAATAAATCATTTCTTTTACACAAAAAGTTAAAGAAGATTCATTATCAAGACGCCAAAGACAAAAGACCATCACAGTCCCCTTATATATTATTTTCTCTTAATTTAAGGCTTCACCATCATAATCACTTTACCAAACGGGAGGGCCGTTAGCAATTCACTTGTAAAGTGGATTTAGAGTAAATGATTACTTTTAAGAGATAATAAAAAGAAGAGGAGCTTTAAAAAAAAAGTATAAAATTTTAAAATCCACTTTATCCACTTTTTGTCATTTTGTTGCATGTGAAGGACTTTTTTGACCATTGATTAAAAAAGGCCCTTTTGTGTGTTTAGTGGGACGAGGGATTGACTTTTTACTTAAAATAAGACGTGATTTTAAAATTTTATATATTTTTTTAATAAAATCTCTCTTCTTTTCTTATCTCTTAAAAGTAATCATTACTTTGAATTCACTTTACAACTGGAAACCCTTCCTTCGTTTGATTTTCCGGAATTACAGTTAAGAGAGAGATGGTACTTAAGGAAATATAGAACATTTGAATGTTGAGTGTCCTCTGTTATTGGGACCATCAACGTCCTTTTAAGGGGTTTGACTTAGAGAATCCCCAACTAAAGGAGTGAAATTTCATGGTGACTCAGTACATTATAGGGTCGTTGGCAATTCACTTGTAAAGTGAATTTAGAGTAAATAATTACTTTTAAGAGATAATAAAATAGAGGAGTTTTATAAAAGAAGTATAAAATTTAATAACCTACTTTATTCACTTTTTATCATTTTGTTGCATGTGGTGGACTTTTTTAACTTTCTGGATTAAAAAATGGCTTTTTGTGTTTAGGGGAATGAGAGATAGGCGTTTTTTTACTTTAAAGAAAGACGTGATTTTCTAAATTTTGTGTTTTTTAATAAAGCCTCTCTTCTTTTCTTTTTTTGTAAAAGTGATCATCTACTTTGAATTCACTTTACAACTGGAAATCCCGAAGATATTAGAGAAATCTTGCAAAATGCCCAGCCATTGATACATCATATGAAGAAATATTTTATACAAGGGTCTTTGCTATGCTTGCAATTGTAGTGGGCGACTCGGAAAACCCCACGTGGAAGAAGTAGAGTTTTGTGGTAACTCATTTCATCAGTCAATCAATACATTAATAAATTTATAACCGCTCAAAATAAATTTATTTATGACCACATTTTAATTTAATATGAGTTCGTCTTGCTAAATAAATAATAAGGATAATAATGAGAAAATCTTCAAATATTTGGAAGCCTCAAGTTTAATCCTTAAAACTTCAACGGCCACCAAATACTGAAAACTTGGATAGGAAATGATCACTCAACATCATTTTTTAAAATTAAATCCTAAATAAATTGATTATCTACATCTCTACCTTAGACCTTTCGCTCCTTTCAACTTTAATATTCTTTACTTATTAAATTCATAGGAATTCAGTAGCAAATACAATGGTGTACACGGATCGTATTGGTGTGAATTGGGCCAAATCCGTTACTAATCCGTTACCTACGAATCGATGGATTTGGAATCTGTCACTAATCTGTAGCTGTTAAAAATCGATCCGATCCAATCCGTGGAGGACCGGATCGGATCGGATTAATCCGTTCAATCTAATGTTAAAAGAAAGATATTAAACATGTTGTACAAATTTTCATATTTGACCCCATATTGTTTTTTCTTATTTTATATTTAGACATCTTAACTTATATTTAGACCCCTTAATTTTTTTTTATTTATATTTAATGTCAACGAATCGGATCGGATTGAATCTGCGGATTAAGGGTGAAATCTGTCACCGATCCGTTGCTAACGGATTACAAGATTTTCAATCCCCCACCAATCCATTTACATTCGGATTGGTTAAAAATCCGCAGATCGGATCGAATTGGATCGGTTTCACGGATCGACGGATTTTTTGTACACCCCTAGCAAATAGTTATTAATTTAGACCCTTGAAACATATAGTCGTTTTCAATATCATATTATCCATTAAAGATAAATGAGGTGTAGATGCTTTCCTATCATTGTATATCAAACCACTATTGTTTTATATTGATATCTTGTGTACTACGCCTAGTATTCTATATCAAGATCCGAACCAACCAGTAATTTCTCTATACATGCAGATACACAAATATGACTTTTATTTGCCTTTGAAAGGGATTGTTCATACTTCAAATTTAATGCTAAAACAGATGACATCATATGGTAATAAGCAATTACTTTCAACATTTAAATAGGAAATCTGGCTTATATTGACTATTGACTATTGGTTTAAATTTGGGCCTAGTTTTGACATTTTTTTGTATATGCCTGGCTTGGGGTTGACAAGCCAACATTAAGCTTAATTAAAAGACACGGGACTACAGGAGACGAGCATTGGCTTGCCCACCATTGGACTCGGAGTCACAAATACTCTGTATTTGAATCATACACCTAAACATGAATCTGTGATGCGATCATGCTCCCATAAATATATCTTTCATGTGTATGACTCACCAGTGCAACCAACTTGCCCCCTTTTACACTAGGGCATTCATGTAGCTCGCAAAGACTCCTTTATAGCTTTAAATCAATATACTTCACCACACTTAGCACAATGCATGTAAGTCCGGATCATCCTAATCTTCTTCTTTTTTCCCTTTCCTGTGACGTAATAGTGAACATAATCATGAGCAAATAGTTTCTTCCAAACACTAACCCCCCATAAAGTAGGTCTGGGGTGTCAAATCCATAATCTGTAAAGCTAGCCAAAATAAGCTAGAGTGGACTCTAGAGGGGCAATATCAAATTTGACCTGTTGCTCAACCGAAATTTGTCCCATAAATCCAACTATTGATTGCATTTACATACGTTAGGTTTGGGTTGACAAGCATAACCTGCATGATGTTATGGTAAGAAACGCGGGGAGGGGGGGGGCCAAGACCCAAGGCCCAATTGGGTTCTACATGGCTAACCTTATAGGTCTGTTAGCATCTTTTTAGCTTGATGTTTCCACTCAATAGCCAAAAGGTGCTTTTTTCTTTTATTTATTATTATTTTTATCATTATTTTTGGTAAGAAGGTAAAAGGTGTGGATAGGCCCAACTACACTTAAAAGTCTAATAATTTGGTCAACCACAACCACCACCATCATTAAAGCCTGATTCCAATTATATATGTTGGAGTCGGTAGTTAAAAAAAAATATATATAAAAAAGAAAAAACCATGTTGGAGTTGGCCATATGAATTTTGTTTTTCTATACTCGCATGTCATGAGCCAAATTCTTAGATGAGTTATATTTATTTAGATTTAATTTTGCTATTTTATCAATGTCATCTTTAATTTTTTTTTTTTTTTCCTTGGTGGCCATCAACTTGCACAATGATACTTATGATGGCCGGCTCCTAACCTGTCTGTGTTGGAAAACATAATCACTGAATGGGCAGGGAAAGGTTTTCAACCAGCATATTTGCAGCAAAATCGCGATGATTGACTTACCGATTTTTTATTGTTACTCCCAATGATGGTGGTGGGATTAAATATTCCCACAAATTAGTTTGTCAACCAAATTGGGCTGTCAATCAAGTTTGTTGGGTTCAATTGGCTATAGCCCTCTTGGTCGAGCTTAGAGTTCATACTTTATAATGATTGGACTTGGGCAAAGCTTCCATAGGTTGTTGCGTCTTATTGGGTAGAATTAAACAAGTTGACCCATGCCATGCACATCAAGCATGGGATGGGGTTAAGTGACCTTAGTCCATTTGTCAATTTACTATTAAAGTAAAATTAATGTAAAGTCTTTTATCTTTTACGAGATTTCGCATCAAAAGTATATATTTTTGAAATTTTCTTCTATCTTAAGAAAAAAATAAATAAAAATGCAATATTCTTTATCCACTAAATGATAAAAAAACACCCACTTTCAATATAAAAAGTTAAAAAGATTTATTTTCAATCCACTTAAGACAAAATACAATCGTAACCTCATTATATATTTTATTCTTTTGATTTGATATTTTACTTTAACTTTATTTTACGATAAAATTACTGAATGGGGAAATAGGTTGAATACGGACAGGAATTTAAACATACAGTAGGAGTGGCAAAAGTTGACTCGACAAGTGAAAAATATAAGCATTGAGCAGTCATGGTCATAGAAAAACTTGACCTACATTTAAACAGCATGGTTAGGGTTGTGCTATATATATTACTTGCACTCAGTTAAATGGATCGGGTTAGGGTCTACCCGCGTAACCATACCCATTATAGGATTTGGCGATTTCATATTTTTGTACTTTTACTAGTTTATCTTAAATGGGATTAGCTAAGCTTCTGTTAAGCCTTTTCTTTCTTTTGTTTTTCCAGCAATTAAATTCAAATATCGGCATATCATTTAAAATGGATTATGATTGTCCTAAGGTTAAACTACGTCAAGTTAAACAGGTTGATCGCTCAATTTGAGTGTGTGATGAGCGTGCTGACCTACATAAGGGCCTAACCCATTTTATGAACGGGTCAAATATGGGTAGGGATTCAACTCGTAAAAATCTCCAGTAAATTCGACATGTTTTTACCCGACTCAACCCATTTGCCACTCCCCACCCTTAACACAATTGGTCAACCCAACCCATTTTTTCCTAATCAGCCCGTTTGCCTTCCCAAGTTGACTCATGCTCTCTAGAAACCCAAAAAAAAAAAAGAAAAAAAAGAAAAAAAAGAAAGAAACCAATACTTGGTGGAAAGTTGGGTGCCATATTGAGTTTTGGACTTATTGGATTTAGTTAATAAAAATCAGTTAAATTAAGACTCCAACTAAGGGGAAAACCATTATAAATATTTCTATTTCTTATTCTCGTAAATATTAGAAACAAGTTTAGCCTTGTTTTTATTTTTTGGAAGATACAACGCTCCCCCCCCCCCAAAAAAAAAAAAAAAAAAGCAACAGACCCCACAAAATGTAGGATCGTTAGATTATTTCAATCTCTATATAGCATGGTTGTATATGAGATGGGCCTACTCAAGTGTAGCAGGTTTTGTAGCAACTATATTATGTACAATCGAGTACATGAATTTTATTTTGCCATTTCGGTCTATCTTGTGCCTAATCCTTATATAGGTCGTAGTTCTTCAATTTACCCTCACTAGTTCTATCCATCTCATCTTCAGTCCCTTTTCCTAGAGTGTCATCAACACGCATAGAGAAGTTTTTTCTTTGATCTTATTCTTTTTAGATATGACATTAATATAAATTCAGCACATAGTAAGCAAATGAACCCTTAAAAAATAATGTATAATATACAACCATGTACAACATCATGTTCTTTTATGTAAGTAAATTAATTATAGTTTTTCTAGTGTTATTTTTGAAAAGCTAGATAGCATCTAATATGTTATGAGGACATTTTACCTAAAGCATTATATATAAAATGATATAGCCCAATAATTATATTGTTCTCTACTTTGAACAAAGGTTTGACGAAAATGACTTATATTAGCCTTTAAAGGAGTTGGTTCATACTTTGAATTTAAAATTAAAATAAGGGGTTTTTAAATACCCTTGTTTGTTTTCTATGAAAAATAACATTTCTCTTGGTCTATTTGTTACCATAGGATTGAATTCCTAGGAATTAATGGTATAGTGGGTTTCAACAAAGTATTATTAAAGATAGGAGTAGTGGAGGATATAAGGTATCACACCCCGACCCAAACTAATCATGATTAAGACTAATTAAGTGAGATTAATGCTAATTAAGTATGGATAATTGGGTTAATCACGGTTAATGACCAAAGAGGGACAAATCAATCTCAAATGATGCATTAAGCATCATGGAATGGATTTGAATTGATTAAAATGAGTTTAGACACAAACAAGATAGGCTAAGGACTTTTCCGTAAATACGGGTTTTCACGTATTTTGTCGAATACAAAAATTCTTGATACCAACGTGTGTATCTTGATGAATGCGCTAACTTTCATAATGAACACGATTCCATTTGACATCAAATGGATCAAGTGAGACTTCATTTGACTTTAAATGTAAATAGGCTTAATAAGAGGGGGTTTTGGAGTGAGGGCCTCTTAAATTAGAATGAAATGAATGAAATGAATCATCCTTTCATTTCCACCTCAAGAAACCCTAGGCAACTTCTCCATTCCTCTTTTCTCTTCCATTTTCTCTCCATCTAGTGAGAAGATTGGAAGAGTTCCCAAGTGATTGGAGTGACGTTAGGCTACTTCATCATCTTCCCCAAGCCATTCCTCCATTGTTGAAGTGTAAAGCTTCAGAGAGACCTCAAGAACCCTTCTCCTTTGAACAACAAGTGAGTACATAGAACTTTTAGTGGATTTCCAAGTTACAATGAGTGATTAGGCATGGTTTCTAGCATTGATAACTTATGGGTTGTGTTTTGATTGTTTTTATGAATTAGGGTATGAAAAGGGGACATTAGGGTTAAACCAAATTAAGGCAAAGAGGGTTTTTTGTCAAATAGCTTCAAGAGAGGCAAGTATAAGCATCTTTTGTGATTAGTGTCAATTATTATAGAAGCCCATGGAGTTTCCATGTATTTTATGCATTCTCCATTAAGTTTTGGGAATTATTATGGATTTAATAATATGTTTAATGGATGATTAGGAGTGTTATTGTGAATGAATAATAAATAAATGATGTATGAGGAGGGAACAGGAGGTTCCAAATCTCTTATGCAGGTTGTGGAAATTTAATTGAGAAAGAAAGTAGAAGAAGGGAGAGAGTATCAGAATTTCGGATGAAATTCTGAAGGGCTCGCTCGAGCGAACAGTATGTCCGCTCGAGCGAACGAGGTTCTGTTTGGACTGATAGAAGTTCTGAAGAGTTCGCTCGAGCGAACATTAAGTGCGCTCGAGCAACATAGTTCTGTTTTGGTCCGCTCGAGCGAACAGTGATTCCGTTCGAGTGAACAACGTTCTGTCTTGGTCCGCTCGAGCGAAGTAATTCCCTCGAGCGAACCTGATACTAGCCCAACGATGACAGTTAGTGAAAATTTAGGTCTAATGGATTTTGGATTTTTACGAGAAATTGAAGTACTTCTTGTGAGTATAAATGCCCTCCCCAAGTTGTTTTAAAACTAGTCATGGATTAAATTGAATTATTGAGAATTAGTGATGTTTTAAGAAGGGTTCTTTGAACGAACCATATTAATCGATAATTGCCTAAGCTCCATGGATAATAATTACGGGGACTAATAATGCACATATTAAATATATAAATGTGATGTCTATCGTGAATAACACATGCATTTGGAAACCAATGGTTACACCCGAATGGTTGTTTAGGATTAATATAAAATTGAGAAAACCATAGGTGGTTCATAATGCTCTCATTATATCATTGTGATCCAATCTAATGAGATTGGTATTATTGTTATTCCCTTCCTTTGTCATGAAAGGAACCATTGAATTGACTTGAATCCATAAAATGATTTCTTACTGAAGGTTATTGACCCTTGAGTGTGGCACTACCTAGCTATTGTATTAGAACTCTAAATGAGTTCAATGAATTAATGAATGACTAATCCTGCTGCAGCAGATGGATATTGGGGTGTTCTGGAGCTCCGTGGTGATGCTAGTTTCCCGAACACTAGTAAGTCCCTGGCCCGGACACTAGTAAGTCCCACCAATTCCGATCGTATCTTCGGATATTGATTGATGCATTCCATTGGAAGATGAATCCTCCCTTTGAGGGGATATGGTAGATAAAATGAATCATTCCTTTGAGGGAAGATGGTAATGAAATGAAATACAATGCAATGAATGCTATGGTAGTGGCCATCTTGTAAATGTATATTAATTGACATTGTTGTCTCCTATTGTCATTATAGAAATTGTCTAGATTTATCTAGAATTGGAATTGTTATTATACAGATCGAATAAACTCAATATGAATGTGTTAATATGCTATTGCAAGATTTGTTTATACATTGTTGAACCGTCGTGTTCATTAGTGTTATTGATAGTATTACAGGCCCGATTACCTCTGCCAGTCCAGCAGCGCCCCCGGCGGCAGCGGAGGAGACTGCTCCGGTTCCTCTATGATGACTGATTGAATGGAATAGATGGGATACCATCTTAAATGGGTGTCCGAGTGCGAAATGGAAATTGAAACGTTTTGAGAAATGTTTTGAGGAATTGTTTATAAATTCATTTTGGAATGTAATTAATTTGTCATCTGCATAATGTTTTGAATATGCAGTGTTGATCAATGTATATCAGAAATGATACATGTATAAGGATGTTATTTTGTATACATGTAAATTGTAGATTGGTATTGTCAAATATAAATGTTTCCGCAAAAAACTTTGTATTTGACAGGTATATTGAGAATGTTATCCCTTGTAGATTCCGTTTTAACTTCAGTTAATTCGGAGTTTGCGGGAGTAAGTATGATGATCATGGCTCGGGGTTACCGGATCTCGGGCCCGGGTCGTGACATGAGGTGATGTATATGGGACCCTAACTTACCCGGGGTTTGATTTACTAGTGTGATGGCTGCATTCATTTTCCTAATCTCATTAATTCGATTTACTACCAAGGTGTCTTCTATCCACTTGTAGCATTTTGAGTTCCTCTTTTTAAGTTTCTGGCAAGTAGCTCCTCGCTCCACTGGTAATGGTTGCATGGTTCACCCGTTGTAGCTTTTGGGCTTATGCACTTCATCCCCCAACTTCCTCACTATTGGTCTTTGGAGGGTAGTTGACTTTATATAAATCTTTTTTTCGAAGACTGTTTTTTCCCTCATCGACTCTCCCACGGCTGCATCATGTGTTTTATTGAAAGACTTACCTCACATATTTGAGAGACCTCCTAAAAACATTCTAAGATTAAAAAGAGAGATGATTTGGTGGCCATTTTTGGATCTTCAACTTTATCCATTTTATGAATAATTTTTTAAGAATTCCAAGTTTTCATTCTACACATACAAAAAATTCAGTAGTGGAGCGATGATTTTTTTTTTCCAAAGTAGGCAAGCAGCATTGATCTTTTTTTAGAGGGGATCAATAATATTTATATATTTATTATATTTTTACTAATAATTTAAAAAGAAATTTATTTATTTTTTTTGTAGAGTTTTCTTACTTATATCTAATGTGAAAATCCTAAATTTGAAAACACTTCGATATTTTTAAAGATAATTTTTCAAAACTTTAAGGACAATTAAAATATAAAAATAAAAGGGCTCACCAAATGAGTTCAAACTGCTCAAAATAATCATTTACTCCTTATTTTAGGATTGAGAGTTGTATCTCACTTGAATAAAATAGGATCTATATCGGATTGATCACATGTAAACAGTTCTATCCATTGTTGACACTAAAAAATCATTATGTCCCTCAACACCAAAAGCTACATGGAGCCACATCCTGCCATAAATAAGAAGGCGCCACTTTAAGCATCAGATCTTGTCAGAGTCAAACAAAAACTGCAAGGTCTTTCAAAGCAGCCAAAAGAGGGGTACACATGAAGTTTTGGGCCGTTTCAACATCATTTGCCCTAACTTCACTCCTCCGACAGCCAGACAGGAGCTTCCCGGCAACGACAGTGTCGAAGACTTCAAAACATCGATCAGAGCTTACGAATGGTCTCAGAATACCTCCAAAAGGCTCCATGCCAAATTTCAGGTCATTCCGATAACGTTTGACCCGACCTCGACGCTCCGAAGCAAAATCAGGCCTGCCGGCGGCGGAGCACCCTGGAATCATGGCATCCAAATTGGAGCTAATGGATCATCTCAAAATGACTCCAATAGGTCCCCGTCAAGTTTTAGGTCAAACGGACATCGTTTGGCCTAGTTTCAAAGCTCGGCATTTTCCTCATGGCGAAATCAAGACGAGCATTTGCGGGACCCCAAACGGCTTCAAAACTCAAACCAAAGCCTATGGTTGGTCCTATCTACTGCTAAAAAGACTCCCCGTCAAATTTTAGGTCAAACGGACATCGTTTGGCCTAGTTTCAAAGCTCGGCATTTTCCTCGAGGCGAAATCAAGGCGAGCATTTGTGGGACCCAAAAAGGCTTCAAAACTCAAACCAAAGCCCATGGTTAGTCTTATTTACTGCTCAAGAAGCTCCACGTCGAATTTCAGGTCATTCCGACATCGTTTGGCCTAGTTTCAACGCTTGACAAAAATCGGCAAATACCGTACAACAAAGTCTTCGGCTTTCCAGAAAAATAGGAAACTTTGTGCTTTGATTTGCGTGGCTTCTCATCGGGTTTTCTTCAGGAGAATCAAGCCAATAAATGAGGGGAAATGTCAGGAAAAATATAGAAGAAAAAAAGAGGCAAAAAAGGTCGAAAAACGGCGGAGAAAAGGCGACCGGACGACGACCAGCAAATGGGCCCAAGGCCCATGGTCGCCGGCGACCATGGAGTTCCGGCGACCCAAAAGTCGCCGGAAGACCCCTTTTTCGGGTCCTTTTCGCGTTTCGAGTTGATTGGCCCTTGTGATTTTTCCAAAATCTGATTTTTCGTGCATGAAATCCATCGATCTTCGTCAATATCACGGATTCGCCGCCGAAATCATTGGATGATCATTAGATGCCTCGAAATTGCCAACCGGCCGACAGAGAAAGCACACTTTCTGCCCGCCCGATCGTGAAATCGACAGGACAGATGTTGCCGGCACGTTGACATTAATCAATGTCTGAAATTGCATCGCCATCCAACATCAAACAACATGTGGATCCACCAGCGATCATCGCAAGAAGAATTCCAAAAAACGCGGCGAGGCCCGCGACTCTTCAAGCGACTTGGCGACCAATTAATGAGGTTAAATGACCCATTTTATGACAAGTTAATGCGGTCATTAACTCATTATTTTGGACAGCCCAATCAAAAGCAAGCAAATGGGAGTTACAAGTCAAATGATTTATGGCATTAAAGCCATGAAACTCCTCTCATGATGGAGATTAAAGGCAATTAAAAGCTCATTATTCTCCATCAGCCAATCAGATTCAAGGAAAAAGGAGTTACAAAACAAATAATTTAAAACTTGTAACTCCTCCCATTATGAGCATTAATGCATTCAATGCTCATAAACCCTCCTAAATGGCTACCAAAGGCCTATAAATAGGAGGGCATTTCAAAAGAAGAAGAAGAAAAAAAGAGAAAAAATCCAGAGAAATCGCCGGAGAAATTCACTCGAAGTCCAGAGAATTGCCCGGAAAATCCAGGACTCCTGCAACTCTGCTGCAAGACCACCAAAAGGTGATTGAAGCACCCTTGGGGGGCCACCCCCCCAAGGACCTCCTTTCTTCTACCAACATGGCTAAAACGTGGCTTTTCAGCCCGTTTACTTAGCTTTTTATCGGATATAAGACCTTCTCTTGGTCTTTGTCCTTTAAAAATCTGAGGTTAAAAGGCCAAGCCAAGAATCCAAGAATCATGTTCTCATCTGCATGGACGACGGCGGAACCCATACATGGCTCGCGACTGTCGATCTGAACGTGTCCCCACAATCGAATGAGAAGTTAGATCCCTTTTCTTGCTTTTCCTTTTGTACTTTGTATTTTTTTTAAGAGATAAAAAAAAATCACAATTCTTGTCTTTCATAATGGATAAGATTTGTAAATCGCCTTTTACGGCAAACAAATGAAATCGCCTTTCACGGCATATAAAAAAAAAAACTGTCTCTTTTCTTAAAATATGTGTGCAATGGAAAACTAGAAAAAGTTTTATTTCCCCTTTCTACTTGTGAAGGTGGATCTTCGGATTACCATTCCAAGATTCCAAGTAGAAAAGTGAAATTGGCATACCCCGTACAAAATGTTGATACCCTTTACTTTTTTTCTCCTCCCCTCCGCCGTACCCTGAAAGACCCGGGGCGGAGGCAGCGGGAGAGAGGGAAGAATCGGGTCCATCATCCATAATTAATACATGAAGATCTATCCTTAAAAAAATTTATAAATGAAAATCTGTAGATTGTTACTTTGACCATTTAATGGGCCATGATGCCTATTGTAGACATAGAGGGTTGAAAATCCATTATTTGATTATTTCATCGTTTGATGGGCCACAACGCCTACGGTAGGCATGAATGACAGTTATTAAATAACAAATGCGAAAAAAAAAAAGGTAAAGAGTCAACGTCTAATATCCATACTACTTATAATAAATAGTCTCTTCTTAAGTGGACTTTCACAAAATTACTTTACTATACCAACTCCTATTTGAATCCAAAAGATAGTCAAGATGCTCAAATCCAACTAATTGCATACAAAGGCTTTTCTCCAAAGTGCCGTGGAAGCAAGCCAAAGACAAAAGTAACCTCAAAGCTTCTTAAATTTTCTCCTTTTCATGGAAGGAGGAAAAAAAAAAAAAAAGAAAAGATGAGAAGGGGCAAAATTGCTACAATGACTAAAAGAAAAAAAAAAAAAAAAAAACCCTTAAGATTTATAAACTCATCACATTGTTGTAAGGAGCTAAAAGTTATGTCCCTGAATCGTTTCACTTAAATCATCCATTCCGTGCATGACCTTGGATAGGAGAGTGTTTGCTTGTGGAGTCTAAGTAGTAGGTAAGTTGTTCGGAATTGTTTCTTTGTGAAGACTGTTTATGAAGTCTTGTTAGTGGGTATATTGTTTAGTAAAAATAGGAGAGTTGCTCAGTGCTTTAGAATAGTCTTCTGTGTTGTTAGAGAAGTGATCAGTAGTTGTGAATGAGTGAGACCGTGAATGGAATGATGGCCACAGAGGTGTATGTCTTCTCTTGTAAGTTGTAATCAAAGAAAGAAGCATGGAAAACTTTTCTAGAATTATCTAATGTTAGACCCTGACCCGGATTAACCCGATTAGTGTGTGCTTAGTCTTAAGAGGGTTTAGTGACCGTTGGGTTAGAATATAATTGGATTTAGTGTTGGACATAGCTTTGGGAATTTTGAGAGCATTTAGTGTTTGTCAGACACGCTCAGACATGCTCTGAGTGCACATGCAAGCATGGGAGGATAATTATGGGTTCCGATTTAATCGTGGTTTTGATTTTATCTGAATGGTTTTATTATTTACTACAACTTTCGTCTTGAGCTCGTCTGTGTTTGAAGTCCAAAAATCCAAAATTTGGCCCAAAATGATAAAATTGACTTTTCACATCTAAATCTGGACACGAATTTTAAAATTTCAAAACCATGTCAAAGTTATACTTTTCGGAAACTAGATTTTTCAAGGATCATTTCATCATTCTTCGTCGATTTCATCCGGGGCCACAAGACCATGTTTTAGTCAGCGCAAGATTTAGACCTCTTGGGGGCCACTTTCCACTTAACACTTAAACCCATCTCTCCCCCACTCATGTTTTTCATTTGCAAACTCCACCCTCAGCTCCCGAAACTCAGAAAAACTCAGGGAGAAGACCATCCCCTTCCTCTCAACCTTTCCACATTTGCATGCCTCATCTATGGACTTCAAAATGAAGATCTAACCGCACCATTCTCTTCTCCTTCCTTCACGCTTCAGCTGGATGCTTCTTGTGCAGAAATCCTGCAATTTTTCCACCTCCATCCAGCTGTTTCCTTCTGATTTGGACACCTATAGGTGAGAGTTTTATCTCATGTCTTTAATGGAGTCTTTTGATTTACCAATGAGCTTGTTTCTCATACATGCAAACCCATTTTCGAATTAGGTTCTTGTTGTCCAAATTTGTTGAGTTTTTGAATGATTTTCTTGAGGTTTTGTGTAGACCTTGGCTCAGCTATAGAGTGGATTTCTTGAGGAGAGTTTAGTTTGACATTTTGGGCAAAGGCAAGTAATCTTTATTGGATTGATGTGCATGTGTGTTATGGATTGCATTTCTATTGTTTTATGGCATGACATTGTTACTAAGCTTGCAATCCATATTGCTCTTAGACTCTCCTTGTTTTGTTTCCTTGCATTTACATGTATTGATGTCAATAACTTTCCAAACTTCTGGATTTCCTATTTTGAAGTGTAAGTATAAGCTTGTTGAGAAATTTGGATTGGTTTTGAAGAAAATTGGAGAAGGGTGATGAATGGAGATGTTGTGTTAGAAAATTTTGGAAATTGGCTCTCTTGAAAGTATTGTAGGTTCTGGAAGTGTAAATGTTGTTTAAGAATGAAAGGAAGGGAAATGTGAAGAATAAAAGTGAAAAATCTGAACCTAAACTAAACTGCCCGTACATTGTCGATCAACCGTCGGTCAGTTGGCGGTTAGCCGAAATACCCATTTCGGCTAACCAACAGCCAACCGAGCCCCGTGGGTTCCTTTACCAGAAGCTTGCATCGCGTCAGAGAGATGTCAGTAAGTTGGCAGCTAACCGAACTGCACCACCTCGGTTAGTCGAGAGCCAACCTAATTCAGTTTGGTTCCTTTTCCAGAATGTTATATATTCTGATTTGAATTCAAGTGGTCAGCCGTCGATTGGCTAGCGGTTAGCCGACATACCCCACTTCGACTAGTCGACAGGTGACCGAGAGCTGACCGAATTGGCAAATGATCGGTTTTTGAAGGATTTCTATAAGAGTGAAAACCAATATATGTTCAGGGATTTTTAGCCTGATATTGTGCACTTGAAATCTGATATGTTTTTTAATTTCGGGGCCACCAATTCTTTTTTAAATTCGCACATTTGGGTTTCAATTACATAAAGGTCAACCAAAGGTCCTTACATATGCTTGATGGACCCTGTTTTCGAACTTCAGTTTTGACACAATGAATATCATCGTGTACTCGTTTTAAAATTCAAGTATAAGCTCGCTTGAAGATTTGTTTCAAGAACAAAAAAGGGGATCACTTCTTAAGTTCAACATGCATATAAATTATGCTATTTTGCTAGCTTGCTTTGCCTCATTTGACAAGTGATTTCCCCCGTTAAGACATATCTGTTTAAGATGTCTTTTGTCGTGTTTTGTGAAATCATAAATTCAAGTGAACACCACTGAGCTTGGACTGCCCATTCAGTTTATTCCATTGTCCGGGGGTCCTTAAACATGTGAACTATTTGTAGATTGGTCGTGTATTATATTACACATCGTGCGTGTTCTGGTTTCGTGGCCGGCCTCCCCGTCTATCTTGTGTGGCGTGGGAATCGTGTTTTGCATATCGTGCTTGTCGTGCGTGCTTACTCTTATCATCATGTATGAGGGAGAAAGGATGGGCTCAATGTGGATTAACTATTCATGATATTATATGTATTCATGCTAGTTTAGCTTATTTGAAATGTATCTCAGTCATAAACTGTTTTAAATTCAGCAAGATGTTTCAATATCATTTTCTTTAAACTTCAATTGTTCCATGCTCATGCCTGAATTGATTACCTGCCAAACCGCTGTGTTTGATGCTTGTTATTTTGGTGCCCAAGTGCAGGTGATGTTGCCTATAAGGAGGAGCGTCAGGAGCAGGCTGTTGAGTCACCGTCAGCTCAAGAGTGGCAGCCCATCGACGTCAACTAGACGTCGGACGGGATCATGAGATTCGTTTCATTTTGTTGGGTGTTTTGTTTTAAACTTTTAGAAGTGTATTGATCTTTGTTGGCCTCTATGTGTTGTAACAAAACTTAATTTACTTTTAATTTAACCTTATGACTTGAACTATGTTGGGGATGCCATGTTATATTTCCTCCCTCTGATATTATGTCTTGAAGGTTTATTTTACTCATGTACTTGAAATTATTATTCATGTTTTGTCTTGATGTGATTTGCTACACGCTTCCGCAAACTTGATCGTGTGAGTTAGTCCCTCGTATCTCAGAATCCTCACCGCGGGAACCTGTGGGAAACCGTAATTCAATCAACGCGTTGCGGGCCCGGGCCTCGGTCCAGGTTTGCGACATCTAAGGAGGTTGACTCTCGCGAAGTGGTCTTTGTAGTTTTTATACTAATCCAATGATACATAGCATTGTCCCCATTGATAATTTCTTTTATACAAATACCCATTTTCCTTTTCTATTTAAATACTATCAAACCCTAGCCTATTGAGCTGAGTCTTTAACTTTAAGAGATCGAGACCCTAAATCTAATCTTAGCCTATTGGACCTATTGGATATCTGGAATCTTTGATAATCAGTCTTAGGCTCAGTCTTTGGGTGGACCCATTTCATTGGATGAAAGAAAGGACGGTCACTAAACTAAGGGATGATTTTCACCTTTGTACAAACCACAAACATTTCATGTCACCCAACTGATCATAGGTCCCACATGGATGCTTTCATGAAATAAAAAGGTCTCATCATGGATAAAGCAAGAAAAATAAAAGAAGAAGTAAATTTCTTTTAAAAAAGAAGTTAAACAGCCAACGTACCCCATTGTGTTATTTTAAACCCTTGATTTAAAAGTCTCCAAGTATTTAAATACTTTTTTTTTTAATTTTTTTTTTTTAGAGATTCAATCAATCAGTGAGTGAATATCAAATGTTTGTCAAATTCGGCTTGTACAAAATTACCAGAGATAGCAAACCAACAATGGAGATAGAAACAAGTCGAGTTTAAACGGTTAACCCACCCTGGCCCGCTCCTATAAAGGGCATATTTGATAGTGGTATTTTTTATGTTTGGGGTGAATTTGGATTTATAGATTTTGACTCGAGTCTTCTCCTCAATCCGTTTATAACTATCTCATAATTTTCTAATGGATTACGTATGGTAGGAAAAATTCAATACTCTAATTTTTTTTATTATTTTATTATTTTTTATTTTTTGCTGAGAATGATGATTTTATTTAAGAAGAGTAGAGGCTCCGCAGAGTCCTGTTACAGTGAAGTGGAATCTTAACCGTCCAACAAGCAAGTAAGCGGAAGAGGAAAGAAAAGCAAAAGCAAGCCATGAACAAACGCAGAAACAAAAGTAGTGACAAAAACGCCTCAGAGAGGCCATGTGCAGGAGACGATTGGCAATCGATGATTCGTCCATCTTCAGAGTGGTAACTTCAGCACCTTCGCATTCCGGTGCAGCCGTAGTACTGACGTCCAGGCCAGCAGGTAGACTTTGCTCATCAGATTCCGCAGGTTGTGTCACTGGCTCAGGCGATTGTGGGTGGTAGGAAAATTTCAATACTCTATTTATATGGGCTCTATTAACAAAATAAATAAAATATGTTTTGCCAAATTCACTATTGAATATTGGCATGTGAGTAGAGCCACTCCACCGGCATTAACCCTGCCAGTGTAAGTTGTTTATATTATCTACAAGTTTTGAGCCTACGACCTTCTTCACTCTTCACATGGTGCAAATTAATGCTTGTAGATCAAGCCCATTCTATACCAATCAGTGTGTGTACAAAAGAAAAAAGAAAAATGAAACTCACCCTTACTTGCTTGGCCACTTTGTTCATGTGTCCATCAATGCCTAATCTGGAAGTCGTCATTGTCACTACTTTGCCACCTTTCCCATTTGCTAGCTGCCCCATGACAACCTATTATAATTGTTTGATTTGTCATATTGCTGCATTCAATGTTCTCATAAGAAAATATCAGTTATATATACTGCTTTTTGGACCTAATTGTATCTTGATCATTGATGATATTGCTCCCATCATCATTCTAACTGATTCTCCCTGTGGATATCATCATTTTTCTTGGGCTTCTCCTAATTTGTTCCCCTAATAAGATCTTTTACTTTGGTCGTCTTGTTCCACATCAGAGTTTTTATTGGAAAGATCTCAATTCGACCAAGCGATGTGCAAAATATCAATACCATTAGATCATTTTACCATTAAATTTAATGCTTTTAGAAGTCATTCTTTTTCCCAAACTCATGGGTGAATGGTGAGTAATGGTTGGGTGGTAAGAAATGTGTGCTAGTAACAATCACGGGGATGGTAGGGCGTGCATTGGTTGGTGGGGTGTCACTTGATCATGGGTGGACCAAATGGCCTATAAAACAGGTTGGAGTGCACATAAAAATCATTTGGATAATTCTCATTCACATATTTTTGAATGTGTGTGTTTCAGCAGTGAAGTTGGTACAGAAGTTTTAGAAAGATACAATATTGAATGTAGGCTTAAGTCCTTTATGCAAGAAAGAACATATAATCTTATATTCTATATTTTTTAATGATTTAATATAAAAGTATTCTAATTTGAAATCCCATTAAACTATTAGTCTTCATGGTTGATCTTACAAATCATAAATAGGGTCACCAACACTCCCTTAAAACTCCTATCAGCTTAAAGGTTGGGTCCTTGTCATATGGTGGACCATTTGGAAAGCCGGAAACACATTTATGTTAAGGGGAGTCCCTTTAAATCTTTCCAATTTAATAAGTATGGCTAAGAATATATTAGGAAGACCCAAGCCATCCATCAAGGATGATAGCTAAAGACCAAAGGGCATGGACCCATTTCTAGGCTAGATGAGATGAGATAGATGTGCTTGAATAGCACCAAGGAAGTAGTTTAAGCAATTAACAGAATGGAAGACTGGTCTATTAATCTAGTAATTTTGGACATCAATATCTTGTCATCTTTCTTTGCTTCTGCTAACTTTTGTTTCACCCATGGATCTTTTAACGCGGATGCTCACTGACTTTGGAAGAAGTGTTATTCCTTGGGTTTTGATTTAATTTTGGGAGGAGAGGAGTGGGTGTAGGTGATCCGCTCATTTAGTGTTTGTCGTGTTTCTGTTTTCTTGCTTGAATTGTATCCTTCTCACAAAAAAAAAAAAAAAAAAAAAAAAAAAAAAAAAAAAAAAAATCTTAAATGAGGTCCCCAAAGTGGGGAAGAGTTCAAATTTAACCCAAAGTGCCAAAAAATCCATTTTCTTTGCTCTTCTTATGGGGGTAAATGTGAAGGGCTTACACTTTTGGAGCTAGCAGCAAGAGTTCCCCGAAGTTTCTTCTGAAAAAAGAGTGGCCGGGCATCGGCCGACCCATAAAGTGCATATTAGGAAGAGCTGTGCCTTAACGGAAAAATTAAGGCTCAAAACACAGTGCAACTAACACAATCCTACCTATCAGTGGGGCCTACCTTTTCCAAAATTAGAAACCGTCCCAGATGCAAATGCGCCTTGGCACTGGTGAAGGCCGTTCAGACTTATCCATGAACAAAACTGAGGAGCCACTCATTCTATTTGAGGTTTTGAAATTGGTCGCAATCATGCGATGATGAATAGCAACAAGGTAGGCTCCCCACTAACACCTTATTGTGTGAATCAAATGTAACACCATAGGGCCCCTTTCTCCTGTGGCTGTCCTCAGGGAACGTCTGGCACTAAAGTCAGTTTTTGCCAGGAAAAATCAATGTGAATCTATACCATGTCTTTACAAAATTTAAATTTATCAAAAAATAATAATAATTGTATGGGGTATTTCGTAAACACCGAGATTAGTGCCGGCATCGGTAACAGTACCAGCCAAATCTATCTTTACTAGCAACACCCCATGGGTCCCCCTTGATTTTCTTGCGTTGAAACCGGGACCCAGGTGGGCCACCCGATGACCCATCTGATCCGTGGATCAGAATGAGGACCCATGGGTGACCTAGTAGGTGGTGGACCCGTGCAAGGTGGGCCCTGTTTGGCCCACCATCCAGCGTCTGATCAGATAGAGGGAGACCACGTGTTTTAGGAAGCAGTTAAGAAGCGTGAGGTTTTTTTTATTTTATTTTTTTAAGTTTCAGTAATTGTTTGGTCTATTCAGTTTTTTGCATTGATACTAGGATCCAGGTGGCTCACCGGATGATCCATCCGATCCATGGATCCGAAGGAGGACCCACCGGAGACCCCTTATGTGGTGGACCCGTGCGAGTTGGGCCATGTTTAGCCCACCATCCAGCGTCTAATCAGAAAGAGGAAGAAGACTTATTTTAGGAAGTAATTGAGAAGTGAGAATTTTTTTTTTTTTTTTTTTTTAAGTTTCAGTCATTGTTTGGGCCATACAGCTGTTCCGCTTGATTTTCTTGCGTTAATACCGGAATCCAGGTGGGCCACCGAATGACCCATCCTATCCGTGGATCTGAAGGAGGACCCACCGGCGACCCATTAGGTGGTGGACCCTTGCGAGGTGGGCTTTGTTTGGCCCACCACCTAGCTCTGATTAGAGAGAAGGAGAGTATGTGTTTTAGGAAGCAGTTAAGAAGCGAGAATTTTATTTTTTTGTAAAGTTTCAGTCATTGTTTGGGCTATTCAGTTTCTTGCATTGATACCGGGACCCAAGTGAGCCACCAGATGACCAATCCGATTCGTGGATTCGAAAGAGGACGCACCGGCGACCCATTAGGTGATGAATCCGTGCGACGTGGGCATTATTTGGCTCACCATCTAGCGTCTGATCAGAGAGAGGGAGATGATGTATTTTAGGAAGTAGTTAAGAAGTGAGAATTTATTTTTTTTTCTTTAAGTTTCAGTCATTGTTTGGGCCATTTAGTTTTTTGTGTTGATACCGGGACCCAAGTGGGCCACCCGATGACCCATCCGATCCGTGGATCTGAAGGAGGACCCACTGGATAACCATTAGGTGGTGGACTCGTGTGAGGTGGGAACTGTTTGGCCCACCATCCAACGTCTGATCAGAGAAAATGAGATAAAGTGTTTTCGGAAACAGTTAAGAATTGAGATTTTTTTTTTTTTTTTTGTTTTAAGTTTCAGTAATTGTTTGGGCCATTCAGTTTCTTGCATTGATACCAGGACCCAGGTGGGCCACCCGATGACCCATCCGATTTGTGGATCCGAAGGAGGACCACCGGAGACCCATCATGTGGTGGACCCGTTCGATGTGGGCCCTATTTGGCCCACCATCCTGCGTCTGATCAAAGAGAGGGAGAGTACGTATTTTAGGAAACAATTAAGAATTGAAAATTTATTTTTATTTATTTTTTTTTAAAAGTTTCAGTCGTTGTTAGGGCCATTTAGTTTCTTGTGTTGATACTGGAACCTAGGTGGGCCACTCGATGACCCATCCGATCCGTGGATCTGAAGGATGACCCACCGGTGACCCATTAGATGGTGGACTCGTGTGAGGTGGGCCTTGTTTGGTCGTGCTAAGCATAAAATGTCTGTACTAATATCTGGATCAGATGGGTGATAGTATCAATTTTGTCCACTAGACCCAAGTATGGGTGATAGTAAAGTATATTTGGGTCACATATAACCCAATATAAAATTAGGCCCAATATAAAGTAAAGTATAAAGTAAAATATGTTTTATATAATGTTCAAACTTACAGATAATATAGTAAATTGTTTACTATATCTGGGTATGTCCAATTTTATAAAATTATTAGGTGATATTATAAAATTACCCAAACATGGCCATATATTGTTATACTCGGATATCTGGCCAGATAAGTAAAATACTATGTAGATAAAATCAACCAATATAACCCAGCTAAACAATATCTGGGTATGTCCAATTTTATAAAATTATTTTATAAAGTAAAATATGTTTAATTAGGTATGGGTGATAGTAAACAATATAAAATTAGTGGGCAAAATATATTTTCTCCACAGCCAAACAGTACGTACTGATATCATGGATCGGATGGGTGTTAGTATCAATATATTTAAAATGTCTACTAATTGAATGGACATTTTTTCCACTAATCGTGGACGTGCTTAGCACGGGTAATCGTAAGGCCTAGCAAATTTGGGCCCTGTTTGGCCGTGCTAAGCACTCTACATAATTTGGGTGATAGGGATTAACATAAAATGAAACAAATTAAATACATAATAAAAATATAAAAAGGATAACAGAGAGAGAAAACCCCCATCCATCATTCATGCATACCTTTTCTCAACGAATGGTAGAGGCGCTGTTGCTACAAGGAAGATGAAGTTGCAGGCTAACCTCTAAGAATGATGGTGCTACTGGAGTGCCTTTTGTGGCTCTCTTCTTCTTTTTCTTTACTGGAGTCTTCTTCTTCCTCTTTGCTGGAGTTGCAGCTGTCCTCTTCTTCTTCTTTTTTTTTTTTTTTTTATCCATTTCTTCTTCTCTTTATCTTCTAACCGGACCTTATTTTTTTGGGAAGATTTTCTTGGGGAAGTTATGCCGAAGTTATTGGAGGGAGACAGGTGGTGGCTTCATGAAGGAGGACGGGTGTCTGCATAGTAGGCAGACATGTGTCTTCAATTGAGGGATACTACATTCCCTTAGTAAATGGATAGATCTTTGCTTTATGGAGCTCGGCAGCAGTGCCAGCTTACACCAAGCTTGAGCTAGCTTTGGTAACGGTACCATCTAAGCTCACCTTGGCCTCGGTCTGACGCAGCTCGGCAATAGGGTTAGATGTTCGCACCTTGGCAGCGGTGCTAGGACGCGTCTACATCTGACCTCGGTACCTTCTTCAGTTCGGTCCATTTGGCCGAGAAGAACATCGAAGGTCAGAGTCATGATTATACCCCTATAAAAGTACAGCGGTATGGGCACCAAACATAGATAAGGAGATGACCTTATCTGACAGTCGCAACTACAACCATATAAAAGATTGAGGTATGGTCTGATGGGACGGTACCTCTACCTACCCCCACTTTGGGTAGAAGGTATAATCTGATGGGACAGTACCTCTATCTACCCCCACTAAGGATACGGTCAGATGGGACCTCCGTCTATATATATGCATGAGGTAAAACAAGCAAAGGTATGCAAATGCAATATACACATAGCCTTCCCTTCTTCTCCACTCACTCATCCTTTGTTCAGTGATTGCATTAACTTAGGCATCGGAGTGCCTTCGGCTGACTGCAGCCAGGGGCTCTGACCTTCCTTTTTCCTTCCCTTTCAGGTTTAAGGAGCTACTGTCTTTCCTAAAAGTTTTACAACAAATCCTACTTAACTCAGTCCATAATTTTTAGGCACTTACAATTGGCGCCGTCTGTGAGGAAGACACCAAAGTAAATCCATAATCATCATTCCTCCGAAAACCAGAAACGGCGAAGGTTCATCAAAGACCTTACCGCCACCACCGGCGTTGATAGCACCACCTGTGCTGTCACAGTTACCACCAGTATTGCAAGAGAAATTACCACCGCCCACTCGCCAGTGGAGATCTGGGGGAAAGTCTGTCGCTGCAAGTGTGTCGGGTTCAATGTCGAAGGGGGTGACAGCACCTCCCTGACAAGGTAACCCTCAGGTGGCACCTCCATAGAAAAATGTTCCTCCACCACTGGTTCCCCAGCGAAACAAATCTCCACCACCAGCCAGATATCACCAGTCTCCTCACCAGATTAAAGATGACGACGATGATGACGACCCACTGCTGGTGGATATCGAGGCCCAAAACCTCATTATCCAAGAGCAGGAGGAGCTTATTCGTCAACTCAAATAGCAACTCGAGGAGAAGGAGAAGGCCCCACAATCAGCGCCCAGACGCAATCGGGCCCATTCGGTTGAACAGGACTTGAGGCAAGTCCTGAACAACAAAAGGCGCAATCGGACTGATGATGAAGGCTCGAGCAGTAGTCATTTAAATGATGACTCCAAGAGGTCGCGCCAGAGACCAGAAGACAACGACGATCTGAGAGAATGGCTTGACCTTCAAGTCAAGTAGACCGTCCAGCGGAATATGGAGGTAGTTGATTTCACTCGAGACGGGCTAAACGCCTATGACGCCGAGGACCACGACACATCTCCATTCTCTCAGGAAATAAGGGACTTCTCCCTCCTAGAGAAATTCAACGTCCTAAGATTCGTCCTCTACGACAGGGCTTCGGACCCTGCTACACACCTTCGACACTTCACCCAGCGGATGTCGATTTGGGGCGACGTCGGACATCTGAAATGCAGAGTGTTCTCCTCCAATCTAGGAGACCTCCCCCTCATGTGATCTTGTGCACTCCTAGAAGGGTCAATTTCAAGCTGGCGGCAGCTAAGAAACTCCTTCGTGGAGAAGTTCCAGGCACACAGGGTCATCCCGAAAACAGACAATGACTTGATGGCGATCAGATTGAGAAGGACTAAAAACATTACTTAGTTCGCCAAAAGGTTCTGGACTGTCTATAGCCAAATCGAGGACGCCACTGATGGAGTTGCCATCAAATGCTTCAAGCAAGCTCTGCTGCCAGGTAATGAGCTTCGGAAAGACTTTGTCCGGTTCCCCGTGGTCACAATGAAAGCACTGACGGCCCGAGTGAACCAGTTTGTCGAGCAAAAAAAAGACGAGGTCCGAGCTCGGGAAAGCTTTGGCCACTAGCACAAAGATAGACCCTCCAAGAAAAACAAGTCATTTCGGAGGGAGGAGCCAGACAGGGACAAGGCTTCAACGAAGTCGGCATCGATCTCCACTTCCACCTCTGGAGGCAACAAGAAGCCCAAACTAGCCATCACCGCCTACAAAGCTGTGAATACGATCTTCAAGGAGTCGATTTACAAGCTCCTTAGTAATGTCAAATCACAGCCCTACTTCAAATGGCCGCAGCCGATGAAGGGTGATCCTTCCACCCATGACCAGAGTAAGTTCTGTGCCTATCACAAACAAAATGGGCACAGAATTGAGGACTGCGAGGCCCTTAAGTCCCACCTCGAAAAGCTCGTCAAGGACGGGCACTTGAAAGATTTTATCAAAGAGGAGGGCAGAGTCAACCGAGCTCACCAGTGCCAACCTGACGATGATCAGGACAGCGACGAGCCGGAAGGCATCATCAACGTCATCCACCTGGCTCCCATGCTAAGAGGGAGTAACCAGGCTCGTGCCGAAGCCAGGAGGGCCTCACATAGCAAGCAGGTGATGACTGTCGAGCTGGGACCAGCATCCAAGAAAGCTCTGAAGGAGAAACCCACTATTTGGTTCTCGAAAGAGGACCTGGAAGGGTTTCAGCTCCCCCACAACGACCCGCTAATCCTGACCCTAAGGTTAAAGAACTTCAAGGTGAAGAGAATTCTTATGGATCCTGAGAGCTCATTGGAAATCCTCTACTACAACTGCTTCAAGAAGCTTGGTCTGAAAGAGGAGGACCTGCAAGAAGCCCGCACCCCCTGGTGGGCTTCAGCTCCAAACCAGTATACTCCAAGGGGAAGGTCTCCCTAGAAGTCCAGATCGGAGGCGCCTCCATGATAGTCGACTTCCTTGTGGTGGATGCACCATCCCCATACAACGCAATCATGGGGCGGACTTGGCTGCACAATATAGAAGCGGTGCCTTCCACTCACCACCAGAAACTCAAGTTCCCATTAGAGAATGCGAACGAACGAGTTGAGGTGGTTACGGTCAGGGGTGACCAGTAGATAGCCAAGCAGTGCCTGATGGTTGTGGTGCTTGGTGAAACAGAACCACAGCAGGTACACATGGCCAAATTAGAAGCCGAGCTCGAGGACGTTGGAAGATCTTTAGAGCAAAAAAGCATCGAAGATCTGACCGAGGTCAGAATCGATGCCGACGATCCCAAGAGATATTTCTTGCTTGGAAGCCAGCTCCCTGAAGCCGAGAAGTTCGAGCTGTTGAACTTCTTATTACATAACAAGGAAGTCTTCGCTTAGACACCTTATGAAATGCCTGGCATCGATCCCGAGATCATGTGCCACAAGCTAAATGTGGACTCCAAGCACAAGCCTGTCGTTCAAAAAGCTCAAAGAACGAGGATCCCACAAACCGAGGCCGTGATTGAGGTGGTCGAGAAATTGCTAGAGGCCCAGGCGATCAGGGAAGTCCATTACCCTGAATAGCTGGCCAACACAGCGGTGGTCAAGAAAAAGAATGGGAAGTGGTGGGTCTGGGTGGACTTCAATGACCTCAACAAAGCCTGTCCCAAGGACAACTTTCCGCTCCCGAAGATTGACCAAATGATCGATGCCACTGCCGGGCATGACAGGATGAGTTTCCTCGACGCTTATCGAGGTTACCATCAGATTTTGATGCATGGGCCTGACGAAGAAAAAATCGCATTCATAACACCCAACGGTATCTACTGTTACAAAGTAATGCCCTTTGGGTTAAAAAATGCGGGGGCGACTTACCAGATGCTCGTAATAAAAATGTTCCAGGCCCAGCTCGACAAAACTACGGAGGTCTACATTGACGACATGGTTGTCAAATCTAAAAGGTCACAGGACCACTTGGCTGACCTGAGTTAGACGTTTGACATCCTTACGAAGTTCCAACTCAAACTAAATGCATCCAAGTGTGCATTTGGTGTCGGCTCCGGCAAATTCTTGGGAAGCATGGTCACCAGAAGAGGAATCGAAGCCAATCCGGAATAGATCTCGGCAATCCAGGCGATCCAGAGTCCAACCACAACGAAACAAGTCCAGAGGCCCACATGGATGGCTGCCGCGCTCAACCGCTTCATCAGCCGAGCTTCAAACAAGTGCCGCCCCTTCTTAAAGCTCTTGAAGAAGAGTTCGAAATTCCAGTGGACTCCGGCGTGCGACAAGGCCTTCAGGAACTCAAAAATTATTTGTGCGCACCACCCTTGTTGTCTACACCAAAATAAGGTGAAGTGCTTTACCTTTACCTGGCCGTCTCGGATCATGCAGTGAGCTCGATACTCATCAGAGAAGAAGACAAGCAGCAGAAGCCTGTATACTACACGAGCAAGATCCTGCTTGACGTCGAGACCAGGTATCTACCATTGGAGAAACTTGTACTAGCACTTATCAGTGCTTCTCGCAAACTCTCCCACTACTTCCAGACGTACACCATAGTGGTTGTTACAGAACGTCCACTTAAGTCCCTTTTCAGAAAGGCCGACTTCTATGGAAGAATCTCAAGATGAGTTGTCGAACTGGGCCAATACGATATTCAGTACCAACCCAGAACGACGATCAAGGCTCAAGTTTTGGCGGACTTCATTATAGAGTTCGTTTCTCCTAATTCGGCACCGAGACAACTCGATACCAAATTGAGGGCAATGTGGAAGAGATCACCGAGATAGAACAAGAACAATCTTGGAAGCAGTTCCTCAATTCAGCATGGAAAGTCTTCGTTGACGGATCCTCAACCTCCAAAAGGGCTGGCGTTGGCATAGTCCTCCAATCTCCGGAGGGCCTTGTCATCGAGCAAGCCTTAACACTTGGCTTCAAGGCATCCAATAACGAAGCCGAGTATGAAGCACTTATCGCCGGGCTCGGCAGCGCAAAAATCCTGGGAGCACAGCAATTGGTGGTCTTCAGCAACTCCTAGTTGGTGACGAGCCAGTTGAGCGGGGACTGCCAAGCCCGTGACGAAAGGATGGCTGTCTACCTAGTTTGCGCGAAACAGCTCCTTTCTCAGTTCAAGAAAGCTGAAGTCAAGCAGATCGGCAGAGATTCCAACTCCCATACCGATGCTCTGGCCAACCTAGCCTCTGCTGTAGAGGCTGGGAAGAAGAGAACTATTAAGGTGAAAACATTAGAAAACCCAAGTATAGAGCTCCAACCACCTCGACAAGTTTTATGTGTTGATCTCAGTCCAAGCTGGATGGACCCAATCACCGCCTACCTGTGGGACGACCGACTTCCCGAAGATAAAAATGAAGCTCATAAAATCAGGCTGAAAGCAGCCCGGTTTTGGTTATCTCCAGATGGCAAGCTCTACAAAAAGTCCTTCATTGGCCCTTACCTCCAGTGCGTTCACCCGAGTAAAATCGAAGATTTCCTTCACGAAATCCACGAGGTGATCCGCGGGAGCCACATCGGAGGTCGGTCGCTTGCTTACCGAGCAATAAGCCAAGGCTACTGGCGGCCCTACAAGTAGAACGACGCCCAGCTCTATGCCAGGAAGTGTGAAAAGTGCTAGAAGTTCTCATACTCTCTTCATCAGCCAGCATAGGACCTGAGCCCACTTACTAGCCCATGGCCATTCGCTCAGTGGGGCCCGGACATCGTTGGCCCGCTTCACCGAGCTCTTAGGAATAAGAGGTGGCTAATAGTAGCCACTGATTACTTTACCAAGTGGATAGAAGCCGAGGCATTATCCTCCATCACCGAGCAAGATACGAAGAACTTCGTGTGGAGGAGTATCATCACAAGATTTGGAGTACCACGAGCTCTGATCTAAGATAATGGGACCTAGTTTGACTCCAGTTTCTTCAGAAACTTTTGCCACGAGCTCGGCATTAGGAACTGCTACTCGACTCCAGCGTATCCACAGAGCATCGGTTAGGCAGAAATCTTAAACAAAGTAGTTCTCGATGGGCTTAAGAAAAGACTTGACCGAGCCAAGGGAAGATGGGTAGAGGAACTTTTAAGTGTCCTCTGGGCATACAGAACTACCCCAAGGTGCTCCACCTCGGCAATGCCCTTTTCCCTGGCCTATGGAATGGAAGCCGTCATCCCTCTCGAGATCGGTCTTCCAACCCTAAAGTCAGAATTCTTTGATCATGGCCAGAACGATGTAAATCTGGCCCGAAGAGCTTGACCTGGCAGAGGAACGAAGGGAAGACGCAGCTATTCGCCTAGCTTCTTACCAGCACCAATTAGCTAGAGGTTACAATCAAAGGGTCAAAGAGAGGAAATTCTCAGTTGGAGAACTGGTCTTGAAAAAGACACTTCCTGGAGACAAAAATCCCAACGTAGGCAAGCTGGCACCAAACTGGCATGGGCCGTTCAAGGTGATCTCGGTAGCAGGACAGTCATCATACAGGCTAGAAGACATGGATAGTAAAGAATTACCACGCCCATGGAATGCCACGCACCTCAAGAATATTAATTCTGAATTGTACTCAGCTTTTATAATCAATAAAAAATTCTTGGGGAAAGTTATGCTTTGAAACTTGGCCGTCACCTACCTAAGAAAGCCCTTCAACAGTAAGGTATGCCAAGTTAGAGAACTCGGCAGTGATTCCAGCTCGGTTACAAAACCAGCTATACAAACACCTTGTTACAGAACTCGGTGACTCCAGCTCGGTTATAGAACCAGCTATACAAACACCTTGTTACAGAACTCGGTGACTCCAGCTCAGTTATGGAACCAGCTGCATAAAGTGCCTGGTTTCAGAACTCGGTGGCAACTTCGGTTTGGTTATGGAACCAGCCATACAAGACACCAAGTTACGAAACTCGGCAGTAATACCAGTTCGGTTACGAAACCAACTACGCGAAACGCCCAGTTAAAGAACTCGGTGGCTGCCTCAGAGATTAAGTTCAGTTATAGAACCGACTATAAAGGTCTTCGGTTTGCCTCTGTCAGGTTCGGTTAGTGAACTAAACTTGACTAGAACTTAAGAATTTTACATGAATCCGGTCATAGAACCGAACTCAACTACTCGCTAATTCCGGTTATTGAACCAAACTCAGTCACTTAATGCTTCTGGTTAATGAACCAAACAATTGAAAAGGCACGGTTGCGGAATTGAGGTCTAACTCAAGTTCAAAAAACATGTTTGATTGCAAGCATGAGAGAAGAAATAAGAATTTGTATTCATTAAAAAGAAGAGTACAATATCCAGACATTTCATTTTCCACCATTACAAAATGAAAAAGAAGTATATCAAAGACAACAAAACAAGGTCTTTAAGTTGCAGCCTCGATAGTAGCATCGGCCTCGGCTTCAGCAGCCCAAGAAGCAGGAGGAACCTCGGCAGGATGATCTTCAGAAGATACACCAGTCGGAGGAACTTCAGGAGGAACGATCTCAAGGGGAGCCTCGGCAGAAGAAGGGGCAAAACTCGGCTCAGACTCCGATGCTGAGAACTTGGGTAGATCCTAATATACAGGGTGGTCTTCGGGAATCCCTGCCTTTTTCAGTGCGGCCCGACACCCAAGCTCGAACACATGAGAGCTTAACTCCTCAATCTGAGCATCATAGTCCTTCGTTGCCGCATCTACACTATCTTGGAAAGGAAGATCGATTTCGGCTTAGATTGAGGCTTGAAGGTCGGTCTTTTCCTTCAATGCAGCTTTGAGCTCGACATTCTTCTCTACCAGCTCGGCCTCAAGTTCCATTGTCCTCTTCGCCTTGACCTCTGCCACCCCTTTTAACTCATGGGTCTCGGCCTTCAGCTTGCAAGAGTCGGCAATTGCCGAATCAAGCTCTATCCTAAGGCGGGTGATCTTCTCCTCCGTCTCCTTCAGCTGTTGGCTGCTCCCCTCCAAGGCCATTGCAAGTTTCTTCTTTTCTGCTTCCAGCCTTTCGACCTTGGAGTTGCTTTGGTAGTTCCTGTCCATGACCACCTGAACCCGCTGCACAATCTGAAAAAGGGACCAAGTATCAAAAGGAGACAACCAAGCTCAAACGTTGCAAAAAATCTACAACAAAAAGAGCTTACCGAGAGGGCTGACTGCAACGAGGACATCAACAGCGTTGTATCATTTGCCCCCTTGTGCCTTTGCATATCAAGCGGCAAGGCACAGGCATTGGCGAGTGCTGCGATAACGAGTGGGTTTCCAGAAAGACGGTCGCCCACCATTAGTGGCTTCTCGGGCCCGAGTTGGAGACTTGGCCTCCACGGGGCCGAACCCGAGGACTGGGCTGCCGAGACTGGGCTAGGGCTTTGCTTCGCCGAGCCTTCGACCTGGGACCTCTTCTCCTCCGGAGCCCTTTCCCTCGTTTCTTCAGCATGACGCTGCCGAGCTCCTGTGCTTGGACCCTCGGACCTAAGCCTTTTCTCTGGTTGAGTCCCTTCCCTACCGGTTTCGGCAGGGCGTTGCCGAACTGCACCCGAAGAAACAACAGGAACAAAGCCCCTGGCAGCACCCGAGGGCACGGAGGCGGGAGTGGGATCGACGACAATAGGCTTGGAAGAAAAAGGAGCTCGGCTACCTAGAACTTTATCCTCCAGTTCCTTTGTCTTCAAAGGAGGTCGGCGTCGCTCCATATCCCTCTATCTTTCTTCTTCTGGACTGGAGGGAGATGTGTAGGATTCGATGATTTGTTCTAAGTCTGTGGCTTCTGAGTCAGCGTGCGACGTGGAAGCCACGATGCCCGAAGCTACTCGACGTTCAATATCGGTCAGGGTTGGTTTGCTCTGGCTCCTCGCCCTCTGGCTGTCCAGACCTTCTTTTAATGTATGTTTGGTACCTCGGCTCGTACCCAAAAAGATCCCAAGCAGCTCGCTCGTGATGACCCTGGTATCTCCTCACAGTGTTCAGCCAAGCGTCATTCCTCTTCCAGCCAACTTGTCTGGCCTATTTCCTCCTCTGACTGAGGTGTGCACGACAAAACGAGGAACCATTAGCTCGGTAGAACAAGAAAAAAGAAAATACAAGAACTCAAAAGGGGTCAGTATTTACTCGGAGGAGTCCCGAAGCGACGAGGGATCTTGTATATTCTCTCCAACTCGGTCTCGGCCTCCCCAAGCTCCCATTTGCCTGAGACAAATATGCGGTCATCACCAGCGTGTCTATTGGAATCCTCCAAATCGACGATGAAGGGCGGTTGTCTCGGCCTTCCCCGAAGATAGTAGCGGTCGTCCTCCCCTACAGATTTACATAAGTTGTAGACATTCTCGATGTCATGGACACCGAGGTTAATATCGAGAATCCTATTGAGCTCGGTGACGCCCATTATTATTTTGTAACTATTGAGCATTAGCTGGCATGGACAAAGGTTCTATTTCCTGAGGCAGATCCGAAAAAGAGGGTGGACGAGAAACCTAACCCCGCCTTCAATCACTGTGACTAGTGGGAACGACATCTAACCCTCGAAAAAGACGTAGCAGTCAAGGCTGTTAGGGTCATCTAACCTAACCTGAACGTCCTCAGGTATCCTATACATGGCCTTAAACTGGACCAACACCTCGGGGGTATCTAGCCAGTGCCTGTAGATCCCCATCTCTGAGTTTGAAGAAACCGAGGAGGCGGAGACGAAGTTTGAAAAAGAAAAGGGCGGAAACCCTAAAACAGAAGTGAGGATGCAGAGAAGGAAAAGATGAGGAAGAAGGAAAACTTACAAAGACTAACGACAGAACGGGCTCAAGAAACGCCGAACTTAGATCGGAGACGGTCGACAACGACGAAACTTTTCTCCTCTGCTCTCTCCTCTGCAGAACTCCTTTCTCTAAACGAATACAAAAGTAAAAGGAAGAGAAGGGCAGCACCCCTATATATAAGGAAAAAAGGGCGCCCTTTCGAATTTCGAGGGCGCACGTGCGAGGCGTCACCTCGAGTACCATACACGCCTCTCCGAAGAGACTAGAAGGCCCATTAGGCAGTGACACGTGGTACCGTCAGCCCGCTTCCCGTATTGATTAAGACGCCTCATTTATTACCTTATTGATTATCTAGGGCGGATGAAGCGACAGTAGCGTCCTAAATGATCACCTTGGGCAGACGAAGCAGCAGCTGCATACTAATTAATCATTTCGGATGGGTGAAGAGACGTCGACATCTCATTAATTACTCGGACAGTTGAAGCGACGCTATGATAAGGACCAGGCGTCAATGACCGTTAGCAACCAACATTGAGATGAAAAGCTCTGAACTCAATATTCAGGATCTCTCTTCATAATACTTAGCTCCCGACCTCAAAGAGTTAGGGAATTCTAAGAGGTCAAGAGCTAGGGGGCAATTGTGTGGGGTATTTCGTAAACACCGAGATTAGTCCCTGCTTCGGTAACAGTACCAGCCAAATCTGTCTTTATCTCGGCTTTATGCAGCTCGGCAGCAGTGCTAGCACACACCGAGCTTGAGCTAGCTTCGGTAACAGTACCATCTAAGCTCACCTTGGTCTTGGTCTGACGCAGCTCGGCAAGAGGGTCAGATGTTTGCACCTCGGCAGCGATGCCAGGACGTGTCTACATCTGACCTCGACACCTTCTTCAGTTCGGTCCATTTGGCTGAGAAGAACATTGAGGGTTAGAGTCATGATTATACCCCTATAAAAGTACAGCGGCATGGGCACCAAACGTAGATAAAGAGATGACCTTATCTAACAGCCGCAACCGCAACCATATAAAAGATTGAGGTATGGTCTGATGAGACAGTACCTCTACCTACCCCCACTAAGGGTAGAAGGTATGATCTGATGGGACAGTACCTCCACCTACCCTCACTAAGGATACGGTCTGATGGGACCTCTGTCTATATATATGCATGAAGTAAAACCACTAAAGGTATGCAAACGCAATATACACATAGCCTTCCCTTCTTTTCTACTCACTCATCCTTTGTTCAGTGATTACACTAACTTAAGCATCGGAGTGCCTTCGGCTGATTGCAGTCAGGGGCTCTGACTTTCTTTCTTCCTTCCGTTTCAGGTTTAAGGAGCTACTGTCTTTCCTAGAAGTTTTACAGCAAACCCTACTTAACTAAGTCCGAAATTTTTAAGCACTTACAATAATATATTGCATAATTCTTGAATTCTTCTATGTACTTGAGCATCCAAAAATTCTACCAAAAAGCAAAAGGAGTTGAATTCTAAAAGATATTTGAAACCTTTTAGGTGGCTGAAATTTTAGATTGCTTTTGAACAAAACAGAGCATTTACAAATGCTGGGCGACATGCCATCACATCGTGTTAAAAAAAAAAAAAAAAAAACCACAACACCCCAAATTCTTGTAAAAAAATTCCACAGAAAGAACAGGCCTAACAAAACTTGGCAATTTTGTACAATACATTTATTGTTTATGTCAATGGGCTCCACAATGCTCCTCACAACGTTTCATACTTGCAAAGGAGCCCAAGGAATCAGATAAGGTGCCAACTTAGATAAAAATCTTCTTCCTTTTCAACTTATCCAACGGGGAACTCAGATGAATGAATTCAAGAAAGACAAGTTCCCAAATTAGAAATGGTGATTACCATGGAACTTTCAACACAATTTATCCATAAAAGACACATTGTTTTTGAAAAAAGGATTTTCCATTGGACTCCAAATCAAACAAGGAAATCTAAACTTTTGAAAATCTCGAACAAAAAAATCACTTAATCGATAAAGATGTTTCCCCAACTCATTAGCAAAAGATATAACATGCAAAAGAGAGGGCTTATCAAGTGCACAGAGTGTGCCTGGAAGTTCCATGCGCACCTTACTTAGGTCCCCGCACTTGGGATGGGACTGGGGAGGAAGGGGCAATATCCTCATCTGGTTGGAGCCTGCCTGTGTACAAAATATAGGCCCTATTTGATCATTCTAATTCCTTCATCAACAGCCAATGAGTTTCATCTCTTAAAAAAAATTAACCCATTGATCCAACGGTGAAGTTCGTTCGAATGGGTGTAACAAAAAAGGAAAAAAAAAGAGCCACCGGTATAATTTAGGGGGATCCCATGTTTGTGGTCCCTTTAGATGGATCATTAGGTGATCCCACTATGATTTGTGCAACGAAACACCATGCATACCTTGTGCACCGGATAATTTCTAATGCAAAAAGATACACAATTCTTGATTAGTTGATTAGGGAATGTTGTTGTGGTTGGTCTTAGCTGTTCACATCAGAGTCTAAATGTAAGTGACATACAACTAGAAAAATCCAAATGCAAATAGATTCAATATGATAGAGTGCATTATACTCAACTAAATTTGTCCATTATAAAAGCAAATCTCATGTCTGATCCAAACTAGAAAAATGCTAAAGTCTATGGGCATCAGCAATTGAGATCAGGAAATCTAAGGTAGATGATACACTACTTTAATTTTACCCAATTTGTCCATTGATAAAACAAATCTAATGTCTGACAAGGCCTATAATGGACCGGAGTAGCTGAGAATAGTCGCAGGGATGTAGTAGACAAGAAGTAGCCTACAACAGCATGTTGGAAACCAATGTTAAGAAGTTTTATATTTTAATTAGTGATAAATGGTCCCTTGTGTGTACATCACCACAAATACCTTGCCATTATAAATGTGGTCCACTTGGGGCCATGCTAATGATGGGGAGGAGATAGAACGATCAGAACGACATCTAGGGTTGTACTAAATATCAACCCCATGAAATTAGGCTAACTTATTGATCTATGGCCCTGCAGTTTAATGCTTTAAAAAAGTATTTTCTTTTTATTTTAATCCAATGGAAAGTAATGATTGGATGAGTGTCAAATTTGGGAATAGGACAATTTGTTCATACTAGTATAAGCCTAACTAGCAACAAACCCCAAATAAAATTTATTTAGAATACTTTATTTTTTTCTAAAACACTATATATAACTTATATTTAAAAGTTAAATTAAAATCTAGAATACATGATAAAATTTATAGTATTTTATTATATTTACATTAAATATCTAGCACTTTTGTAAATAATAGAATTCAATAAAAACAATATCAATGCATTTTGAAAGACATAGTTTTAGATTATTTACTTGAACAACCCTCTGATTTTCTAACTTTATTAAAGACATGAAATTAAACATCCATCTAAGAAGGCATAGTCTTAAATTTATTTTTAAATTAATCACCTTTCTAACCCTTGATTTTTCAACTTTCTTCAAAACTTGATAGGAAAGCACATTAGATGAAAAATATGACCTATAAAGCATAATCTTAAAATCCAAACTGAAATATATTTTGGTGCTTGAAAAACTAATTAATAGAAAAAAAATAAAAAATTAATTAATAGAAAAGGTATAAATCTAAGAAAAAATAGAGTTGCAATTTATTAAAAAAATAATAGTACGTTCCTATTGCACGTTGTGACAATAAACCAAAAAAAAATTATATTAATGGAAAAAAATATAATTAACATAAAAAATAAATTAAGAATTCTATTTTTTTAATATTATTGAAAATAAAAATAAATAAATTTAGGACATGTCTTTGGACAAAGAAGAAAAACAGTTGTAATGATGAGTGCTAGCAAGACAATCATTAAAAAAATTATTGCAAGTTATTGTAATAATATAAGCTCGGGTATATTTACTTACTTTCAATATTTTTTTTTTACATTGGTTGCACACCATCCACAAATCATTTTCTTCAAGAATCAATCATTAAAAAATAATATAAAAATAAATAAGATATATGTATCCAAAGAATGAGGAAGAAGGATTGCAAATTATTGAATTTTCGAATGATATTAAGAGAGATTTTAGGTAGTCTTGAATGATATTAAAAAAGAAATTTTAGGAGAGATTTGAATGATACAAATAGAGAAATTTTAGGAGATAAGATTTTAAATTTAGATTTTAATTGAGATGTGATACTTTAAATGAGAGAGACATTAGGAAAGGAAGATTAAATCTATGCAATATCTAGGCTCAAGGTGAGTGGCACCTTAAAGAATTTTTAAAGAAGAACTCTTGTGCTGGTGCAGTTAAGGTAACCATAAACCCTAATATTAGATTCAATTGATTTAAATTTCTAGGAAAACATATGGGGTTTGGTATGATCTGAAATATTGGATTGAAAAATCACGTGGATGTGAAGCCAGAGATGGCAAACCCAATAAAAGTGACATAATGAGACCAATCTAGGCAATGAATAATCAAACCCACAGAAAAATGTAATAATAAAAGCACAATAAAATTACAATAAACAAACTTAATAATCACATTCTTAATAAGTCAAAATGTTTAATTTGAGTTTATAAAACAATTAAGGTCCTTTTCCTAATTTCCATAAACTAAAAGGGAAAGTTGTAAAACTTAATAGAATTCCAACTTCTGTACAGAAGTGATGGACAAACTTTCCATACACCCTAAGACCACTGAATTGCCTCATCTCTTCTTCTCATTAACGCAAGTTTTGTAATAGAACTTCTCAAAAAAAAAAGTACGACCTTCTCGCCTGGGATTAAAATTGTTGACATCGTGGGCCCCACTGATCAAGATGTAGATCAGTTCCCACCAACCAGATTGCCCAACCTAGTACGGCCATTGGAGCAGACTAGATTTGTGATCAATCACCCAGTGGGCCCCGCCACGGCCTGATGTTCAAAATAAAAATCCACTTTGTGATGGACGCCCAAGCTGTGTAAACCCCTAGATATGGGGCCAGATGTGACTCAATCCCTGTTAGATACGAGTGGAAACCAGGATCTCTAGACATTGCGTACAGATTACTACGGAAATAATTTTTAACTTATATGATTGAATCATACCTGCGAGATCTCTTTGATTTGATCTCGATCTTACAGCAACTTGAAAACCTGAAGATCTTCTACTGTATTCCTATATGCTCGAACTCGTAATAGAGAGTAAGCCTCTTCTGCGAATTCTTTTCTACTCTCTAAAACTGAGATTTTTCTCTTGTTATTCTTGTATATTAACTTAGAGAGCAATAGTGCATATTTATAGGCTACAATAAACACATTAAGAAGGAAATAAAGATAGGCTCCTGAAGGAAATAGGAAACCTTAATTCGATCCAAATTAGAATCTTAGTTTCATAAATTACAATTCAATCCACTAAAGAATTGTAATTGCACTCCTGTCTTTATTCTCAAAATATTTCGAGCTTCTTGTTATTAAATGCTTATTAATCTCCCCATGTTAAGATTTCAGATAACCATCGATTAAATAAATATTGACATCCATATTTAATCAATATCTTTATAATTCCTAAAGACCTTACACTTAACTTATTTGATATGTCGGACACAAAGTCCACCTACATGGTTTGACATAATCAAAACTTAAAAGCTTCCTCAAGGGGATATCATCAATTCCTATTACGGGACGTGGATTCCGTCAATAAACTAATATTTACAGTACACGTAGTGTAGTCATCCAATTCATTGAGATTATTGACCCATAAAAGATCTCACTCTTTCGTAAATCAAAATGCCAAACACTAAATGTATGTGTCTATTATTTGTGTCGGGATTAAGAGTACAAGCACTCATAATAGCCATTTGGGTGTTGATCATCTTATATAGTCAGTATAAAGACAATACACCCAAAAACACGGTCCTATTCAATACACACATAGTATAGTATCATAAAGAGTCGAAATTATACCGTTTCCTGTAGCCAAGACAAGCCTGCTGAAACATCATGCTACAATCGTACCGATGGTATGTTCAAATCCATCTAGATTGTGAACAACAACTTATATTCTATAAGAATCGACAAATAAGTCTTCCGTGTATAAGTAAAACTTTACACACCAACTTATCTACTTTATAGAATAAAAAGACACTCACATGCATAATAATTAATAATGCAACCATTTGCCCATATATAATCTCAGTTAGATGAGAAAACAGAATATACTAAAAATGAATCAGTCATAGACAAATACGTAAAGTATGATTTTAGTATAAATTTCCAACAATCTCCACGGGTTTACCACCATTAGGTTCGCCCCTGGGTCCTCTATTAGATGTGGGGACCCGATCTACAATTGGTGATCTACTTGGGTCCCACAATCAATACGCAGAAAAGTTCCTCAGATATGATAAATATGTGAGTTTGTTATCTTTATAAAATTTTGAATGAAATGGAGAGATTTAGGGAGGTGATTTGGAGAAGATAATGAAATGGAGATTTAGGGAGGAGATTTGTTTTAGATGAGTGCAGTGGCCCACATCAAAGCCTGAGGTTGTATAATATTTTCTTCTATATTTCTTTGAAAGAAAAGACTTTTCAGGGATGAGGTGGCACCCCTCACAGCCCACCTCCCATTTTGCTTTAATATATATAATTTGATTGTAGATTGGCTTCCAGCCCAAAAAATGGGTAGACTGCACCGCTCTAAATCCTAATTCTATGATAGCTTGGATGAGACCCAAAACTGGTGAGAAGCTGTAGTAATCCAGTTCTAGTTAGAAAAGTGGAGCTTCTGGTAAAGTGATTGAATGCAACCAGAGGACCTGTGCTATAAGGCGACAGAGTGCACTGATCAAAGCTAACCCAAAGTCTAAAATAAGTGTGGCCCGCATAGCAGTCGGTTTTAGACCTTGGTCTAGTAGAAGGAATAAGAGCATATTTTGGGGAGCTAAGCTACCTTTGAATAATTAATCCAAAAGTTCAAAACACAATGCAAGTTGTGGGTGGGGCCCACATTTTCAGAATCTATCTATTCAAAAGTGCATACAACCTGGGCACACTGGTAAAGGCGCTTTAAACATGATTAATCTATTGAGAAGATTCAGGAGCCATTGATTCTATTTGTTCTGCAATTGGAGTTGATCATTTGAAAAGTGGTTTGAATATTTGAAAGATCTACCCATAGTTGTAGTGAGGGCAGGGGCAGCGGCAGGGGCATTCCTTGCGTATGAAGTTAAGACATTCGATGTGTATTGGGTGGTGCACCAATGCAATTTTATTTTTAATTGGAAAGTTAAGCAATAATTTAGAGTGTGTCAGATAGAGTTTTATTTTGCACAATCTTATGCAAACAGAACCATCAAACTCATTTGTGGGGCCCACCTAAAGATCATGTCGATTGTGGAGACGTTATTATATTTAAAGCCCCCACAGTTCAATAGTTATGCAGCCGTTTATATGACAAATACACTTTGGGATAGTATATAAGATGGTGGTGATTTGTACCATCTTTAATTCAAACAAAAGCCTTTCTATCCCATCCAAGTTCTGTGATTGGAATACTTCTTGGTGGGCCTTATAGATTGAACCCACAAGTCTGAGGCTTGTGATCTGTTCACATATGGATTTTTTTTATTGATTTAGGTGATAGTTGGGACAAGGCCTTGATGATGATGTGATGATAACGATGATGATGATTTAAGTGAAATTTATTTTGTTCTTTACTCAAATTAATCAAACATAAACTAGATTTATCGGTATTCAAGTATAGGCAATCGAGTTAAAAATCTCGAAAAAGGAGAACTATCACAGGCAGGTTATGGGCTTTTAGAAAAGCAGACTATTTGAATAGACCCAACCATGAAGCCTGCATTGATCAGTTCTAAATCCGGGCTCCAATGACTTCATGTCCAACCCGTTGACAGCCTTACCAGAAACGGGCATAGGGTTTGATATTACTCATACAAGAAAGATGCATGCACACAAACCACAACCACAAGCATGTTACTGCGGTCAGCCTTAGGTTTCCAGACCATAACCCAATTGAAACTGACAACAAGTATCTAACAAAGGAAAATCCAAAAAATCCAATCCAAGTGGATTTAACATGATAAAGTGCTCTATATATTTAATTAATGCATCCATTTGATGAAACAATCTATTGTCTAATAAGAGAAAATATAGAAAAATGCTAAAGTCAGTTGACAACAAACTTTCAGAATTTAGATAGGAATTAACTGACAAGATCATGTAGCCAACTAAGAGAATTCAAAGCCTGACCCCTTCAACATGTTAGATGTTCTATGTCTAATAAATTGAGAAATGATCTAGTGTATTGGTCAGGAGGTTTTTCAAATATCCCTAAAATGCTGTTTGGATATTTTATATGTGAAACTATCCTCTAAAAAGTTTTCAAAATCTACTTCTTGTTTGGGATAATCATTTTATTTAGGAATGTGTTAGTATAAACTACCCTATTTATCTACTATTTGGAAGTAGATCCTTGACCATAACTGGAGGAGCCCTGCTATTTGTCCAGAATTCTGGACAGGTAGACTTTTTGTAACTGGAGACTGAAAGGAAAAAAGTGGAGAGTGCTTAAGATAAGTATTGGTCCAATGAGGTGCTCACTTGAGGAATTTTCATAAATGGCTCGCTTATACCTTTGGATGTCTCCCATAAGTGACTGTATGCATATGCCTGCACGTGGGAGCCTTGAAGGCCAATTCAACCCTCTCACATTCGCTACCCCTATGTTAGACCCCGATCCAAGATTAACCCAATTAGTGAGTATTTAGTGTGTGCTTAGTCTTAAGAGATTTTAGTAACCGTTGGGTTAGAATATAATTGGTTTTAGTCCTGGACATAGCTTTGAAAATTTTGAGAGCGTTTAGTATTAGTCAGACACGCTCATAAAGGCCTGAGTGTATGCGCAAGCATGGGAGGATTGTGTTAGTTTTCGTTTTATTTATAATTTTTATTTCTTTTGAATGAGCTTATTATTCTTTAAAACTTCCGTTTTCAGCATGTTTGTGTTTGAAGCCCAAAAACCCAAGTTTTGGCCCCAAAGGGTAAAACTTGTCTTTTACACCCAAATCTGGATTCGACTTTCTAAATCTCAAAACCATGTTAAGGTTATACTTTTTGAAAATTAGATTTTTCGAGGATCATTTTATCGTTCTTCGTCGACTTCATCCGGGGCCCGCAAGACCTTGTTTTAGCCTTTGTAAGTATTAGAGCATTGTGGGACCCACTTGTCGCTCAACTCAAACACCTCATCTTCCTCCCATACGTTTCAGAATTTTCCTGCAACTATTTCAAAAGAAAACAAGAGCTGGGAGAGAAACCACCTTCCTCTCCATCTTCTTCCTTTGCATGCCATACCTATAAGGTTCCAAATGAAAATCTAAGACCATCATTTTCATCCTCTCCTTCAAAGCTTCTCATTGATGCAATTTTCTTGAAATTTTCAGCTGGAAAATCCCTTCATTTCCTTCCTTGCTTCCTATTTGGGCATCTCCAGGTAAGAGCTTCGACCCATCTCTTTAATGGAGCTCTTGTAGCTCCTCAGGAACTTGTTTTTCTAACATGCAACGCCTATTTCAAAATGGGTTCTTTGTTTTCAGATTTGGTTGAGTTTTGAATGGTTTTTCATGGGGTTTTTGTAGTGTTTGGCTCAGCTCTTGAGTAGGAGTTCTAGTGAAAAGTTTTTCGTGGCACTTTGGGCAGAGGCAAGTAATCTCTATGGGTTTGATGTTGTATGTGTGTTGTTGATTGCATTTGTTACTTTTAAATTGCATAAATTTTGTTACTAAGCTTTCATTCTATATTTTTACTTAGACTCTTCTTATGTAGTTTTCATTCAATTACATGTGTTAGTGTTAAGTGCTTTCCAAACTTTTGAATTCTGTTTTTGATTATAGCTCATGCTTTGTTTAGAAAATTTGGATTGTTTGGATGGAAAATGTAAATTTAATGTCTTAAATTGTGGGTTGAATGATTTGGAAATGTGTAATTGATCCCTTGGAGAGCATGAAGGCTCGCGGAAGTGCAGGTGGTTCAGAAATGAGGAGAAATGAAGAAGAGATCAGAAAAATTGGAACGAAAAAGTGCATTTCTGTACTCAGCGAGCACAGGCAGACAGAAGCCTGTCCGCTCGAGTGACCGCAAAGTCTGCTCGAGTGAACATGCCCCTGTCAAGTCCACTTGAGCGAAAGGGTGTTCGCTCAAGCGAACCTAGGCAGATTCCAGGGTTGAGTTTTGGTTTCGTTTGGGTGTTTTTGGAGATTGAAAAAAAAAAAAAAAAAAAAAAAAAAAAAACTAGACTATACTGAGGGTTTTAAATTGACATTGTGCCATTGGCAATTCAGAATGTATTCTAACTTCGGGGACACCCATTTATCTTGTTTTTTCGACATTTGGGTTTTCAATTACATAAAGGTCAATGAATGGTCTTAACATATGCTTGATGGATTTCGTGTTTGAACTTCAGTTTTGGTACAATAAGTATCATCGTGCGTTCGTTTTGAAATTCAAGTATAAGCTCCTTTGAAGATTTGTTTCAAGAATAAAAAAGGGGATCACTTCCTAAGCTTGTACGCATACAATTTATGCCTTTTGCTGACCGTGTCTTGTCTCGTTTTAATAAGTGATCTTCCCCTTTATTTCAATTTATTTTGAACGTGTATTGCGTGTTTTGTGCATTCATGAATCTAAGTGAACACCACCTGGTCTGCCCCTTCAGTCTGATCCACTGTCCGGGGGTCCTTAAATGTGGACTATTTGTAGATTGGTCGTGTATTCTATTATACATCATGCGCGTCCAGTTTCGCGACTGGAAATCCCCATCTACCTCAGTGTGGCGTGGGAATCGTGTTTTGCTTATCGTGCTTGTCGTGCGTACTTACTCTTTTCATTATATATGATTGAGAAAGGATGGGCTCTATGGATTAACTATTCATGATTTATTATAAGTATTCATGCTAGCTTGTTTTGTATCTTCGAAATGTACTTCAGTCAAGTAATTGTTTTGAATTTAGCAAATGATTTTAGTATATTTCTTTAAACTTCACTTGTTCCATGCTCATGCCTAAATTGATTACCTGCCAAACCGTAGTGTTTGATGCTTGTTATTTTGGTGTCCAGGTGCAAGTGACGTTGCCTTTGAGGAGGAGCGTCAGGAGGAGGCTGTTAAGCTACCCTCAGCTCGTGAGTGGTAGCCCGACAACGTCAACTAGACGTCAGGCGGGATCTTGAATTTTGATTCATTTTGTCTTGGTTGTTTTTTTACTTTTGAGAATGTATTGGCCTTTGTTGGCCTTTTATTTGGGTTGTAACAAACTTAACTTACCTTTGGTTAACTTTCAAACTTGAATTATGTTGGGAATGCTATGTTATAATTCCTTATTCTGATATCTTGGTCTTAATGATGGTTTTACTCATGTATTTGAAAATATTATTCATGCTTTGTCTTGATGTGATTTGCTACACGCTTCCGCAAACTTGATCATGTGAGTTAGTCCTCATATCTTAGGATCCTCACTACGGGAACCTCTGCGAAATTCAAATTAGCACATGTCGCGGGCCTGGCTCTCGGTTTGGGGTCGAGTCAGGGCTGGTATCAGAGCGGGACTTGTTTCAGGCACTTAAAGAAACTAGAAAAATCGTAGGAGCGTGGCGAGGATTTGTGAGTTCATTAGATTAGTTTAGTATGGGATTCAGGAAACCATCAAACCATATTTATTGTGTACTAACGCTTTGTTTTACAGTATCATGCCTCCAAGAAAAGCTCCAAATAATAATGCTTCAGGTAGTGATCAAAATGAAACAGATCCGGCTAATACACCCACATCTACTCAGTTTTAAGAACTCATGTAGGCCATGTTAGAACAGCAGAGGCAAGCAAATGAAACACAAGCTAGATTTCAAGAACAGATGGCTAAGAAGGATGAGGAGATGGCTCAAGTTCAGAGACAACTCTTGGATGTTCTATAGAATAAACCTTAAGCTCCACCTATGCAACCTCTAGCCCTGAATATTGTTATCAACAATAGGGATCATGACCCTAATGTGTTGTTTGAAAGGTTTAGGAAGAGAGCACCCAAGGAATTCTCAGGTCAAGAAGACCCGTTACTGGCAAATGACTGGTTGTCAAACACTGAGAAAATCTTTGATATCTTCATATGCACAGGAAGACATAAAGTTCATCTTACAGCTTCGTTGTTCTACGGGCTTACAGATTGGTACAGAGTGGGTGTGAGGCATTCATTGCGAATTTCCTGATGTTCTTCCAGAAGAAATCCCGGGATTGCCACCAATCAAGGAAGTTGAGTTCACAATTGATCTTCTTCCAGGGACAACTCCGATTTCCATTGCACCATATAGGATGGCTCCAGTAGAATTGGGTGAATTAAAACTTCAGTTGCAAGAATTGTTGAGCAAAGGTTTCATTAGGCCAAGTGTTTCACCTTGGGGAGTGCCAGTTTTATTTGTGAAAAAGAAAGATGGAAGTTTGATGATGTGCATTGACTACAGAAGATTGAATCATATGACCATCAAGAACAAGTACCCGTTGCCAATGATAGACGCATTGTTTGATCAACTACAAGGAGCATCGTACTTTTCCAAGATAGATTTGAGGTCTGGGTATCATCAGTTGAGAGTTAGAGACTTGGATGTGCAGAAAACAGCTTTTCGAACAAGACATGGGCATTATGATTTCATAGTGATGCCCTTTGGTTTGACAAATGCACCCGCAATATTTATGGCTCTCATGAATAAAGCCTTTGCATAGTACTTAGTTCATTCTACAGTAGTATTTATTGATGACGTGCTTGTGTATTCCAAGAGTAAGATGGATCACGAAAAACACTTGAGGACATCATTACAGCTTTTGAGAGACAACCAGCTTTATGCAAAGCTCAGTAAGTGTGAATTTTGGTTCGAACATGTTGCATTTCTAGGCCACATAATTTCAAGAGAAGGTTTAGCAATTGATGCAGCCAAGATAAAAGCAGTGGTTAATTGGAAAAGACCGAGCAGTGTGACTTAAATCAGAAGCTTTTTGGGATTAGCAGGCTATTATCGAAGATTTGTCCAAGGTTTTTCATCCATTGCAGCACCATTGACAAAATTGACCCGGAAGAATGTTCCATTTGTTTGGACTGAGCAGTGTGAAACAAGTTTTCAAGAGCTGAAAAGAAGATTAACCACAGCCCCAATTCTCACATTACCATCGGGCAGCGGTGGATTTATTGTTTATACAGTTGCATCAAATGTGGGACTGGGTTGTGTATTGATGCAAGATGGCATGATAATTGCATATGGCTCAAAGCAGTTGAAGGATCATGAGAGGAACTATGCAACTCATGACTTGGAATTAGCAGCAATCGTATTTGCGTTGAAGATGTGGAGACACTACCTCTATAGAGAGAAATTCGAAGTCTATTCTGACTACCAGAGTTTGCAATACTTGTTCTCGCAGAAGGATTTGAATATGGGGCAGAGACGATGGATGGAATACATAAAAGATTATGACTTTCCAATCAAGTATCATCCAGGCAAAGTGAACGTAGTAACTGATGCATTGAGCAGAAAATCAGTGGTCATGGCCAGTTTGAGAGGAGTCAGTGTTTTCCAGTAGTTTGAAGAGCTAGGTGTAAAAGTGTAGCCACTAATGCAGGGTATAATGTTAGCAAATATAACCGTGTATGAGCCAACTTTTATTCAGAAGATTAAGGACAGTTAGTTGCAAGACCCAGATTTAGCAACGATTGTAGAACATATCGCAGAACGTCCAGATTTCAAGGTGATGAACGGGATATTGTATTTTCGTGATCGGTTGTGTGTGCCAGATGTGGATGATTTGAAGAATGAGATAATGACCCAAGCTCACAGTACAAGATACTCCATGCATCCGGGTAGTACGAAAATGTACCACAATTTGAAGAATAGATTTTGATGGAACAACATGAAAAGAGAGATAGCAACTTTTGTGTCCCGTTGTTTAACTTGCCAGTTGATTAAAGCAGAACATCAGAAGCCCCAAGGTTTGCTATAACCGTTGGAAATCCCGGAGTGGAAATGGGAGCACATCACCATGGATTTCGTCTCCGGTTTGTTGAATACTAAAAAAGGGAATAATGCAATCTGGATTATTGTGGATCGTCTCACGAAATCTGCTTATTTCATTCCGATGAAGACAGGGAATATGATGCTTATGGCCCCACTTGCAAAATTATTTGTCGATGAGATTGTTAGTAAGCATGGTCAGCCCGTCTCCATCACTTCAGATAGAGATAGCAGATGTGTTTCGAGGTTTTGGAAAACTCTTCTTGAGTCAATGCGTACCAAACTCCAATTTAGCATAGCATATCACCCTAAGACGGATGGTCAATTAGAACGAACGATACAGACTCTTGAAGACATGCTACGTGCTTGTGTACTAGATTTCAAGGTTCAGTGGGATGAGTACTTACCGCTTTCTGAGTTCGCTTACAACAATAGCTACCATTCTAGCATCGGTATGACACCTTTTGAGGCACTCTTTGACAGAAGATGCAGAACTCCAGTTTGTTGGGAAGAAGTCGGTGTACGTAGTTTTCATGGACCGACGATAGTTGGAGAAACTAGTGACAAGGTCAAATTGATTCAGGTGTGCTTAGTCTTAAGAGGGTTTAGTAACCGTTGGGTTAGAATATAATTAGTTTTAGTCCTGGACATAGCTTTGGGAATTTTGAGAGCGTTTAACATTAGTCAGATACGTTCAGGAAGGCCTGAGTGTACGTGCAAGCATGAGAGGATCATGTTGGTTTCCATTTTATTTATGATTTTTATTTCTTTTGAATGGGTTTATTATTCTCTACAACTTTCATTTTCAGCCCGTCTGTGTTTGAAACCTAAAAACCCAAGTTTTGACCCAAAAGGGTAAAAATTGTCTTTTACACCCAAATCTGGACATGACTTTCGAAATCTAAAAACCATGTCGAAGTTATACTATTTGGAAACTAGATTTTTCGACGATCATTTTATCATTCTTCGTTGACTTCATCCGGGGCCCTCAAGACCATGTTTTAGCCTTTGCAAGTATTAGAGGATTGTGGGACCAACTTGTCACTTAACTCAAACACCTCATCTTCCTCCCATACGTTTCAGAATTTTCCTGCAACCATTTCAAAAGAAAACAAGAGCTGGGAGAGAAACCACCTTCCTCTCAATCTTCTTCCTCTTGCATGTCATACCTATAAGGTTCCAAATGAAAATCTAAGACCATCATTCTCTTCCTCTCATTCCAAACTTCTCATTGATGCAATTTTTTTGAAATTTCCCGCTGGAAAACCCCTTCATTTCCTTCCTTGCTTCTTGTTTGGGCATCTCCAGGTAAGAGCTTCAACCCATCTCTTTAATGGAACTCTTGTAGCTCCTAAGAAACTTGTTTTTCTAACATGCAACACCCATTTTGAAATGGGTTCTTTGTTTTCAAATTTGGTTGAGTTTTGAATGGTTTTTCATGGGGTTTTTGTAGTGTTAGGCTCAGCTCTTGAGTAGGAGTTCCTGTGAAAAGTTTTGTTTGGCACTTTGGGCAAAGGCAAGTAATCTCGATGGGTTTGATGTTGCATGTGTGTTGTTGATTGCATTTGTTACCTTTAAATTGCATAAATTTTGTTACTAAGCTTTCATTCTATATTTTTACTTAGACTCTTCTTATATAATTTTCATTCAATTACATGTGTTAGTGTTAAGTGCTTTCCAAACTTTTGGATTTTGTTTTTGATTGTAAGCTTATGCTTTGTTTAGAAAATTTGGATTGTTTGGATGGAAAATATAAATTTAATGTCTTAGATTGGGGGTTGAATGATTTGGAAATGTGTAATTGATCCCTTGGAGAGCATGAAGGCTCGCGGAAGTGCAGGTGGTTTAGAAATGAGGAGAAAGGAAGCAGAGATCAGAAAAATTGGAAGGAAGAATTGCATTTCCGCACTCAACGAGCATAGGTAGAAGTTTGTTCACTCGAGCGACCCTTGGGTTTGCTCGAGTGACTAGGCCACTGCCTGGCGCGGGCAGATAGAAGCTTGTCCACTTGAGCGACCACAAGGTTCGCTCGAGCGAACATGCCCCAGTCAGGTCTTCTTGAGCGAAGGGGTGTTCGCTCGAGCGAACTTGGGCAGATTCCAGGGCTGAGTTTTGGTTTCGTTTAGGTGTTTTTGGAGATGGAAAAGAAAAGAAAAAAAAAAAAGACAATGCTGAGGGTTTTAAATTGATATTGTGCCATTGGAAATTCAGAATGTATTCTAACTTCGGGGATACCAATTCATCTTGTTTTTTCGACATATGGGTTTTCAATTACATAAAGGTCAATGAATGGTCTCAACATATGCTTGATAGATTTCGTGTTTGAACTTCACTTTTGGTACAATAAGTATCATCGTGCGTTCTTTTTGACATTCAAGTATAAGCTCCTTTGAAGATTTGTTTCAAGAATAAAAAAGGGGATCACTTCCTAAGCTTGTACGCATACAATTTATGCCTTTTGCTTGCCATGTCTTGTCTCGTTTTAATAAGTGATCTTCCCCTTTATTTCAATTTGTTTTGAACGTGTATCGCCTGTTTTGTGCATTCATGAATCCAAGTGAATACCACTGAGCTTGGACTGCCCTTTCAGTCTGATTCACTGTCCGGGGGTCCTTAAACATGTGGACTATCTGCAGGTTGGTCATGTATTCTATTACACATCGTGCGTGTCCGGTTCCGCGGCCGAAAATCTCTGACTACCTCAGTGTGGCGTGGGAATCGTGTTTTGCTTATCGTGCTTGTCGTGCGTGCTTACTCTTTTCATTATATATGATAGAGAAAGGATGGGCTCTTTGTTGATTAACTATTCATGATATATTATAAGTATTCATGCTAGCTTGTTTTGCATCTTCGAAATGTACTTCAGTCAAGTAATTGTTTTGAATTCAGTAAATTATTTTAGTATATTTCTTTAAACTTCACTTGTTCCATGCTTATGTCTAAATTGATTACCTACCAAACCGTCGTGTTTGATGCTTGTTATTTTGGTGTCCAAGTGCAGGTGATATTGCCTTTGAGGATGAGCGTTAGGAGGAGGCTGTTGAGCCACCCCTAACTCATGAGTGGCAGCCCGACGACGTCAACTAGACGTTAGGCGAGATCTTGGGTTTTGATTCATTTTGTCTTGGTTGTTGTTTTACTTTTGGGGATGTATTGGCCTTTGTTGGCCTCTTATTTGGGTTGTAACAAACTTAACTTACCTTTGGTTAACTTTCAAACTTAAATTATGTTGGGAATGCTATGCTATAATTCCTTATTTTGATATCTTGGTCTTGATGATGGTTTTACTCATGTACTTGAAAATATTATTTATGCTTTGTCTTGATGTGATTTGCTACACGCTTTAGCAAACTTGATCGTGTGAGTTAGTCCCCGCGTTTTGGGATCCTCACTGCAGGAACATGTGGGAAATTCAAATTAATGCATGTCGCGGGCCCTTGTCTTGGTCTGGGGTCGCGACACCCTAGGAATTGAAACAAGTCTAAATTTGACACTCATCCAATTATTATTCGTGGTTGGATTAAATCACTAAACTTGAGGTCTGTAAATCAAAGGTTAGGTATGAGATTTTGTATCCCCCTAGGTCTTATTCAGATTTTTTGGACCCCCACCTCCCTTGTGATTGATACAGCCCTAGGTAGGCCCCATAAGCAAGGTGCTCGAGAGGCACTTGCACAAGCCTAAATTTGGCACTTGTCCAACCACCACTCACTATTGGATTAAAACCACTAAATCTAAGGTTCATAAATCAAAGGGTTAAGATGATCTAATGGAGTTGAGATTTTGTATGCACCTAGGTCCCACTTAAATATTTAGATCCCCCACCTCCCTTTGGATTTGCACGGCTTCAGTGGGCTCCATAATCAGGTGCTCACGAGTAGCATTGAGGGTGTCCCATATATATGTATTCCAGTGTAAACCATCCAAGCGATTTTGAAAGGTCAATCTTTTGGATTTTCACTCTTTAAGTGTGAGTATCGTTTCGATGAGTTTCTTTTGGGGTTCCATCATATGTTGTAAGGGTTTAATCTGCGTTCAGCTAGGCCTAACCCAACACACTACCTGAATCTTAGAGATGAAAATAGGTTAGGTTTAGGTTGGCGTGGTAGTGTACTAAGACGCAAGCCCAAATTACTGACAGCCGACCATACTCGTACCTGTTGGGTCCAGATTATAGGGCCTACATACATAACCAAATTTAGTTCCAGGCCCAAACCCAGACCCGGACCTAAATAAACGGGCTGGACCCAGATGTAATGGAGGCCCAAATATTTATTATACTAAACAAGATTGTTTAATGAGTCTTATTCAGGTGCATACCACCAGCTTCTGAAGCCCACTTGGGCCCATAGATTTGTGGCCTGGGTGGAATAGAAAGATCCACTCATGATGGACTCATATATTAAAACAGAGTCAATCTTATACCTCTAATCCCTTGATCCAAGACCCACAAGTTTAATGACTTTCCTTAAGAAAAAATGATTTTCAATCCAATGGACCAATCCATTTCGTTGGGTGTAAACCTTGGAGTCCAGTGACTATCATGGAGTTCCAATGTGTGTGAATGGTCTAGATAGATAATAAGATGGGCCGCTGGAAGCTCTCACCTCAATACGGTGAGAGGTGAATACGTAAGAAAATTTTCCTTATTTAACACATATGCATATATAATGTGAACCTGACTTTAGGTATTTTGTCCTAGAATATGAAACATGCTGACCTGAACCTGAACTTGAACCCACACCCAAATTTAAAAGGGTCCGAACAGTGGATCCATGGGGACAACCAGATTGAGTCACATTGCCCAAATAAATACCCAACTTGAACTCATCGCAAACCCGATTAGTATTTCTGGATGACCCAAACCTGAAATGGCTGGCCAAGGTTTATGCTGGATTAATCTTGTTTGGGTCGAACCAGACCCGAGTTATAGCCCTAAACCAGGGTCAGAAATATTGTTCTAGTGGAATTACCATAGTGGAAAAATATCAGAATTTCTTCAAATTTAAAGATTTATTAAATTAAATAATTGAAAATACTAATCACAGATATAAGTCACTGTCAAAGTGGGGTTTTTTTATTTGTCATTTTATTCTGATTTTCTCATGATTCGTCAGGTTTTTTCTCACGATATTTTCAATTGTTGCGATATTTTGAATAGAAAATGTGAGAAATAGAATGGTTGAAAATTGAAAAGATTAGCAGAAAAGGCTCCATTGATAAAGTTCCACCATTCATTATAAGATGCCGCATTATACAATATAACTGCTGTATGGCACACCTGATTAGTTGCACACTTATCCTATTCCACATGAAAGAACAGCAGAAACTGTCATGTGCTGGGAGAGACAGAGACAAAGGAGGCCCATATCCTTGTCAGATATCAACACAGATGCACAGAACCTAGCTCCAACCAACAGATGCACACAACCTAGTTCCAACCAAGAGGGTCTTACTCAGATACCAGAGTGACTGGTGCAACTTGGAGGAGGTCAAGGTCAAGTATCTATGGCATGTTGATCACCAGAGTTTTGCAAACACCATTCTAGAGGTTTCTCCAATGAAAACATTCCAGCTCAACATTATAGGCTCTTACAGATACCAGAGTGACCGGTGCTACTTGGAGCAGTTCAAGGTCAAGTATCTATGGCATGTTGATACCCTGAGTTTTGAAAACACCATTCTAGAGGTTTCTCCAATGAAAACATTCCAACTTAACATTACATTATAGGCTCTTACAGATACTAGAGTGACTGGCGCAACTTGGAGCAGGTCAAGGCCAAGTCTCCATGGCATGTTGATCACCCGAGTTTTGAAAACACCATTCTAGAGGTTTCTCCTGTCACGTCCCCAAAATAATAAATTGGGGAGAAACGTGAAAAATAAATCAAATTCAAATTCATGTGTTTAATACAACATAAACTTCCAAAAGTGGACCCACATAACAAACCGTGGTACGTCAAAATAAATTTCATTAAATGCAATAAAAGCTTTATTTAATTGGTATTCGAGGTTCATATATAAGATCCAACATGAAAATCAAATAAGTACATTAATAATCAAAGTTGTAGAAAGAATTAAACAATTACTAAGGAAATGTTTATCATTAAAAGAACGTTCATCTAAAGGAATTCTATGATGACGTCCACTCTCATGCTGGCTCAAACGGCTCTAAAGCCATCTCCGGCATCTTACTTTGGTTCGTCAGTTCGCTTAAACGTTTTAAAACGTTTGATCCTCCTCCATCTCCTCGGTAAAGTAGGGCTCGGTACCTATGCACCATATATGAGAGTAAATAGTAAGAACATGATCATAATTCAAAATTCAATACGATAACAAGATGAGTAAAGACAAGCGAGATCATATAGGAGAAAAGACAAAGATATAATAAGAAAGAACGTATGACATAAATCCAAATAAAACAAAGGGAGCAATATGATTCACATGGAGACAAGTATCCCCGTTGTGAGTGGTCAACCCTACATAATTGGGAGAGCCCGTCTATAACGTAGGTGGTCATAAACTGATCAAAATATCAGGATAACCTGTTCACATTCAAAGCGGATTATAAGTGATCCGGTCACATTGGTGATCAACCGTCTATATATCGATCTGCAGTCGTCCATAAATGACCCACATAAACGTAAACATATATGCATAATAGACCCGAAATAATAATGCTCCGACACAAGAGTCCTAAGTCAAAATGAAGTGCTTGACATTCCATATTCCATATCATAATCGAATCATCATATATAATTTGGCAAGCCACCTCATGGTCCATAACACATAATATGGTATGCATTTAAAGGAATATATAACCTAAACCAACATATGCATGCGAAGGTCAAGACATAGATATGAATCAATCCTAAGGTTACACATATATTCATATACCCGTTAACACACAATAATAACCGCTAGTGAGGTAGGGACGTTATATCTATTGAAATTCATGGTGCATAGATCCAATGAAGGATTTTCAATAAAGATGTATTGACCCTTTCTCGCTAGAGTTCATTAAAATCATGACAAGTATTTGAATCCTACATCTATAAGATACCGCATGCCCAAAGATGGTTCTTATGTCAAGTCCCGGTAGATAATTTAAGGTTATTAAATCCATATGTTGTCCCATGCACGATACCATAAATCCCCAAACGATATAGAGCCAAAACAGTGCAAAAAGGATCATACATTGCCCAAGTACACTAAACGTTCGAACGTATAAGACCAACGTTCGAACGTTCAGGGTTTCGGGTTTTTGGCTCAGAGGCGAGAAAAGTCAAACGTTCGAACGTTCATGTGGCACGTTCGAACTTTTGATGCTTCTGCCCCTTTGGCCCAAACGAGCCTGAACTCGAACGTTCGAACGTTTAATGACAACGTTCAAACGTTTGATATTTAGTTCGTTGGCCAGTTCATGCAATCATAGAAATTTGGGGTTTTTCCCCTTTTTCATCCATTTTCCTCCCCTTTCCAAAAGAGAGTTCCAATCCAACCAATGTACATACGAATCACATTTATTAGAAAAGGAATCCAAATTTCCATTCCTAAATCAGCAATTAACCCAAACATCATTCAAAATCCCTAATCTACCATTGTCATTTAGAAAAGGGCAATTAAACAAACCTATATGTATTAGATAGGAATCAAAGATCAAAATACATATTCAATATCAAATCATGATAATGTACTTGCCTTTCACCGGGGTTGAAAAAAAAAGCAACAGATTCTAACCAATACCCAATCCGAGATTACCATGGCGCTAAATCACAATCCTAACACCAATCTGACATAAAAGATGGGATAGAAATGTTCAGATGAACAGATCTATTGTATTCCTTGTTGGAAGTAGGCGGGCCTCATGGGCTGATTTTCAAAACTTTTGTTTCACTTGACTCAAGGTTCAAGTATACATAAGGTCATAAACCATATTCAGGATGCAATCCCTCCATCTCATCAATAATGTATAGCAATAAAACCTATTTAATAGATAGAAATTAGAGCACCATGCAACTAAAATAACCCACAACAATCAGAGAAGCAGATTATACCTTTGGACCTCGGTAGTGCTCTAATGGAGAAGAAGACAATTAACTAGATCAAGAACTTTTCTTGAAGCAAATTAGGATCTCTAAGACCTTGTTGTCTTCCACGCTATAACCCACTATCAAATCTCTTTTCTCAAGAAGATTGGTGGAAACTTCAAGAGAAAACCCAACTAGAAACTCCAAGGAACTAGAAGAGAAAGAGAGGAGAGAGAGGTGTGCAACAATTGCACAAAATAGGGGGCTAGGCGTCAATTCCAATGTTGGAAGTCCAGCCCCCTTTTGGTCTCTTTTATAGCCTTTTCAAGATTCCTCTTTCCTATTTGAAACAGAAGTCCAACTCCTATTACAAATTAGTAACTTTCTCCCTTTTCTAATTACTATAGAAGTCTCACTTCCACAACAATTAATAACTTACTATTACTACTATTAGAAGTCCTACTTCAAATAGAAATAGTAACTTTCTAATTCCTTCCTTTTGGAGTTCAAGTAGGATTAGTATCTTTCTAATATCTTGGGCTAGCGTGGGGACCACTAGGGATTCCATAAAAAGCTGGCTCCAACTGGGACACCGCGACCCCACATCTCATTTGTAATCCGGGCCCACGGTTAATTGCAAATAACACCACTATATAAATTCAATTGCACTCTAGTCTTAGGAATAAATTACAAAGAATACCCTAAACTTCCTGATTACCACAAGTAGGCCCCTCTATCAATATCCATAGATTAATTTGAAATAAATATGTCCCTTCCAATCCTAGATCTACATCTTATTATCCTTGCGCCCCAATTAATCACAGTGATCATCAGTACCATCCAATTAACTCTTAATCGAGATGGGTGCGCACTTACTAATGATAAATTTCATTAATTGGCACAAGGGGATAATATAGATAGATTCCATCTTGACCATTCAATGTTCACATAGTCCTACTACCACATATCCAAGACACCGAGGTGTTGACCTACAATTGGCCTCACTCATTGCTGAATCAAAGTAAATGAATAGATATAAACTTGAGTTCATTAATGTCTCAAGATTGAGAGCCTATTGCTAGGGAATTATGAGAGCAGACCTTAAAATCGAGACAATATTCCATAAGGTGCTTCTCATGGTCCTTTAATACATTTAATGTACCAACACCGTGATCTAGAATCTTACATTCTAATGATCGAGACAAATCACACTATTTCATAGTGATCAAAGTGCTGCAACCTTATCAGATGAGATGCTCAATCTCATCACTGGTTGTGAAGATATTTAAGTATAAAATTTGTGACACATGTCACCTGTATATGGATCTCATCCATACACATATATCACATCTAATATACTACTAGGACCCAGTCCATCTCATGAACCATCATGTCATATATATTGGTCATGTGCATTAAGTAATAAAACACCATTCATCTCATGAAAGGAAAGCATAATTTTATTGATAAATAAAGAAATTGATCAATTTATTACATCTTTTGATGGATTGAGTCCATACAATCTAACATTCCTACCCAAAACCTAACATTGGAAAGATTAAGAAGATAACTTAAGAGTACAGATCTACTCCTGTTGGTTTGAGGAGATGGTTATCTGAGATAAAAAAGTTGAATCAAGAATGATGGCATCCTCTGATCTCGATTCTGATGGATGGATCCTAAAGCTGCAATGGCTTGGGAATTGAAAGTGGAAGATGACGAAAAAGAAACGGGTGTTCATAAAATAGGGATTAGGTTAAGAGAATGAATATTCCTTGGGCTTAAGTCATTGGGTTAGGTCATCTACCCATTAACACAACTCACCATTTCACGCATCTAATCTAATGTGTGCCCCACTTAATCCTAACCACTTAAATAACTAAAATACATTTAATCAAAATAATAATAATATTCTAATTAAAATAGAATAAAAATAATTAGTGGGACCTTGATCTTACATTCTCCCTCCCTTAGGACATTTGGACCTCCAAATAAAAACAATACCTTTGGAAGAAGAAACAGATACAACTTCTTCACTTGGTCCCAAAGTTCCCAAGTGGTTTCTCGAGGACTATGATGCTCCCACTGGACTTTCACCCAATGTATTGTCCGAGTCCTAAGAACTTGTTCCTTCGTGTTGATGATCTGAGACGGTCGCTGTTGACATAAAAAATATCACTATGTCCCTTCAACATCAAAAGCTACATGGAGCCACATCCTGCCATAAATAGGAAGGTGCCACTTCAAGCATCAAATCTTGTCAGAGTCAAACAAAAACTGCAAGGTCTTTTAAAGCAGCCAAAAGAGGGGTACACATGAAGTTTTGGGCCGTTTCAACATCATTTGGCCTAACTTCACTCCTTCAACAGCCAGACAGGAGCTCCCGGCAACGACAGTGTCAAAGACTTCAAAACTTCGATCAGAGCCTACGGATGGTCTCAGAATACCTCCAAAAGGCTCCATGCCAAATTTCAGGTCATTCCGACAACGTTTGACCCGACCTCGACGCTCCGAAGCAAAATCAGGCTTGCCGGCGGCGGAGCACCCCGGTTTCATGGCATCCAAATTGGAGCTAATGGATCACCTCAAAATGACTCCAATAGGTCCCCCGTCAAGTTTTAGGTCAATCGAACATCGTTTGGCCTAGTTTCAAAGCTCGGCATTTTCCTCATGGCGAAATCAAGGCGAGCATTTGCGGGACCCCAAAAGGCTTCAAAACTCAAACCAAAGCCTATGGTTGGTCCTATCTACTGCTAAAAAGACTCCCAGTCAAATTTTAGGTCAATCGGACATCGTTTGGCCTAGTTTCAAAGCTCGGCATTTTCCTCGAGGCGAAATCAAGGCGAGCATTTGCGGGAACCAAAAAGGCTTCAAAACTCAAACCAAAGCCCATGGTTAGTCTTATTTACTGCTCAAGAAGCTCCACATCGAATTTCAGGTCATTCCGACATCGTTTGGCCTAGTTTCAACGCTTGAAAAAAATCGGCAAATACCGCACAACAAAGTCTTCGGCTTTCCAGAAAAATAGGAAACTTTGTGCTCTGATTTGCGTGGCTTCTCATCGGGTTTTCTTCAGGAGAATCAAGCCAATAAATGAGGGGAAAAGTCAGGAAAAATACAGAAGAAAAAAAGAAGCAAAAAAGGTCGAAAAACGACGGAGAAAAGGCGACCAGACGACGACCAACAAATGGGCCCAAGGCCCATGGTCGCCGGCGACCATGGAGTTCCGGCGACCCAAAAATTCGCCGGAAGACCCTTTTTCGGGTCCTTTTCGCGTTTCGAGTTGATTGGCCCCTGTGATTTTTCCAAAATCTGATTTTTCGTGCATGAAATCCGTCGATCTTCGTCAACATCACGGATTCGCCGCCGAAATCATTGGATGATCATTAGATGCCTCGAAATCGCCAACCGGCCGACAAAGAAAGCACACTTTCTGCCCGCCCGATCGTGAAATCGACAGGACAGATGTTGCCGGCACATTGACATTAATCAATGTCTAAAATTGCATCGCCATCCGACATCAAACAGCATGTGGATCCACCGGCGATCATCGCAAGAAGAATTCCAAAAGACGCGGCGCGGCCCGCGACTCTTCAAGCGACTTGGCGACCAATTAATGAGGTTAAATGACCCGTTTTATGACAAGTTAATGCGGTCATTAACTCATTATTTTGGACGGCCCAATCAAAAGCAAGCAAATAGGAGTTACAAGTCAGAGGATTTATGGCATTAAAGCCATGAAACTCCTCCCATGATGGGGATTGAAGGCAATTAAAGGCTCATTATTCTCCATTGGCCAATCAAATTCAAGGAAAAAGGAGTTACAAAACAAGTAATTTAAAAACTTGTAACTCCTCCCATTATGAGCATTAATGCATTCAATGCTCATAAACCCTCCTAAATGGCTACCAAAGGCCTATAAATAGGAGGGCATTCCAAAGGGAAAAGGACCCGGATCTAGCTCTCGCTCTTCCCCCGAAGAAGACAAAAAATCCAGAAGCCCTGCAACCCTGCTGCAAAGACCACCAAAAGGTGATTGAAGCACCCTTGGGGGGCCACCCCCCCAAGGACCTCCCTTCTTCTACCAACATGGCTAAAACATGGCTTTTCAGCCCGTTTACTTAGCTTTTTATCGGATATAAGACATTCTCTTGGTCTTTGTCCTTTAAAAATCTGAGGTTGGAAAGCCAAGCCAAGAATCCAAGCATCGTGTTCTCATCTGCATGGACGACGGAGGAGCCCATACATGACTCGCGACCGTCGATCTGAACGTGTCCCCACAATCGAATGAGAAGTCAGATTCCTTTTCTTGATTTCTATTGTACTTTATCTTTCTTTTAGAGACAAAAATCACAAATTCTTGTCTTTCATAACGGATAAGACTTGTAAATCGCCTCTTACGGCAAAATCGCCTTTTCACGGCAACAAATGAAATCGCTTTCACGGCATTTCAAAAAAACCCTTTTGTCTCTTTTCTTAAAATATGCGTGCAATGAAACTAGAAAAAGTCAATTTCATTCCCTCTTTCTACTGTGAAGGTGGATCTTCGGATCACCATTCCTAAATTCCAAGTAGAAAATGAAAATGCCAATACGCGTACAAAAAAAAAGAAAGATTGTTGTACCCTTTATCTTTTCTTCTCCTCCCCTCCGCCGTACCCCGAAAGACCCGGGGCGGAGGCAGCGGGAGAGAGGGAAGAATCGGGTCCATCAAGCTGGCACACCCGGTGGGACCGTTCATTTGAGAACATGAAC
>QPKB01000009.1:19677010-19746546 GCA_003546025.1 Camphora micrantha
GTTTCGAGTTGATTGGCCCCTGTGATTTTTCCAAAATCTGATTTTTCGTGCATGAAATCCGTCGATCTTCGTCAACATCACGGATTCGCCGCCGAAATCATTGGATGATCATTAGATGCCTCGAAATCGCCAACCGACCGACAAAGAAAGCACACTTTCTGCCCGCCCGATCGTGAAATCGACAGGACAGATGTTGCCGGCACGTTGACATTAAACAATGTCTGAAATTGCTTCGCCATCCGACATCAAACAACATGTGGATCCGCCGGCGATCATCGCAAGAAGAATTCCAAAAGACGCGGCGCGGCCCGCGACTCTTCAAGCGACTTGGCGATCAATTAATGAGGTTCAATGACCCATTTTATGACAAGTTAATGCGGTCATTAACTCATTATTTTGGACGGCCCAATCAAAAGCAAGCAAATGGGAGTTACAAGTCAAATGATTTATGGCATTAAAGCCATGAAACTCCTCCCATGATGGAGATTAAAGGCAATTAAAAGCTCATTATTCTCCATCAGCCAATCAGATTCAAGGAAAAAGGAGTTACAAAACAAATAATTTAAAACTTGTAACTCCTCCCATTATGAGCATTAATGCATTCAATGCTCATAAACCCTCCTAAATGGCTACCAAAGGCCTATAAATAGGAGGGCATTCCAAAGGAAAAACCCAGGGGGGAAAAAATCCAGAGAAATCGCCAGAGAAATTCACTTGAAGTCCAGAGAATTGTTCGGAAAATCCAGAACTCCTGCAACTCTGCTGCAAGACCACCAAAAGGTGATTGAAGCACCCTTGGGGGGCCACCCCCCCAAGGACCTCCCTTCTTCTACCAACATGGCTAAAACGTGGCTTTTCAGCCCGTTTACTTAGCTTTTTATCGGATATAAGACCTTCTCTTGGTCTTTGTCCTTTAAAAATCTGAGGTTAAAAAGCCAAGCAAAGAATCCAAGAATCATGTTCTCATCTGCATGGACGACGGCGGAGCCCATACATGGCTCGCGACCGTCGATCTGAACGTGTCCCCACAATCGAATGAGAAGTTAGATCCCTTTTCTTGCTTTTCCTTTTGTACTTTGTATTTTTTTTAAGAGACAAAAAATCACAATTCTTGTCTTTCATAATGGATAAGATTTGTAAATCGCCTTTTATGGCAAAATCGCCTTTTACGGCAAACAAATGAAATCGCCTTTCACGACATATAAAAAAAAAACCTTTGTCTCTTTTCTTAAAATATGTGTGCAATGGGAAACTAGAAAAGGTTTTATTTCCCCTTTCTACTTGTGAAGGTGGATCTTCGGATCACCATTCCAAGATTCCAGGTAGAAAAGTGAAATTGGCATACCCGTACAAAATGTTGATACCCTTTACTTTTTTCCTCCTCCCCTCCGCCGTACCCCGAAAGACCCGAGGCGGAGGCAGCGGGAGAGAGGGAAGAATCGGGTCCATCAGTCGCTTAGTGTAAGACCCCAACTCGAGTGACCTCGATTAGTGCTAATTAAGTTGTGTGTTAGTTTTAAGCATGATTAGTGGATTTTGATTTAGTTGGGTTTAAAATAGATTTGTTATAGCTTTGAAAATTTTTGAGTGCCTTTGTGATTAGTGGGGCCCTTTAGGGGTTTCTTTTATGACTTTGCGGTTGCTTGGGGGATTTTTCGAAATTTCATTGATTTGTATTTTTATCCCGTTTTACTCATATGGTTAATCTCTACAACTTTCATGTTGATCCCGTTCCCGTTCGGAATCCTGAAATGCGACTTTCCTAACTTCAAGGGCAAAATAGTCTTTTTACACTAAATCTGTACCCAATTTTTGATATTCCCGAAACCCGCGAAATATATACTTTTTGAAAACTAGAAATTTCGACGATCATTTCTCCCTTATTCGTTGAATTCATTTGAAGCCCCAAAAACCATGATTTCAGCCTCACAAAGTTTCTAGTGGTGGAGTCCACTCTACACTTGCTATATAAGGAACCCATCTTCTTCCTTTCTCCTTTTTCCAGCTCAAGTAACTCTTGTTTAGGGTTTTCTTTGTCTCTTTTCTCCTTCTTGCTTTTCCATCATCAAAGCACCACCAACTCTTGCATCTCTTGAGAAATGGAGATCACCACTTTCTTCCTCTCATTGAAGGCTTCCTCTTGATACCGTTTTTGGAGAAGACCTCCCATTCCAAGATCACTTTTGAGCTAGTCTTGCCCATTTGGAGAACCTACAAGTAAGCTCCCTCCCTAATCTTCTGGATTTGTGTTCTTGTAACCCTAGAGAAGCTCCATTTGCATTATTGAAGCTTGCTTCATCTTGTGCATTGTCTTGACTATTTTGAGGGTTTATTTTGGGGTTTTTTTGTAGCTTTTGTTCTTGGCTTGGAAGAGGTGATTAGCGACTTGTTTTGCTTGATTAGAGACCGAAGGCAAGTGGATGAATTGATATTTTGTGCATTAAATGGTTTTATGACAAATGTGTTGATTTTATCATACTATTCATGTTTTTATTGTCTTGCATTGATTTGAAATAAATACCCATGAATGAGTATTGTGGATGGTTGAAACATTGCATTTATAGCCTTTCATTATTACTTGTTGTGATATAAATGACCCTTGTGATTGTGGTTTTCTCTCCTCTTTTAGTGGTTGAATATGATTAAGAAGAAGATTTTTCATTTGATGTTTATGGAAGTATTGATGGGGATTTGAATGGTGTTTGAATGAGGTTTTAACCCTCTCACCTTGGTGAAGAAATGAGACCTGAAAGGAGTTGTAACGAGAGAAAAATGTAAGAAGCAGAACTGTCCCGGAACCAGTTTCTGGACAGTTCGCTCGAACGACCTGTCCAGAAAGAGGTTCGAACCATTCCAGTAGACAGTTTGCTCTAGCGAACCCAAATTCGCTTGAGCGAACTTTCCAAGAATCCTCCCAGAACTTCACAGAACCTTGTTAGTTGGAGCGAACGTAATTTTCGCTTGAGCCAACATGTTCGCTTGAGCGAACCCTAACCCGCTCGAGCGAATTATCCCAGGAAACTTTTCCAGAGAGCTCTTCGTTCGAGCGAACTTCTTGTCCGCTCGAGCGATGGACACTATTCATCTGGGACCATTCTGGGAGCAAAAATAAAATATTTAAATGAACGATAGAGGATTGTTGGGAACCCTATTGTGATGGGAAGACTTATAACCATTGTTTAATGCCCGTTTGAGAAAGAAACCACATCACGAATATTCATTGTATATTTGGAAATGATCAAGGAATATTAGGAGCCCGGAATGTCTCCAAACTCAAAGAGTATCATTTATATATATATTGAAATCGACGTACGAGACCCTTAATCACCTTGATCAAATTTTGAATCTCGATACTCGTTTCGAAAATTATGAATTATGATTTATCATTCCCGAAAGTATTGAAACTGTATTTTAGCATTTTGCTAGCCCGTTTATACATGCCCGAATAAAGTGATACTTGTGCCTTTGAGCATCCCGTCCCGCCCGTTTACTTACTTGCACTTGATGTATTTTATACATGTCTTGATTTTCGTTATTTGACCTATGAGTCGGCGCCACTAAGCTTGGATAAGCTTGTTGGTCTGATCCACCGACTTGGAGATCCGCCTCCCATCCCGCCAACTACAGTTTGGATCTCGCTATCCGGTTATTACCGTGGTCTTGTCCTGATGCCGCATATTGCTACTGTGGTTCCCGATGCCCGGTTTGCTACCGTGGTCATGTCCCGTATTATTATGTATATGTATATGTAAATTCTGTTGTACCTCCTCACCTTAGTGACTGAGGTCAACATCCTGATATGCTCTTGTCACTTCGGTGATAGAGGACTTAGCTTCGTTTGGATGCCATTTTGTTTGTTTCCTGATTTCCTTGGATACCTTACTTGTTTTATATTGCATATATGTTTTGAATAAATGATCCTCCTGTCTTATGAAATTTATTGTTTTAACAGGTTTAAATGTTTTCCAAGGTAATTTCTATTATTGTATCATCTTTTCACCCACTTGCCAAACCTTTGTGTTTGACCCACTATTTTGGTATTCAGGTCCCGTCATTGGTTTTCCCGAGGAGGAGCACGAGGAGGCAGTCAAAGAACCGCAACGATTAGTTGAGTGGCATGCCGACGATGTCGTTTAGATGTCGTTTAGACATTCGAGTGCCCGAGTTGCGTAACATTTTGGGTTACGATTAACCATTCTTTTGGGATATTTATTGTTTATATTGGCCTTTATTGGCCTTTATTTTTGGGGAATGTAATTAAATGATCTATTATATAAACTTTAACTTTCTTTTGGGGAAAGCACTAATGATCATTGCTCATTCTGATACTTGTTAGAAATGTTTTAATCATGTTACCTTGGATATAAATGTATGAATCCGATTTGCTACACGTTCCGCATTCAAAAGAAATATTCATGTTGTTATGATATCCTCACCGCGGACACCCGTGGGAAATCGCGTATACGAGTGGCATCTTTTCATTGGCTCGTTTATGTATTGGTTAAAATAAATTCATAGTATGGACTATCATCCATTATGTCTTTCGTCAATCATCATCTTCATCAAATCAAATTTAGTCCCGATCCCGGATTAGGCCTGTGGACCCGGTCCGGGGTCGCGACACTTAACATAGGTAACATTTGGCTGCAATTCCAATGGCTCATATTGCAACACGTGCGATGGGTCTACGATATACTTTTTCAACATCAAGATATGAAAAACATTATGCATCGCTGACAACTCTGCTGGTAATGCCAATCTATAAGCAACTTCTCCAATTCTTTCCAAGATTTCAAATGGGCAGATATATCTCCGAGATTACTTCCCTTTTTGCCCAAATCTCAATGTTCCTCGTGATGGTGAAACCTTTAGAAATACATGCTTACCTATCTCGAATTGAAGTTTTCATGGCCCATCTCTTCATGTCTGCATAACTCTTCTGCCGGCTTCTAGTAACTTTCAACCGATTATGGATTTGCTTCACTTGCTCACTGGTATCACTAACAATAGATGGGCCATGAAAACTTCTGATACCTATCTCCTCCCAACAAATTGGGGTTCTGCATCTATGTCCATACAACGCTTCAAATGGTGCCATGCCGATACTGGAGTGATAATTATTACTGTACGCAAACTCGCATAATGGGAGACTTTTCTGCCAGTCCTTCCCAAAATCAAGGACACTAGCTCGCAACGTATCCTCTAGTGTCTGATTAGTCCTTTCAGTCTGACCGTCGGTCTGAGGATGGTACGTTGTACTGAAATTCAATGTTGTGCCTAGAGCTTCTTGAATTTTTGTCTAGAATTTGCCCAAAAATCTGGGATCTCTGTCCGATACAATCGACAGAGGAACACCATGAATTGTGACAACCTTCTCCTTATACATTTGAGCTAATTCATCTCGAGTTGTCTTCATGTTCATTGGTAAGAAATGTGTCACCTTTGTCAATCTGTCAACTATCACCCGTATTCTATTTCTGTTATGAATCGATGGCAACCCAGAAATAAGATCCATCGTTATGTGTTTCCATTTCCAGTCACACACTTCCAATTGCTTTAAAGGTCCTAGGGGTTGCTTCTGTTCTGCCTTTACTTGTTGACACACCAAGCATCTTAGTGTAAATCCTGCAACATCGTTCTTCATATTATTCCACCAATAATGATTACGCAGGTTCTTGTACATCTTTGTACTACGCGGATGAATAGTATAACGAGAAAACTACGCCTCCATCATGATCTCATTCTTCAACTCTTCTATGTTTGGCACACATAACCAATCTTGAAAATACAACATGCCCTCCAACAATCTGAAATCTGGCCTGTTGTCAATCTGCTCAATCACTCGAGCTAGCTCTGGATCTTCTGCCTGCCTGCTTTTGATCCTGCTCAAGATCTCTGGTTCCCAAACAAACATGTTAGCCAACCTAACCTTGTCATCAATTGGCTCCAAAGTCACTCCCAAATCAAGGAAAAGTTCTGCCCAAGACCATTCTATTATCAAACATGCATTAGTTGCTTCCCTTCTACTCAATGCATCAGCCACTACATTGGCTTTTCCGGGATGATATTTGATTGGAAAGTCAAAATCCTTCATTTATTCCATCCACCGGGTCTGTCTCATGTTCAATTTAGGCTGAGTAAACAAGTATTGGAGACTTCTATGGTTTGAATGAATTTCAAACTTCTCACCGTACAAGTAATGACATCATATCTTCAATGCCATGACTATTGTTGCAAGTTCCAAATCATTAGTGGCATACTTTTTCTCATGTTCTTTCAATTGTCTAGAGCCATAAGCCACTACCTTTCTATCCTGCATAAGCACACAACCCAATCCAACTTTCGAAGCATTCGTATAAATGACAAATCTACCATTCTCAGTAGGCAATGTGAGCACTGGAGCTAAAGTTAATCTATTATTTAACTCTTGAAAACTTGCTTCACACTCGTCAGTCCACACGAAAGGTGTATCTTCCCGCATTAATCTTGTCGCGACCCCGGACCGGGTCATCGGGCCTAATCCGGGATCGGGACTAATAATTGTATGTGATGATTGATTGAATGAATTTAAACCAAACCAAAACTCAAAACGTATACGAGTCCATCAAGAAGGATGCCACTCGTACACGCGATTTCCCACAGGTGTCCGCGGTGAGGATATCACATCGACATGAATATTTCTTTTATGTGCGGAAGCGTGTAGCAAATCTATTTCATACATTCATGTCCAAGATACAAGATTAACGCATATTTCATACCAGTATCAAAATGAGCAATGATCATTAAAGCTGTAACCCCAAAAGAAAGTTAAGGTTTACAACAAAGTAGTTTAATTACATTGTTCTCAAAAATAGAGGCCAACAAAGGCCAATGAATAAAGTATCAGGTTCCCCAAAAGAATAGTTAGACATAACCCAAAATGTTACGTCACTCGGCACCCGAATGTCTAAATGACATCATCGGCGTGCCACTCAACTAATCGCTGCGGTTCACCGACCGCCTCCTCAAGCTCCTCCTCGGGGAGACCAACAACGGGACCTGAGTACCAAAGCAAAGGGTCAAACACGACGGTTTGGCAAACGGGTGAAAAGACATAACAATATAGAAAATACCTTGAAATCATTTAAACCTGTCAAAGCATTAGTTTCATAAAACAAGAGAAACATTTGTTTAAATACATATGCAATATAAAACATGTAAGGTATCCAAGGAACGGGAAACATACAAGATGGCAACCACATATAGCTAAGTCCTCTATCACCGAAGTGACAAGAGCATATCGGGATGTTGTCTCAGTCACCGAAGTGAGGAGATGCAACATAAGTAACATATAAATAATATAATACAATACGGGACGGGACCACGGTAGCGAACCGGGTATCGGGACAAGACCGCGGCAATAACCGGGTAACGGGATCCAAGACTGCAGCTGGCGGGACGGGAAAGGGTCTCCAAGTCGGTAGATCAAACCGGCAAGGAAAGCCAAGCTTAGTGGTGCCGACTCATAGGTCAAATCGTGTAAAACAAGACATGTACAAATCATGTAAAATGCACTTAAATAAACGGGCGGGACGGGGTGCTCAAAAGCACTAATTTCATTTTCAAACGAGAAGTGCATGTCGGGGCTAGCAAAAGCTCTAGTTTCAAATTCAATGTTTTCGGGAATGATAAATCACATTTCTTGAAATTCGGGACAAGTGTCGGGATTCGATATAAATCAAGTGAATAAGGACCCCGTATGTCTATTGTGATGATCACTTGGTACTCCTTGAGTTTAGAGACATTCCGGGCTCTTTATGCACCTTAGGGGTTCAAACCCTAATCGAGTTTTAAATAGACAAAACATAATAGGGATGGGATCCTAGGCACTATGTTAATCTAGTAGTACCTTACAACCTATACTCATTCATCGACAGGAAAACGGATTCGAGAATATCCAACAACCCAATTTCGCGTTTAGATAAAAGAAAGGATATCCCGTCGTTCCGTACCGTTCAAGATTGAACTAGGTTAAGTACCGATACAACCGGATTAACCGTGAGAAAGTGTCGGTTCAACCATCCTCAAAAGAAGTCAAACGGGGTCCACAAAAGGGTCACTAAGTTCCATCTAAAGTCCATCTAATCATAGGGAAAAAGGTCCATTTTTCATCAGGTTTCCAGTTGGGCCGGTCGACCGCGTACACAGGGCTCGGTCGACCGCCCATGGGCCAGGTTGACCAGGAGTTGTAACTTAAATGCAGGAACAGTATTTTGGTCAGGCTCCAGAGAGCCTGACCTCTATGTCGCCGGTCGACCGCGCCCTTGGCCGGTCGACCACGCTAACTGCGCAACAGCAGTCCCCGCAGTTCTGCAGGTTGCCCAACAGGGGGGCCTGTTCCAGTGTCCCCGGTCGACCGCGCCCCTTGGCCGGTCGACCGCGTGAACTGCGTAACAGAACCCAGGTTCTGTTACAGCAGTTCAGTAGTTCTTCCACTTTTTCCTATCTTTTCTTTCCTTCTTTCAAACTTGATTAGCAATCACATAGATGAATAAAACAAGCTTTCAAGAACTAAAATGAGCATTTATTTCAAGTCTAAACAAGTCATTAATACCTCAAAACATTAGGTGAAAACATAAATGCATTTCATCAAAACTCATTCAAATGTAAAAGAGTCAAAACATCCACTTGCCTCAAGTCTTAAATCAATGGAAAAACTGCTCTTAGCACTCTTGCAAGTCAAGGACACAAGCTCTACAAAAACCCCCAAAACAAACCCTAAAATGGGTCAAAACAATGAAGGAGAAGAGAGAGCTTTCAATATTGAAAATGTAGCTTCTCTAAGGCTAGAAGAACACTAATCTCGAAGATTAGGAAGATATCTTACCAATGGGTGCTCCAAATGAACAAGGCAAGCTAGAAGAAGATCTTGGAGAGATGGGATTTCTTCAAAAATGGTACCAATAGGAAGCTCTTGAAGTTGTGAAGAAGATGATGGAGTCCAAATAGATGTTGGTGCAAGTTTGATGATGCTTGAGCAAGGAGAAGAAGAGAAAAGTGCACCAAAAACCCTAGGTTCAGTTGTTGTGCTGGAAAAAGAGAGAATGAAGGAGATGGGTTCTCTTTTATAAGCTACACAAGTGGGCTTCACCTTCTAGTAACCTAGTTTGGCTGAAATAGTGGTTTTCGGGACTCCGGATGAAATCGACGAAGAAGGAAGAAATGATCGTCGAAATATCTAGTTTCTAAAAAGTTTATGTTTCGCGGGTTTCGGGAATAACACTAATTTGGTACAGATTTGGTGTAAAAGTACTGTTTTGCCCTTGAAGCTAGAAAAGTCAAGTTTCGGGGTTTCGAACGGGAACGGGATCAACATGAAAGTTGAAGGCAATAACGAGATAAACAAAACGGGATAAAATGCAAATCGAGAAAACCAAGATAAAACTTCAAGTACACATAAAGCCATAAACAAGGAACCCCCAAAGTGCCCCACTAATACCAAAGGCACTCAAAATCCCCAAAGCTATTTCCAAGCTATTCTAAACCGACTAAACCAAATCCACAAAGCAATTCAAGACTAACACGCAACTAACTAAGCACTAATCGAGGTCACTCGGGTCGGGGTCTTACAAATCTGGTCAATGGAGCCGCAATGGATGAAAATCCCCTCACAAATCTCCTGTAATAACTTGCTAAACCCAAGAAACTACGAATCTCTGTTATTGACATGGGTCTTTGCCACTCGACCACTGCCTCAATCTTTCCTGGATCTACCGCCAAACCGTCTTGCTAATGATGCGACCCAAGAAAATAACTTGCTCAAGCCAAAATTCACACTTATTCAACTTAGCATAGAGTTGATGATCTCTCAAAGTCTATAATGCTGATTTCAAATTTTGCTCGTGATCCTCTCGAGATCGAGAATACACTAACACGTTTTCTATGAAAACAACGATAAACTGGTCGAGAAATGGTGCAAATATCTTATTCATCAAGGCCATAAATACTCTCGGAGCATTAGTTAACCAAAAGGACATTACTAAAAACCCGTAGTGGCCATATGTCGTTTTGAATGCTGTCTTCTGAATGTCTTGATCTCAAACTCTGAGCTAGTGGTATCCTGATCTCAAATCTATTTTTGAGAAATATTCAGCTCCCCGAAGCTGGTCAAACAATTCATCGATCCTTAGGAGAGGGTATTTGTTCTTAATTGTGACCTGATTGAGTTGTCTATAATCTATGCACATTCTCATGGAGCTATCCTTCTTCTTTACAAATAGAACCGGGGCACCCTCGGTGATACACTCGGTCTCACAAATCCCTTGTCCAACAAATCCTATAATTGGGTTTTCAACTCTCCGAGTTTTGCTGGAGCCATTCTATAAGGAGCTTTCGAAATTGCAGCTGTCCCTGGTACTAATTCAATTGAGAAATCTATCTCTTTGACTGGTGGTAAGCCTAGAATCTCATTCACGAAAACATCCGAAAACTCACAGACTATTGGAATATCCTCCACCCCTTTGGACTGTTTATCCTCCGTGATAAACGCTAAGTATCCTTCACATCCAGATTTCAACAATCTTTCTGCCTTCAATGCCGAAATCCGGCATGTCTGATCGGTCTCCTTCGCCGAACGAATTCAACGGTATCTGAATGCAATGACAACTTGATGGCTTTGTTAAAACAGTCTATCACTACTCGATAGGTCGCTAACCAATCCATACCAAGTATAACATCGAAATCCTTCATCGTTAATAGTATCAAATTTGTAGGTAAAATGAAATCTCCAACCTGAACTCGGGTACTCGAAAAATATTGGTGGCAACGGACCTGCTTGCCCACTGGGGTACCAACTACTAAAGCGAATCTAATTTCACTACAACTTCATTGATATGTCTAGCAAAATCATAAGAAACAAAGGAATGAGTAGAGCCAAGGTAAAAAATGACCTTAGCTTCTACCTCTGAGATTAGAACAATACCTTCCACAACTTCTGTAGAAGCATCTGCATCCTCATGAGTAACTGTATAAACTCTGCCTATCTGTTGAGCTTGGTTTTGCTGCACTTGTACTGGCCTCGGTGCTCTTGGTTGGCCCACTGATTGTTGTTCCCTCTGCTGCTGGAATTGCCTCTATTGTCCCTGAGCTAGCTTCTGGTGCTGTGGAGCTACACCCCTATATTACTGGCATTGAGGAGCTGGTGCTCGGTACATTTGCTGCTATGGAGCCCGACCATCATAGGAAGAATTCCAGAAGACGCGGAATAGCCCGCGACTCTTCAAGTGCCTCAACGACCACTTAATGAAGTTAAATGACCTGTTTTATGACAAATAATTACGGTCATTAACTCGTTATTTCGGACGACCCAGTCAGAAGCAAGCAAAAAGGAGTTACAAGTTTGCCATAAACATAGGATTAAACCGTGTAACTCCTCTCATCATGGAGCTTAAAGGCCATTAAAGGCTCTTAATTCTCCATTGGCCAATCATGTAACTCCTCCCTGTCGGATGTGAATTTTGATCCCCACCAGGGAGGGAAATCACCATTCAACTATATATGTTATTTAAATTTTTCATCGAAAATGAGGATTTTGACTACCCTCAAAATCGATAGATCACGATCACCAGCTACGGTAACGGCTGTAACACCGTTCTTCGAAGGAAGCCGAAGAAAAATAAATGGGAGAAAATAAGTGGGTGGGTTCTTCTTCTCGTCTAATGTGCTGCCGGCAACACACGACGATTGTCCTGTCACATTAATTTTGGTCTCTTTAATATAAGGTCAGTTCAGGGTTATGAGTTTAAGTCCAAATAAAGGTTAATCCTCACACAAAAAAATCATAGTACACCCAAGTAAGATAAAATAATTAAAATAAAGAAAGTAAAAAGGGTGGAGATGCCAAATATTTAAAAAGAGGATCGACACCGTTCCCGGGTACTCCCTTCTAATCCCTTGGCAAAATAGGGTTTAAAGACTGACTTTTCAAATCAAAATGATGTTGTAAATGAGACTTTGACTTGTGATTTTTGTGCTTTTCATGTGCGATACATGAGTGATAAAAGTAAGAGGCCGATGGGCAGTAATTGATTGGAAGTGGCCGATGGGCCGTAATTGATTGGAAGTACCAGATGTGCCGTAATTGTTTGGAGGTGGCCTACGGGCCGAAATTGTTTAAAAGTGTGTGTGAAATCACTCATCTCATCTCGTCATTCTCATTCATTCAATTTTAGAAATCAGTTCATTATTCCCTTTTATCATTAAGTTCGATTAAATATCTGGAAGCTGAGGTGGAGGAAGAAATAAAAGAAAAATATTTTTGGATTGATTTTTTTGATTTTATAGTTTTTATGGATTTTTTATATTGGGCTAGAAGAGCCTAACTAGGGTATTTCACTTGGATTTACGCGATTAATGCTTCATTAATGATCATCGGATTAACCCTAACCTAAAGTTGTAGACTGCCCACATCAGCTCTCCCGGTCCCCTAACGGAACAAGAAAAGTGATAGGACGAAGCCTAATGCTCTAATCTACCTATTGGAGGAATCCGATCTAATCCTAGAGTGTGGACAACCTAAGCTTAATAATTCCTACGCCTAAGCAGTTTGTTGAGTAGGGTCTTTATTGATTCGGTTGATTTAATTTGTTTTGAGTCGCGGTTTGGTTAAGAGCTATTTAGGGATGGATTAGAGGTGTCTTAAGTTTTTGATTAATGTGTTGAAGGTTCTAGAGTTTCAGGTTTTACTTCAAATGATGCAAAAATATTGAAATCAGCGAAACGGGGCTGGCGGAAGACTTGGGCGCACCTGTGGTGGCGCCTAGGTCACTCTGGTGACTTGGGCGCACAGGTAGTGGCGCCTAGGTGGTTGCTCTGTGTGGTTGACCTAGTCTTGATGGTATCGACTTGATCTCGAGATTCGTGGGGCTTCTACTTATTGTAAGCCTTTGTTTTGATGTCCTTTTAGGTCTTGGATTGATTTTATTTTAATGATTTAAGTCCATAATTCGAAATATAACTAGGATTTACAACTTGGGCCGGACAGGAGACCTGGGTGCACCTGTGTGTGCGCCTAGGTGTTTTTGTGCACTTGGGCGCACCAGCAGTGGCGCCCAGGTGTTGTTTTGATGCTTTTGGGTCGTCTGAGTTCAGTTCGAGATTTTGGATGGCTTTAAGTTGATTAAATCTTTAATTTTAGGATTGTTATTGGTTCTGTGATGGTTCTGGGGTAATGACTTGGATCGAGATTGGAAATGAATAGTGATTTGGTGATCCTAGGGGCTAGAAATGGACATGGACGCACCTATGGTGGCACCCAAGTGGTTGGTTCTTAGGTTTTGGTTCTTCCCGGGGTTCGTCCGCTTAAATTTGGATTTTCAGATGGACTATGTTGATAAATCTTGGGTTCCAGGTTGGTTTCAAGTCTCTTCTCTTTAAGTGTGATTGTAGTTGGAGTTCGTAAGACGAAACGTGACCAAAGCGAGTTCCGAGGTTGGATCAAGGGGTTGGGAGCACCTGTGTGGGTGCCCAGGTGTCTGGGGTGACTTGGGCGCACCTGTAGTGGCGCCCAAGTATCTGTGTTCCGGATGGCTACTAATTCGATGATTCTATGGTACTCCTAAGTTAGTTTCGGGTATTCTAACTCGTGTCTTGGTTGGGGAATGTTTTTATTCTCGGGGTTTGACTTGTCTATCGTTTTAATTATGTTTTGATTGGGGTCTTAATTAGGGATTGGTGACTAGGGTTTTATTGATTAAGGTTTGATTTAAAGGTTTGTTGATCAAGCTTATTAATTAGGGTTTGGATTAATTAGGGGTTTTGACTTATTTAGGTTTATTAATTAGGATTTTAATTAAGGTTTTGTTAATTAGGGTTTTGAAGTAAAGGTTTGTTGACTAGGGTTTTGTTTGTTAGGTATTGCTTAAAGGTTTTTTTAATTAAGGGTTGGAGTTAGGGATTTTAATTAAGGTTTGAATTATAGTTTTAATCAGGTTTTGGAAATTAGGATATCGATTGATGATTCTTATTTATTAAGGTTGAAGTAGATGTTTTAATTAAGTGTCTTAAACAATGTTTTTTAGATGAAGGTTGATTAAGTTTATTAATTTACTTAGGCACGAATAGAATAACCTAGGATCATCTACTTAATGTCTACTTTTTTTTTATATGGATTTTGTATTTCTTTTAATCTTTTCTTTGTTCTCTTCCCTAATTGCTGAAGAGTAAGATGAGAAGGGAAGAGTCTTATGGTTTTATGATTTTTTTTTTTTTGTTATTTTATGCAATGTAACATAACCTAAAGTGTTGATGATTCAATAATTCGAAGCCTAGAAGTTCACCAATCAATCATGGCCATCACAGAGATTCGAAAGCAAACTAAATGCGACACTAAATGCAGAAAATGCGGGCCGGAAAACAAGCCAGGGACTTGGGCGCACCTGCAGTACTTGGGCGCACACACAGTGGTGCCTAAGTCACTTCCTTGCTGGTTGCGATGTATCTCTGATCTCCGGCGATATTCCGACGCTTCGCGACTAAATGCTGGGTCTTAATATGAATTATTAATACCAGAATTTCCGGATCTAAAAACGATGGAGTGAGGACCAATATTCGAGTGAAGGATCCCTTTGCAGGGACTTGGGCGCACCCACAGTGGCGCCCAAGTACCTCTATCCTTCCTTCTTTTCTCTTCTTTCCTTTTTTTTTAGCAATATGTTTGGTCTTCTTTTGATTCTTTCAATACTTTTTACAGATCTGAAGGCTTTGATATCAATTTATATGAGAATGGACTCGGATCTAAGAGGTAAAATGCACGTGAAATGGAAAATCGGGGTCGAAACCCTAACTTTGGACTTGGGCGCACCTGCAGGGGCGCCCAAGTACTATTCTACGCTTTTTTTCCTCTTTTGTTTTTTTCCTCAATGCTTTTCGCGTGGTTTGGAACCTAAAGTCATAGATCCGAGGTCTTGATATCAACTAGTTTGAGAATGAATTTGGATCTAAGAAACGAAGTGTGAGAGGAGCGAAGACTGGGGCTGAAACCTTGCCCCTGGACTTGGGCACCCCAACAACGGCGCCCAAGTGCTTTGTTGCACTTTTCTTTCTCAAATTTGGATTTTTCCCAATGAAAATGATATGGATGTGAGATCTATTCTAATCACGAGTTCAGGATGATGAAAATGATACAGATCTACAACCAACGGATGATCCTAAGCATGTTTCTAATGACAAATGATTACTAAATATCAGATCTATTGTAAAATACTACTATTAATGCAAATATATGATGTATAGATGATCCTAAATATGTTTCTAACCGCTAATGATGCTGAATGGTTATTGAAAAGGATTAAATCTAGAAATACCGGTTTGGATTGTGTCTTTCAAGTCCTATATCGAAGCTTTTGTGCAAATTCATGGCTTTTGGAAGCTTTCTCCATTGCTGATCTTGAAAATCAGAATGCTCCTTTTTCTTCTTTCTTCAAAATCTAAAGCCTTTTCTATGTAGCTACTCTCTTTCTCTCCCTTTACTTCTCTTTCCTCTCTTTCTGGTAACCTCTTTTTGCAAAATGGTATAAGAGATCCTTATATAAGAGTTTTTTTGGCATGGAAGAGGGGTTAGTGTTGTTGCATGCACGATTCTCTAGAAGTTTCACGCAAACCAAGGCAAATTAGGGTTTTTGTGGACTTGGGAGCACCTAGGGTGGCGCCCAAGTGGGTTTTGTGACTTGGGCGAACACACAGGTGCGCCCATGTCTTCTTTTGGTGTCAAGTGGGTTTAGAGTTTGGTTTCAGACTATTTTTGGGCCGAGGTTGGGTCAAAACTATAGAAGGTAGAGCGGAATACATCTAAGTAAGCACTCAAGTATGTTTCTTGGGCAATCAGGGACCTGGGCGCACCTGTGTGTGCGCCCAAGTGTAATCTTGGGACATGGGAACACCTAGAGTGGCGCCCAAGTGTGGCCCTGGTGTGGGGCCGCTAGGGTAATCTTCCGAGGGCCATATCTTTTGATCCATTTTTTAGATTTGAATTTTCTACATATCATCGGAAAGCTCTCGGAACGTAGAATCTTTTGGTCCATACATCATAATGATTAGAGGTCAGGAAAAGGTAAGGATATTTGGATCAACAATCCTAGCCTCCTAATTCGTGCTAATCATATCGTACTTAGGCAAATTAAGTGTAATATCTCTAGGAACAACCTGAGTGTGTTCTATGTAGTCTGGAAGGGGCTTTGATAGTGTGGTAGTCCATTCCTTGTTTGAATAGTGGGTTGAACTTGAGATCTTGACGCTATTCATCCTTTCTTTCACTAATTTCTAGAGATCGTCGAACTAAGTCTAAAATTTTCAACAAGCATCTTCATCGTCATTAATTAATTTGAATTATGCTATTAACCATTCAATTATGGGTGAAATGGGGGAAACATTACATATGACATGTGTTTTAGGCTATCATAGGGGGCCAAATGAGGTGTCTACAGTATGCCCCTCTTTGGAGAACAATACGTGGAGAGTTGTGCTCCAAAGAAAGTAGACATGCCACTCATGACTCACAAGAGTTTTTGAGCTCATGGGAGTGGCCACCCACGGATATATGCAGTTGCAAACTCGTTCTAAAGGTGAGATTCACTTTTCTAGGATTGATCCTGATTCAGGGGAAGAAAAGAAAAAATAAGAAGCTATGTGCCTACTAATTTGATTGGAAACCTGAGATCTGTGCCTCGGTGCCCGTAGTATTGCCACGTGGCGGGTTGGGAACTGTGCCTCGATTGCTTAATTTGAGATGGTGGTGGGAACTGTGCCCCGGTGGTCTGAATCAGAAGTCGATCTTTCGATTGGCTAAGTCACTATTAGAGTTTCATTTGTACTTGCAATTAAGTTCAATTCAATTTGTCATATATAATGTCTTTTAACTTTCATCCACAGTTGAATGCTCAAGGCATAGTTAAAGCTAACTAGCAATAATGGAGATCTTGAAGGCAATTATAAACATAGTTGAACCAACGGAGTGAGGTGCATGTGAGAATTAGATGCATTTTTTTTTAAAAGAGATTTTATTTTGAAACTCAGGTATGCATCGAAAAAGCTAAACCAATGGAAGATGTTCACCGGAATAACCGTCACTCTCAAGGGATATTGGTCTTCACCCAAGTTTAGATGAGAACCTAGGATAGATTCGATCATCATTTTGTGCTTATCATGGAGAGTTTCGAGTTACACGGATTCCATCCTCCAACGTCAAGATTTGAGTCGACAAACACCACAATTCGTGATAACACGGTATTATGGTCGCTGTACCGATTATAAGCGCTTAAGGGAGGCCTACGGCGACTCAATTTCCAGATGTGAGGTAAAATCATGAAAATCATGGTTAGGGATACTTACCTCAAGAGCTTTCTGCAAATCCAATGTTGGGGATCGCTGTCGCTTTCTTTCGTTGTTTGTATGCCGAAGCTTGTGAACTTGTCATCAATCTCCATTAGTGTGCTTGAAGGTCCTTCACCTTTGGTGTTTTTGCTTTCGCTTTGGGAACTTGTATTGAACAGACACTAAAAGATTCTGTATTTTTTGTTAGTGCTCAGTTTCATAATTTGCAAAGGTGACAATTCTAATTTCATTGATGGAGATGACATGGGATGTAATGCACAATGTTAGATGTATGCGTGATGGGACTAATGTGCACATGACGTGACTGGACCCCTTGTGATGGGACAATATTTGGTTTTACAATGCGTCGTGCTTTTGTGTGTGTGCCTCTTAAGGTTCCTTTTCCTTTTTTCCTTTTTTTTTTGTTTGATCATCATTTTTTCTATTTTTTAGGCCTTCGGGGCAAAAATGGGTGTAGGCGTGGTTGGCACCCAGCCTTTCAAAGCATTGCTTTTCCACATTTCGTGTGTAGAGAGCCCCTCTACTCTCCTTTGCATAATTTTCTTCAATTCTGAAATCCGAATGTGAGAGGTTTCAACTCATCTTTTATCTGAGTGAGTGGTGTTTCTTGTTTAAGTCGATTGTTCAAGTTTGATTAGTTTGTTTGTTTTTAGATTAATTGTTTTAATTATGTTGTTTTATCATGTGTGTTGATGGGTTTTATCATATTTATGTTCAGGTTTACGTTCCTTAAACTTTTTATTCATTTTAGTATTGTTTTGAATCGGTTTGTATTTTTAGGCTGTTTGTGTTTTTGTTCTTGAATTGGACATGGCCCCCTTTCTTTGACTTTTCATTATTTTTACCCAAAATCTTGAACCCAAGTGGTCCGGTCCTAATTTTGCAAAGAGGATAATTATTTATCAAAGATAGCTTTAGGAGTAGACCATGGATTAGGTTTGTTCAAATTCTATGGCCTAGACCTCCAAGTTTCCCATCTCTTTTTTTTCCTTAAATGAAGTTTTAAGATGTGGAATGAAGTTTGGCCATTAGCTGTGATGGCAGGTAAATTGGGAAAAAGGAGATTTTGTGTAATTTGTGGAAATTAATGAAATTAGTTAGTGTGATTGGGTTTGTTGAGTGTTTTGGTTAATTTAGATTCAGTTTTTGGTGAATTTTTTTTATGTGTTTTATTATTTTTTGTGGATTTAAGGGGGCGGTTTTGATTCTTTTTTTTTTTTTTTTTGTCTTTCTCTCCTTTTCTTTTGTGATTATATATGATGTGTGGTGCTGGATGAGTGATTATTATAGATATGGTCATGGTGTAATGAGGTGAAGTGAAATGGAGTGAGGTGTGGTGGTAAAGATGCGAAGGAGTATGGAAGAAAGTGATGTGTGGAGGAGTGGTAAAGTTCTATTTCCTATGAATGATGTATGCATGCAAACCATTGAAAATTGAACTTAAGTGTGGCTATGTTGAGTTCGATTAAATACGTGTGTTTCATTATTATCTCCTAGTTGATTGTGTTTATGAGGTGTGTTTTATTTTTGTCTTTTAGCTTAGTTGTCGATTAATTGAATTTTAAAATTGGTTTTGTTTAGTTTTAACTTGCTTTTGTTGTTTGTTTTGTTTTGTTTTGTTTTGGGTTGGCTGTAAATTAATTTTTTTTATGTGGCCTTAGTTGGTTGGTTGGTTTGTTTGTTTATTCGTTGCTTTTTTTTTAGTTGGATTTTTTAAATCATTGGTGAGTTAGTTTTTATTATGTTTTTTTTTGTTGTGTCTATTTGTTTTTAAATTAAGTTCGTTGTCATTGGTTGGTTGGTGGATTTTATTGATGCTTAATATGTTGTTTTTGCAGAGAAAACCAAAAAGAGGGTGGAGGGTGTTCTACGACAACGTCGATTGATTTCGGCATGAAGAGGCAAGGAGGTGTGCAACGAAGCTACCATTTCATCTTGAATGAGCTGAGGAACCACAAGGTACGCAACCTTTTTCTCTGCTTTCTTGGGTTAAATCTTTTATTTATGTTTAAGTTTAATTTTAATTTTAAGCTTTTTTAGTTTTAAGTTCAAGTTTGGCTTTAGTTCTTCATTTAGAGAGTTGATTTCTCTTATGGAATTTAATTTGGTTGGTGTTGTGACCCCCGGACCGGGCCATCGGGCCTAATCGGGGGTTGGGACGATGATTGTGATTGTGTATGATGGATGATGAATTAATTTAAATCCAGAACGTATACGAGTCTACCAAAGAATGCCACTCGTACACGCGATTTCCCACAGGTGTCCGCGGTGAGGATATCACATCAACATGAATATTTCTTTTATGTGCAGAAGCATGTAGCAAATCTATTTCATACATTCATGTCCAAGATAACAAGATTAACACATATTTAATACCAGTATTAAAATGAGCAATGATCATTAGTGCTATAACCCCAAAAGAAAGTTAAGGTTTACAACAATATCATTTAATTACATTGTCCCCAAAAATAGAGGCCAACAAAGGCCAATAAAATAAAGTATCAAGTTCCCAAAATAATTGGTTAGTTTCTATCCCAAAATATTTCGCAGCTCAAGCACCCGAATGTCTAGACGACATCATCGGCGTGCCACTCAACTAAGCGATGCAGTTCTCCGACCACCTCCTTATGCTCCTCTGGGAGACCGATAACGGGACCTGAGTACCAAAACAAAGGGTCAAACACGACGGTTTGGCAGGTGGGTGAAAAGACATATCAATAAAGAAATTACCTTGGAAAACATTTAAACCTGTCAAAACAATAGTTTCATAAAACGAGACAATCATTTATTCAAATACATATGCAATATAAAACATGTAAGGTATCCAAGGAAACGAGAAACAAACAAGATGGCAACCACATATAGCTAAGTCCTCTACCACCGAAGTGACATGAGCATATCGGGATGTTGTCTCAGTCACCGAAGTGAGGAGATGCAACATAAGTAACATTTACATATACATAATATAATACGGGACATGACCACGGTAGCAAACCGGGCATCGGGACAAGACCACGGTAATAACCGGGTAGCGGGATCCAAACTGTAGCTGGCAGGACGGGAAGGGGTCTCCAAGTCGGTGGATCAGACCGGCAAGGAAAGCCAAGCTTAGTGGTGCCGACTCATAGGTCAAATGACAAATCAAAACATGTATAAAACATATCAAGTGCATGTATGTAAACGGGCGGGGCGGGGTGCTCAAAGGCATAAGTATCATTTTATTCAGGCATGTATAAATGGGTTAGCAAAATGCTAAAATATACTTTCAATACTTTCGGGAACGATAAATCATAATTCGAGAAATTCGGGACTAGTGTCGGGATTCAAGATAAATCAGGTGAGTAAGGACCCCGTATGTCCGTTGTAATAATGACTTGGTACTCCTTGAGTTTGGAGACATTCCGAGCTCTTTATACACCTTAGGGATTTTCAAACTTTTAATTGAACTTCAAAACAAACGGAACTTCAAGAGAGATTCTAAGTACAATGGTAACCCTGAAGCATCGTACAACCTACTCAGTCACCGAAGGGGATAGGATTCGCGATACCCAACGTACAAACCTCGTGTATAGTTATAAAGGGGGTATCCCGTTGTCCCGTACCGTTCAAGATTGAATTAGGTTAAGTTCCGATACAACCGGATTAATCTCAAAGAAATGTCGGGTCAAACGATCTCACGATAAGTCAAGTGAGTCCAATAAAAAGGCTAACCAAGTTCCACCTCAGTCCATTTAAGAATAGGATAAAAATCACTTCCCAGGAGAGATTCACAGTTGGCCCGGTCGACCCGGCCCTTGGCCGGTAGACCGCGCACACTGCGGTCCCGGTCGACCTGAGGTGGTCAGGTCGACCCCTTTCACGAATGCCCGGTCGACCGAGCCCTTGGCCGGTCGGCCGGAAGTTGTAAATAAAAAGGAGGGAATAGTGTTTTGATCAGGTTCCAAAGAACCTGACCCCCGTGTGGCCGGTCGACCGAGCTCCCTGGCCGGTCGACCGCGTGAACTGCATAACAGAACGCAGGTTCTGTTTTCTGCAGTGCAATGGGTCATTCATTTTTCCTTCCTTTTTCTTTATTCTTTTAAACCTGATTAGCAATCTAAATCATGGATAAAACAATCTAACAAGATTCACTAATGTGCATTTATTTCAAGTCTAAACAAGCCATTAATATCATAAGACATTAGGTGAAATCATCAATGCATTTCATAAAACTCATTCAAAGCTAAAAATATCAAATCATCCACTTGTCTTGGGTCTCTAATCAATGGAAAACAAGCTCCTAACCACACTTGCAAGCCAAGATCACAATCTCTACAAAAACCCCCAAAAATAAACCCTAAAATGGGTCAAAACAATGAAGAAGAAGAGAAAGCTTTCAATAATGGAAAAGTAGCTTCTCTAAGGCTAGAAGAACACATATCTAAGAGATTAAGAAAAGAGCTTACTTGGAAGATCCTTTAATGGCAAGAACTAGCTCAATGAAGATCTTGGAGGTGGTGGTTTCTTACACAAATGCTATCAATGGCAAGCTCTCAATGAGAGGAAGAGAGTGATGGTCCTCATTTCTTAAGAGAGTAAAGTTTGGTGGAGATTGATGAAGGAAAAGCAAGAAGAAGAAGAAGAGAGGAAATGAAGAAAGAACCCTAGGTTGGCTGTTGTGCTGGAAAAAGAAGAAAGAGAAGGAGACGGGTGCTCTTATATAAGCAATGGGAGTGGGCTCCACCACTAGAAAACTTGGTGGGGTCAAAATCATGGTTTTTGGGACCTCGGATGAAATCAACGAAGTAGGAAGAAATGATCGTCGAAATTTCTACTTTCCAAAAAGTATATGTTTCGCGGGTTTCGGAAATATTAAATATTGGGTACAGATTTAGTGTAAAAAGACTGTTTTGCCCAAGAAGTTAGAAAAGTCGAGTTTCGGGATTCGGGACGGGAACGGGATCAACAAGAAAGTTGAAGGGATTAACAAAATAAGTAAATCAGGATAAAACACCAAATCAAAAGAATCTCGAGTAATCCCCCAAGTACACGTAAGTTATAAAAAGGAACCCCCAAAGGGCCCCACTAATTCCAAAGGCACTCAAAATTCCTAAAGCTATGACAAAGCTATTCTAAACCAACTAAACCAAAATCCACTAAACAAGTTCAAGACTAACACGCGACTTAATTAGTACTAATCAAGGTCACTCGGGTCGGGGTCTTACAGCTGGTAATTTAGCGCCTGATCAAGATGGCTTGGATGACGAGTAGATTGATTGCGGTGTAGGAGAACATTATTTATTTGAGAGAATATATGACTCCATGTTCCAAAGATAGTAGATAGGCTTGTCGTTCGCGGCATTGCGCGACAACTAGATCGTCATTACGTTATCCTAATCGATGAGGCTATCATGAGCTGATTATATCCCGGATAGATCCCTAAAGGATTTAGGCACAAATTTGGAGTATCGAGAGTTACGTGAGATATTGGAGGGATTTTCCATATCAGTACATACTCTCAAAGTTATACTCTTGCGGGGTCTCCTATTCTATTGGAAATTGTTCTGAGACGATCGAGGCCCTGTGTTGTTGTTGTTGCAGTTATGATTGGTGTTTGTTATCTTCTGATGTTGGTTATTAGTTGTTGATCATTGGTGTTGTATATATGATAGAGGGAGGTTATTTCTAGGCTCATCTTTCACTTTGATATACGTAGGATGATGTATATGATGTGCATAGGTGCAAGTGACATCCTTGAAGCGAACATGTGATTCATGACTTGATAGTGGTTGTGATGATTGATGTAGGAGTGCCATGGTTGTGTATGATGATGGAATAGACTCCCTCAGGGGCACCGAGAGATCATGTGAAGTGTGTTTTTTCAGTTATAGATGACAGGTTCGTACTCGATTATTTTCTCAGGGTCTGAAAAATAAGGGAAACTTTGGCGAAATCTCTTTATTTTTTTTGAAATTCGTGTGTAGATATGCGAGTCTCACAGAGGGAGCATTAGTAGTTTAGAGTTAATGAAGCGAGATTTCATATAATAAAAATAGAATAAGCACAATCTCTTATCAATCTAAACTTAGTAAGCAACATATAATTAGGTTCTCAAACAACGGGGAGTGCCTGAGTGTGTGACATTTGTGACCTATGCAACTCTATGTTTCGAGGCATTCACAATATCAGCTATAGATATGAAGGCATATTGTCAAACCCCAACCCAGGATTAACCCAATAGTGTTTGCTTAGTGTGTGCTTAGTCTTAATCGGGTTTAGTTATCGTGGGTTAGAGTGTGATTAGTTTTAATCATGGTTTTTAGCTTTGGGGAGTTCGAGAACGTTTAGTGTTTACTAGGCTTACTCAGGAAGGCCTGGGTGTACGTGCAAGCGTGGGAAGATCGTGTTTGGTTTTGTGTTAATCGTGATTTTCATTTCATTTGATTGGTTTTATGATTATGTACAACTTTCGTGTTTAGCCCATTTGTGTTTGTAGCCCAGAAACTCAAATTTTGGCCAAAAAGGGTAAAATAGCATTTTCACACTCAAATCTGGACACGATTTTCGAGATCCCAAAACCATGTCAAAAATATACTTTTTGGAAACTAGATATTTCAATGATCGTTTTATCCTTCTTCGTCGACTTCATTTGAGGCCCTTAAGACTATGTTTTTACTCATGCAAGATTTGCACTCAAGGAACCCACTTGTCTAGCACTTAAGCCTTTTTCCCTTCTTTCTTTCTTCATTCCACACAATTCCTGCAACTTTTCTTGACCTAGGTTGAAAAACCTTCTTTTTCCTCTTCCTCTTCTCTCCTTGGATGCATGAGCTAGGAGCTTCCAAATGGGATTCTAAAACCATCATCTTCTTCCTCTCAACCCAAGCTTTCCATTGATGTCTTTTTCTTGAAGTCTCTTGGTGGGAAAGATCTCCATTTTCTTCCTCATTTCTTGTTTGGGCACCTATAGGTAAGAGCTCCAACCCATCTTTTCAATAGAGTTCTTTCTACTCCTAAAGATCATGTTTTTCTAACTTGTAGCAACCATTTCGAAATGGGTTGCTTGGTTGCATTTTGGGTGAATTTTTGAATGGATTTCATGGGATTTTGTAGTTCTTGGCTTGGCTTTTGGTTAGGGGTGCTTGAAGAAGAGTCTTGTTTTCATTTGGCTAAGGCAAATAATCTATTTAAGTTGTTGTGCATGTGTGTTCAAGGACTTGTCATTTGGTATTAATGCTTTGTTTTACTAGGTTTTCATATTGTGATCTTGTTTTAGAGAATGCAAGCATGCCTAATAGCTTTCCAAACTTTCAGATTTCATTACTTTTAATTAAACCTTGCTTTTGTTGAAGTTTGGATTTGTTTTGATAAGATTGGTTTTGAAGGTTTATGAAATGGGTTTTTCTAGGTTAATGGCTTGTTTAAGTTTGAACTAAATGCCCCAATGTGAGCCTTGATAGCATGTCATATTCATGTATCAAATTTGCTAATTAGGTTGGAAAAAATGTAGAAGAGAAAGGAAGAATGGATCACTGACTGCAGAAATCAGAACTGGGTTCTGATTTCGCAGTTCACGCGATCGACCGGCCAAGGGGCGCGGTCGACCGGGCACACTGGGTTTGGTCCCAGATGGATGACCTGCTGCACTGCAGGAATGACTGTTCCCCCAGTTCATGCGATTGACCGGCCAAGGGGCGTGGTCGACCGGCGACACAGGGTCAGGTTCTCTGGAACCTGACCAAAACACTGTTCACGGAATTAAATTTACAACTCAGGGTCGACCGGGCCTTGGCCGGTCGATCGGGCTCACAGTGTACGCGGTCGACCGGCCAAGGGCCAGGTCGACCGGGCACACTGGAATTTTCCCAGTTTCAGAAGATTTTGCCCATTTCCCTTTTCTTTTAAAATCTGAAAACTAGGCTATATTAAGGACTTTAACTTGACATTGTGCGAATGGAACTCCATGCTATGTACTAACTTCGGGGACACCAATCCTTGTATTTTAAATATAGAGTTCCAATCACCCAAGGGTCAATGAATAGCCTAAGTATGTACTTGATAAAATTATCGTGTTTTGAACTTTGATTAATACCGCAAGTTATATCGTGTACTCGTTTTGAAGTCAGGTATTTAAGCTCGTTCTAAGATGTGTTTCAAGTATTAAATGGGGATCACTTTTATAAGTTGTGAGCATATATATTATGCATTTTGCTAGTCGTGCCTCGTCTTGTTGTGACAAGTGATTTCCCCTTTTATTTTCGATATGTTTGAATCGTGTTTTGCGTGTTTTGTGCATTCATGAACTCAAGTGAACACCACAGAGTTTGGACTGCCCCTTCAGTCTGATCCACTGTCTGGGGGTCCTTAAAATTGTGAACTAACTGCAGATTAGTCGTGTATTTATTACACATCGTGCGTGTTCGGTTCCGTGGCCGGAATCCCGTATTTGTGGGAATCGTGTCGTGTTATATTATGTATATTCGTGTTTGTCGTGCGTGCTTACTCTTTTCATTATAAATTATAGAGAAAGGATGGGCTCTTTGTGGATTTACGATTCATGATATATATGCTATGCATTCATGTTAGTTGTCTTTGATTTAGAAAAGTGTTTCGTAAGTATTTGTTTTACGTTCAGTCAAGTATTTCTTTATATTCTCGATTAAACAATGCTTTTCATGCTTTCATTTAAAATGATTTCTTGCCAAACCGTCGTGTTTGATGCTTGTATTTTGGTGACCAGGTGCAGGAGGCCATCCCTTTGAGGAGGAGTGCCAGGAGGAGGCTGTTGAGCCTACCTTAGCTCGTGAGTGGCAACCCGACGACATCATTTAGAAGTTGGGACGGGTCATGAGTTCCGATGTATCACATTTTGGGCTTTTAAATACTTTGGTGTTGTATTGGCCTTGTTGGCCTCTTATTTTGGGGAATTGTAATAACTTAACATACTTTGTTAACTTTGCAACTTGAATTATTATGGGAATGCCTTGTTATGTCTTCATTCTGATATTATGTCTCGATGAAATATATGTTCATATTCTGTAATGATTGACTTTGATGTGATTTGCCACACGCTTCCGCATACTTGATCGTGTGAGCTGGATGTTCCGTGTTTGTTTTTCGGAACCCTCACCGCGGAAACCTGTGGGAGGTTAATCGAATCAAATCACCACCACACAAGCCGCGTCCTCGGTCCGGGGTCGCAACACATATGCTAAAGATAACTGCATTTTCGAATGGCACAACATGTGATATCATAAAAGGGTGTGCATAGCATACATCTATAATCAAATTCATCATAGGATATTAGAACATACATAATTTATATCTCCCGAGTTTGGTAATCATCAATTTGTCCTTTTAAAATAATGAGGAGTTGTGCACAAAACAATACCTGTAAAAAAAATGCCCTAGCTTGTGGGGTGTTTTGGATGTGATTGGGGTTGGGTTCCCTTAGGAGATATGTTTCTTCTGCATCCAACCACAAGTCATTAGTAACAAAAGCGTGCATGAGGTGAGTGTGTGTGGGCTAGTGAGTGCTCGTGGCAATTGTGTATGCGATGAGGACCCAGGTTGGGAAGCCGTGTGAGATAAACATATATTCGTATATATATATATATATAAAATGCCCAATGTAAGAATAATGTTTATTCTGGCCGTGGGGTGCGAGTGTGAAAGTGGATTAGCTTCTCGATCCATGATTGTCACCTTGGTGGCAACGTAATCTTCCCTAATTATCCTTTGGAGGTTGAGCCCTCACAGGCCCCCTTTTATAGCTACTTAGTCTTTTTGGTTGAACTCCAGAAAGTACTTGACTTGCCCTGGGGGTTCATTTGTGAGTTGTGTTTGTGTGTGGGGTGGTGAGTCACCGTGTTTCCTTAGTATTGTGGTTTTCGACCACCTTCTGCTTAGTTCGCCTGATGAGTACCCATGTCACTCCAGCGAGCCTAATTCTAATAGAATTTTTTCTTCTTTTCTTTTTACATGTGACTGTACAATGCCTGGGTCCCTTAAGCTTTCTAATCAACCCATGTAAAGAGCATTTGGCCAATGACTCCCAAACCAGGTGGCTTTAGGGCACTAGATATGTAAATACCCCTACGAGCTTACTGGCTCGGGTTAAAAAGGCTACGAACCCAAACTAGTCACAAGACCTTTATTATTTTCAAGACTTCTAACTAAACAATTTTTTTTTTTTTGACAACAGATGTTCGAGAAGCTTTCATGACATGAGCGAACTCACCTACAAACCTTCACATTAGATGGCTTTAACCGTGCGGAATTTGTGTGGGGTAGACTCATCATTTTTGTGTAATTTTAAGTGTTGGTGTGTGTTTGTGTTCCAAGTTTGACTAGAGTGCATCTCTTCGATCCTCCTACGAGATTTCTATAACTACGCTAAGGAGCAAGGAGGGTCATATTCCGCAAAAAGCAGGGAAGGGTCATACTATATACCTTTTCAGGTACATAACGTTCCATGGGTTATGGAGCTCTTCCCCTTCTGTATTTACTAGTCTATATGCATTTCCATAATATATTTTTTTAATTACATAAGGGCTTTCCCAATTGGGTCGTAACTTACCTCTGGGATGCAGAAGTTGGGATGGAGTGATGCGCTTTAGCACGAAATCACCAACTTTGAACTTTCTTTCTTTGACATGTTTGTCGTAGGCTCTGGCGATTCGCTTTCGGTATATTTGTGCATGCTCTGCCGCTTTCATTCTTTTCTCATCAAGTAGGTCTAGCTGAAGTCGCTATGCTTCTCTCCTTTGGTCTTCTGTCACATCTTCATTTAGCTGGATGCGCAGTGATGGATGAAGGATTTCGAGGGGAATGATTGCTTCCATTCCGTAGGTCAAAGAGTATGGAGGTTTCTCTTGTAGGAGTTCTAATAAAAGTCCAGTACGCCCACAACACTTCGACCAAATGGTTTGGCCAATCACTACCTTTGGTGGTTTGTATAGTCTTCTTGATGATCTTCAGTAAGGTCTTGTTGGTTTCTTCGGCTTGACCATTCGCTTGGAGGTAATACGGGAATGAATGATGCAGTTTTATATTATATTTTTTGCACAACTCGTTCATTTGTTGGAATATGAATTGTAGACCATTATTTGTTATGAATATCTTGGGGATGCCAAACCGGGCTATTATATTCTTTTTAATGAATTTGAGTACGGAGGAAACTTTAGTGTTGACATATGCCTTAGTTGTTGTTGTTGTTAATATGAATGCCTCGGGCAGTTTTTAAATCTCCTAATGCGGTCAACCAAGCTACCCTCTTTGGTACCCACTAGTATATAGACACCTATCCATCATCAACAATTAGTTTTCCTGGGGCAATCTTGGTTATGAAGCAATGGGCAAAGTTTCGCTACTTCTCTTATTAGTCCCACTCGTGATCTCTTCGAGTCGCGATTGTTCTAGTAGAGGAATTTTGCACTATTCAGGCTCGCCTATGTATTTTATGATGATCGGACAATTATGATTTTATATTGTTTATACCCTTTTTTTTAGGTTCGTGATTTTTTTATTTTTTTTGGGTTTTTAGGGTTTTATGATTTTTATGGTTTTTATTTTTTTTATTCTTATTTTTTTGCATAGTCCTAAGTAATAGCTAATTCATTCGGGCTTGCTTGAATTTGCAGCCCTTCAATGGCATGAAGCCTAGGGTTTGCCTAGCATGATTGTGATTTTTCATTATGTGTGCCAGTGATGTGTTGCGCACTTTGAATATTTTGACTATTCGAAAACGTGCGCGTTTAAGACCTCTTGACCTACGTGTTTTTATTAGTGGATATTTTGGTCTGGGTCTTATCATTTTGCTCTCTTTGAAAACAAGAGCGTTGAAACATTTTCGACCTCCGCCATTTGGGCCTTGGTCTGATGACAATATATCTCACTTGTATTTTATTATAGTGTCTTCTTTGATACCTGTGATTTGTTATTTGTAGTTCAGGTCCTAAAATGATGCACTTCGTCTATAAGTTTTTATTTTGGTTCATCCGGAAATAAGACCATTGAAATATTTTGGACCTACGCCATTTGGGCCTTGGTCTCATGTGAAAAGATTTTATATGTGTGACCTTATGTTGATTTCTTTGATAATGTGGGTATGGTTTCACTCGTTGATGCATTAAAATAAGGCTCTTATATTGGGAATCTTTAGTTTGCTCTCGCCGAAAACGAGAACATTGAAATGTTTTGGACCTCCACCATTTGGGCCTCGGTCTTGAAGGGTTTGAACAATTAGGAGAATTGTGATCTTTGAATGATGATTCCGTATTTTTACTTGTCTTTTGTTTTCCTAATCGTTTGACCCTCATCTTTTGTGTGAATCGTATGATTTTCCCTTTTTCTTCGGGCTCTGGGTTTTGTTGTAGTGCGGCTAGCTTCCTTGAATGTAGTTAATTCATGTTTTGGAAGGCGTGCTCTAAATTTTCTTTGTAACCTAGCAAACTTACATCGTGAGAGTCTTTGAGCAAGGTTGTAATCTTGAAGTTTTGGTTGTGTCACTACTGGATGGTCATGAGGGATAATATTTCCCTTAGTTGTTGGAATTTCTACATTGTTCTTTGAGACTATTGGAATCTTGGGTGGCACATTTGGATAAATACCTGAAAGTTCTTGTACAATGTCTCCGAAAGTCTTTCCTAGTGCTCTGGGAGTGGTCTCAATTCTTTCGTGGAAACTAATTGGATCAAACTCTGTTTGGCTTTCTAGTTTGGCAATGATCTCTGTTGTTGTGCTTGGATTTTGATCTTTATGGGCAGGGTACCATTCTAGGTGAAGGATCGGAGTTGGATCAACCCTTGGTAGTTATCTCTTCTCAAAGTATTCTATGTAATCTTGGATCATGATTATTGGATTGGTCAAGGGCGGGCATGGTAAACCTTTTAGAATACTCTGAAGTCTTAGTCTCGCGTTTAAATGGGCCTTAATAAGGGCAAATACAGGACTAGGTTGTATCTCATTGTGGAAGTCATGTTTGTCCTCTAAGATCGATTTAATTATATCGATATCCTTTGATTTTCTAAGAGGCTTTGACCTATGAGGCTCACTAGTCAAGACATCATTTGATTGCGGTTCTTATGGTTTTTTCTAATGAGCTTCCTCGTTGGATTTCAATGGTAGTCCTAATAGTCTCTTGGTGTTGATTCTCCAGTAATGCTTTGGTTTCTATGATAGGTTCAGATGGATTTGCTCGTTCTAGTGGCATACTCGACAAGATCGACTTCTTTCTAATATCACATTTTAGGTTCTTTATGTCTATTTGCAATTCACTAAACATACTGGTAACGAGAAATTCAACTATAGATTCTTTTTCAATCTTTCTTGGCTCAACTGGTGTTGTGATGAGTCCAAGATGCAATGGTTTCGTTCTAGGGTAGTCTTGTTCATCGTTTGGTTGCATGTTTATTTGTCTTTGGATCATGATTTGGATTTGGCATGATGGCCTGGGATCCAAGTTTTTTCTTTTGTAACATGGTCTATATCTTTTAGTGGTATTCATCTTAGATTGAGGTTGTGGATCTTGTATGATCTTGTTCATTTGTGTTTGGTGTTTGACTCCAAATGAAGATGGTTTGACTAATCCGTGAGTTTCCATACTCGATTCTAGGTCATTTGAATCAGATCTGACCGTTTTGTGTGTTTCAGAATTCATGACATCGAAATCTTTAATTAATTCATCCACTCGTTCCATTTGATGGTCAAGTATCTTCATTGTCGTCATGAATTCTGATTCTTCGTGTGGGTCATTAGGTTGTACTGTCTCATCTGTCTTCGATTGAATCGTTATGTCTTTTCTTTGTTGTGTCGAATGATCTTCATTTGGTCGTGTTCGGGGTAGCATTTGCGATTTTGGTATTTCTGATTGTATGGTTGTTTGTCATTGTTTTAGTTCATTCTTAGTTCATTCATTTGATGCGTAGTGATCTTGATCTTACCGTCCCAAGGTGTTTCATGTTGTTTGTAATCTTCATTAAGCATATCATAAAAGTCCACCGGAGGCATGTCTTTAAAGATGGGGTCGTAAATCTCATCGAAAGATTCAGAAGTTTGGTCATTTGGTGGATAATAGGTTACTTTAGGGGCTAATGTTGTTAAATATGGAGGATCCTAGATCCAATTCTTGAGAACATGATCTGGTGGGAAATTAATTATGGGATATGGTGTGTCTATGATTTCTTCATTTTTGAGTTGATGGACGGGAGCAAAATATGTTCTAGGAATTCGTATCCCCTCTTATACTTCGTAGCCTTTCCATAATGTTAGGATCTTGATCTCTTCGGTCATAAGTCTTCTTAGAGTTTCTGAGATTAATCCAAGTTCCCATTCTAGGTATTCACCACCTATCAATTGTTCTTCTAGGGGTTTCCCTATGTTTGCATATGGATCATTTTTCGAAGTGATGCTCTTAAACTAGTCGAGGTTGGGCAATTCTAGTTCACTTATGTCCACCATTCTAGATAACTCTTCCTGGTCTGTTTTCAATATATTTTTGTTTTGCGTGGTAAAAATGGATTTTGGGTTTTAGCATTTGTGGGGGAGTTTCTATCTTGATTTTAATTAGATGTTGGACTAAGCTGGTCGGTCGGAGCGTGAGTGGATTGTTGATGTATGATCGTTGGAAATTGGGTTGGTGGATGGAGTGAGTTGGATGGTATGGTTGGACGTGGCTGGAATTGGTCAATGATCATGGCAGGTGGTGTTGTTTGGTTGAATGGTGAGGGTTGGGTGGGATGATGGCTGTCATTAGATGGCATGGATTGGGATGGTTGATGGGTTGAATAAGGATGCACGATTATGGAAGGTTGGATAGGTTGATTTAGTTGATTATGTTGGACGGTTTGGATTGGTGAAGGAGTTTGATTGGATGGGATGGTTGGGATGGATTGGCAGGTTTGATTGGATCGGATGGTTTGGATTGGTGAGTGAGTTTGATTGGGCGAGATGGTTGGGATGGATTGGTTGGTTTGATTAGGCGATGGAGTTTGATTGGATGGGATGGTTTGGATGAATTGATAGGTTTGAATGGGTGATGTGACGCCCCGGTGTCCCACATCGACTATAGAGAGGAAAGTGAATGAGGTTATATGTAGAGCTTACACCCTTACCTTGCATGAGGCCTTTTGATGGGTTGAAGCCCATCAGAAGCAAAACCGTGAGGCCCGTGGGCCAAAGCGGACAATATCATGCATGGGTAAGGGTGGGGCGTTACAAATGGTATCAGAGCCGACTCTCGACTAGTTCGAGTGTGGGTCCCCTGCCGTGGTCTGGTGTAAGTGGGCGGATCTCCATGTGGGTGGGCAAAGAGGGCTGGCAGGCTACCGAGACTGGCAGGCTACTGTACAGGGACGTGCAGCCTTAAGGGGGGTGGATTGTGACACCCCGGTGTCCCACATCGACTATAGAGAGGAAAGTGAATGGGGTTATATGTAGAGCTTACACCCTTACCTTGCATGAGGCCTTTTGATGGGTTGAAGCCACAAGCTTCTAAAAAGTGGACCCACAAAAAAAAAAAATTTCAACCTGTGGTGAGTCAAAATAAATTTCATTAAGTGTAGCGGAAGCTTTATTCAATTGGTATTCAAAGTTTATAGATAAGATCCAACACGAAAATCACATAAACATTAATAGTTAAAGTTGCAAAATAAATTAAATAATTACTAGGAAAAGTTTATCATTAAAAGAAAGTTCATCTAAAGAATTGCTAAGATGACGATCTCTCTAACGCAGGCTCAGACGGCTCCGAAGCCATCTCCGGCATCCCACTCGGGTTCATCAGTTGGCTCAAACGTTTGAAACGTTTGACCCTCCTCCGTCTCCTCGGTAAAGTAGGGCTCGGTATCTTCACCATATATTACAAAGTAAATAGCAAGTACATAATCATAATTCAAAATTAAATACAACAACGAGAATAATATAGACAAGTGTGATCATAAAGAAGTAATGACAATGACACGAAAGAACGTATAACATAAACCAAATAAAACAAATGGAGCAATATAATTCACACGAAGACAAGTGTCCCCGTTGTGGGTGGTCAGCCCTAAATAAATCGGGAAAGCCCGTTCACATAGTCGGTGGTCATAAACCGATCAAATAAAACAAATCAGGATAACCTGTTCACATTCAAAGCGGATTATAAGTGATCCGCACACATCGGTGATCAACCGTCCACATATCGATCTGCAGTCATCCACAAATGACCCACATAAACATAAACATAAACATAATAGACCTGAATAATAAAGCTCCGACACAAGAGTCCTAAGTCAAAGTAAGGTGCTGGCCAATTCACAATCTATATCATAATCAAATCATTATACATAATTTGCCAAGCCACCTCATAGTCCATAACACACAATAGGGTATGCATCTAAGAGAATACATAATCTAAACTAAGATATGCATGCGAAGGTTAAGACATAATTACGAATCAATCCTAAGGTTAAAAATAAGGTCTCGCACCCAACAACCACAGGAATCTCTAATAAATATAAGATCAACGCATCCCTTCTTCATTAATGGTGCATAGACCCAATTAAGGGTTTTCCAGTAGAGATGGGTTGAGCTCGAATCCATTATGAATTCCCCGAGGTCATATATAGTAGTAAACCCTATGTTAGTAATATACCGTGTGTCCGGACGGTATTTACTTGGTCCAAAGATCTGATATTAAAATACAAAAATATAATTTTAACACACCAAAACCATAGGTATCATTTATGAAAACTTAGATTATAAGAGAATACAAATAATAATAATAATCTTAGATTATAATTTATGAAAACTCAAGAACCCCACCAAAAATATTTTCTAAATTTAATTCTTCATAAAATAAGTCAAAGGATCAAATTTGAATTCATTAAAAGCTAAAGGTTCTTTTCTGTTTTTAAATTCAAGAACTAATGAGCCAAAGTGTTAAAAGCCAAAGACAACAGTTGTAACATGACTCATCATGACTCATCTTTTTATTAAAAGAAAATAATGGAATGTGCGAAAATATATATACACAAAGTCAAAGTTGTGTACCGGTGTACAACTTTACCCATCTCACCCATCTCACATCACCACTTTATTCTCTCTCTTTATCCCCTCACAGCATTATCTCTTCCTCACCAATTCCACACGTCAGCAACTGAAACTGAAACTCCTTTTACAGAAAGGGAATTCATTTAGAAGCTCGACGCCAGTAACAAGGGTCACTCGGATAGTGGGCCCCCTGATCAAAACCCAAGATCAGCCCTCATCAATAGGGTCGCCCAGGGCCCTACTATAAGATCTATGGCCCTGATTGGTCATCAGGTTTATCCCTTGGCCCCACCATCATATCTAATAAGGGAACAATGCCAAAGATGTCTCACGCCTCAACTATGTAAACTCTCAGATGGTGAACAAAGACGGGTCCACCTCACACAGTCCACATCTCTAAGGTCGCCCTGCCATGTCCGGCCCGATGAACGGACCAGATCTATGATCAGATCATCCAGTGGGTCCCACAACCATCTGCTGCAAAAAAACTGGTTTTCCCCTTTAATCATGCCCTCTGCTGATCAGTCTACATAATAATGGCCCAAACAGGGTCCACTGCCCACGGATCCAGCTTCCTTGAGGTCGCCCGTGGGTCCACTACCGCATCTACGGTCCTGATCGAACATTAGTGGGGTCCACATGGCCCCACAGTCAATACACAGTAATAAGATTATTTGCGTCTGGGAACTGTGCGACAGATCTCATCCTCTTTGGGCCGACAGTAATGCTAAGAAAAAAATAAGAAAATCCATGGATGATCTGAGATCTCCGATCTCATCAAAAACATAATTAACATTATCAAAAGGGCATTAAAAGGGTTTCTACATGCATTAACACGCAAATCAATGAAGAACACAAGTATTAAATCTACAAATTATGGTTAGGTACTTGCCTTTTTACCGGGGTTGAAGAAATGCACAGATCCTAACCCAAATCAAGATTCTCACAGCGATTCCCACAGCGTTCGAGAAAAATCCTATCACCGATCTGACAAAGAATATGGGAAAGAAATGCTCAGATGAACAGATCGATGGTATTCCTATCCCAAATCTACCATTGGAAAGAAAAAGGAGATAACCCAAGAATATAGATCTACTCCTAATGGTTTGAGGAGAGGGTTACCTGAGATAAGAAAGTTGAGTCAAGAATGATTGTGTATTCAGATCTGGATTCTGATGGCTGGATCCCAAAGTTGCAGAGGCTTGGGAACTTGAAAGAGGAAGAAGACGAAGAACTTACGGGAGGAGTTGCAGAGATAAGTGGGGAGAGATAAGACGTGTGTTCATAATAAAAGGGGATTAGGTTAATTAAGAGAATATTCTCTGGGCTTAAGCTATTGGGTCAAAACTACGGGTCAGGTCATCTACCCATTAACCCAACTCACTAATCCACGCATCTAATCTAACGTGTGCCCTACTTAATCCTAACCACTTAAATAACTAAAATACATTCAATTAAAATAATAATAAAATTCTAATTAAAAATTTAATAAATATTTAAACTTGGGACCGGGATCTTACATTCTCCCCCCCTTAGGACATTTGGTCCTCCAAATGCAGTCATACCTCTGGAAGAAGATGCGGGTAAAGCTTCTTCACTTGGTCCCGGAGTTCCCAAGTGGCTTCTCGAGGACTATGATGCTCCCACTGAACTTTCACCCAATGTATTGTTCGAGTCCTGAGAATTTGCTCCTTCGTGTCGATGATCTGAGACGGTCGCTCCACATAAGTAACATCTGGTTGCAACTCCAATAGCTCATATTGCAACACGTGAGACGGGTCTGCGATATATTTTTTCAACATCGAGACATGGAAAACATTATGCACCGCTGACAATTCTGCTGGTAAGGCCAATCTGTAAGCAACTTCTCCAATTCTTTCCAAGATCTCAAATGGGCCAATATATCTCCGAGATAACTTCCTTTTTTGCCAAAATTGCAATGTCCCTCGTGTAGGTGAAACCTTAAGAAAGACATGCTCACCCATCTCGAATTGAAGGTCTCTTCTTTTCATGTCTGCAAAATTCTTCTGCCGGTTTCTAGCAATTTTCAACCGATCATGGATTTGCTTCACTTTCTCACTGGTATCACTAACAATAGATGGACCATGAAAACTCCTGACACCTATCTCCTCCCAACAGATTGGGGTCCTGTATCGACGTCCATACAACGCCTCAAATGGTGCCATACCGATACTGGAGTGATAACTATTATTATATGCAAACTCGCATAATGGGAGGCTCTTCTGCCAGTCCTTCCCAAACTCAAGAACGCAAGCTCGCAACATATCCTCCAGTGTCTGATTAGTCCTTTCAGTCTGACCGTCAGTCTGAGGATGATATGCTGTACTAAAATTCAGCGTCATGCCCAAAGCTTCTTGAAGTTTTGTCCAGAATTTGCCCAAAAATCTAGGATCTCTGTCTGATACAATCGACAAGAGAACACCATGAATTTTGAGAACTTTCTCCATATACATTCGAGCTAATTCATCTCGAGGTGTCTTCATGCTCATTGGTAAGAAATGTGCCACCTTAGTCAATCTGTCAACTATCACCCATATGCTATCTTTGTTATGAATCGATGGTAACCCCGAAATAAAATCCATCGTTATGTGTTCCCATTTCCGATCGGGCACTTCCAATTGTCTTAGAAGTCCTGGGGGTTGCTTCCGTTCTGCCTTTACTTGCTGGCACACCAAGCATCTTGCTGTAAATCCTGCTACTTCCTTCTTCATATTATTCCACCAGTAATGATTACGCAGGTTCTGGTACATCTTTGTACTACCTGGATGAATAGTATAACGGGAATGATGTGCCTCTGTCATGATCTCATTCTTCAACTCTTCTATGTTTGGCACACATAACCTGTCTTGAAAATACAGCACACCCTCCAACAATCTGAAATCTGGTATGCTGTCAATTTGTTCAATCACTCGAGCTAGCTCTGGATCCTCTAACTGCCTGCTTTTGATCCTGTTCAAGATCTCTGGTTCCCAAACAAACATGTGAGCCAACATAACCTTATCATCAATTGGCTGCAAAGTCACTCCCAAATCGAGGAAAATTTCTGCCCAGGACCATTCTGCTCTCAAACATGCATTAGTTGCTACCCTTTTACTCAATGCATCAGCTACTACATTGGCTTTCCCGGGATGATATTTGATCGGAAAGTCAAAATCTTTTATATATTCCATCCACCAGGTCTGCCTCATGTTCAATTCAGGCTGAGTAAACAAATATTGAAGACTTCTATGGTCTGAATGAATTTCAAACTTCTCACCGTAGAGATAATGACGCCACATCTTCAATGCCATAACCACTGCTGCAAGATCCAGATCATGAGTGGCATACTTTTTCTCATGCTCTTTGGGCCGACAGTAATGCTAAGAAAAAAATAAGAAAATCCATGGATGATCTGAGATCTCCGATCTCATCAAAAACATAATTAACATTATCAAAAGGGCATTAAAAGGGTTTCTACATGCATTAACACGCAAATCAATAAAGAACACAAGTATTAAATCTACAAATTATGGTTAGGTACTTGCCTTTTTACCGGGGTTGAAGAAATGCACAGATCCTAGCCCAAATCAAGATTCTCACAGCGATTCCCACAGCGTTCGAGAAAAATTCTATCACCGATCTGACAAAGAATATGGGAAAGAAATGCTCAGATGAACAGATCGATGGTATTCCTATCCCAAATCTACCATTGGAAAGAAAAATGAGATAACCCAAGAATATAGATCTACTCCTAATGGTTTGAGGAGAGGGTTACCTGAGATAAGAAAGTTGAGTCAAGAATGATTGTGTATTCAGATCTGGATTCTGATGGCTGGATCCCAAAGTTGCAGAGGCTTGGGAACTTGAAAGAGGAAGAAGACGAAGAACTTACGGGAGGAGTTGCAGAGATAAGTGGGGAGAGATAAGACGTGTGTTCGTAATAAAAGGGGATTAGGTTAATTAAGAGAATATTCTCTGGGCTTAAGTTATTGGGTCAAAACTACGGGTCAGGTCATTTACCCATTAACCCAACTCACCAATCCACGCATCTAATCTAACGTGTGCCCTACTTAATCCTAACCACTTAAATAACTAAAATATATTCAATTAAAATAATAATAAAATTCTAATTAAAAATTTAATAAATATTTAAAAGTGGGACCGGGATCTTACAGGTGAAGGACTCTGATTGGGTCAGATGGTTTGGATGGATTGGTAGTCTTGATCATGATGGATTATGATTTGGTTTGTCGTTATATACTGTGTATTTTGGATGTAGATTCGTTGATTATTAAGGTTTAAATTTTGATTATTTGAATTTGTGTGCACTGTGTTTTGATTTGGTTGAGTGTAATATTGTTGAGTTGGTTGGGAAGTGGTTTGATATGATTGGGGATGATGGATTGGGCCATGGTTTGGCCTCGTGTGTTCGTAAAAGGTGTGATTGTTTAAGTTTTCGTTTGCATAGTGTCGTGTAGATCTAAGGGAAAAAGTTTGAGTTGTTATAGTTTGGTTGGAAAAGTATCAATAATTTTGTGTTTCGTTGTGGTAGTGTTGGTTTATATTCATGTATGAGTTATTTAAGTTTTAAAAATCTTGAGTCGTGTGGTTCATGTAAGATTGGTAATTTGAGTCAAGCATGTATGATGTTTGGGATGCAATTGTTCGATGTGAATTTTGATAGGCCATCTTATATTCGATTTCCAAATCAATTCCCAAACAAAGTAATATAGCACCAAGAGAACGTTTTTAATTTAGTTCAAAATAGAGGGAGGGAAAAGGAGAGTAAGTTTTTCTTTTTTTGAAATTTTATTTTAGTGATGAAAGGGGAAAGTTTTAATGATGTTTATTTATTATGTTATAATTAAGGAAGGCTTCAGTAGGCGGTATATTTAGACCTTAGGTTTAATTTGATTTTCGGACTATACTCAAAATGACCCTAAACTAAATGGGACATAGACATATGATCATTGATTGGATGTTCGTGTCCTAGAATAGAACTCCAGAAAGACCCAAATAAGTCACAAGACAACACAAGATTGTCCCATCACGATCGTCAGGCTGTCGGATGTGAATTTTGAACCCATCCCCAAGGAGGGAAATCGTCATTCAACTATATATGCTATTTAAATTTTACATCGAAAATGAGGATTCCGACTACCCTCATAATCGACGGATCACGATCGCCAGCTATGGTAACGGCTGTAACACCATTCTTCGATGGAAGCCGAAGAAAAATAAATGGGAGAAAATAAGTGGGTGGGTTCTTCTTCTCGTCTAATGTGCTGCTGACAACACACGACGGTTGTCCTGTCACATTAATTCGGGTCTCTTTGGGTCTCTTTAATATAAAGTCAATTCAGGGCTATGAGTTTAAGTCCAAATAAAGGTTAATCCTCACACAGCAAAATCATAGTGCATCCAAGTAAGATAAAATAATTAAAATAAAGAAAATAAAAGGGTGGACATGCCAAATATTTAAGAAGAGGATCGGCCTCGTGCCCGGGTATCCCCTTCTAATCCCTTGGCAAAATAGGGTTTAAAGGCTAACTTTTCAAATCAAAATGATGATACAAATGAGACTTTGACTTGTGAATTCTGTGTTTTCCGTATGCGATACACGAGTGATAAAAGTGAGAGGCCGATGGGCCGTAATTGATTGGAGGTGGCCGATGGGCCGTAATTATTTAAAAGTGTATGTGAAATCACTCATCTCATCTCATCATTCTCATTCATTCAATTTTAGAAATCAGTTCTTTATTCCCTTTTATCACTAAGTTCGATTAAATATCTGCACCTGATGTGGAGGAAGAAATAAAAGAAAATTCTTTTTGGATTGATTTTGTTGATTTTATAGTTTTTATGGGTTTTTTATATTGGGCTAGAAGGGCCTAACTAGGGGATTTCACTTGGATTTACGTGATTAATGCTTCATTACTGATCATCGGATTAACCCTAACCTAAGGTCCTAGACTGCCCACATTAGCTCTCCCGGTCCCCTAACGGAACAAGAAAAGTGATGGGACGAAGTCTAATGCTCTAATCTACCTAATGGATGAATCCGATCTAATCCTAGAGTGTGGACAACCTAAGCTTAATAATTCGTGCACCTAAGTTGTTTGTTGAGTAGGGTCTATTGATTCGGTTGATTTAATTTGTTTTAAGTCGCAGTTTAGTTAAGAGTTATTTAGGGATGGATTAGAGGTGTCTTAAGTTTTTGATTAATGTGTTGAAGGTTCTAGAGTTTCAAGTTTTACTTCAAATGATGAAAAGATATCGAAATCAGCGAAACGGGGGTGGCGAAGGACTTGGGCGCACCTGTGGTGGTGCCTAGGTCACTCTGGTGACCTGGACGCACAGGCAGTGGCGCCCAGGTGGCTGTTCTATGTGGTTGACCTAGTCGTGATGGTATCGACTTGATTTCGAGATTCGTGGGGTTTCTACTTAATATAAGTCTCTGTTTTGATGTCGTTTTAGGTCTTGGATTGATTTTATTTTAATGATTTAAGTCCGTGATTCGAAATACAACCAGGATTTACAACTTGGGCCGGATAGGAGACCTGGGCGCACCTGTGTGTGCGCCTAGTTGTTTTGGTGCACTTGGGCGCACCAGCACTGGCGCCCAAGTGTTGTTTTGATGCTTTTTGGGTCGTCTGGCTTCAATTCGAGATTCTCGATGGCTTTAAGTTGATTAAATCTTTAATTTTAGGATTGTTATTGGTTTTGTGATGGTTCTGGGGTAATGACTTGGATCGAGATTAGAGATGAATAGTGATTTGGCGATCCTAAGGGCTAGAAATGGACTTGGACGCACCTATGGTGGCGCCCAAGTGGTTGGTTCTTAGGTTTTGATTCTTCCCGGGGTTCATCCGCTTAAATTTGGATTTTCAGATGGACTATGTCAATAAATCTTGGGTTCCGTGTTGGTTTCAAGTCTCTTCTCTTTAAGTGTGATTGTAGTTGGAGTTCGTAAAACGAAACGTGATCAAAGCGAGTTCCGGGGTCGGATCAAGGGGTTGGGATCACCTGTGTGGGCGCCCAGGTGTCTGGGGTGACTTGGGCGCACCTGTAGTGGGGCCCAAGCATCTGTCTTTCGGGTGGCTACTAATTCGATGATTCTATGGTACTCCTAAGTTGGTTTTGGGTATTCTGACTCGTGTCTTGGTTGGGGAATGTTTTTAATCTCGGGTTTTAACTTGTCTATCGTTTTAATTATGTTTTGATTGGGGTCTTAATTAGGGATTGGTGACTAAGGTTTTATTGATTAAGGTTTGATTTAAAGGTTTGTTGATCAAGCTTATTAATTAGGGTTTGGATTAATTAGGGGTTTTGACTTATTTAGGTTTATTAATTAGGATTTTAATTAAGGTTTTTGATGGACCCGTTTCTTCCTTTCCTCTCTCATCCATCCCCGGGGCTGCCGAAAGGCCGAGTGAAGGAAAAAAGAGAAAGGCGGGTATCAACATTTTTTTGTACGGTTATGCCAGATTTTCTATTCTACTTGGAATTTGAAATAGTGATCCGGAGATTCACCTTCACAAGTAGAAAAGAAATCAACTCTTTTTTCTAACTTCCCATTGCACATATATTTTAAAGAAAAGAGACAAGTTTTCTTTGAATGTCGTAAGAGGCGATTTTGTTTTGTTTGCCGTGAAAGGCGATTTACAAATCTCATCAATAATGAAAGATAAGAATTGCGATTTTTTTTGTCTCCTTAAAATAAATGCAAAATGCAATAGAAAAATGAGAAAAGGAATTCTGACTTCTTAGGAGATTGTGGAGACACGTTCAGATCGAAGGTCACAAGTCATGTATGGGCTTCGCCATCATCCATCCAGATGAGAACGTATGATGCTTTGATTCTCTTGGCTTAGCTTGGACTTTAGTTTTTTTTAGAAGATAAAAACCAAGGGGAGGTCCTATATCCCATAAAAGAACCTAATAGACGGGTTGAAAAAGCCGCGTCTAGGCCATGTTGAATAGGAGAAGAGAGAGAGAGCTTTACCTTGTGGGGGAGTGCCTCCCAAGGGACTTCAATCACCTTGTGGTGCTTGCTGCAGCAGAGTTTCTTCAAAGTAACTAATCTCTTTTTGTGTGTGTGTCTCTCTCTGATTTCTGGATTTCTCTTCCCGTTCTTTTTGGAATGACCCATTTTTTATAGGCTTTTGGTAGCCATGGGGTGATTTATGGCATTGATGAGAGAAATGATGGCATTGATGCTCCATGATGGGAGGAGTTACAAGTTTTTATTTCTTGATTTTGTAACTCATTTTTCTTGGCTTGTGATTGGCCAATGGAGAATGATGGGCATTTAATCGCCTTTAATCTCCACGATGAGGGGAGATTCATGATTTTAATGCCATGATTGTTTGGACTTGTAACTCCTTTTTCCTTGAATCTGATTGGGCCGTCCAAAACAAAGGGTTAATGACCGCATTAAGTTATCTTGAAATGGGTCAATTAACAACACTAAGTGGTCACCAGGGCTTTCGAAGAGTCGCGGGCCGTGCCGCGTCTTTTGGAATTCTTCTTGTGATAATTGCCGATGGATCCACATGCTGTTTGACATCGGATGGCGATGCAACTTCAGATATTGATTAATATCAGTGGACCGGTAATATCTGTCTTGTCGGTTTCTCGATCGATCAGACAGAAAGTGTATTTTCTTGGTCAGCCGGTTGGCGATCTTGGAGCGATCAATGATGATCTCATGCTCTTGTAAGCGGATTCGAAATATTGACTAAGATCAATCGATTTCAAGCATCAAGAATCAGATTTTCGGAAAATCACAGGGCGTGGAATTCCGAAACGCGAAAAGGATTGGAAAACAGGCCACCTGGCTAAAATCCGGCTACCCGAATTTCCAGGGTCGTCGGCGACCATGGGGTTTTTTCCCCCTTTGGTCACCTTTTCTTCAGCCATTTTTCGATCTTTTTGCTTCGTTTTTTCTCCTGTATTTTTCTTGACATTTTTCCTCATTTATTGGCTTGATTCTCCTGAAGAAAACCTGATGAGAAGCTGTGCAAACCGGAGCACAAAGTTTCCTATTTTTTGGAAAAGCCGAAGACTTTGTAGCCGATTTTCCATCAAGAGTCAAAACTAGGCCAAACGATGTCGGAATGACCCGAAATTTAAGGTGAAGTTTCCTGAGCAGTAGATAGGACCAACCATGAGCTTTGGTTTGGGTTTTGAAGCCGTTTGGGGTCCCGTCGCTGCTAGACTTGATTTTGCCGCGAGGAAGATGCCGCGCTTTGATGTACGCTCAACCGATGTCTGATTGTCCTGAAATTTGACAGGGAGTCTATTGGAGTCATTTTTAGACGATCCATTAGCTCCAATTTGGATGTCATGGTCCCGGGAAGTTCCGCCTCCAATAGGCTTGATTTTGTTCTCGAGTATCAAAGTCTGGTCAAACGTTGTCGGAATGACTTAAATTTTGGAGTGTAGTCTGTTGGAAGAATGTAAAAGCTACCCATGTGCTCTGTTTGATGAGTAATGGCCTTGGTGGTTCTCGTCGCCGAGAAGCTTGATTTTGCTGCTCGAGTGTTGATGATGGGTCAAACGTTGTCGGTTTGACTTGAAATTTGACATGAAGCCTTTTGGAGGTATTTTGAGACCATCCATAGGCTCTGATTGAAGATTTGATGTATTCGACACTGTCGCCACCAGGAGCGCCTATTCAATTGTCGGAGAAGTGATGTTAGACCAAATGATGCTGGAATGGTCCGAAACTTCAAGTGTATCCTCCTTTTGGCTGTTTTTAAGGATCTTGCAGTTTTTGTTTGATTTTGACAAGATCTGATGCTTGAAGCGGCATTCGTCTGTTTGTGGTAGGCTGCAGCTCCATGTGGCTTTTTGATGTTGAGAATGTGTGAAGAGGCAAAGTGACATTTTTGGTGTCAACAAATGCCCCCTCGAGGTGCAGCGACGAGTTACATAGCTTTTGGAGTCGATGTGCCTTGAAGAGAAGTTTGAAGGAGAGCTTTTTGATTTGACCAAGAGTCTTTGAGCATTTTTTCTCTTGATAAGGTAGCCTTTTGAGCTTCCAGGGGAATTTTATGGTAGTGAGAGGGATCACGTACCATCTCAAGGAAAAGTTTTGAAAATGACATGAGGGATTCAGATTTGGGTTTTGGATTTTTGGATTTTTCTTTTGACCTTGTGAGCCTAAAGGCTTTATGTGGCGCATCAGGCGGTCAAGAGGGTTTTTTGGTTTTTGACCTTGTGACGTAATACGCTGTACGTGGTAGGTTAGGGGGTCAGGGTTTGATTTTTGATTTTGACATTGTGACCTAACAAGCTGTATGTGGCAAGTTAGGGGGTCGAAATTTCGTTTTTAGTTTTGGACTTGTGACCTAACAGGTTGTATGTGACAAGTTAGGGGACAATGGTTTGGTTTTTGGTCACTCTTTTGGACTATTTTGGGTCCAGTGGTGTGGTTTCGATGTCAATTTCAAGATTTTGGCTTAATTTGGTATATGACGTTGGATGGTTTTGAATTTTGGAAGCTATGGGGCTTGAGAAAATTTTCGTATGGTCCAATCAACTCAAAAGAGGCATGGAACCATTTTTTTTTTTTTTTTTTTTTGTATTCTCTTGGTAATAAGGATTTTTTTTTTACTAAAAGCCACTTTTAGTGCCTAGGTGGTCAAACCTGGCTTATATGGGCTAATCTATGGGACCTTAAGCTTTGAAGATGGCTTAGATCTCATATGATGTCATTTTGTAAAGAATATCTAAAAATATCTCCTTTGGATTGAGAGTATCTTAAAATATATCCTTACTTAGAGAGAATCTCTCAAGTTTCCTTTCTTTTGGGAGAGATTTTCTCAAAATATTTTTCTTTGGGAGAGAATATCTCACATTCATTTTCTTTTTGGAAAGAATTTCTCAAAGAATCTTCTCTTTAGGAGAGAATATCTCAAATCTCCTTTCTTTTTGGGAAGGTTGCTAATTTTTAGCACTTACCTCCTAGCTTTTCTCTTTGTTTCCTCTATTGGTTTGCTCTTGTCGCGACCCCGGACCGGGTCCATAACCCACGGGCCTACTCCGGGATCGGGACTAATGAGGTGGATAATATGAAAGGATAATACAATCCAACACTATGAATTAATGTAAATCAAAACGTGTATGAGTCCATCAAGGATACCATTGGTACATGTGATTTCCCATAGGTGTCCGTGGTGAGCATATCACGTCAACATGAACATTTCTTTTAAAGTGCGGAAGCGTGTAGCAAATCTAATTCATACATTCATGTCCAAGATAACAAGATTAAACATATTCAATACCAGTATCAAAATGAGCAATGATCAATGGCTAATTCCCAAAAGTAAGTTAAGGTTTATAACGAAGTTATTTAATTACAACTCCCCAAAATTAGAGGCCAACAAAGGCCAATATAACAAAGTATCATGTTCTCCAAAGAATGGTTAGTTCTATCCCAAAATGTTACGTAGCTCTAGCACCCGAATGTCTAAACGACATCATCAGCATGCCACTCGACTAAACGTTGCGGTTCTCCGACCGCCTCCTCATGCTCCTCTTCGGGAAAGCCGACAACGGGACCTGAGTACCAAAACAAGGGTCAAACACGACAGTTTGGCAAATAGGTGAAAAGATAAAACAACAATTGAAATTACCTTGGAAAATATTAAAACCTGTTAAAACAATAATTCTCATAAAACAGGGTGATTATTTATTTGAAACATAAATGCAATATAAAATATGTAAGGTATCCAAGGAAAACGGGAAACAACAAGATGGCAACCACACGGAGCTAAGTCCTCTATCATCGAAGTGACATGAGTATATCGGGATGTTGACCTCAATCACCGAAGTGAGGAGATGCAACATAAGTAACAAATACATATATATAATAAATACAGGATATGACCACGGTAGCGAACCGGGCATCGGGAACCACAGTAGCAATCTGCGGCATCGAGACAATACCACGGTAATAACCGGGTAGCGGGATCCAAATTGCAGCTGGCGGGACGGGAGGGGGATTTCCAGGTCGGTGGATCCGACCGGCAAGGTTATCCAAGCTTAGTGGTGCCGACTCATAGGTCAAATATCATAAATCAAGACATGTACAAAAATTCATATGATGCACTTATATAAACGGGCGGGACGGGGTGCTCAAAGGCACAAACATCATTTTAAAAGGGAAGTGCACATCAAAATCAGCAAAATGCTACAGTTGCAAATTCAATGTTTTCGGGAATGGTAAATCATAATTTAAGAGGTTCGGGACAATTATCGGGATTCGAAATTCAATCAAGTGAATAAAGGTCCCGTATGTCATATACAATAAGAATTGGCACTCCTTGAGTTTGGAGACATTCCGGGCTCTTTATACACCTTAGGATTTCCAAAACTTAAATGAAAACTTGTGATTTGATTTCTCTTTTCAAATGGCTACTAGTTTCCCCATCACAATAGGGTTCCCAACAAATGCCTCTCAATCAAATAAACATTTCATTTTCGCTCACAGAATGGTCCCAGGTGAACAGTGCTGGTCGCTCGAGCGGACAGAAAGTTTGCTCGAGTGATGAGCTCTCTGAAATAGATTTTTGGGAGGTTCGCTCGAGCGGATAACGGGTTCGCTCTAGCGAACATGTTGGCTTGAGCGAATAAATGGTTCGCTCGAACTAACAATGTTCTGTGACTCCTGATGAAATTTCTGAGAGAGTTCGCTCGAGCGAATAAAGGGTTAGCTTGAGCGAATATGTTGGCTCGAGCGAATAAATGGTTTGCTCGAACTAACAAGGTTCTGTGAGAGCCTGATACAATTCTGGGAGGGTTCGCTCGAGCGGATAAGGGGTTCGCTCGAGCGAACTGTCTACTAGAATGGTTCGGAACCTGATCTGGAAACTTCGCTCGAGCGACCACCAGGTTCGCTCGATCGAACTGTCTAGAAATGGGTTCCGGGACAGTCCTGCTCCCATTTTATTTCCACTTCTTACAACTCTCTTAACCATAATCTCACTCCACATGGGAGGCCCCAATACTCCTTTCCAACATCATTCAAGCTTCACCTCAACACTCCCTTCATCATCAATCAAAACACCTTCTCCTCCTCCATCACATTCAACCACAAAGGATAAGAGAAATCCATATCATAAGGGTTCATTTAAACTACCATTGAGCAATAAATGCAAACTACCAACCACATTTCCAAAACCATTTAATGAACTAATAAAAGCCATTAATGCACTTTTAATTCAATCAATGCAAATCAATAATAGAATAAAATCATCAATACATTTCACCAAAATCATTAAAAGCTCAAAATAACCATTCATCCACTTACCTTAAGTCCAAGCTAAGCAAAGGGCCTTCTAATCACCCTCTCAAGCTTAAAATCCACAATCTCTACAAAAACCCCCAAAACAAACCCTAAAATGGTCAACAAAGAAATAGGAAGAGAGAGCTTCCAATAATGGAAGTGGAGCTCCTCTAAGATCATGAGAACACAAATCTAAGAGATTAGTGAGAGGGCTGACTTGGAAGGTCCTCTAATGGCACGATTTAGCTCAAAGCAAGTCTTGGAGATGGTGGTTTTCTTCACAAATGGTGTCAATGGAGAGCTCTAATGGAGAGGAAGAAGAAAATCACTCCCATTTCTCAAATGATCCAAGGTGGATGGTGATTGGAGATGGGAAAAGCAAGAAGAAGAAGAAGAAGAAGAACAAGGAAAACCCTAGGCTAAGGAGAGTTGCTGGAAAAAGAGAAAGAAGAAAAGGCGGGTGCTTAAATAGCATTTGCAAGTGGGCTCCACCCCTTAGGAAACTTAAAAGGCTAAAATTGTAGTTTTCGGGACCTCGGATGAAATCGACGAAGAAGGAAGAATTTATCGTCGAAATTTCTAGTTTCCAAAAAGTATATATTTCGCGGGTTTCGGAAATATCAAATATTTGGTCCAGATTTAGTGCAAAAAGACTGTTTTGCCCTCGATGCAATGGAAGTCTGGTTTCGGGATTCGGGACGGGAACGGGATCAACATGAAAGTTGTAGAGATCGAAAAGATTAATAAAAGGGGATAAAAACACAAATCTAAAGAATCTCAATTAATCCCCCAAGTACACGCAAAGTCGTAAAAAGGAACCCCCAAAGGGCCCCACTAATCACAAAGGCACTCAAAATTCCCCAAAGCTATATCAAAACTATTCTAAACCCAATCTAAACCAAAACACACTAAACACACTTAGAACTAAAACACAACTTAATCAACACTAATCGAGGTCACTCGGGTCGGGGTCTTACAACTCTCTTCTTTAAAAGCAAGGGAAGTTGGATCTTTTGCTCTTATTGTTTTCATTTTGCAAAAATCTTCAAGAGTGCTCCAAGATCAAAAACTTTTCTTCTTCTTCAAAGATCTGCAATCTTTTCTTCTTCATCATCCATGGCTTCAAGTAAGTTTCCTTTTTCATCAAGAAAACTCCATGTAGAACTAGAAAAAGTTTCTTTTCTTTTCTTTTCTTTTCGTTTTCTTTTGTTTTTCTTTTCTTTTTTTTTCCTTTTCTTCTTTTTTTTCTTTTCTTTTCTTTTTCTTTTTTTTTTGTCCAACACGTTTTTTTTTTCTTGGCTGTATGGACAGGTCCATACTGCCACGTGGCAGTGGGCCACGGCCTGTGGTGGGCCAACCCAGAAATTTTTTTTTTCGAAGAGGTTTCTCTATGTCTGCTTTTTTTTTTTTTTTTTTTTTTTTTTTTTTTGCTCACCATGATCATGAGGTTATGTAATTTCAAGACGTTCATGCATTTTTATTTTTATTTTTTGGATGCATCAAGATAAAAGGCTAGAGTTTCTAGGTCAAGTCAACATGAATTTTGACCTAGACAAAGTTTGATTGATTTTTAAATTTGGTCAAATTTTGTCAAGGTTTTCCTAGCATCTAATGCATGATGATTTTTCTTTGAGGCATGATTTTTAGTAAATTGATTTGGAAGCATGATGATGCATACCTGGAAATCTTTTGCAAGTATTGGGATTTGGAGCTCGCAGCAATGTTGAGCCCTTTCTCAGTCTTGTGGGATTTTGTGAAACTTTGCAAGTTTTGGAGTTTAGAGCTCACAACAATGTTGAGCCCTTTTTCAATTTTAGGGAAATTTGATAAGACTGGCTTGATCTCGTAGCAATGTTTGAGTTCAAACCTTCTTTGAGAATCCTCCGTTGACTATGAGCTTGTGGTGGTGTTGAGCTCCTCTTCAAGCTTCCTATTTTTTTTGGGGTGTTTCCCTTTTCTTCGAAATTACCCCAAAACCATGCCAAAATTTTGCTAGATTTTTTTTTTTTAGCAAAATTCTGTCATTTTAGTGGTGATTGATCTTTTCGTTTCCATCCTTTGTAGGTAATTCATCCAGAACGAACAAGGGTAAAGAGCCTGTTACTGATGCACCTCGCCGATCTGCCAGATCTTCTAATGCGGCCTTACAACAGGCTTGGGAGAAGGTCCAGTATGTTGTGAAGAACTTGGAAGAGTGTGATTCCCTCAACTGTGATGAGGTGAGACAGCGGTTGATTGCTTTCAAGGATGAGGAATTCTATAAAATTATGGTAAGCAGTCGTCCTTGTGTCATGGAAGAACAGAGCATTGTGCCAAAGCCTACCTTTTTCTTTGGTGACGCAGTCCCTGACGACCTGACATACCAAAGGAGATGTTTTCAGTTCTCTTACATGGCAAATGGTGAGGAGAGAAGTATTTCTACCCGGTCGACTTTCAATCGCACTATCTCGATCATGAGCCTTTCTCCCACATGCCTTAATAGGGAAGATCCTCTAAGTTGGGTGAAGAGGACTAATGTGATCAAGACCGGAGTTTTTGTTGGTGGCCCTTCTGGTTTTGAAGAGAAGTCACCCGTTCGTATGGACATATTGATGCAGCCAGCGGCTACCAAGGTTCTGATCACCCATCGGGCATTTTCAGGGGTGACGACAGCAATTGGTTGAAGCCTTTTCGACTTCACGGTCGTTTCAGTGCTGACTCAAGCTGGGAGTCATGGACTGATCGTATCCTGCGGGTTGGCGGGGCCATTCTGAAAGAGGCCGGGATCTTTGTTGCGGTCCGCCCTTTTCGGCAAACCGTGGTCTTTCCCAACAAAGCCTTCATGGCTATGTTGGAGTCTTTCCTTCCGCAAACCAATACCTTCGTTGTCACGAATGGTGAAATTGGTTTTCCTCTAAAGGAGCTGAGTGCCATCACTGGGTTGCCTATCCTTGGCAAACTCTATGAGGAGTTCATGCCTATTGACAGCGTCCTTGAGGAGTAGTTTGAGGAGTTTAGGCTTCTATACTTTCAGCTTTGTCTCCTTCTATGATTTTTTTGAAAGGGAAGGAGGGCTCGAAAGTCAGGTCCAGCAGTTGGAGGAGTTTTAGCTCTTTGATAGCAGAGAGTCTTCTGATGGCATGACCCGGGAAGCTAGAGCTAAGAATCAGGGTTCGAAGAAGACTTATGTAATGCGAGAAGACTTGAAGGATTTCTTCGTGAGCACAGGTGCCATTTACTCGAACATTGCACTGCGGAGGGATCTCGTTATTTACCTCACTTACTGGCTTGGTGAGGCTGTTTTTGCTGAAGGAGATGGTACGCGCATCAGGCTGCATTGTATTTCTCCGGCTTGTCAGATGGCATTTGGAGAGCAGTTGGCTTTGGTGCCTACTCTTTACTCCAATTTATGTATTGAACTGCAGGTTGCCACTTTTTTTGTTTGGCTTGGGCTCCTTATGAACAGGGTATTTTCAGCCCATATTTTTTATTTGTGGTATGTTTACCACTGTCCCGGCTTCCATCGATTGGGAGTTGAACAGGATGCTAACGCTTTTATGATTCGATTGGCTGGAGGGATAGTCGTTTCTGAATCTCTTTTGTCTGCCCGTTTGAGGATCCGACGGTTCAGGGACGTCGAAATTGGGCAGTCTTTAGTGAAGCTTTCTCCGGATTTATGGAAGAAGGCTTTTGATTTTGGTGCCTTTCGCGATTCCACCAGGGCAGGGTCGGGAAGACACTACTCCTTGACCAATGCAGAGAAGGGGTGACTTTGTAACATACGTGTTGGTACGATGTTGTACCGCAGACATCTTTTTGTTGACATCCAGCCGTACGTCCCCTCGCGTTTTGCGCTGCAGTTGGGCTTCTCTCAAGGCGTTGTTGGAGCGCCTTCAAGCATGGTGAAGCGTTTTGGAGGTATGGAGGATGGGAGAAATGCATGGGCCTTTTACAGTGCGGAAGACACTACTGCCATAATTTCCTATCTTGAGTTGCTCACTTTTCGGACTGTTAGCTTTACGAAATGGTTCATGGAAAGCTTTTCAATGTACCGGAGGCTTTCCAAGAAGGAGCTTGATGTCAAGCAATCTCCTGGGAAGGGTCTTGGCAGATCAAATGGAGTCCGACGAGAGGAAGTTCTGGCTTTCCTTTCTGGAGAGAAGCACAAGATAGGCTTTCTTGATGGACATGACATCATTAGATCATGAGCTGCACAAGAGATACCTAGTGAGGTCTTGAAACAGCTAGAGCAGGAGGAGGCCGAGATCGACGCTTGGATGCAAGCGGAATTGACGAGGGCTTCCATGGAGTCCATTGGGAAAAGCAGACCATCCGGTGAGGAGTCAAGTGAAAATCTTTACTTTGATAATGGGGCGGGTACTTCAAGCAAACCGACTCATGGAAGCAAGAGGAAGAGAGGGCAGCGCCGTTATAAGAGACGACACGAAGACTTTCCTGATCTGGAAGTCCCTCTCACCATTGCTGAGGAAGTATTAGGTGATGCTGATGAGCCTCCAGAGAAGAGGAGCTGAGAAGAGGAGGTTACTGATGATGGTATGATCCTCCTTCTTTCTTTTGCTACTTCTTTTCGTTTATGAGATTTTTTTTCTTCGCTGCTTTCTTTCTTTTAGTAGAAGATGATGATTTGGTGATGCCCAAGGTTCCGGCCGATGAGGCGATGACGGACCCAATTGCGACATCTGAAGAAGAACCAAGGGATTCTGCAGTGGATCCAAATCCTTCACCTGGTATGATTTCTTTTGCTTTTCCTATTTTTTGTCTGTGCTGTCATTTACTAACATGTTGCTTTGTTTTTTTGTTAGCTGACTTGCCAAAGGATTCTGACGACTACGAGCCATCCATGGATGCAACCTTTGACGATGTTTCGGATGAGCTTGTGGAGGCAGAAAGTATTCCGCCGGTCGTCGAAAAAAGGTATTTTGTAGTAATAATCTCGATATTGGCTTTTGACAAGATCATATTCATACATTTTCGTCTTTTATTGACGGATTGTGAAGCAGCAGGAGAAGCTCCTCCATCTTTCTCAGGGCCAGAACAGGAGATATTTGCAGCCGATCCAGAAGTAGGGGCTTCTTCTACTAGTTTCAACATAGCAGGGGTGAAGCTTCATGATGAGTCAACTTCTTCAATTGGAAAGAGCTCACTGATTACTCCTCCAACGAGGCATGACATGGGCAGTCGTGTGCCGGAGCGTGGCGAATCTTCATTCGGAACGTCTCTTCAGTATGCAAAGAAGGTGTTGAGGAGCGTTTTGAGCTCATGGGTTGAGACTCTCTCTTAGGTCACTTGGAAGCTGGCTTCGGCATGATCAATCATGTGCAGGATATTCTTGTCAAGAGTGAAACGGTTGCTCTAGATGTCACTGGTGCTAGGGCATTTGTTGATGATATCACCGCACTGGGCAACAAGTGGTTTGAGACTGAGAGCTTTCCAAATGATGACTTCTTCAGGGAGATGTTTTTGAAGCCTTCTAGTGAGGTCAAATTCGAAATGGATGAGATCTCGCGGACTCAGAAGCAGTTTGTTCGAGAGAGGAACGTCATCGAGTTGGCTATCATTGAGCTGAAACATGACCTGCACCATCTTGATAGGGAGGTCATCTAGGCCAAATAGCGTCTTGAGCTACTGGATGAACAAGCTGCTGCTAAATGGGCTACCATTGTGGAAGCTCGTGCTAAAGAAGGGACTCTCATTCGCCAGGTCGAAGAGGCTGACAGCAATCTCCGGAGGAAGACTCAGGAATATGAGCAATGGCAGACGCTTTGGGAAGAGCTTCCTTGTGTTGAAGATGAGTCGCGGCGTTCTGTCGCATTTTATGGAAAGGTTTTGAAGAAGTGTGGCCTGGAAGCTTTGGAGGCTAAGGCCAAGAGTCTGCTTGAAGAGTTGGATCTTTGGTTGAAGATCATGTTAGACTGAGCTCCTGAGTTGTAACAAACTCCTTTTAATCTCTTCTTCTTTTTTTGGTACCTCCATGTATAAACATTTTTGGTACTATATATACTTTTTACTTAAATTCTTTTTGTTGAAAATAAGCAAAAGTCGGATGAGAATTTTTGTTTGAGAACTTGATCAAAAGGTTGTCGTTTTGTGAAAATCTTTTGTCAAAGGGTTGTTTTGGCATGAAAGCCAGATTTGAAATGACATGAAGGCCAGATTTTGTGGTATAAAAGCCGAATTTTGTGGTATAAAAGCCAAATTTTGAGATGGCATGAAAGTCAAGTTTTTTAGGTGGCATGAAAGCTGGATTTTTTATTTTTTTGAGATGGCATGAAAGCCGAATTTTGTAGCGTAAGAGCCAAAATTTGTTTGTGACATGGGAGCCAAATTTTGTAGCATGAAAGCCAAAATTTTGTTTATTGGAGTGAAAGTCAAAATTTTGGGATGGCATGAGAGTCAGGTTTTGTGGCATGAAAGCCAAAATTTTGTTTGTTGGCGTGAGAGCCGAAATTTTGAAAACCAAGTTTTTATTTTATTCGCATGGAAGTAAATTTTCAAAATATATATTTTTTTTATTTTTTTGGCATAAAAGCCAGGTTTTTCATTTTTGGACGTAAAAGTCGGTTTTTTGATTTTTGGCGTGAAAGCCGGTTTTTTTTGGCATTTATTGCCGGTTTTGTGGCTTTGATAGCCAATTTTGTGGCATGAAAGCCGGGTTTTGATTTTTAAAAATGCAAGTATTGACTAAGAGTTGCCTCCCTGCTGAATGGTATTGCAAGTATCGATGGAATGTCGCTTCCTTGCTCATTCAGTTGCGAGTATCGATGGAATTGGGGTGCATGTATCGACTAAACGTCGCTTCCTTGCTTTTTCAAAAAATTTGGTTTTGCGCATATCGACTGAATGTCGCTTCCCCACGATTTTTGAAATTTGGGGGGTAGATATCAATTGGAATGTTGCGTCTCAACAATTTTTGAAATTTGGGTTGTGAATATCAACTGGAATGTTGCGTCTCTACGATTTTTTTTGAAATTTTGCAAGTATCGACAAGGTGTCGCTTCCTTGCGATTTTGGGATTTTGGAAGTATCGAATGGGGTTCGCATCCTTCTGATTTTTGGGTTTTGCGAGTATCGACTGAGCGTCGCTTCCCCGTGGTTTCTAAAAAAACCATTTTTGTTTAAAGACACTAGGGTCGTAAATTTTGGCCTAAAACCATTTGAGTGGTAAAAGCCAGGGTGGATTAGGGTGGAATTCCCTGAGTCCTGATTTTTGTTTCAAACCATGAATTTTGGGTTCAAGGATCGAAAATTTTGGTCAAGTCCGGGAAAGGACTCCTAAACTTGGATTTTTGGATTTGAATTTTGAATTTTTTTTTTTTTTTTTTTAACAATGGAACTATGAAAGTAAGCATTGTTTTGAAAGTTTTTTTTTTTTTTAGAAATCTCAACATAAAGATGAAAATTCCAAAAGGGATGGGTTTGATGAGCAAGTACCTAGAAATAGGCTTTGGCTATGCAGGCATCGCTTTGACCTGTTGGAGGAAGTCTTTATGGGTAGTACCGCTTCAAGAACTTGCCGCTGATGGGTAGCATAAATCTGTCGCCCTCCATGTTTAGAAGAGTGTATGCACCGTTGGAGAAGACTTTGTTGATGACGAAGGGTCCTTCCCATTTTGGTTCAAATTTGCCTTTGGATTTGTTAGCAAAACCATTGGCCTTTTTACTGCAAGAACCAAGTCACCCTTTTTATAGGCGCGTTGCCTGACCTTCTTGTAGAAAGATCCTGCCATGCGTGCTTGGTATAGCTCAATGCTTTGTAGAGCTTCAAGCCGTCTCTCATCGAGATTATCCAGCTCTTGGAGTCTCAATTTGACATTACTTTCCTGCATCATATCATTTTGTAAATTAACCTTAAGGAAGGAATTTATACTTCCAAAGGGACAACAGCTTCGCATCCATAGACCAAAGAGAATGGTGTGCTATCGGTTGGTCCTCGATCGGAAGTTCAATAGGCCCACAGCTTTTGGTAGTTTATCACCCCAGTCTCTTTCATAACTAAAGACCATCTTCTTAAGAATTTTGCAGAGCGTCTTGTTGAAGGTTTCTGCTAGTCCATTTGTTGCTGGATTATATGGAGTCGAAGGACAACTTTGAATTTTGCACTTGTCGTAGAACCTGTAGAATCTGTGATCCTGGAATTGTGGTCCGTTATCATGGACGAATCTTTTAGGTATGCCGAAGCGACAAATGATGTTGATGCGCAGGAATTGAAGGACTGATGAGGTTTTCATTTCGCTGAGCGCAAATGCTTTTGATCACTTGGAGAAATAATCTGTAGCGGCGAAGATGAAGCGATGACCTTTGCTTGATGGGGGAGAGATAGGACCTATGATGTCCATACCCCAGGCTTTGAAAGGCCATGAGATCGCTGTAGGATATAGCCATTCTGGAGGCATGTGGACATAATCTTTATGAATTTGGCATTGTTGGCAGTGCTTAGCAAATTGCATTGTGTCAGTTACCATGGTAGGACAATAATAACCTAACCTTTTTATCTGATCGTAGAGCTTAGGACCGGCCTGATGAGCTCTACAAAGACCAGCATGTACTTCTTTGAGAGTTTCCTCGGCCTCTTGTTGTGACAAGTAGCACAGAAGTACTCAGTTGAAGGATTTTCTATAAAGCATTTTTTAAGGAACATCCAAATGAAAGTTTGGGGCTCGTCTTTGAATGCTTACCCACTCTTTTAAGTCTTCAGTTAGGATTCCAAACATAATGTAATCAATGAACGGATCCCTCCAGTCGCCGATCCGAGGTTTGAGGATGGATATCCGACTTCCAACCACTTGGTGGCATTCAGCCACTGCTTGGTGTGTGTTACGAGGAGGGATAATCCTTCTTTAACACACTGTGATTTGCATGTTTTCCCCTTCTTGGATTGCCATAGACGCTGCAAGTCCAGCCAGGGCATGTGCACAAATATTTTCACCTCTGAGGATGTGGCTTATGTGACAAATGTCAAACTTTTGCCGGAGCGATTGTGCCTTGTTGTAGTAAAGCAACAAATCAGGCTTCTTGACTTCAAATTTCTTATTCATCTAGTTGACGATCAATTGAGAGTCCCCAAAAGCTTCCAGCATAGTGATGCCAGATTCGAGGGCGAGTTCCAATCCTACAATCAGGGCTTGGTACTCAGCTACATTGTTTAAACATGGTTCCAGTAGCGAGAAAGCGTGTGGAATCACGTATTTGTTGGGGCTAACAAAGAGGACGCCAATTCCCGATATCTGCTTTCCTTTTTCATTTGTCCTGGTCGTGCCATCAAAGTACATGTCCCAGGAAGCATTCGATAAGGAAGTTTCCACGTTGTAGACAGGTTTATCTGGGAGATCATCCTTGAGTGGAGAATCTTTGGGCAATGGATACTCTGCGAGAAAGTTTGCCAAAGCTTGGCATTTGATTGTTTTTTGTGGTACATACTTATTATCAAACTGCGATAGAAGGATAGACCATTTTGCCAGTCGGGCATTAAGAGAACCTGCTTTTGTGACAAGGACCTTTAAAAGATTGATCCTCGAAATCAAGTAGACTGTGTTGGACAATAGGTAGTGACGTAGCTTTTGTACTACGAACATCACTGCAAGGCATTCTTTTTCGACTGGAGAGTAGCGATGCTCTGCATCTACTAGCATGCGGCTGAGGTAGTATAGAGCAGCTTCTTTTCCCTCGTCATTTTCTTGTGCGAGTAGAGCACCCAAAGAATGGTCGAGAGCTCTTGTGTATAAGATAAATGGTCTTCCAGTTATGGGGGCGGCCAACACTAGAGGTTTGGTCAGATATGTTTTGATGTCTTGAAATGCGGCTTCACATTCAGCATCCCAAACAAAATCTAAACCTTTCTTCATTAGGCGAGAGAATAGGTGGCACTTCCCTGATAGATTGGAGATGAAGCGTCAAATGTATGCCAACCTTCCTTGAAGCTCTTTTAGTTCTTTTAGGGTCCTTGGAGATGGCGTTTCTAGGATTGCCTTGACTTTGGTGGGGTCAAGTTCTATTCCGGCTTTCCGAACTATGAATCCGAGGAACTTACCCGATGAGACACCGTAGAAGCATTTTAGTGGATTCATCCGCAGTTTGTATTTGCGAAGTTGGAGGAAGATTTTTCGGAGATCTTTAAGATGGTCTTCTTCTCTTCTACTTTTGACGATGAGGTCGTCGAATAACATTTGACCGTCTTGTGTTGCATAGCTTGGAATATTTTCATCATAGCCCCATGATATGTTGCACCTGTATTTTTCATACCGAATGGCATGACAGTGTAGCAATATACGCCAAATGGAGTCCGAAATGATGTATGTCTTTCATCTTTAGGATGCATCTTTATCTAATTGTAGCCAGAGAATCCATCTGTGAATGTCATTCACTCAAACCCACAGGTGTTGTCAATCATCACCTCTGGTATGGGGAGCGGGAATTCATCTTTAGGGCATGCATTATTCAAGTCTCTGTAGTCGATATAGACCCTTATCTGCCCATTATTCTTTGTCACGGGGACGATGTTGGCCAACCATTCAGGATGTTATTCCTCGCGGATGAAGCCAACGCTTTTGAGTTTCTAAACTTCTTGTGCAATTTTATCGATCACGTCTGGACGGAATCTTCTTTGGCCCTATTTGAAAGGCTTGATATCTTTTTGCAGATTGAGTTTGTGGACTGCTATCTTGGGGTCTAAGCCAAGCATTTCATCGTAAGACCATGCAAAACAATCAACGAACTCACAAAGAAAAGCGATATACTCAGGTAACTCATCATCCTTTTTATTCTTACTTATGAATACAAAAAGGTGGGTTATCAGGTGTCCCCAAGTCTATCTTTTAAACAGGATCTTCTATTGGAAGATTTGAAGGTGGTTCCTCCATAATTTTTTCGGAGGCTTCCAACTCAACGAAACCTTATGGAGTTCCAAAGGCATTTACAAACCAAGGCTCTGCTTCTGTCCATGGGCCTTCATGATTGGTACTCTTCTCAAGACTTGCAATGAGATAACCCCAATCACTTGTTGAAACTGGGTTGAAGTAGGGTACTTCTTTTGGAGACGATGGTTCTTCTAGATCAGAAAACCGCGCGTCTGTGTCATCGGACAATTCCTCTTCATCGTCAGAGAAATCATACCAATTGGAGGAGCTTCTTGGATTCTTGATGGGTGACTCCTCAAAGAGATATCTAGGGAGATCAATGTCTTCATGGACACGAGATATTGAGGTTTGGTGTCGCGACCCCGGACCGAGACCCGGGCCCTGCGACGGTGGTTGATGATTAAATCTCCCACAGGTTCCCGTGGTGAGGGTTCCGAGGACACGTGAAACCAACTCACATGATCAAATAGGCAAAAGCATGTAGCAAATCACATCATAATAATTCATAACAGAATATGAACATAAATGTCATCGAGACTAAAATATCAGAAAGGAGATATAACAAGGCATTCCCATAATAGTTCAAGTTACAAAGTTTACAAAGTGTGTTAAGTTGTTACAATCCCAAAATAAGAGGCCAACAAAGGCCAATACAATACCAAAAGTATATAAAGCCCAAAAAGTGATGCATCGGAACTTATGAACCGTCCCGACGTCTAGATGACGTCGTCGGGTTGCCACTCGCAAGCTAAGGTAGGCTCAACAGCCTCCTCCTGGCACTCCTCCTCAAAGGGATAACCTCCTGCACCTGGTCACCAAAATACAAGCATCAAACACAACGGTTTGGCAGGTAATCAATTTAGGTGAAAGCATGGAAATCAATGTTTAACCGAGAACATAAAGAAACACGTTACTGAACGTAAAACAAATACTTACGGAACACTTTTCTAAATCGGAGACAAACTAGCATGAATACATAATATATATCATGAATCGTAAATCCACAAAGAGCCCATCCTTTCTCTATCATTTAATATGAAAAGAGTAAGCACGCACGACAAGCACGATTATACATAATATAACACGACACGATTCCCACAAATACGGGACTCCGGCTGCGGAATTGGACACGCACGATGTGTAATAAATACACGACTAATCTGCAGATAGTCCACATGTTTAAGGACCCCCGGACGGTGGATCAAACTGAAAGGGCAGTCCAAGCTCTGTGGTGTTCACTTGAATTCATGAATGCATAAAACACGCGATACAAACACGTCTGAATAAAAAGGGAAATCACTTATTGAAACAAGACACAGCACGGCTAGCAAAATGCATAATATATATGCTCACAACTTAAGAAATGATCCCCATTTAATACTTGAAACAAATCTTAGAATGAGCTTTAAACTTGACTTCAAAGCGAGTACACGATATTACTTGCTCTATTAAACCAATGTTCAAAACACGATAATTTCATCAAGTACATGCTAAGGCTATTCATTGACCCTTGTATGATTGGGACTCTATTATTATAATACAAGGATTGGTGTCCCCGAAGTTGATACATATCTTGGAGTTCCAATTACATAATGTCAAGTTAAAGTCCTTAATATAGCCTAGTTTTCAAATTTTTAAAGAATATATACATGGGGTAAAAATCCTCCAAAGAAGGAAAATTACAGTTGGCCCAGTCGACCTGGCCCTTGGCCGGTCGACCCCTTACACAGCGAGCCCGGTCGACCCGGCCCAGGCTCGGTCGACCGGTAGTGGTAACTTAAAAAGGGTGCACAGTGATTTGGTCAGGTTCCAGGGAACCTGACCCTGTGTCGCCGGTCGACCGCGCCCCTTGGCCGGTCGACCGCGTGAACTGTGTAACAGTAGTTCCCGCAGTGTAGCAGGTCATCCAACAGGGGACCTGATCCAGTGTGCCCGGTCGACTGCGCCCCTTGGCCGGTCGACCGCGTGAACTGCATAACAGAACCCAGTTCTGTTTTCTGCAGTTCAATGGTTCATCCATTTTCTCCATTCCTTTTCTACATTCTTTCAAACCTTATTAGCAATTTGATTCATGAATAAAACAAGCTATCAAGACTCACTATGGTGCATTTATTTCAAACCTAAACAAGCATTAATATTAAAACCCATTTCATAATCATCCAATCCCATTCTTATCATAACAAATCCAAACTTAAAAAAGGTAAGGCCTAATTAAAAATGATGAAATCTGAAAGTTTGGAAAGTTAATTAGCATGCTTGCAATTTCTAGAGTAAAATCACAACATGGAAATCTAGTAAAACAAAACATTAATACCAAATGACAAATCATATGGAAATTTCAAGAGAAATAGTGAAATCCATGAACATACATGCACAACCACCTATAGAGATTACTTGCCTTGGCCAAATGATAACAAAACTCTCCTTCAAGCACTCCTACCCAAGAGCCAAACCAAGAACTACAAAAACCCCATGAAACCCATTCAAAAACTCACCTAAAAAAGCAAACAAGCAACCCATTTCGAAATGGGTGTTGAAAGTTAGAAAAACATGATCATTAGGAGTCAAAAGAACTCCATTGAAGAGATGGGTTGGAGCTCTTACCTAGAGGTGTCCAAACAAGATGCAAGGGAGGAAATGGAGAGCTTGCCCACCTAGAAATCCAACAAAAATGGCATCAATGGAAAGCTTGGGATGAGAGGAAGAAGATGATGGTCTTGGAATCTCTTTTGGAGATCTCTAGCTCATGCATTCAAGAGGAGAAGATGAAGAGAAAAAGAGGGTTTCTCAGCCCTAGGTCAAGAAAGTTGCAGGGATTTGGGAAATGGAGAAAGAGAGAAGGGAAAAGGTTTTAAGTGCTTGCAAGTGGGACCCATAAGAGAGCATTCTTGTATCAAGGAAAACATGACCTGGCGGGCCTCGGATGAAGTCGACGAAGAAGGATAAAACGATCCTTGAAATATCTAGTTTCCGAAAAGTATATTTTTGACACGGTTTTGAGATCTCGAAAATTGTGTCCAGATTTAAGTGTGAAAAGGCTATTTTATCACTTTTTGGCCAAAATTTGAGCTTCTGGGCTACAAACACAGACGGGCTAAACACGAAAGTTACACATAATCATAAAACCATTCAAATGCAATGAAATTCACGATTAACACAAAACCAAACACGATCTTCCCACGCTTGCACGTACACCCAAGCCTTCCTGAGTGTGCCTAGTTAACACTAAACGTTCTCGAAACTCCCCAAAGCTATGATCAGGACTAAAACTAATCATACTCTAACCCACGGTAACTAACCCGATTAAGACTAAGCGCACACTAAGAAAACACTATTAGGTTAATCATGGGTTGGGGTTTGACATTTGGTCAGCAGAATGACTTTGCAGCCTTTGTGTCAACTGTCTCATGGGAGTGTCAAGATCATACCCCAACCCGTATGAAGACTTGTCTATACGACGGTGGAGTTTCCAATCCTTCGGTTGACTTTTGGTCAGGGTGAGTTCTAATGGCGTGAAAATACCACGGCCTTCTCCCAAACCGATTGGATTCTGAGCATCATAGCCCATTTTCTTCATGATAGCTTGTGTCATTGGACTATATAGGGATAGCTAAGGCATACCTTTGTTTTGGAAAGGTTCAAGTGGAGAATTTGATGAAGAACCTTCCGAACTGTGGAAGAAGATTGACTTTTCTTTTGCCGAAGTTGCCGGAACGACGAAGGAAGCAGACGTAGGATTTTCTACATCAGCAGGTATCTCCAATGGAGTGAGAGCAGGCTGAACTTGCTGAGTATCAGCTTGACTTGACGGTGTATCGTCTTCTGGTTCTGAATCCGAATCTGTGTCATGCATGATAGACACAAAAGAGACAACAAACTTGCCCCCAGCCTTTTATTTTGTCTTCTTTGCTTTGAAGATTCAAGAGAGACAACAAAGGGAGAGTGACTGCTCTCTTTGAATTTGTTGGAAGGTTTGTTTTCTTCCGATGATTGCTGAGGAGCCTTGTCTTTATCTTTCAGGAGATTTTCGGCAAAGGGTGTTGTTTCCTCCTCCTTTTCTTCTTTTCCATCTTTATACGTCTGAGCATCTGTAAAATGGACGTCTTTACCTTTGAAGGGCTTTTTATCTGTAAATACTCGATGTATTAAGCCGTCGTTGCCAACGAACTTGATGCACTGATGTAGAGTTGAAGGGACGGCACCGTTCGCGTGTATCCAGGGACGTCCAAGAAGGATGTTGTAGCATGAAGGGGTCCTTATTGCGTGTATAGTGACTTCAGAGATAAGATCACCAATTTGCATTTTGAACCTGATTTTGCTGATAGGCCTTTGAGTGCTCCCATCATATCCAAATATAGATACAGATGTGTGACTCAGCTTACTAGGTGGAATACCCAGCTCTTCGAGTGCCGAAGCAGAGATGAGGTTAAGTGCTGAACCTGGCTCGATCTGGACTTTGTGAATCGGCATTTCTTTGACGTACCCTGTAAAGTACAAGGGTCGGTTGTGCTTTGTCTCGCCTAGCAGGAGGTCATCCTTATCGAAGGCAACTACCTTTTGAACCGAGACGCATTCAATGCTTGATCTCTCAGTTTTTTTTTCTCCCTTTGAGGAAGTACTTGATTTTTTGACCCTATAGTCCATTTCAATTTGTAGGACTTATGGGGCATGTTTATCGACATCCGCATTCAGCCTTTGCAGCTCTGAGATGAGACTATCACGACTTTGTGGAGACATTCATAATAAGTCAAGGATGTCCAGTCGTGCAGGTATGTATTTGAAGTGCTCAATCAAGTCGTACTTAAAAGCCTCTTTCGGGCCTGCATTTTCATTATTGTTGCCACTTGGGGAGTTTAAAATATCTTTTCCTGAAGGATTTATATAAGAAAAAGAAGGTTGGTTGTAATTTTTGTAGTAATCCTGGCCAAAGCAGGTACCTCTACCAATTTTGAGTGCTTCTAGAGAAGGGTCTTCGTTTGGAAGATCTTCCTTAGGATCTAAGGATTGATCATTCTCATTTACTGAAGATGTATCTACAGCAGAGTCGCCATCCTCAGTGATTGCGTTGTATGGAGCATTTTCCGGGAACAACTCATGAACGACATCCAGCAACTTTTCTTCCTTGTTGAGAAATTTATTGGTCCAGACATCACCTATGACGTCGGGTATCTGAGACCAGTTGACCGGGTTTTCATTGAAGAGGACTTCATCGACTGGAGTTTCTTTAGGATGATTAGTCGGAAGAGGCTTGAGCTCTGACGTCACAGTTTCAGGGGACGAAGGCTGAGAAAGTGATACCTCAGTGGAAGTCACCCGAGAAGATGTAGCTCCGAAAGATATACTATCAGGTGTAGTTGGAGAGTATGTGTCTTCAGAAGATGATGCTTTAGAAGCACTGTCATCTTGAGCTACCGCATTATAGGTTGCCCTGATAGGAGATCCCCTAAGAATAGACTGTCGGGAGTCAGGCTCATCATCAGATGTAAGAGGATCATCTATCCAACAATTTTCTCCATTTTCATGAGTTGAGGGAGGAGGTACCTTTTAATTTTCAAGGACTTCCGGTCGCGGATTTTGATCGCGAAGATCTTCCTCTTGTTTTATGGCAAGGTGTTGTAAGATTCTCGCATATTCTTCAAGATCAGGCATGAGAGCCACATCTTCTTTGTCGTCTGCTCCTTGTGGTTCAACATGGTTTGGTTCCACTAGAGCGTCGGCGAGTGCTGGATCAACAGCATTTTCTTGGACAACCTCTTGATCTTCTTCATCGTCAGACCAGGATCCTTGTGGCTATAAGGGATTATACCAGATTACTGGCATAAGGTGAGTTTCAGGAACCTATTCTTCATTGGAGAGATACTGTCATGTTTCAAGGTTTTCTTCCCATTCATCGGTGTCACTGGCGGTGTCACTGAACTCGTATTCATTCATGGAGAATTTGACTACCGAATTGCAAGAGTATGATGCCCCCTGCGTAGTTTCATTCTTGAGTTGAGGCGGCATGAAGTCACTAAGAGTGAATTTTCTTACCACTTTAGAAGTCTCAGGAATGGACTTTTCTGTTGTCCCCAGTGAAGCGGTAGAGGATGTCTCTACTTTTTCACAGACTTCTTGTTTTGCCTGAGCTTTCTCATGCTGTTTGAGCTTGTGGAGATGTCTTCTGGCTTGCCTTCGCTATTGAGCTATCAGCTTTATTTTGACAACCTCCAGTTTTCTTCTTCCAGGAGATCAGGATGCACCCATATGGGTTGTTCGTCTGGTGTAGGGTAAAGAACCAGCTCTTGGGACATTTTAGTCATTTTTATCACCTTAAAGGAAGTAGTGATCTTCTCCTTTGGTGATTTTGAAGTTTGTCCACATGACACCATGTTGACGGAGGTGGACCCATAGTTTTTGTCAAAGGTAATGACTCTGTTTTTCCACATCTCGTTGATCTTTTCTCTCACCACGAAGCATTGATTGAAAGGATGCGAGATCATTTGGTGGTATGGACAATACCGGGGATCATTGGTTTTGCGAACATCTCGTGGTCTTTTGGGCTCAGGTAAAGTGAGTTTGCCATTTGCTAAAAGAGCAGCAAAGATTTCTTCAACATCTTCATCGAACGGGTATTTCTTTTCTACTCGCTCGTTGAAGGCATCAGAGAGTTCAGGTCTTTTACCTGTAGCTTTGTTTTCAGCTTTCCTTGGCGGCTAAGGAGTTGATTTGGTTTGCACATTGAGGACCTCTTTCTTCTTCTGCTTTGAGGTTGCAATGGCGGTTGGCTATTTCCTTGATGATTTCTGACTATTGAGGTCTTTAATCACCGTTTCAGCTTCCATAGATGATCCTAGGAGTTCACCTAGGTTCTTTGATTTGTTGCCAATGATCATGGAGTGGATCCTTGCTCTCATGTTGTTACGACAGATGTTGACCAGCGACGCTTGTGGAAGTACGTCTGAGCATTTGTATGCCATGGCCTTCCACTTGTGAATAAAGTCGTATGACTCGTTCTCTCCCTGTTTTAGGCTGTAGAGTTGTGCCATAGTCACAGGATAATCTTCACCTTTAAAGTGGTTTAGGAAGCGTGTTTCCAGCATGGCCGAGTTTTGGATGGAGTCTTCTAGCAGAGTGGAGTACCAATCAAAGGCCGTACCTTTTAGGGTACTTGCAAAGAGGCGGATCTTGAGTGCACTTGATCTGCGATAGCTCCCGTCAGGATCCTGAAGTGGATGACATGTTGTCTAGGTGAGCCTTTGCCCGTATATGTTTGGAGAGTAGGTTGTTTGAATTTTGCAGGGAACAAAACCGAGTCCATCCATAAGGGATATGGTGGCTTGATCCCATGTTCTTTCAGTGTATCCTCTTCTTTTACTTTGGCGAGGATATCGTCAACGTCGTTTTTGGTATGGGCGCATGACTCATTGTTTTCCCCATCAACCTCGTCATCTTGATGATTCGGAGGAGGTTGATTATTTTCTTGATGTTGAAAAGCGAGAAGAAGATTTTCCTATAGAGTCTCTATCCTTTGTGGACCTTGCTCCAATTGTTGGATGCGCGTAGTCGTTTCATCAGGAGGTGGGTTGCGTGGTGGCTCAGAGTTTGTAGCCTGGACATTCATTCTTCGAGATTCAAATGAAGAAATTGTCCTGGTGATTGAGCTAGGCCTTTTTCTTGAAGAGCTTGAGGAAGGATTACTCGAAAGAAGTAGAAGATTCTTCCGGATGTCTTCGTGTCCGGGAGACGCTGCGAGTCACCGGTCGCTGGACATGAAGTTTGTTTGTTGACTTCTGGCGTTTTCTGGTTTTGCCAACCATATGGACAGCAACAACTTGGTCGGGTCTTTCTTTTTCGACCCATTTGTGGGAGATAAAAAGGATAGAATGTTGGTTCCTTTGCTTCTCTAGTCTCTTTTGTTGACACGACATGCGGCGATGTATGCGACGAGCAATTTGAGCTTTAGTCAGCTCTGGCTAGGCTTTAGCAATGAAGGATGTACTCCCTCGAGCGCAACAGCCGAGCCTATCTTCTTTGAAGCTAGGTAGGATCTGGACTCGGTCCTTTGCCTGTCGTAGCTAAGCCTTGAATCTTGCAAGTTCGGCCCCTATTGAGATGAAGGGTCGAGCTGCAGGAGTGTAGGCCTTAGCAGATTCTTGCAGAGGCTTTATGATGTATGATTTGATTTTTGTCTTGTAGGAGCAAGCCGGCTCATGGTGGATTGACTTCTTTGTCAGTTGAGAAACAAGTCTCTTCTCTTTCATGTAGGCAAGAGGATAGAACTAGTTCTCCTTGAGAGGGGCCAGATATACTGGCTTTGCAGATGTTTGGGACCTCCTTTGTTTTGGTGAAGGTCTTGGAGACCAAGTCTTAGGGTAGACCTGGTTATTTGCAGGTTGAGGCTTCGTGGGGATGCCATGGACTTCAGGTTTCTTTGTGTTAGCCCTTGGTGTCATGGCTATGACATATTGCGGGGCGGTTTTTTTGCTTCTTGGCAGGTGCAGTTTCATTTGCGGGAAGTGGGAATGGTCCCAGCGATCCGAAGACGATGGTCCGGGGAGTAGAGGTTGACCCAGTGTCCTGAGAGTTACCGAGGGAGATGACACTTTGGCAACTAGCAGGGCGCTTGTGAGTGCGCTTGTTCTGCTTCTCTTGAAGCATGAGCTGGTACTTGTTCTCATCGAAAGTGATGGTTAATGAAGCTACCATTGTTAGTTTTGGAAAACTTCTGAAACAAGACCAAATCCATTAGTAATTACAAGAATATAGTGATCATAAATGGAAGAGAACTATGGTTTTGTCTTTTCAAATCGTTCGAAGGGACATGGCTCAGCCAAAGCGAAATGAAAAAGGCAAAAAGCCATAGAGGGTACAATTGTTCTAAATGCAAGTATGGTAGGCTCGGGACGAGCGTTCCAATGACTGCTAGAAGCAATTGTAAACCTTAATTTAAATTACCGAGAAGCAAGGCTCACTCGAGGTTAAATGATATAACGTTGGAGTTACAAATGTGTCGGTCGCGAATACAGTAGACCCGGAAGGGCGTACTAGCACCGTTAGGCACAAATGTTGCAAATCGCATCCTTGGAATAGACATGAGATGGGATTTTCTTTTGAATGGTCAAGATTGGATTCATAAAGGAGAGCAAATGGTATTCCAATCTAAACGTAGGCTCAAACATTTCTGCGAGCATTGAGTCCGAGAGGGAAGGAACCAAAATTTCTCAAATCTGAACCCAAAAGTGATGGAAGTTTTTTTTTTCTTTTTTTTTTTTTTTTTTTGAAAGGTCAAGATTGAATTCATCAAAGAGAGCAAATGGTATTTCAATCCGAACATAGGCTTAAACATTTCTACGAGCACTATATCTGAAAAGGGAGAGAAACAAGATTTCTCAAGTCTGAACTCAAAAGTGACGAAAGTTTTTTGAAGGGTACACATAGGTTTTCAATTCGGTCTTATGACACCTTAGTAGATAGATGAGCCTCCAGGTGATGGACCCGATTCTTCCCTCTCTCCCGCTGCCTCCGCCCCGGGTCTTTCGGGGTACGGCGGAGGGGAGGAGAAGAAAAGATAAAGGGTAACAACATCTTTCTTTTTTTTGTACGGGTATGCCAATTTCACTTTTCTACTTGGAATTTAGGAATGGTGATCCGAAGATCCACCTTCACAAGTAGAAAGGGGAAATGAAACTTTTTCTAGTTTCTATTGCACGCATATTTTAAGAAAAGAGACAAAAGGGTTTTTTTGAATGCCGTGAAAGGCGATTTCATTTGTTGCCGTGAAAGGCGATTTTGCCGTAAAAGGCGATTTACAAGTCTTATTCATTATGAAAGACAAGAGTTGTGATTTTTGTCTCTAAAAGAAAAATAAAGTACAATAGAAATCAAGAAAAGGAATCTGACTTCTCATTCGATTGTGGGGACACGTTCAAATCGACGGTTGCGAGTCATGTATGGGCTCCTCCATCGTCCATGCAGATGAGAACACGATGCTTGGATTCTTGGCTTGGCTTTTTAACCTCAGATTTTTAAAGGACAAAGACCAAGAGAAGGTCTTATATCCGATAAAAAGCTAAGTAAACGGGCTGAAAAGCCACGTTTTAGCCATGTTGGTAGAAGAAGGGAGGTCCTTGGGGGGGTGGCCCCCCAAGGGTGCTTCAATCACCTTTTGGTGGTCTTTGCAGCAGAGTTGCAGGGCCTCTGGATTTTTTTGTCTTCGTTGGGGGGAGAGCGAGAGCTAGATCCTTTCCCTTTGGAATGCCCTCCTATTTATAGGCCTTTGGTAGCCATTTAGGAGGGTTTATGAGCATTGAATGCATTAATACTCATAATGGGAGGAGTTACAAGTTTTTAAATTACTTGTTTTGTAACTCCTTTTTCCTTGAATCTGATTGGCTGATGGAGAATAATGAGCCTTTAATTGCCTTTAATCCCCATCATGGGAGGAGTTTCATGGCTTTAATGCCACAAATCCTTTGACTTGCAACTCTCATTTGCTTGCTTTTGATTGGGCCGTCCAAAATAATGAGTTAATGACCGCATTAACTTGTCATAAAACGGGTCATTTAACCTCATTAATTGGTCGCCAAGTCGCTCGAAGAGTCGCGGGCCGCGCCGCGTCTTTTGGAATTCTTCTTGCGATGACCGCCGGTGGATCCACATGTTGTTTGATGTCGGATGGCGATGCAATTTCAGACATTGATTAATGTCAACGTACCGGCAACATCTGTCCTGTCGATTTCATGATCGGGCGGGCAGAAAGTGTGCTTTCTTTGTCGACCGATTGGCGATTTCGAGGCATCTAATGATCATCCAATAATTTCGGCGGCGGATCCGTGATGTTGACGAAGATCGACGGATTTCATGCACGAAAAATCAGATTTTGGAAAAATCACAGGGGCCAATCAACTCGAAACGCGAAAAGGACCCAAAAAAGGGTCTTCTGGCGATTTTTTGGATCGCCGGAATTCCATGGTCGTCGGCGACCATGCACCCATGGTCGCAGGCGACCATGGGCCGGCGACCATGGGCCA